>BQMF02000207.1:0-699383 GCA_027922465.2 Turritopsis dohrnii | reverse complement strand
GAAAATTCTTTGCATTTTTTGCTTTTCTTGTATAGGCAGAGCTTTTCTATAAAAAAGAAGGAGCCAAAATGTTGAAAGATGATGCAGTTCCAACATTATTTGCGTTCAGTAAACCAGCACCAAAACGAAAGTCATCGATTGCAAGAAGTGAAAGGATCGAAAAAAGGAAGGTAAGTAATCGAATAATGTGACGGTATCTCTAGACCTCAATTTCGCATAAACTGATAAAAATGAATAGCTTTCCCAACCTCGAACCCAGGGTCTCTTGCCTTCTCGATATACGGATATATGTCGCTATCCTTATATATATCGAAAAGGCCAGAGAGCCTGGGTTCAAGGTTGTAGCTTTCCCAGCAATGAGAAAGTAATGCTTTTTTCAGTTACTAGATGAAGTCTTAGTGGAGATGTCTGAGACAATCGAAGAGGAATCAACCAAACATGCCAGTACACAAACTGAGGAAACGGAAGTGTGTCTGAAAAAGACAAGGATGGTAAACAAAGGGACCCAATATGATGAAGATGATGCAATGCTAACAACTGATTCTACCGACACAAAGTTGAAAGTAAAGATGCCCTTTAAAACAACGAAAAAAAACAGAGATTCCGATGCCAACAAAATTGATTTACATTTGAACGACGAAGTCACCGAAGAACACACTGAAAGTGACGTTGATATCAATAACGAGCATGACACTTCCTTTCATCTCAGTCAAGCAGAAGAAAGTGATGAATCAGAAGAAAGTGACGAAAGAGACAATGAAATTGACACTAACTGTGATGCATCATTTGTGCCTGATAATCAGTCAATTTATTTGGTTTTTTGGACATCTCTTCTTGAGTTGTTAAACATTTGCTTTCGTTGCAAAGCTCCAGCCATCATCACAAACGTTCGGCAGCAAGGTGTCATGATAGAAGTTTCACTTCGTTGCATTAACCACCATTTATCTTTTTGGTGTTCAACACCTCTTATCAATAGAATGTCTAAAGGAAATTTGACAATTTCTGCTGCTCTTCTTTACTCGGGTAACACGTTTTCCAGAATCCAAGAGATGATGAAGATTTGCGGAGTTGGATTTATTGGTCGGACGTGTTATCATGAAATTCAAAAGAAGATCCTTTTTCCGGTTGTCAACCATATTTATTCTACCAACCGCAAAAAAACAGCTTCATAATAGTAATGGTGAAGACGGATTGGATTTGGTTGGAGACGGGAGATGTGATTCGCCTGGCTTCAATGCAAAATATGGCACATACACCGTCATGGACGTGAGTACTAATGCAATACTCGATTTCTCTGTTGTCCATGTCGGAACAGTTGCTAACTCATCGCACATGGAAAAGCAAGGTCTTTTGGATTGCTTTAATTCGCTTGAAAGGGAAAACATGAAATTAAAAGGACTTACTACAGATAGACACGTCCAAATAAAAGCCTACATGAAAAAAACCCGCCCTGATATCAGACATCAGTTTGATGTATGGCACGTCGCTAAAAATATTAAGAAAAAACTTATAAAACTTGCAAGTAAAAAAGATTGTGGATCTTTGAGAAGCTGGATAAGCTCTATAGTAAACCACTTTTGGTGGAGTTGTGCTAGCTGCGAAGGAGATCCCGTTCTTCTTACAGAAAAGTGGTTGAGCTTGCTTTACCATATCATCAATAGGCACACCTGGGAAGATGCTATCAAATATAAAAGTTGCGGACACTCTAGGTTGTCAAAGCGAGATCAGCGAGAGAAGTTATGCCTTATTGAAGGATCACCGGCATATGTAGTCTTGGAAAGTGTTGTGAAGGAAAAACATCTTCTTGCGGATCTGGGTCATCTCACTGACTTCAAACATACTGGACAAATTGAGGTGTATCATTCATTGTATAACAAGTTTTGTCCCAAACGACTACATTTTAGTTGGAACGGCATGGTTGCACGGAGCCAACTTGCAGTCATGGACTACAATTGTGGAGTAAACTGCCAGCAAGCCATGACAAAAGAAAGTCAACTTCGTTTTAAGCAGAGCTTCTCTAAAGTGACACAATCTTGGGTTGTCAAAAGCATCTCAGAAAAAAAGGATAAGAAATATTTACTGGAACTTATGAACGAAACAATAAAATGCAAATCACATAATATTTTTCACGAGCTCCCAAGACAACCTGACAACGTACCGAGATATTTATCTTCAAAAGAAAAACCGAATAAGGAGGAAGCAATACAAAACAAACGCACACGATTTTCTATGTAAATAGTTGTAAATATGAACTTCAATAACGTTTTTTTCAGTTTCCGTATTATTAATATTACTTACGAATTTTTACAATGAGGACAAACATTTATGTGAAAAATTTACACCTTTATCAATATGTCTCCTCAACGAGAACTGGTTCTACTGAACGCTGTTGATCTTCCGTTTTACTTTCCATGAACGGCACATAAATCCCATTTTTCTCTGGGAAGGTGTTCCTGATCGCCCATAAAGCACATGATGGAATAACTTTACGTATCCCTTTACCAAGTCTATTGTGTATCCACCAGGTGTATTGTTTATATGCTGCAAATGTCAATGTTCTAAAGCAATAACATTTTCATATTTATAATTTAGATGAAGGGAGATGATTATTAAACAGAAACCTAAAATTAAACATTCTTGTTGTTTATGATCATTCGATCACCTCGCAGATTGTTCAACGCACTCAAAGCTGTTTCCAAAACAGGTTTTGACAGACATACCAATCTAAATGCTTCTGTGATGGCAATACACGTTCCTCCTGAATAAAGATATGATTTTCAGTCTTACTAGGCAGCTGTTCCTTCTAAAATCATTCTGATAAACCGTATTTTTACCTTCAAACAAACTGTCTGGAATTTCATTAGTGTCTCTACAGCACAAACTTTCCGTGTAGGTATACATTGGTTTGCAGAACTTTCCACAAAGACACCAATCAACATTTCCTATACGTGAAACTTGCTGGTCTTCATCATTTTCATTTTCCTCTTCATCGCTACTACTGCTGATACTTCCGACTTCTCTCCGTGGTTCAAAATCAAATGGTTTAAGTTTGCTTATATCAGGAATGTCGTCCAAAAATTCATCATTTTCATCTGAAGAGCTATTTGTTTCGGCCATACTTTTCACGTGTGAAACGATTTTTTAAAAACACTTTATTTTTGATAAAACTTTTTTTCTCTCAAACATGCTTTCTGCACTGAGTGACGTCACACGCTGAACAGATTAAAAATCTTATTTTTTTCAAAAGAAAGACATGACGAAAAAACGTTTTTTGAAAAAAATAAATGAATAAGATTATTATATTTTGAAATTTTTGTATGGAATAAAGTATTTTAGTTTAAAAAAAATTAGGGCGAACTTCCCCTTTAATGTTACGTAATTTAAGTGTCGCGTTTCTTTCGGGAGACCAACACAATGCGCATAATACCTGGTAGAGGCCAAGAGACACTTTCTAAAGTTACGTAATCAGTATACACGTATACATGATACGTAATCGAAGTGTGACGTTTCCTTCGGGAAACCTATACAATGCGACATTTATTTTGATTTATGTTGATTGTTTGATTGACGTGATGCTTTTGAACCAATCAAAATTGTTTTCCACAATCGGGCAAACTATAGCAACCAATTCGTTCAGGGAACGTAAACAAATTAATTTTTAATTTTCCAGTAAGGACGCTTGCGAAACATACGAAATTGCGAAATATACATTGTTTTGTATTATCAAAAGCGATAGATCAGGTAAACCGTTTGTTTTGAAATTTTAAAATAGGCTACTTACTGGCTAATATATGATGGTTTTTTATTTAATTAGATCATTCTGTTTGTTGTGGTTGCTGCCCTGTTGATCGTTTGTTGATTTGTTTATACGTACAAAATATACGTCAACGAGGTGAGATCTCTGAAAATGGGTAAACTTTACGGTGGATTATCCTTTCCCAAGAGCTGTTTATCCTTTGTTTATGTTTACAACCTATTACTCTTTCTGTCTTCTAACACTTTTTCTATTTGCATTCCAGGTTCGTTTTTTGTACGTTAGTTGAAAAGACGGTTAGTTTTTAGATAGAGAGGTTTGTTGAAGATTATTATCACAGTTTTGACTATTTTATTTGTATTAAGTCAGCTTGATTCTGCTTATGCCTAGATTTGTGCTGTTTATTCACAGTTGGTAGCTATTTCTTTCTTTTTTGTTATTAGTGTTTCTGAACTGTGATGTTTAATATAAGAGGCACTAATATTATTCCTGGCTTCCAAGCAGTTTTTAGAAATGGCCAGTTTGTCCTCCAGCCACCTGATCAGCAGCAAATGCGCTCTGTTATTCAGCGTCGGCATGCACATGAGGATGTGGCTGAGGCAAGGCGCCAACAGCTTCAGCAAAACATTAATATCCAGCCACCAGATATTCAGGCAGATAATGAACGTCTGAGAATCAATGGTGCGGAAAGACAAGCTCAGCATCGTCAAGTAGAAGGTGATGAGCGGAGATTAGCTCGGCGAAATGCAAATGTTCGTCGCATGAGGGCTAGGCGGGATGTTCAACGAAATGCTGTTCCACCCTTGCATCGTGCTGCTCGACAAGGCCAAATTGCCTGAGTTACATTATCTTGGTGCCATGGACAAGGTCTGTCAGTATTGTGGTGCCAGGATGTTTGCAGACGAAACTAATTTTAAGTGTTGTCACAATGGTAAAATTCATTTAGATAACATTTATTATCCTAATGACCTTAAAGCTCTTTTAGTAGGTGATAACAATCAAGCAAAGAACTTTCAAGAAAATATTCGAAAGTTCAACAGTTCGGTTGCTTTTGCTTCCATGGGTGCGAAATTGGCTGTGCCGCCAGGTCGTGGTCCACCAGTTTTTCGTATCAATGGCCAGGTATGTCACCGAACAGGTAATTTACACCCACCACCAGGTGTTCCTCCATCATATGGTCAACTATATATTTATGATGGTATGGATGCTTTCAACGAGCGAATGGCAAGACCAGAAAATCAAGGTTGCTCCCCTGAAGTCATGCAAGCTTTGCAAGATATCATTTTAAGGGAGAGTCCATATGCAGCTGCATATAAACACATGGGTGAGGTAGAGGCGGAGGAATTGCAACTCGCAAATGAACAGAATCGTCACCCATCTGAGGTAAGTGCAAATTGATTGTTATACTTCAATGATCTTTTTCAACTGCTTTTGATAATTTGCTATTGATTTTCAGGTAAGAATGCACTTGAGAAGTGGGGGTGACCGCCGCCGATATAATCTACCTCATCATGATGAAGTAGCAGCTGTTTTTGTTGGTGAAGATGGTGCACCACCATTAGCTCGAGACATTGTTGTTTACCCTCGAGATAGACCATTGCAGGATTTGCCTGCGCAATCACCTAATATCGATCCAATGGTGTATCCTGTATTTTTTCCAAGAGGAGAGTTGGGCTGGAGTACCGACATTCCTCATGTAGCAGAATATGCAGTAGGTCAGCAACGTCGCACAACCATGCTGCAATATTACACATTTAGGTTTGCCTTTAGAGATGCGTTTAGCCCCATCTTAAAAGGTAAAAGATTACTTCAACAATATGCCGTGGATAGCTATTGTAAAGTTGAAGCTAATCGTTTGCATTTCATACGGATGAACCAGGCAGCTCTTCGGGTTGAACAATATCAAGGCCTTATTGATCATCTTGCCAATGTTGCAGAAAATCGTGGCCTTCATGCAGGCAGACCAGTAATTCTACCTTCTTCATTTCAGGGTGGTCCAAGAGCCATGCTACAAAATTATCAAGATGCTATGGCTATGGTCACTAAAATGGGAAAACCAGATTTGTTTTGCACTTTCACGTGCAATCCCAAATGGCGAGAAATTACAGAAAATTTGGATAATGAGCCAGCACATTATCGACCTGACTTGGTTGCACGTGTTTTTAATTTGAAATTGAAATCACTCTTAGAGGATATTACTAAAAATGGTGTTTTGGGGAAATCCATTTCGCACCTGTATGTTATTGAGTTTCAGAAACGTTCTTTACCTCATGCACATATTCTTATCCATTTAGCTCAAGAGGACAAACTGCAGAATGCTGATGATATTGACAGCTTAATTTCTGCTGAAATACCAGATCCTGAACTTGAACCAGAGCTACATAACATCATCAGATCATGTATGATTCATGGTCCCTGTGGGAATGCAAATCCTAATTCAGTCTGCATGGGAGATGATGGCAACTGTACCAAGAATTTTCCAAAGCCATTCTGTGATGCAACCCAAATGAATGCAAATGGGTATCCAATGTATCGCAGACGCAATGATGGTCGTACAGTGAGGGTCAAAAACGTGGACTTGGATAATCAATGGGTTGTACCATACTGCCCGTGGTTGTCAAAAAAATACAATGCTCACATAAATTTGGAAGCATGTACCACGATAAAAAGTGTGAAATATCTCTTTAAATACGTTTACAAAGGACATGATCGTGCTAATGTTGAGATTAATGAATGTCTGGAGCATGACGAAATTAAAACATTTCTAGATGCTCGATATGTTAGTGCACCGGAAGCATTGTGGAGAATTTTCGAGTTCTCCATGAATGATAAATCCCACACTATCAAACGATTAGCTGTTCATTTACCTAATTGTCATCAGGTTTATTTTAGAGCTGGTGAGGAAGAGGCAGCTGCTGAAGGGGCATTGAAAGATAGTCACCTAACAGCATGGTTTAAGCTGAATGTGGAAGATCCTGATGCTCGACAGTTTCTTTATTCAGATATTCCATATCATTATGTCTTTCATGACAAACAGAAAAAATGGCAAAAGCGAAAAAAGACATTCAAACCGATTGTCGCTCGGTTATACAATGCCCGTCCATCAGAAGGAGAACGTTTTTTCCTTCGGGTTTTGTTGCTGCATGTTTCAGGTGCCACATCATTCGAATATCTGCGTACTTTCAATGGAGTGGTTTACGACACATTCCGAGAAGCGTGTATTGCCAGAGGTCTTCTACAAGATGATGAAGAGTGGCATAACACATTGGAAGAGGCGTCAACATTTCAAATGCCCCAACAGATGAGACAGTTGTTTGTCACGATTTTGACACACTGCGAACCCTCCAATCCCCTTGAGTTGTGGAATACATTCAAGGAGCATCTGTGTGAGGACTATACTCGAACATTAGCTCTTGCTCAAGCAGAACAAAGGGTTTTGGGTTATATTGATAATGTCCTCAAACAATTCGGTATGTCCTTAACTCAATTTAATCTTCCAGAGTTGGTTCAACAGATCCCCGAGGAAGAAGTGGATGTAAATGTTTTCATTGACAGGGCACAACAGGTAAGGCCTCAGCTTAATGAACAGCAGGTAGCTGTGGCTGATGCAATTTTGTCTGCTGTTTCAAATGTGCGTAATGGTTTAGCACAACTTGAAACATTGTTTTATCTGGATGGACCAGCTGGCACAGGTAAAACTTTTACATATAACTATGTTATTGCAGCATGTAGAGCCAGAGGTTGGAAAGTTGCAACTGCTGCATATACAGGTATTGCAGCCACCTTACTCTCTGGTGGATGTACATTGCATTCATTATTTCGTTTGCCTGTTCCTGTTTTAGAAAACAGCGTATGTAAGATAACCCCGACATCTAAACATGCAGAATACCTTCGGAGTATTGACCTGTTTCTGATTGATGAAGCTACAATGGTGTCTACACACATTTTTCATGCTATCGACAGATTACTACGTGATATCTGTGGTAGTGATGCAGTTTTCGGTGGAAAGGTACTTTTGTGGGGTGGCGATTTTCGTCAGTGTTTGCCAGTTGTGAAGAAGGCAAAACCAACTGATGTTATTGAAGTTTGCTTGACAAGTTCTGCTTTGTGGGCATCAGTGGTAAAGTACTCACTTACCGAGAACATGAGAGCCAGGCCGGAAGAACAAGAATTCTGTGCGTGGCTATTACAACTTGGTAATGGTGAACTGCCAACAAAACAAAATGAACCTGCTAAAGGCTCAGTCGAAATCCCTGATTGTTGCGTTGTTCCCCAAAACACTTCTATTATATCGGTGATGTATGACGGATTGGAACCTCACGAATATGCCGCCACAGCTATTTTGACACCAACAAACGAGCAATCGTTAATCATTAACAATGAGGTGTTGGACAGATTGCCAGGAAATGCAGTTTGTTATTACAGTGCTGATGAGGTGGTATGTGACGAAGAAGACGAGCGGCAAAATTATCCGCTTGATTTTTTAAATAGCATCACGCCGTCAGGTATGCCTCCTCATTGTTTGAAGCTTAAAGTTGGGGCTATTATTATGCTCTTGAGGAACCTTAATATCAGGAAGGGTCTCTGTAATGGCACACGCTTGATTATCCGTGAACTGTCAGGCAATTTTATTAAAGCTGAAGTTTTGACAGGGTCAGCAGTTGGAGAAATCATTTTCATACCTAGGGTTGAACTGTCACCTTCAGATACAGGTATGCCTTTTATATTAAAACGCAGACAATTGCCTATCCGTTTGGCCTACTCTTTCACTATTAACAAGAGTCAAGGTCAAACATTTAATAAAATTGGTTTGTTTTTGCAGAGTCCGTGTTTTTCTCACGGTCAGCTATATGTCGCATGTTCCAGGGCAAAGGCATTTGATAACGTGAAGATCAAAGTTGCTGCTACTGGGAAACAAGGTTATATCAATGGAAAGATGTATACTCAAAATGTTGTCTTTCCACAAGTATTACAGTAACTTAATTCTGCATATCTTTTTTTTCATCTTTTGATATCCACAAAAGTATTGTATTGTTGAGTGAGTTACAAAAATACCGGAAATGAAAACACTGCTTTTCCGGTGAGCATTTTGATATCCTCACTCATTTGGAGAGTGACTATCATTGCAGTTGTCTAAAAGCGGCTTTTCGGCTAAGTTGGTATACCAACTCTGTGACATTGTGTTGCTCAACTGTAGTGGTGGATTGAGTGGTGCTATTTTGTTAAATCACTGACAATTACTTTGTGGTAGTGCTGAAAATAGATGATATGCTTTTATAGTTACTGAACTATTTTACCTAAAAAACATTTTGTTTCTGTACATTTGTTTTTTTAGGTGGAGTACAAGTCCCATTGACTTACGTTCACGTCGTGTACTCTGTTACCATGGGTTGTGCATGCTTTTTATCAATTTACCGGAAACCGATATCATCTTACTTTGGTTTTTTAGAGTCTACTATGAGATAGTCCTTGCATGCACAATTCATGAACCAAAAGTCAGGGCATTCATCCTGTTGTCTTTTGGAAGTGTAATCCTTAGGTTTTTTTTTCTTTTAGTGAATTAATAATAATACGAAAATTTATAAAAATGGCTGAGTCAGCACAAAATGGTAATAACTTTTCTGCTTTTTTCATTTTGAAATAAGAATGAAATATGATTTTGTCATATTATGATTTTTGTTTTATTTCAGTTTCTAAAAGCTCAGTTGTGGATAGTAAGTATATATTTAGTTTTTTTCATCATATTTGGGATTATTGAAGAGGTTATTAAATGTCTTTGTTATTTTAGTTGAAGTTGACGGTGAAGAAGATGGTGGTAAGTTATCAAATGAAACTGTTAATATTATACAAAAAATAAAGGGTTGTTTATTTAAAACTACTTTCTTTTATATTTTAGTTTGTGATATATCCAAGAAAGGTAAAAGGACTTATTCATAAATACCAGAATGTCATCAATGTATTAATTAGGTTGTTAATACTTTTCCTTTCCTTTCAGAGGAAGAGGATTTATTAAAAGAAGGTAAGTTCTTATATTCTTTTTGCTGTTTTTTGGATATCACTGTCAATCTATTCTAATTTCGTTCTATTTCATTCATAGATAAGGAGAATAGCGCGAATGGTGGTAATTTTACATTTTCCTTCTTAACATGCATTTTCCTTCTTCAATAGGTGTAGTATTTACACTGTTTGTCTTTTATGTTATAGGGCAGTTAGTCCAACTGAATGGCCAGAGTAAGCGTTTATTTTCACTAATACACTAATACACTAATACACTTTTTATTATTATTTTCATTTTATCTTTCTGTTTAGAATCACAAGAGACCACGCGTTGTGAGTTGTGAAGTTTTTCGTATAAGCCATACTATTTGGATTTTATTATCTTAACTAATCCTTAACTTCCTAACATTTTATTATAGTGACACGACAAGACTTCATGCAATACAGGAAGGCCCATCCTGGCTCCAAGTCCAGGAGGGCCTTCCAAGTATGGAAAAAAAATGGGGGGGGCGTGACCGGGAGGGTTACGTCCCCACACAAAAAAAAAATCAAAAAAACAAAAAAAAAAATACATTATGAGATGAAGTATAAGGGGTCAGTTCTCACTGTTTTTGAGTGAGGGCTGATCCCTTATACGGTATGGAGTTACCATACACTCAGGTTCAGTTTTCATTAATATTAGTTTTGAAATGTCTATAATCAAATTCTCGAAATGAAAAATAATCAAGTGAACTGAACCAACAAATTAAATTTAGACCGTGAATGGCTGATTAGCGCCCACTTACTTAAGCTTCCGAATAGTGTTTCTAATTTGTGTTTTAGGGAATAATTGGTTGTTTAATCAGTCATTTGCGGTCGAGTGTATGGTAATTCCATACCATAGTTTATTTTAGTTTATATTTTAGTTTATTTAGTTTGTTATTGTAGTTTATTTAGTTAGAAAATATGTTGTTATATACGGATTAATCTTTATTTAGTCGTTACAAATCACTTGCGAATCTTATTCTATTAAGTCTGCTGTTATCTAAATGAGAGTTTAGGTAGAGTTGGAATAAAAGTTGTTACATACTTCCTTTGATCTTTATTTCACTATCTTTTGTGAAATGACATTACAGGTTATGGTTAAAGAGAAATTTGAGAGATTACTATTCCTTAAAGTGTAGTTCATTTAGTTTATTGAGGATAAAGAGGTTATTGTCTGTGTTAAAGATAATGAATGGAATATGCTGATGTCAGCAGAAATAGAACAATTGAGCGAAATATAAATGAATAAATAAATCTTTCCTAACTGACAAAATTGACTAACTTAATTCATTATCTTTAACTTATATTTATTCAGATTCTTTAGATTTATAGTGTAGTAATGAGGTCAACTTGGTGTTGGTAGTTCATGGGAAAAACCTTTCGTGACAGTATCCTATGGATAACCGTATCTACTATAGTCTAGATAGCATTGTCAAGGTAATTGTGAATGAAAGTTTAGTTGGAAGATATATTGTTGGCTTCACATTTCGGATTTTAAATTCAACCTTAACTTTATTTATTTATTTCTTTAGATTCTTTGGTTTCGCTTACGAGTGATATGTCATCAATTTTTACAAATGCACTTTACGAAAGATCAGATAATTCCAACTGCATGCGTACGTAGATGCAATGCACTCACTATTTACCGAGAATTATTATTTCCAAGAATAAATGGATTAAACCAAAAAACGCATTGGAAGACCGTTAACGAAGTCGATATACACTTTTAAAAAAGTGATTAAAGATAACCTTTATTTGGTTTATTTATTTATTTATTTGTTTATGCTATCTTTGTAGTATTGTCAACACTTTTTCATTAGAATTTATGTTTATGCTGAACATCCTATGACATTTTTTGCTCACCCTTATAGTCAGCATTTCCGAAATTAAATTAAATTTTTATCCGTATTAAAACCATCCCATGCATTTTTATCAGTTTTAATTTAATTTTTCGTGAATTGGACGCATGCTGAACACGAGTGGCGAGCGACGCCGCCTGGGCGGCTAGTAATTCAAATAAAAGGAAGACCAGGATTGAAAGAAAAACACGAAGAAAGATTCACGGCATTAATGTTCGTTTATGAATATTCACTTAAAATTCGAAAAATAGTGAGAATACAAAGAAACACAAAGAAAAATTGAATTTTGAATCGCAGATTAAATAACATAGGCCTTTTCAAAAAATACGTCACATACAGTTGAATAATGACTTTTACAAAATACTGATTATCAACATCTTCATCATCACCCTACCACCTGCAAGATTATTGTCACTTTTATTGGTATCTACAGTCACATCGAGTGTATCACTCTCTGAAGTAAGTCCACATTCATCTCATATGACCTCTTTAGTTGACACATTCTCCCTCAAAAATTGTTCATTGAATTCTTTGTTTTTAACTTCGATGTTTTTGCACAGCTCTTTTGATTTTAGAATTTTAATAAACATTCAGAAATATTGCATTGAATAGCGAAATCGCTCTGCATTGAATAAAAGTTCCAAAAAAGATGCATGAGCCATTTGTAATTGACTGTTTTATGAAAGCGGTGACAGGAAGAAAAAATGACACATTGTTGAATTAAAACTATCGCAAGTAGCCGAAATATACTAATCATTCAAAATCATTCAACTTTTTTCCAAATATTTTCATTTTAAGTTTACGACTGATATAAACATATAAACAGCGTACTTACAAGATATTTAAGTAATGTCTGCATGGCTGACCGTGTTTTGTGCTCATCATCAGTGTTGTTTTGTTGTTCTTTTAAAGAAATTTATAGGGGTAATGTACACTAAACCATGGAGTCTACCAGGCCAACAGTTTTTAGATGTTATTTTTTTGTTAATTACGGAATCTTCAGTTTATTGTGCATTAAAGTAATGGCAGTTTTAAAGACCTAACGTTTCTGACACGGAGAGTAAAGCACTTACGTTATCCTCAATATATCCATCCTTTGCCTGTTCTGATCTCCAATGCTCATTACGCTTAAACAAACGATCACTAACTCCACCATTGACCACTACCGACGCACCACCTGATCGAAGACTACGTAAGCTAAAGTTTTCTAGGCATAAAACTACGTCCTAAACAAAATCTCAGAATCTCTTGCTCTTGTGTAAAAATGAAGTTTGTTCGCTTTCCTCAGAGGCTTTCCCTTTGTGGTTGTTATTGCTTCAAAGCCTTCTAAATGGTCAGATATTTTTTCTTCAGCAAAATACTGTTTAAGATTCTTAACTGGGCACAAGTTGGAATTACCCTGAGCAATAAACACCCACGAACCTTGCCTGTATACATCCATTTTACTTTTACTGATGATATATTTCGTGTATGTGTCAAAAAACAAGATGTCTGATCGACATATACTGACAATTTCATTAAATCTCGAGAATCCTCTTAATCCTAGCAAACATATCACCAGAGTCGTTGAGTTCGTTAAGTTGGCAAATTAAATATCGATTGAAGATGATCTATCGTTAAATCTTCTTTCTTCTTGACCTTTTGATTCTTCATTCTTTTTGTCGCTTCCAGCATGTTTTTTACGATGGGAGCTTTGCAAATATCATAACACGAGACTATATTATTGCGATATTTTATGGCATAGCAACAATTTTCGATTTTATCAACAGATGCATCACTGGATCAAACTCATTAGAAATAGTGCCACTTGAAATTCTCACCTGAGAAGCACTTTAACGAGTGAAGCTCGGTCCATTCTTTCCAAAGGTAACATGTATGTTTCTTTAGGGTGATTGATTCCCAACATTTTTCCTAGACATTTCGTTAGATGAGAATTATTTTGTTCTATCTCCAGTTTTTTTAAAATGAGAAAATTAAGTTTTAAATTTCATAGCCTCTCTGAATGTTTAAGAAACCAACAAGAAAGGACTGGCGTTTGAAGAAGATTTTGCGCTTGTTTTTGGAAAAAGCTCACGGAGAAAGAGCAAAATAATCCTGAAAACCTTGAAAACAATTGGATCTTATTTTTTTCAAAAAAGAAAATAGAACAAAATAATTCTCACCTGACGATTTGGCACTTGATTAGCCAGTAACCGAAGTACTTTGTTTGAAGTTCCAAAGCTCTGTATATCGTGCTGCGATGGTGTAGTGGTTAGTACCTTTGAGTGTGACCGCTGCGACCCGTGTTCGAGTCCAGTCATGTCATATCTCAATACACCACTCCGATGCGCTTTAAAAGCAGCGTTTCAGCCCATTAGGAGCCATCGACTGACTGCACACTGGCCTTCGGGCAAGTTAGAGCAATGCTATACGTATCTCTGGCGGTAAGTCAACTAATAGTTGCAAATCGACGGGCGGAAGATCCAACCATTACGGATGGAAGCCCAAGGAATAAAAACTCCCGTTTCTTACTTACTTACTTACTTACTATCAATATAGGACTTGAGAAAGTCTAACCTCATAGTACAAATACATTTACTAGCAAGTCCAGAATTATCAAACAGTGTAACAGAACTTTTATCATCACTTTTATCAGGTAGATGTTTTCTGCAATCCTGCTAATGTTACCTAGCTTTAGACACTCTGAATTTCATAATACACAAAAACAACTGGTGCAAGTAACCTGTAGGAATCTGCAATCCTTCTAATGCTACCACACTTTGGTCACACTGGATTACGTAATCCTTGAATACAACTCAAGGGAGAGATAGTTAAGCGTCTGCAAACCAGTTAATGCTACGAAACCTCTAAGCTTAGGTAAGACCACCCAAGTAACATATAGCCAGTAGACATCTGCAATCCTACTAATGCTACCTCCCTATTTGAAACAGGTTGAAGCTCTCAACCAATTTTAAAGACTTGCAATCATATGTTCCGCAATACAATACAAATTCACACTTTGCACGAGTCTATGTTGACGTTGCCATGGTGTCAAGTGACGTAGAATCTGCAATCTTGCTGACCAACTTGATTTGTGAAATCACTAGTAACCCGGGTAAAAATTTTTACCGAGTGTAATTTTGAAAAGGATGTGTCAAATTCGCCTTTCCCGTATGCGAACCCCATGACGAAAATCAGATACCGCCGATCAAAGATTTTGATGACGTCATAGCCAAAGTACCAAATAAAATTTAATGCCTCTTTTCCTTCTCACACAGTAAAAACAAAACAACCGTTTCTTTGTGGTCAAGATGCTTCGACTTACGACACATATAGACACCTTCTCTCACGTCTTTTGTCAAAACATGCACAGCGATATCAGGGTTCCTCCTCTCAAACAAATCAATTTTATTTAGCGCCATCGGAAACGATAAACCATTCCAATTATAGTTATCATACTTTTTGAGAGTTGAGATACTTTCAGGATGATTATCGATCTTATCATGATTGAGAGCTGCGATAATAGCCCACCTAAAACATTCATCATCATCTTCATTTTTAGGATTGATTATCGATTTTTTACCGCTGAAATTCTTAGGTAGCAGCAAGTAAGAGCTGTCTCTCGTTAATTTTAGCTTGTGAAAGTCTACATCAATATTTAAAATTTTATCGATAACAAAGCCGGATTGAGGTAACGCAGGGTTTTCAATCTTCTCGATTATCTTTTTGAACATATTATTAACAACATTAGATATATCGTTTTCATTGTGAATTGTTCTATATAGCTATTGAACGCCTTATCAACATAGATTGTCGCTTCAGGATTGGATAAATCCTCCTTTCTCCATTTGATCCTCACAGTTGCTTGAATATTTATTGATTTTTTGTTTTTGAATTCCCTCTTAATCAGATCAATTAGGATGGGTCGAACCTTTTTGAGAAACAAATCAACATCCTTTTTTCCATCTTAGTTTATCTTGAACCTTTTGTAAGAACCATTAAAAGCCGTTTCAATAGGAGTAAATGCTTTTTCCTCTTTGTCTTTTTCCTCCTCTTTCTCTCTATCCTTTTTATACAAATCCAGAACCTTATCTCTCAGGGCTCTGAAAGTTTTACTGGTTTTCTCCTTAATAGCTTTAGGTACATGATTTATTAACCATTCTCTCCATTCATTCAACTTGCTTTTTACCTGAGGTCTATTTTTTACCATTTCTTGCTGCTCAAACAAATCCATGTCATGTTGGCTAGGAATAATTGTAACAGGTTGGCCATTCCTCGTCGGTCTTGGTGGTGGAACAGGTTGGCCATTCCTCGTCGGTCTTGGAGCAGAAACAGGTGTTGCTGTAGACAAACGAGCTGGTGAGCCTGCTAATAATTCGATCAACTCAACCTTTCTGAGTTTTGAGTAGCCGTGTAGGCCACGCTCTCTTGCAAGAGCTTTTAATTCAACAACGGTATTTTGCGAAGTCATGTTTGTTATTTATTTACGATTAACTCTCTTTAAGGCTTTTTTCCAACCAAAAAGACTCGTAACCTTTGCGTTCTCTTTTTTGTTACTCGTCCATTAAGTAACAAAAAGCGAGGTAAATTTATTTTTTGGAAGCCCTCTTTCTCTTGTCGTTATAACGTTTTTGATAGCTGAGATATTTTTCTCTGTTGTTTTGAATCCAGTTCGAATAGTATCTATTACATGCTTGTTTAGTATCAGGATCAAGAGTATAAGATGGGTCCTTATTATTCTTTTCAAATACCTCGAGCAATTTAGTTTTGTTCATTTGGGAAGCATATTTTGTTTTTCGAGATGCACATAATTTTCGTAACGTTTTAACATTCATTGATTTGTAATTTCATACGGGAGTATCGTAATGTAATTTTGTTTTGTCAGTCATTTTTATTCTCTTATATGTAATCAATAAAAAAACTTTTAAGTCACTTTTTTGATGTTCTTGCAGTACCAATGTCATGCTACATCGTTATAAAATGAGCTAAATAAAGGTGTCCATGAATAAAAAAAAATGTCAAACTCTAAACTTCAAGAGATTTACTATCAACCTCAAAATTTATGGAAAGGGAAAAAGACTGTTCAGAATTTAAGAGGATTTGGCTTCAAGCCAAAGGAAATTAAGAAGTAGCTATCAAACCAAGCATTTTGGCAAGTACATTTACTTGCTCCAAAACATGTTGAAAGACCTCATTATGAAGTTACTACTCCTAATGAATTACATCAATTCGATTTATTGTACATGCCTGGTGACATAATGTATGGTAACAAATATAAGTACACTTTGTCTGGAATCAATGATGCTTCCAGATACAAAGTAGCTCGCCCATTAAGAACAAAAAAAGCCAAACACGTTGTTGAAATGATAAGAGATATCTACAAAGTTGGACCGTTAACCTATCCACAAGTATTTCAATGTGATAACGGTTCAGAATTCAAGGCAGATGTATCAAAATTGTTGGAAAAGCATAAGGTTGTAGTTAAAAGGGCGACTACAAAATATAAGCATACACACACAGCTTTTGTTGAGGCGTTGAACAAGATACTTGCCGAAAATTTATTCAAAATACAAGATGATCAAGAACTGAATGATTCGGAAAAAGTATCATCTACATGGGTTAAGCATTTGTATAAGCTGGTTGATAAGTTAAACGATACAATGGGCTTTATAGATATTTATCGCAACCTGGTGAAGAGCATGCTGTTAGAATATGGTGAAAAAATTCATATAGATTGAGTGAGGTAATAGAACAACCTGGTAACCGTGTAATGTACTATGTTAAAGATGGACCTGGACGAGCTTTTGTAAAGGAGGAATTAATGCTGATACCTGAAGATACAGAATTACCTCCTGATTAGGAGGTAATGGCAAGGTTGGTGAAAAAGGAGCAGTACATACAAAGTATCTTTACTTGTTTCTAGTAAAGATGATTATGATTTTGTCTTGTGGGGTTTAGCGCCACATAATGTCATAATCAAAGAACTGTCTTTCATGATTCTTTTGAGATTGCTTGAGACCCTTTGGTCTGACAAAGGCTTCTCTAGAGCTCCAACCATAACCCTCTAATTCAACGCAAAGTCTTGCAGGAAACCACGCCTTATATAAATTTCCTGTTCTGTCTTGGACCTCTGCATACATAGCTGTTCCAGAACCAAATTTAGATGCAAGTGTGTCTATCTCACCCACAGAACATGATAAATCACGTTTTCAGGTAGTTCTCTCCACTTTATGATCGGAACAATTTGTTCCATGTTTTGTTCAAATGTTTCAACAGTTGGAAATTCCATTGTTTTTCTTGTCTATATATATATATATGCGATTAGCTCTCTTTATACCATTTTCAATTATTAATTTTTAAATTGACGAGCACATGAAATATATGAATGGTATACAAGCACATCCTAGGGAGTATTTTCGGTTATGGTTTTCTTCAAATTTTGAAGTTCTACCATCAAGCTTTTTTGAAATTGATTTTGGGTTTCAGTCTCAATCTTTCTATCTGTAGAACTGAGTTTTTCTAAAGCTTTGTAATATGTTCCCTGCAAAACCTGAAATTCTTTGAAATTAATCCTTCCATCATTCAATGCCTATGAGATACTTGTTTCGAAGACAGCAATTGTGGATGTTACAATGTCATATAATTTCATGACTTTGTTCATTTTTTGGATATTTTTTGATGGAAGCTGTGGTAAGACCAGTACAAATAGAGCCAGAAATGGGCATTCCAATAATAGTAGCCCCTGTTGCAATTGAACCAATTGCAGAGTGAATGGTTATAGCGCTTGAGCTGGCATTTAACAATATCAATCGTTCTACCCATTTATTGTATTTCTTGAGCTTGATGCTAAATTTGTCCTTTAGTTTTATCAACTCTCCAAACTCAGAATTTATTATGCTTGCGTTAAATGTTTCCTGCTCACTCAAATCCTCAGGAGCAGTGGGTAGTTTTGGGTAAATTGTAACACTCATATTTAGAGAGAGAAATTATCTTATAAAAAGAGAAAAATTTCTCTCTAAATAAATAAAATGACAGACATTGACATAGACCCTTTCGGCGAACATGGGATGACAGATGAGACAACAGATGAGACGTTTCCTCTCATACCAACTGGAGACCGTACGGGTGCACAAATACATACATCAGGTGAACGAGAAACACTTTCAGGTGGAGGTCTCAGTCTGAATACTAGAGTTTTGAAAGAACTAGTTGAAGGGTTGTATGATAGATTATCCGAAAAATTCCAGTCAAAACCTGAGGTGTTATATACCGATATGTTTGAAATTAGAGATGGTGAATTATACTACAAAGACAGTAGCAAACCATTGACAAACAATGGAAGACTAAGGGCTACTGGTACTATAGCTGAAATACTGGGCAAGAACAGGTTACGTAGTTTAGGGTATGATATACCTAAGAGCAAATTTTCAGCCAGACAGGCAGCTGTACTTAACAAAAACAAGAAGAACTACCTTCATCGCCCATAATAACAAATGCAACTGACATTGAGCTGGATACAATCATTGAAGATATAAGGACTAGTACAGAAGAATTCACAAAAGTGAATTCATACAAAAAAAGTATTAAATATACAAACTATTTCATATATCACAAGAAGGAAAAATCTTCCTTAATATTTTTGATACTTATGCAATTGTAGAAACTGGCAGGAAATTACTGCCATAATCAAATTATGTAAGACAAAAAAATTTGATTTACTTGAAAATTAGAAAAAAACAGGATATATCATTGAAAACTGACAAAAAAAAACAACAGGTAAACAGGACAAAAACTAAAAAACAGGAAAACAGGCTCTATATGAACCCTGACAGGTAACTTAACCCAGATATAATGAGCAACACCCAGTTTTACGTTGCAACTTTAAATGTCAATCAACAAATTTCAATTTACATAGCAGATTCTTGAATCCGTCACATGTTCCTTTCAAATGAATGATAAAAAACATGATAGTATTAGTCTCTAACCACATATATGCTGGAAATGCCAGAAACGTCACATTTGTTACTCCTGTCTTGGTTCAGGAGTTCCATTGTTTCAAGTACATATACCAGTTATTCCACAACCATATAGTGATTCGTCTTTATTCATAAATTGATATCAATTACTCTTGATAATGCCTTATACACCTGAAATAGTAAAACCAACAAACAAATTATTAAGAACATAAATTTCCCATTCATGATACTGAAAGTTAATAAAATCATTTATATATTTAGATTTCTGCGAAAGCAAGAAAGCTATTAAAACCGGCTTTGGTTCTTCGTTTTTTTCTTACTGTCCAAACCTAGCGGTTTTTTGAAAATTCATGCGTGCGTTTACATGAAACCAAAACGTTGTGCAACGCATGTCACCCAGCGAAGAAACCCTTTCAGATTTACAGTTTCTTTGGTCAATATTAAATGGATTTTTAAGAGCATATACATATTTTAAGATGAAAACAAAATCTATAGAAGAAACTTCGATTTTTTTTGAACTGTGATCATTCTTTTCTAAAGAAGATTTCAACATTTTGTAAACAGAAGAGTGAAAAGGTATATATACATTTGTTATTTGTTTTTAGTGAAAACACAAAACATCTTCGTTTGTTTCATGTATGAGCTGTTATTCTTTTTAAGCTGTGGATACTGAAGCTCAGCTTAGATTCCTCCTCAGCTCCAACATAAAAAATGTGGGTCTACTGATGCTTTAATGTAATGTTTTAATGTTTGATGATAACTTTTTAATGTTTTAATGTTTGATTTGCTTTTAAGTTATATATATATTGTCAATATCCTTTATTACAAATGGCTTTCCTTATTACAGTAGCGAGTTCAAACATCTTCCAATTGCCTGTAAATTCAATACACAGCAAATAATGTAACAACCCAAAATTTTCGTTTCAGTTATATAAATATATGTGTGTGGTGACTTAGAAGTTTAGAGCATGCATAGGTATTATATTTTTCAAATGATCAAAATCTTTGTTTGATTTTGTGCAATATTGGGAATTACATTTGTAATTAAGGAGATTGATAGTACATATCAAATGTTTAAAGTTTATGATTTGCGTACGAAGTCACTGAAAATATAAATATAAACATAAGTTGATTTGTACTCATGGTTGTAAAAATCATTCAACCTTTCTTAAACTTCCTACAGATTTTTTTTAAACTGACCATGAATTTCAACTTTGATGAAGAATGTAAGTGCATGCCATATTGTTAATCAAACTGAAATAGGAATTTCTGATATGAGTTAACTATATTATGTATGTTGATTTTAGTCGATATAAATGTATTTTGCATGACCAAAATTTATATGTTCTTGGAAAAATGTTTTGAGTTTATGAGTTATGATCATACTCATTAAGATATCTGAAAGGATCCGTGTATCTTTTATATTATTTTGTATCAACAAACATGTTGTTCAGTTTATCGGCAGCTACATACATTATAATAAAGTTTCGCATTGTGTCAATTATGCCTACAAAATGTCCTGAGAAGCACGTAATTAGGAATCTTATTATACTAATTATCGATTGTGCATCCGGTTTTTATTTTAGAGAGTGACATATTTGTTTTTTTTTTCACGGTCAAATCCTTCTTATTTTTTCCCTTTTTGTCGTAAAACCACGCAGAGACGAGAGACACTTTTTTTGATTTTCCGCGATTAGTATATGCTCCTCCGTTTCGTTATTTTTGGTTTGCGCACTGGAAATCAGCCGAAAAACGTCTTTGGAGGAGTGCGAGCAATGCAATGTTAATCGTTCGAAATTTGTTAACGATCATTTCGTGAGCAAGAAACTTCACGAAGAAGACGTGTTTCTTTTTGTATACGAATATTTTAATTTAAATTTGATTGTTTTAGGCAGCAAATCGAAGAAAGAACTGACGAAGAAACACAGGTTTGTATGCACGAAGGTATTGTTATTATTATAAAACGTTTTATTATCGTGTTTATTGCTAAACTTTTACTCTTATTAATAAAAGAACACGGGTTAGTTGTTTGTTTACAATGAAAAATCATATTTAGATATACAGAAGAAGTGCAGTGAAGTTTTTAAAAATTAGCTGCAGAAAGATCGAACGATTAATAAAAGAACAGGCAGCAGCATGTGTGTAAGTGATTAGTTAGCAGGTAGCACACATCCGTAGGTGAGTTTTAGAACAGATGTTTTTTTTTTTTATATATATATAGGTTTTTTCAGATGAAAACCAAACGAAGAACGAGTGGAAGAAAGTCGTGCTGATTTTACGAATTTCTTTTTATAGTTATCGAATAGTTATGGGAGTGCAGCAGTACAGAAGTAGTGTAGATGAAGTTGAAGAAAGGATGATATTTATTTACATTGGTGAAAATGGTTTTACTTTTTTTCGGTGGAAAATTGTTTGGAAAAGATATAAAGTAATATACGTAAGTACATGAGTCAAACGGATTTAATAAATACAGCGTTAAAAGAGAATTAAAACAGAGTTAAAACGATCAGATCATAAAGATGCAGGTCCTACACGAGCAGTTACTGATTTGTTTTGGTAACGAACTGTTCCTTATTTTATTTATTTCAAAATGGCTCCACAGTTATGAAGTTACGAAGAAAGCATTTTTATGTCTTTCACTGTATAAAAATGGTAGTGAAATTGCAGTAGAAAACAAATAGAAAGTGTATGTTTACAATAGGAAAGTATGCTGGAAAGTTAATCGAGTGTTATTAATTTGTTTACAGGTATGAAATATAGAAAGTAAAAGAGTTTAGAAGTGTTTGATAATGGCAGCAGAGCATGATCAATATTGTTGTTTACTATCATGGGCGATGATGTGAATTGGTATTGAAAGGTAAAGTTAAAATAGTATCTATTTAGTTAAAACACAGTTAGTATTAGTGGATAAATAAAGGATAAGAGGGATGTTTACTGTTGTGTTTTGAATTTTCCAGCGCAGAGGAGGAGCTTTGAACTGGAAATAAAAAATGGCTCCACGAACGTTTTCATATGTTAAAAATTTTTCAGCTATACTAATTCTGTCATTACGTTTGTGTTTTTAATTATTATTTTTAAGGTTAATATATTTTCAAAGTTTCTTTTACTTTGTTTTTTTTTTCTTTAGATTTCGTCATAGCATGATTAGGTTTTTTGTATGTTTTTTGAATGTTTTCATCTGTTAAGTAGAAATGAGAGAAGAATGGATTATGTAATTTAAATGACTGTGCAATGAAACTATCCTACAAAAAATAAGCGTTGTTGGCTGTATTTTTCTTAAGTTTATATTTTATCGCGTTTATGCATATTTTGTGTTATGGTAATCGTTTACGTACTATGCCTAGGTATATAACTTTGGCTGTATGATTTTATTTGTGACTTTTTATCTTCTGTGTAAATTTTTGTTCTTAGTTATTGTTTTTAGGATAAATGCGTACTTGAATTTCCTTTTTTTTTTTGTTTTTTGTTTGTTTTTTTTTATTTTCGGTATTACAATTGAAATATTATTCTTTTAGGCAATAATAAATAAAGCACAAAGAAATGAAACTCATGGTTTTAATCATGATGTTGATGGTTTTGGGAAGAACTAAATATATCATTTCAAAAATTCATTAATGGTTGCAGTCCAGTAGTAACTTTTGAAGAAAAGAAAAAGTTGGAAGGTATCATTTTTGTAATATTATTCAATGTTTGGTTTTGTATGTCTGGGTAAACGGTTCTGAGTTATATATTGCGTTTTTTTACATTAAAGTTACTTCTCTTCTGCGTATGAATATATATTCTGAGCCATGTGCTATTTGTTTCTGTTTCAAATTTTCTGAATGTAAGAAATGAATTAAAAAATTAATGCCTGAAAAGAAACTTTTGCAAGAGTTGAATTCTGCGACACAACGCATACTGAACAAGGGCGGCGAGCGACGCCGCCTGGGATGTTTTTGAGTTGCGATTCTATGATTTATTTTTTCGTCATGGGGTGCGTACGTACACAGGAATGGTGGATTTGACCTAATGTTTTCGAAGTTAAGTTCGGTAAAAAGTTTTTACCCGGGATACTAGTGTAATATATAATAGCGAGTGTGTGTCACACTTTTATTTTAGAGAGTGATAAATTTTGTTGAATTTTAAGGTCAAAATCTTCTTAATCGTGGTCATTTTTTTCGTTAGGCCATGCGTTTTTTTACGATTATTATATAGTAGCAAGTGCCGTGACGTCAGTTTTTTAATCTATCACGGGGAATCATTGCATTGCATCCCTAATCGAACGCGACGTTTTTGGGGAAATATCTCGAGAACCAATAGGGAAAACTTACGTTTTTTAGGGTCCGCGATACGGGTGATGGGGTGACACAAAATTTTGGCCTTAATTATTTTTGGTATTGCGGCTATGACGTCATCAAAATCTTTAACCGACGATATCTCTGTAACGGTTGGTCGTAGCGAAACGATCCCATACACTTTTTTGATCAGTTTTTCGAGCTCTACAACATGGGTACACTTTTGAGCTGCGATTCTATGATTTATTTTTTCGTCACGGAGTATGTACATGGGAATGGTGGATTTGGCCTATTGTTTTCGAAGTTAAGTTTGGTAAAAATTTTTACCCGGGTTACTAGTGTAATATATTGTAGAAATTATTCAACCATTCAATGATTCAAATTCATTCAAGTTTCAAGAATGCTATTATAGTATTTCATTTTTTTATATTTTCAGTTTACAACTGATTTTGCAGAAATCTTTCTGCTCGTAAGGGCATCTTGTTAACATTATTATGTAATTATAAGGGCGAAACTCCAAAATCAAAAAAATATTAGAATGTGATATACATTATGATCTGTACATACATTAATTACTATCATTACATTTTTAGAAACAACTCAAGTATATAACATGTAAAGTTATAACAATTACACAAAAACAAGTTAACTGATTTGTTTCTTTACTCTTCATTGTCGTTTATTTTTAATTATCTTATTCAATTAAAGAATTTTTAAGCTGTATACCGTGGCGTTTATAACTCAAGGTTTTGGATGCGGCGTTTAATAGAGTGAGGCGTTCATTAGAGGGCCGCCTTTATCACAAAATGAAAAATTGGAAAGAAGCAAACTTGAGCAATAATGTTTCCTTATCCTTAAAATGGTAAACAATAGATTGTGTAAAAATGTGTTACACAAAAGATACGTTCACGAAAATGTGAACGTATCTGAAATGTTGTCTTGTATGAGATGAAAGCTTTTTTATAATTCTTGATCAGCCTGTTTTCTAATAAACGCCGCTTTTCAAGATGCAGTGTTAAATAGAGGGAGGCGTTTATTAGAGGGCGGTGTTCACTGCAAATGTTTCGCTATAAGTGCAGCGTTTATCAGAGGGCAGCGTTTATCAGTGGGTGGCGTTTATTAGAGGAAATACGATATAGCTATTTTTACCTTCAGTTATTTCTCTTGAAGTTATACAGTTTCACCGAGACACACGTACAAATGTAAATACTACACAAGAGTTTACTAATATTGAATTCCAAATCAGAGAATATTTTTCAATATTGATGGATAAATCTTGTTTACATTTTTTGTTGTTAAACAGTCCAATTTAATCACAAAAAACAACTAAGATTCTACCCTTTTAAATAGATTAATTCCATGATGATGTATACTGTTTTGATGTCTCATGGCATTAATTTAGACATTAGAAATGATAAAAGCCATTTTTTTCTGCACACGCATTCCCTGTCAGCATAAAACGCTTATATGGAACATGCAAATCATTTCCTATGAACAATAAATAATTTTGCAATAAGAATTCAAAATGGGCAATAAGAGGACCTATTATGAATAAAATTTTCTGGGGCAACAAAAGTAACATTAAATTTTATCATTTTCATTGGACTTTTATGTCTTGTTTTGTGCTGTGTGTGGAAATAAAAACAGTTAATTGGATCAAAATACAACACTAACTTGAAAAAAAGATAAAAAGGAATGGAGAAGAAATAACAGTTTCTTATTTTATTCCTCACAGATTGTGTATATTCTCATCTATAAAATGTTCAACTTACAATGTTTGATTTTCGCAGTTTCCAAGTTGGAAGTTCATAACAAACCTCAGAGCATTCGGAACATTCCCGGGGAAAAATGTCTACTTAACTCATAAAAGCAACTAATTTGGCCTTCCTGCTACCGTATAGATCAACAATTTTACCCTAAAGCTATACACTGAAAAATTTTGGGCTTGATCAATCATATTAATATCTGCATCAGAATTTTCGAAAATTGAAGGTGAGCGAGAAAACTAAGATTTTTGGTATGCACTGTAAAAAATTTCAGCGATTGACGGCAGACGAACGCATCTCTCTGATGACAACATTTGATCTTGCCCAACGAGCTCCGTTCCGCATAGCTCCACTCCGCAAAAAAACCCAAAATATTACAAAATATGTATATATATACCTTACATGGATTAATTTTCGCAGTTTTTGCGGATTTTCCAAAAATCGGTGAAATATTCAAAATCGAGGCCATCTGCGAAAATTTGTCTACGCAAAATTTTTGTATTTCCAACCCGCAAAAATTAATCCACGTAGAATTTTCCTTTTTTCCACCCGCGAAAATTAATCCAGAATCACTGCTTAAAGAATCGGAAAATTTTTGATTGGTTTAGAAGCAGGAGAAAATATTGACGAAAAGTTCTTGTCTTTTTTATGTAAACAAAAGAAAAAACTAATATCAATATGAAATACAGTACAACCCTGTTAACTCGGACCTTTAAAGGATTGTGAAAAACTTGCTGATTTATCGGGAGTGGGACCATCAGAGTTAATACTTATTCGGAGTATCCAACTTAAACAGTGTCCGAGATAATACAGGCTTCTTCTGTATATTATTAATTCACAATGAGAAACGAAAGTACTTTTATTTAAGTTACGCAATATGCTTTACAGTATAATACATCTTGTGTTTTAGAGTTCTTCTGTAACCATTTTTATCTTTTATGTCTTTTCTTTTTGGTAAAGAATCTAAGGTGATTACTGCATACTTTTCCTGTGTTTATTTTACGATTTTAAGAATTTGAAAATTTATAAAAACACCATGTAACTGAGATACATAGCCCTTTATGTGTGTTTGAAATCATAGAAATAATACGACCATGCATCCCAAATGGTATTGCTGCTAAAGTAAAAAGGAGAAAGAGTTATATAAAAAATGGAAATATCAAAAAACCTTCATATTTTTCAACCTCTTATATTCTCGCGCCAATACGTGTGAATCTCCATAATATAGAGCCACAATAAAATTGTAAAATTCACGGAGACAGAAAAAACGCGAGGGTGTTTTAATACGGTATTTTCGCTTCGCTGCTATACCGTAACAACGGCTTTTAGCATATGGTTTGTGTTTAGATTACCTTGTTTGAAAGAAATAAAGAATGACGTCAATTAGATGTCAATCATACTTAAATAACAAAAGAAAACAATGCATTCCTGGCATACCAAATCTCCTTAGCAACGAGCACGTTCGATTTTAACTTTTCTTAATTAAACAACTTTCTGGTGTGTAAAATCCTATTGTTTGATTGACAGATGGTTTAATTATATAACAAAAACTGCTTACGTGTTGTTATTTGAGAATTTTATTTTGCAATAAAAATTTGCCACGTAATCAAAATAAAAATGGTATATATTCATAACAAAAAGCTGTTTTCTTTCCACTCGCAAGCATGTCTAAATATGATAACGTCCAAATGGATTCCCATAAATATGAATCTGAACGAAGAAGAAGCCGTGAGGAAACGTTGAGAGAAATTGTAGCAATGCTTGAACAAAATCAAGACGCAAAAAAAAAATGGAACGATTTATTAGCACGTGAAGATATACATGACGATAAATGTGTTTTGAAGGAGTTAACAGATATTGCAAATTTGCTATCGACCAATCCGGGGACCGAACTGACCGAAAAATTTGAGCAAAAATTAGGATTAGCACTAAATTTAAAGCGACAGAAAAATCAAGAATCGTCATCTTCAAATGAATGATTATATTATAATAAAGCAGAGAAATGAACATTTGATAAACAGTTTGGTTACGTTTTTTATCTTACTTTATTTGAAATAATTCTAGAAAATGATGTATTATTGGATTTCTGCGAAAGCAAGAAATACTTTAAAACCGGCTTTGTTTTTGGATTTCTGCGTAAGCAAGAAATACTTTACGATCGTCTTTGTTTGTTTTTTTTCATCTTACTGCCCAAACCTAGTCATATTTGTTTCTCCAATTTCATTGGTTCATAAAAAAATCCGTCTCAATCGTGATTGGTGCATAATGCCCGATTTCTACGAAAGGGTGCTAATATAGCCACCTTAACTTCAATAGCGAAAGTTTATTGGCTTGATCTGTGCCGTGTCATATGATCATCCGGGTATTTTTCGACTTTACATTTGCACGCCGTTCGCATAATGGTGTACTATCAGCGGTACCGAAGAAACCCACTTAGAATTCCGTTGATTGATCAATGTGGAATATATTTTAAAGAAGATTTACACTTCGAAAACCGAAAGTAAAGGGTAGAAAATTTATAATTTATCTTACAATGATTCTACTGTGTTCATTCTTTTCTAAAAACAAGTTCTCAATGTTTTATAAAAACAGTGTGTGAAAAAGAATGCTTTTATTTTTTGGAAAATGTCTGGGATTCTTTTAAGCCTTTCTAATACGAAATATCGTTTGTTTCATGAGTGGACTGTAGTGCTTTTTAAGCTCTGGATACATACAACTCAGCTCAGTTTCCTCGTTCCAACAACATACAAGAATGTCTTGTGTACCCTCTGCCTGGGGCTGTGGTGCATCATTTTATGTTTGATGTTTCTCTAGCTATTTTAGCTTATTTACTTGTATAGTTCTTGGCTGTATTATCAATGTCTTGAATTAGGAATGGGGACTTACTATTTACTTACTTTGGTTGTCTGTAAATTCTAAATACTGGACATCCTTTAACGCAAATTTCTGCTTTCAGTTATGTTTGCTAATTTTGATAAGTTTTGTTTACTTTTTGTGTTTGGGAACTCTTTTCGTAATTTGTAAGATTGACCGTACATATTGTTGAAAGATTTATATATATACATATAAAATCGTTGTGATATCTGAAAGCATCTATTTAAATTTAATGTTATTTTGTTCATTAAGTTTATTGGCAGTTTCGTATTGTGTCAGTTATGCTTTCATAATGCCCTGGGGTTTATGCGTAATTAAAAATTAAATGCTTTTTAAGTTTCTGTTTAAATCTTTATAATCTTTTCATTAAATTTAAGTTCAGGTAATGCTTTGTTTGTAATGTTTGTAAATTAAAAAGATGGCAATGACATTGTTAATCGAACTAAAGCACAATATAGCCACCTTAACTTCGATAGCGATAGTTTATTGGCTGATTTTCGCCATGCCATGTGATCGTCCACAAAACGTTTTAAAAATGGCAGCGAAAGAACGTGTGTAGTTTGCTAAAAGTTTCTTTGATGGAAATATGGCTTTAAAAGAAGTTAATACAGCTTATAATTTTATATAAAGAATTGCATTATTGTTGGGAACTTATCCACGGCTGTTTCGAACACTTAGTTTCGCGAAACTCAGACTGAGCATGCGCAATTTTCCGTTTCAAAATATGAGATTGTCTCCTTTGGCATTTCTGCTCCACCATCTGTGGGGATTTTAAGGGCCAAAAACTTACCCATAAAATAAACCACTCACGATGGAGTTTATTGTGTACACTTTCCATAAAAAATATCATAGTCGTCAAATTTTAATGACAAGCCCGCGAATTTTACAATTTAGAAAAGCTCCTGAAAATCTGGGTGAATAACTATTCCACTTCTTTGTAGTTTTTTGCAGACATCTGAAGTTTTGACACAAGAGGAATAACAATACAGATTACAACATAATAATTATCTTTCCTTTAAATTTTATTACACATTGCAAACATTTTTTTAAAAAAAGTTACGAAGCTTCAAAGTACAGCTATTTTCACCTGTCATGGCGGACAACACCACACTTCACGAAATTGCTTTAGAAAAACTTTGTCGTGTTTGTGGAAATATGCTTTCCTACAGAGTAAAGCATGCTACATCAGAGCACATTAACAACCTTTGCTCAGCTTTCAATACAGATTTCGCAAGAGATACAGTTAACATTCACCCCAAATATTTTTGCAACAACTGTCTAGCAAAAATGAATAACTTATTGAAACGTGGCTCCATTCACCAGTTAATTCCTGTAGAATGGAAAGAGCACATCACAGACAACTGTGTCACGTGTGACTTATTTAAGAGCAAAGGAAAAGGTGGAAGACCCAGCAAAAGTCGAAAAAAGGTCGCCCTATCAAACCCTTGAAAGTAGAACACAACTGATCACCATCGTTAATCAACGAACTACATGTCATGTCGCCACAGCAACTTATTGATTTAAACCTGACAGATTTTTCAATCTCAATCAACAATCATATCAGACCTTACATCTGCGAAATTTGCCAAGACTTGATCAAAAGGCCTTTGTATATTGTTAACTGCAACCACACTTTCTGTGGAGTTTGCCTAACATCACATTTAAAAACAGATAGCAATTGCCCTTCTTGCCACAATTATATTTCACCCAATATCAACTCGATACAATCAGGACAAGTTCTTATTAACACCCTATTGATGCAGAATATAATGTGTTCCACTTGCAAAATTAATTTTTCAATAAATGGTTTCAAAGGTCACATTTGCAGAAAACCAGTCCTGACCACTAGTGACATTCTTAACATTAATCCCCATCAAGAAGTTCCTCAAGAGGTGATGGAGTGTATTACTCATGTTGTTGAAATTCAAATGGAGAAGTCGCAGTTACCTAACAATAGCATACAGCTTCCTACAAAAGGCTCTAAGGTAAAATACTTTACCATACTTAGACCAAAAAATCTAAAACAAATCAGTTTTGTTGTGAATGTGAGTGTGTATATGCATGTTTTTTTAAAATAAAAAAACACATCTATACAAATAAGAAAATGACGTACAACAATACCATAAAAAAATAATTGATTTTCATGTCTGTAAACTATCCCAGTGGGCAAAAAGTCACGCAGAGAAGTGCATTTGCTTTGAAATACTGTATAAACTTGTGCAAGATAGACTCCACCACTTTGATTTTCAAAAAATATGCCCGCTGGGAAGGCAGTCCATGAACACAATATTTACTATTATGTTTAATCTGCACAGATTTAAACACTTATGTAATTCTTATAGCCACTGACGATGACACAGATTCGCATCCCTACGAAGCATTCAGATGTATCGAGCAGAAGAAGCGTGGAATGTAGGACAAAAACAGCTAAAGAAGTGATGTCTATGATAGCTGGCCCCAGTAATGGTGCAATTTCAACCCAAACTACTGCAATTATTCAAAGTCTAGACAAAAATGAACGTGAAAATATTGTGAAAAAACTGAAAGTACAAGCTACCATCCCTCCACAGCATGTCGCTGCAATAAAGTCGTCCCTCAATATTCCTGGAATCAGTTTCGACAAATTTCTCGTTGGTTGAATACTTTCAACGTCAAACTATCATCTGAAAAGGAGACTAGAAAAATTGCAACAGAATGGGTAGGGGCTGGTTTGAATGCTGAATTAGCGCCATTAACTAAAACTAATGGCACGAAATTGGAAGTCATCCTTATTCCATGGGCCTATCTTTACAACTTGGTTGGTCATTGCCTCAAACGTGTGTCGCTGTTAGAAAAACGTCATCTTCTAGTGCAGCACAGTTTCATTAATATAAGTGAAATCCACATCAAAATAGGTGGAGACCATGGAGATAACAGCTTCAAGATGGGTTATCAAATCGTAAATGTGAGAAATCCCAACAGGCCAGATAATACAGTCATATTTTCGATATTTGAAGCCAAAGACACCACCAGCAACCTGCGAATATGCTTAAAACGGTTTAAAACACAAGTTGCAATGTTACAGAAAGCAAAGTTTCAGAACCAAAACTTCCGTGTGTTCATGTATGGCGATTATGCGTTTCTTTGTGCTATGTACGGATTGTCTGGTGCGAATGGTAAGTGTCCAATCTACAATAAAAAGCATAAATATCCCAAATCTGTACTAAATAACATATCTATAAATATCCCTCTACTGCATTATAACAATTTCAGGTCGTCATCCATGCTTGTGGTGTTTAGCGACACAGGAGGACATGCAGTCTCCGGCTTTTGCAAGAGGGAAGTTTTGAGCCTCGGACCCTCGAAAACTTGAAAAATCACCATGAGGCCTATGTTTATGCAGGAAAAAACGTTAAGAATGCTAAAAATCATTTTAATGTAATTGAAGAGCAATTCTTTAATATACCACTTAATCAGGTAAAGTTTTGTTTAATATATAATTAAGAAGCATTTTAAATGAAGAAAAAATTAAGATGAGACTCACATTATTCTTTAAAGGTTGCCATTCCGGGATTGCATCTTTTGTTGGGGATTTATGGAAAAATTTTCAACATGTTGGAAATGGAATGTCATTTGCTTGACATTGAAATGGCCACACTAAAATCAACAAATGTGCAGGGAACAAAAGACATAGAATATCAACTTTACATTGAAAAAAGAGCAGATCTGGAGGAAGCAAAGGAGGCAATAGTAGATGAGATCGATTTGATAAGAGAGGAACTGGGATATCACCTGATAGCTGGTGGAAGTCAAGATGTTGTTTCCACATATTATATTCCCAGAGTGAATGAGCTTGAATCTGAAAAGAACAAAATCGAAAATTCAATCAATGACCTTATCAAGAATTTACCAACTGGTGCTGGTCCGTGTGCTTTGTCTCTTGATGCCAGTTTGCAGAAAATAAATATCGAAAGACAAGCATACCATGGCAAAAGCTTCATTGGGAATCATGTCCATAAGTTGCTAAAAGTAAGATATGATAAATTGTTAATGATAGGACTCATTTCATAGAGAAGCTTGAGGTCAACTAAAAGCTTATAAGAAATTTTTTATTTTAGAAAGAAAATACCATACATATATGTAGTGGGATCATCAAAGCTGTTCAGAATCATACAGACGATGAACACATTCTTGAAAAAGCACAGGCAATGTGCGATAAATTTACAAAGTTAATCGAGAAGTATTCTGTTTGTGACAACATTTTCAATAGCTCCAGGGAGTTAAGTGCAAGTGAAATTGACTCCCTTGGTAAGAATAATTTTTTAAGAAAATTCACAAAATATTACCACTGTTGTAATATATTTTTTATTTTCCTTTTTAGAAATTGCGATCAATTCATTTTTAAACTTTTTGCGACTGAACTGGCCTAAAATCAATATCAGTCCAAAGTTACATATTTTAGAAGACCACGTCGTGCCATTTGTTAGACAATGGAAATCAGCTTGCGGAGTTTACGGTGAGCAAGGTGGGGAAAGTCTTCACCATCAATTTAAGCAGATGAAAGCCAGGTGAATATTTCAACTCATTACTTATACACACGGAACACTATGAATTTTATCAAAGTTTCAAATGCATATTTAACCTTAGGTACGTAGGAGTGAAAGATCCAGTAAAACGTCTAGAATATACAATGAAACAGCATTTGCTAGCTTCATGTCCTGATGCACAAGTAATCAAACCAAAAGTGAAGAAAAGGAAACGAGAAGAATAGTTTAGAATAGTTTCCTTAGGGGGACGAAAATTTTGTTAGAGTAGAACGTCAGAGTGAGTAATCGTATAAAAATCAGCGAATAACACTAAGTAAGGATGTTTTTTGATATTATAGCTAATCACTTAAATCAGAAGTAAATATTAGAGGTATTATTTATTCAGTTTTGACTTTTAGCAACAACAAAACTTTAGTTTGTCACGGAATTTCATAGAATTGTATATATGAAAATCAGGAAAGTTTGAGATATTGTAAAAAGTTTAAAAAAAATGTTTGCACTATACCTTTTGGAGATATTTTTTATTAGCCATCTAACTACCATACAACATCAGTCAAATCCATGAGAAAACTTTGAAAGTTGAAAAATGGACCCTCGTTTACCTTGACATAAATTTCAAGTCAGAAACAAACGATTAAAGTCATAGCCATGCCAAAGCCTTACAGTCGCTCCCTGAACCTTAGATTCCTGTAAGCGAAGAAATGTGAACATGTGGTGAATCGTTCTGATATATTTTGCAACCAGTGAAATGAGAGATTTTCCAAAATTGGAAATACAAACTTAGTACCTAGGAATGTATAAAACCACGCGTGTTTCTACCATCTTTAAAAAAAGCCGTCGGACTTGGCGCATGCGTAAACTGAGTTTCGCTTCCGAAACAGCCGTGTATCATGTTCACAAAATTAAATTACAGTGTGGTTATTCTGTTTTCTGAAAAAAGTTTTCTTGAAGTTTAAAATATGAAAACAGTGCCAATACATGGTGTGTGGAAGAAAAGGTATTTCTTGTTTTATTTTTGCTCCAAGCCTTTTTAAATATGAAAGACCTTCGTGTATTTTGTATGTGTATGCATGTTTGAAGTCAATTTTTAGAAGCTTTTGGATTTTTAAAGCTCAGCTTAGCTTCTATTCAGCTCCTCCCAACATCACCAACATATGCACTTTATACAGCTATTTATACTATATTTGATAGCAATTTTTGGATGTATTCTGGCTATATCAGCTTATCTCTTTTCTCCCTACGTATGTTGTATTTTTTTTAAGTTTTAGATTAGATATGAGCTTTAATTTCTAAGTAATTACTATTGTGATATTTATATTTTTCATTCTGAGGAGATCAATATAGAAACTTTATATATTAGTTTGTGCTGCCCAAAGGATATGTTGGTTACCGCCAGTATACACAATCTTTTTATAGGATTCGTTATATTTAATGTGGTTAAATTAAAGTTTCGTATTGTGTCGATGCACTTTTTTGGAGTACGTGGGTGGCAAATATCCAGTAACAATCATTCAGCTTATTCGTACAAAAAAACAGATCTTCATAAATGATCTCCGCGATAGCATAAAGAAAAGCCCCTTTTTTATGTTATGGTAGGCTGACTTTCTTGACGAACATTGTCAGTCGCATTAATATTTTTGTTTATTTAATGCTGATGCTTCTCGAGCTGAATGATGTGATGTCTTAAATTTGCAGGACTAGTGTGCTAGTGTTGCATTTTTGTGGCATTTTCAGCAGCAAAGCTTGCAGAAATCCTTCTGCCCGGTAGGGCATCTTGTTTTGTTTTTTTTCTGCTGTCCAAACCTAGCGGTATTTTGAAATTTCGTGTGTACATTCACATGAAAACTACCAAAACATTCTTTATAAAGTATTTTAGTATTTTGCCACTTTTTCACGAAAACAACAGACATTTCTCCCACTAAAAATACATTTCCACCAAATTCGAAGCATCACTTGTAATAAACTTATGATTTTAAAAGTTTGCTGTTGGTAACATCTTGTGGTTCGAAGCTCTCTTGCAGTTAGGAAAATTTATCGAAGTCGTTCATAGTTAAACTTTTTAAAAGCTATATTCTTAAATGCTTAGTAGCTAGATTAGGTAAGTAGATATACGTAGTTAGTTCTAAACAAAGTATTTCTGATGAGTTTTTCGCCTTTACTTAATTATTTTGTTTCTTATTTATTTTTTTCTCGAAAAAGTTTGTGTTCTTTTTTCTTTTCGCTCTTACATCGTTTCTTTTTTTTAAAAAACTCTCATATAAAATGTGTATCCATGGTTACGATTCGCACGTTACGTGTATTTCTTTTCTTTGTATGTAAAAGCTTCTGTTGTTTTTAGTTAAGTCCTATTTACACTTTAAAAGGTAAATTGCCATCAATGCAATGTTTCCCCCGTAACCATAAAAAAAACGTGGTTTTACGCGCAAATAAGAAGAGGTTGATCGTAAATTAAAACTACATGCATCATTCTCTAAAATAAAAGTGGGATGCACGATGGTTAGTATGTATAGATAAATGAAAACCTCTTGGTTATGATTATTTCCAATTTATAAACCAAAGTCATCCACAAAAGAAAAGTAACACTTCCCAGCCGGCACATTTGCTAAAAAATCTTTGCGAAGGAGTGCATGTCTATATAAATATACACAGAATTTCAATAAAAATTCTCTCCGTCACAGCGACTTTTAATAAGTTGGAAATGAACTTTGGAATGCATTGCAATTTTGTGCGTAGAACAATTTGATATTTCTGATGTAAAACTCGAAAAGTGAATGAAATACAGACATTGATACAAACATTGTATGCATAAAAAAAAATGGAATGCAAATATTAGCTTCATTTCTGAATTTTCAAGGGCGTGCATTTTCACCATTCCGTGCCAATCGTTGAAACTGTCTGTTTTTCCTCTTTCAAAAATGCCCCTCTTTCGAAAAATGTCTCATTCATGTTCCATATGACCTTCAGTCTTATTTCAGCCTAATTCAGTTATAACATTGTTGCACAAAGTATGTCGGCAGTTTTAAGGTGTACTGAATAATAGAGAAAGAGATGAGATGTAAATTAGATATTCACACACAATAAAGTTCTCTAACTGTCATGGCTTTGCACATATTTATGCCTTCACCACCTTCAACCAGTCAATAATTGCGATATTGATTTCTTTCACTGTCGTCATAAAAATAATGCCATCACAAATTATGTTTGCAAATGTGCCGATAGACATGTAATGTGACATAACGCCGGAATTAGCAACTGCAGCTATCCACATTACACTAATAGGAATGCCATACCACAGCATAAAAGTACCGACAACAAGAGCTGGTAATAAACTTTTTAAAGTGTTGTTTTTAGGATGATTTTGATTGTGCCTTCTTATTCTCAAAACAATAAGAAAGTTCGTCACGGAAAATAAAATGAATAAAAGAATCACAAGTATTACAGATATCGATCCAAGGAGCGACATAATCTTTTCTCCCATTGACTCATAAATACCAACAAATGTCCATGTCAAAATAGTGAAAACCGATAGTGCACACCATGTTACAGCTACAAATTTTATTTTGTGTTTCTTCATCCAACATGTCGAATAGTGTAAGTTATATTTGAAGATAAGGTATCGATCAAGAACTAGTAAGCTTATAGAGAACATATAAAGATCTAAAATCACACTTTCAGAAATCCTTGCCAACATATGCAATGCTCGTACATCAATTGGATGGCCATTTACTTTTAGATATATGGAATTTGACCATAATGCCAAACAAAACAAAATATTACTGAATAATGCGCTGATTAGAACAGTGCGTTGACTGTTTCGTCGAGCTTTTGACGCCACTAACGCAATGATGCAAACCATTTGCAGAAAAAATCCAAATGTTGATAACACAATTACTAGTTGGAACACGCGAAACTTCATTTCATCCATGATCTAGTGGGAATTCAGTTTTTCATATGTTGCTGGCAGACAATAAATATGATTTAAGAATAAAATGGAATTTATAAATCTATTGAAACTTGGGATAGGCACACCTGGTTTTGTTTTCATCGGTTCTTTGATTTTCTCTTTCAAAAGATTGCAAATATAAATACTTTTGTTTTTAACATTTTCCAGAGATACTTTTAACTGCAAATTTATGTTACAAATTTAAATTGGGGGCGAACTAATAAAACATATTTGGACATGTTATTCTCGATTGTTTTGATCTTTCCGTTTGGTTTTTTACTTTTCCTGTTTTGCAAGTAGCGGAAGTTGTAACTGATTTGTGATTAATATAATCTCAGCATGAAACTCAAATGAATCTTTTCCATGACTTTTTGCACTTAGGAGATCATTGTTACCTCACAACTTTGTTTAAAAATTTCTAACCGAAAGAACTCTTACTGTATCTTTGTCTGAAATACAAATATGCAGTAAAATTATTAAGAATCTTTGAATTTAACAGAAATGTTTTTGTTTAGCAATTTTTTTCAAAAAATTTATTTTAATTAATTGCAGCTGCTTTGTTACGTTTTACTTCAAAGGAAGTAAAAGAAAGTATTAAAATGGATATGCTACTGAATTTGTTGCGCATGACAGAAAAATGAATCTTAGATGTTGTTGTATGCAAGTTATCCTATTGTATTACATCAATTCTCATGTAAGATCCTAGTTAAGTTTATGAGGCATTTTGAAGATTGTTCTTATAAACGAGCATTCCAATTTTAGTATTGGGTGGGCCAAAAAACGCCCCTAAAATTAAAAATAAGAATTTCCTAAAAACAAATCTCACTTTTCTCTTTACTGAAACTGACATGTAATTTATGATAGTTAAAGAAAACTTTATGTCAAATTGTAAAAATCTTGTAAGGTTACAAATATTTTCGTGGACAACTGCAAATTTTGATTGTACAAAAAGCATAAAGAACTGACGTCGGAAATGTTATATGCACCCTCTATTCTAAAGAGCTTTCTGTTTTGTTTATACTTATTATAACGATAGAGCACAAGTAATGCAAAGTAAAAAAATAAAAAACAAAAAAAAAACGGTTGGTTTCAGATCCGTATTTTGAAACGACAAAATCATCATTTAAAATGATTACGAAGAAAAAAGGTGGTCAGCCTATATAATTTGGAAAAACCATTCGTCAAAAAAGTGGGATTATTCCTCTGTTAAACGGTTTATAAGAAGTTCAAAGAGGCAGGTTCAATGGAAAGACGGCCCGACTCAGGGCGCCCGGTAACTGCAACCACAGAAGAAAACATGGACCTAATTGAAGAGTTGATTTCCTTCCAGGAAGAGAAACCCCACACGCATTTAGCACCAAGTAAAATTGCTGAACAAACAGGAATAATTCGGTCATCCATCAGGAGAATGGAGAAAAGAAGAAATCCCAAAGCATTTAAGCGTTTGAAAGCACCGCAAATAAGTGAAGGTACTCGTCAAAGAAAAGAAAGTCGCGCTGGCACACTAAGAGAGCGGTTTAAGCGTAACACCCGAATGATTGAGAAAACAGTTTGGCAAGATAAAAGGACTTCGCTTTGTATGTTCCTCTCAATCTTCAAAACGACCGGGTATACGACAAAGGCAAAAAAATCAGACATTCTCAATAAAAAGTTAGAGAGTTCGACTAAAAAGATGTCTGAAAAAGTCATGGTGTCTGCTGCAATTTCCTGGTATGGGGTAACTAAACCATTTTTTGTTAATTCCAACGGCATCAAAGTTAACAAAGAAAACTATTGTCGACACTTGCGTAAAGAGTTGTTTCCTGCAATTGAAAAACTTGTTAAACGAGATGACTGGATATTTGCCCAATATGGAGCACCTTCTTATCGATCCTACCTAGTGCAAGAATTTCTGGAGACAAAGCTGAAACGTCGTTTCATCCGTGCCGACGAATGGCCTCCATCTTCACCTGATGTGAACCCATTGGATTATTTTATTTCGGACTTTGTTAAGTTAAAAGTTTATGAAGGAAGATTTGGAAAACCTTTTCAGTCAGAAGATGAACTATGGAAAAAGATCAAATCTGTTTGGAATGCATGTGTACATGATTTGGTGCCAATAAGAAAAGCTATAAAGCAGTTTGTTCCAAGAATAAAAGCTGTTGAAGAGAAACAAGGGCGATGTATCAAGATGCTCTTTGGTTAAGAATTGTATTGTAATTAATATTGAATTGTATATCAGGTATTAAAATGACAATTTTAGCCAAAAATTGACTTGTCTCCTTTTTGACGTCAGTATAACCTTTTCGTACAGACCTGTTTTCGGAAGTTTTAACAAAATATTCAATGTTTTTAAAAATCTTCAAAGTTTTGAAATCTTCCAACAAGTTCCAAAACATATTCAATTTTGCGGTCTAAAAAATCTACGCATAAAAATCCTTTTTTAAGAAGTTATTGTTGTCAAAATGTTAGGGGCGGTTTTTTTGGCCCACCCGGTATTTCTTGCATTCCCAATCGAAGGCGATTTAATGGCTGAACAGATGGCGTAATTTTGATGGTTGGATGACATGAAAATTTGGGGACAGATATGGCGTCATTGAATTTTTGATACATCAGACATAAATTCCTACCCTGGAATTTCTGTAATCGTAATAGTTATTTTCCGTATTTGTGAAGTGGAGGATAAGGATAACAATTTCCTTCACATTGAAAGATTCAGAAATTCAAGTAAAAAGAAGAAAATAAAACAAAGTCCAACCTTCTGTAACTTGATATTATCCGGTGCATTAAAGATTGTGGATGACGCGTTGGAAACTTATTTCCTGACATGCCCGAACGAACGTTGCTTCTTCTTTAAAGCACGAGCTTCAGCTAATTTTATTATCTGCTTGTCAGCAGAGTCATTGACCAGATCATCAGAGATGCGCCCGTCGACGTTGGTACATTCTGTGATGTATCTATCAGCAATTTTTATCAATTTCCTACTTTTAAAAATATTTGAAGATATTTCAAGTAAAAATTTTTGCTGATCTATGTTTTGAACTTTGCTTTGTAAGGTCACCTAACGCCCCATGGTCATTCAAAACAAATTCATTAAGTTTATATTGTGTTTTTTATTTCCTTTCATCTTAAAAATGTGTTTAGGTCCCTTTTTGAACCTCTTAGGCAGTTGATGATTATATTTTTCAAGCTTAGTTTGAATATTTTCAAATTTTTTGACAAAATATTTCTTTATACTCAATAGAGAGATACTTTCCTGTCCAATCGAGATTTTCTACGTCTGTTGTGACTTCTTGAAATATCTTGCCCAGACATTTCAACTTTGAAGCGTCCGAACGGTACAAAAAGATACTTCTGAGCAGAATTGTGTGGAAGCACTGTATTCGAGCATCCGCTATAAATCGCGCATACGTAATTTACCTCGATTACTCCGAAAATAAGTTAAACTACTAAAAATAGAGTGAACATTTCGTGATTGGTGAAGTTTCGATGTAAATGACGGTAAATATAAAAATGTGGTATGAAAAAATGTCTGCTAAAGTTGATACCGTGAAGAGAAAAGCTCTTTTGCGTTAGTTATAGCTAGTGGTAAAAGATGCTTGATAAGAAGTGGAAGCATAAAATAGTTTCAAACTTCTTTTCCAATCAAATTGTGAAAAATGAATGGGAAACTCAATCTTAATAACATGAATTTGCTGCATTTGCGAGTTTTAATAACAATGTGTATTTAAATTTGTAAATTGAACCAAATTAAGTTTATTATTCTAATTCTTTACAGGAAAGTGACAGAAAATGTCTGCAATAAACATAGTAGCGTCAACATGTGTGCAAATGTTATCAAGAATTTTGTTCATATAAACCATTTCATACTTTGGAACAAAAATATGCAAAACTCAGCACAATCAACACATTTTCATAGAAGTGTTTTGAATTCAGTCAGAAATTCTGATCATAATAGTCAAATAGAATAACTGTAGTTTTAGATTTGAGTTACAAGTCTCGACATATTTTTGATAAAAACTTTCTTTATTCTTCTTTATGAAATCTGAAAAATAAGAAATAATTTACGCTATTTGCTTTGTTATGACCAGAGTTATTTGCACATTTGTTACAACCATTATTTTTTCCAGAAATAAATATTTGTGGCCATACCTTCTGGGAAATATTAGTGAATCTTGAAGTTTGTTACTTCTATTGCATCCCAAAAATTTATCTACTTATTTACTAGCATGTAGCTTTCCCCCGCGCTCAATCATTTCAATTTCTACACACAGCAAGCTATACATTGCAAACCTATACAACGGAAACAAAAAGAAGCAAAACTTTGTTCCTCTTTGGTATCTCTTAGGCCTATGTCACACTGATGCTAATATACCTTTCAAAAAGAGTAAATAAGGCTTAACAAGCAGTACCAGAAAGTCTGAAGAAGAAAGAAGAAAGAAAGAAATGTCTGAACTGAAACATGGAAACGTTTTTTATAATCAAAGATTTGTTAAAGAAATTATGTAAGAGCCAAAAGAAAAAAAAAACTTTTTAAAAAAAAAATTAAAGCGAAAATTCCATTAGAACTTTGCGTTTCAAACTTTAATTCAAAACAAAAAATAGCCAACGTTTACATAAAATGGCAAGAAAAATAAATAAAAAGGTTGATTACTAGTGAAGGACAGTTTAAGGAGAAAAACAAGAATTTGTAATATGGCTTTCTTGCGTACACAGAAATCCAATTAAAATGGTAAGATCCACCAAAAATCAGTGCATTGAATAAAATTTATTGAATGAAAGATTTAGAGCTAAAACATATACAAACATAAAATGTATGGTCGGCTAAATTTCAGATTTCAAGCTGTGCTTCAAAATCCTTGTTGTTCACTTCACTAAAACAACGCAAAAATAACATAAAAAATGTTTAAATAATTTTAGCACACAAACTTCTTAAATAACGTAATATAATATAATAATAAATTAGGAAAGAGATACGAACAAACATTCTGTCTCCCAGTACCATGATTCGAAACGGGAAAAAAGTAAAATCAGCTAACAATTGTATTCCACCGTGTAACGTCAACACGAAAGTTGGAAGATAATGATGATGATTAAGATGAAGAACAAAATCGGAAACTGACATTAGCGGGATTCGGAAAAATCATGTTTCGTTTACACAAAACTATTTTTCTATAGATTTGTAGGGAATTGTATACAACTTAGTAGAGTTGTTCGTGAATTTTTCCCTACAAAGTCATTAGAAACTTCACATCAACACTTGAAATAAGCGTGCAAAGTAATGATGTTTCTTTTGATACAACAAAAGGCTTTAAATCTCTTAAGTACCGTTTTAGTAGAACAGTTTTAAAAAAATTCTCACAAGTCATTTATTTTTTTCGTGTAACAGGCTCGTCGAGTTTACGAATCTCCCTAATTCGCCTATCTCGTGAAATTAATATGCCTCCTTGCTCGCTTATGCTTGCTGCGGGGGTAATTAAAAGCTATTATGACAGGTTTAACACTTCAGCAATCTAAAGTCGCTGTTATCAATGTGTGACATGTGAATATAGTTACGTACACTATTCCCTATTTTTTATGTAGCACTACGTTCTGTTCCAACTTAAAAACGCTAAATATTTGGTGCACAATCCAGTCGACAAAAATGTCAAAGCGTCACTGCAAAGAAGAGATGTTCCATAAACACAATACGTACTTCCCTGCGGTGATTTTTCCACAGACTTGCGTGGTTGGAGCGAAATGATTGCATCATGGCAGTCGTGTGATGTATTGGTACATGAATGAAGAAATGATGACATTTAATTTACATTGCTAAATAATGTACAAACAACTACAGTCTAGCGCTCTGAACACAAACTTGACTTGATTGTTTTCCACCAATCAAAAACTACGATGTTGATTTCTTTCACTGTCTAAATGAAAATGACTCCATCGCGTATTACGTTTGAAATATAACATGTATAACATGCAGTAGTGTCTGTCAATCGTTATAACTGATATCACCACAATTAGCAGCTTCAATTACCATAATAGTATTATTAGAAATGCCGAACCAAAACATATAAAGCTTGGTTTCCATTGTGAAAGAAGGTGAAATAAGGTGAAATATGTTTTGAGAATAATTTCTTATTTCATGACAGAAAATTAATTATGCATAGGTTTCCACTGCACTCACTATTATTTCATGTTGTTTCAAGAAACTCATTAATAATATGGAAAGTATCCCAAAAGATGTTTTGTAAATGTTGTTGCTAAGAAGAAACGGAAGAAGAAAACAAAAAAAAGTTCACTGTGCTTTTGGATAAAAAATATATTAATAAAATTTTGATTTTGTCTAAGATTATTTGCTGCGTCAACAATGTTACTCCTCAACACTGATAGACTTTGGATCTCAGTGGAGAAAAGTTGTTGTTTTAAGTAGCAAGTAAAGATTGCTCATAGAACGTGCAAAATTTTTTAAATGTCCCGAATTCACGATTCTTAATTTTGTGATGAGACAATTTTAGTGTGTTCAATAACACGACGAAAAGTTCTTAATAAACAAAAGAATAATTGCACGTGGAAACTTACTTTTATTAAGGAATTAATGACCATGACAGTTTAAAGAAATTCTATTTACTACAAAGGTTTTGGACTAAATTATTTAAAATATTGGTTTTTAAAATCCTTAAAAGAAATCCTATCGAATGGTGTGAAATTTGCTTAAAGTTGATATATGGGTATAAAGTTATAGCTTTTCAAAATCTCAGACCAAAATTCCCTTGGACACGCTGTATTTCCTATTATGAATTCTGAACTGAATTCTGAACTCTGAACTATATGAGCAGACTCTTCAAACACCAAGTCAAGTTAACAGTCCTTCAACTCAGAAATACACGTTTTAACAAACAGAAAGGTGGAGACCCGTTCCTCTTCCATTTTCTCAGAAGTTAGGTGCCCGAAAATCATTTTAACGAGATCATTCTTACCTCCCCTTCTTTCCTTGGGTTAGAAACCCAGCTTGATACACAGCCTTTCCAGCTTTTCCTACTCCAATTCCCAACAGCCTGATGCACTTCTTGTTCCGCATCCATTTTTGTTAGGTTTTAAGAAAACCACCCTCTGCTACCAATGCTAGTGTTGCTATTTATGGATGTTCTAACGCATAAGAGTTCACAAACAGAAACCAAAAAAGGCAATAAATTCAGTTCAGTGAAATACTATATTTACTGTTAAAAATTCTGAACTCTGAACTATATGAGCAGACTCTTCAAACCTAAGTTAACACTCCCCATAGTACCGGCAAACCCCAAACACAACCTACACCAAGAGAGAGAGCAAACCAATGAGATGCCAGCACCGTACAAGGAAGCAATTAGGAGGAACACTGACAAAAGTGTGTAGGCAAGGTACCTAACAAGAGACACACTCACTGGATCTACATCTATGGGCCGCCTACCATAGCTGGGGACTACTGTAATGGTATCTCAAAATATCAACAATAGATTTACATAAGCAGCACATATTAGTTGTCTTCTTTCCTAGAGTAGAATCTTGATGGTGAAATTTTTTTACATCGAACGTGAAAACTAGACGGGGGTGTATTTACAAAACTATTTTACTTATCAGAACAGTTTTCATAAGGTATTGATTCAAAATAGTTAAAATTTGTGCACGATATTTATTTAGTTTAAAAGCAAGTTATTTAAACACATTTAGATTTTGACCCCCATATTTTATTTTCGTTTTCGCGCCATTTGTATGCCGTTCCCATGGGCATTTTATGTATCGAACTGCACCAGCGAAAACTAAACACTGTGAACTCTCTCTATTTCAAACTCGTAAGAGACCAGCAAAATTTGTTCGAGATAAAAAATATAAACATAGTTTAAAGAGTACACAAATGACAGAGTTTTTTGTATTGGCTGTTGTTTGAAGCAAGTGAGTAAAGTCTGTTCACCATATTCATGTCCAAATCGTTAGTTTCAGTCTGATAAGCTGTTTCATTAGCGCATAAATTTAAAAGATTTGAAACGTAAAAAATACGACCGTAGTATGTTTTTAAAAAAGGGCTACCGCGTTAATTTTAGTTCAGTATAAAAAAAAAATTTTCAGGGAAATTGAACGTATGATTCTATAGAAAAGTTGAACAAAAATTATTTTTTCCATAATTGCTACATTGTGACCTAACAAAACCTTTTATAAAACCTCATAATTTCAGTTAGCTTTAATGCCCCCGCAGCGACGGAGGAGGCATAGTAGTTTCACGAGATAGGTGAATATCAGTTTCATAACATATTTATTTACAACTTAAGTATTTTGATTATTTAAAATTGTATATTTCACAAGGAATGGTTGTTGTCAGAATGGTGACAGTGTCCAACAATGTCTCTATCTATTGCATTCATATATTTTCCATAGGTATCTTTGAAACTTCAGATACACGATTTTCACGTGTAGAAAGACATGTGTTTTTAAACACAATTTTCCGAATTTTTGAATGAGTAAAGAAATACAAAAGAGGATTGATTGACGAGTTCCATTGAAACAACACCTGCCCAGAAGCCGTCAAGGTTGGTTGGTAGTCAAAATACCATTGCATGTGTCCAGGAAAGTAAAATTCTCCAATGAGAAGACATCTGTTGACAAGAAGAAGACTTGTAGAGCATAATAAAGCAATGAATAACATTAAAATGAGTTTAAATGTTTTGTTATAATTTGTTCGGTTTGCTTCCGTTGATTGAGCGTTCTTAAGTATTCGCCTTACTTTAATATAAGATGTGATAAAAACCAAATACAGGATGACGTATATGATTGGAACAAACCATATGAAGGCTTCACGGCCACTCAATCTTACTAAGAACAAAACAAACGGCATCAACCATGGTACAGCGTACATCAAATATTTTCGATATCGAATGTATCTGTTATAATCAAGTTTTTTCTTGACGTGAAAGTATCGATCCAATGCAATCATGACTAAAACTGTAGCTGACACGACAATGAGTAGTAGAAACCAACCAAAATTGTTTATGAAACAATTGTTACGATCAAATACTTGGTAAGCAGTGACAGGAGATATGAATATTCCAACCAATAAATCCCCTATCGCTAATGACAAGATGTGAAAGTCAGAAGGGTTTCGAAGGGCTGGTTGAAATACAAATAACAGTATAACAATAAGATTCAAGGTAGATGCTAATGCTACATTGATTCCAAAAGCAACAGTGAAATATATCCGCTGATTATTAGGCAGATTCATGAACACAGCAGAGCTGCTGTTTCTTTCAAAACACATCTTTCCTTTTCGTTTAAATAACGCTAATGGTATACAAAGTAGAGAAAGAGTAATAGCTTTTAAGCTCTGCAGGTGAAAGTTTAAGTTCATTATTCAATGTATTGCGGTTTGTTGAGGTCTTTTTTTTTTCATTTGTAAATTTTACTTTTTTCGAAGTATGTTTTTTTGCTGTTTTTTTTTACAGCTGTCACTTCTTCCTGAGAGAACGCTAATGTGGTTTAACGAAAAGTTCAAAAAAGTAAAAAAATGTTTATTTCAAACTTGGCCAAAATATTGGCACAATGCTAACATGCCTATGAAAGAAAAGATTGTTATGGATGGGCACTACAGAAAGAACTTCAAAATCAGAAGTTTTTAAAATCAAATTTAATTTTTTCAAAACTAATAATACTTTCAAAATACAATTGTGATTTTAAAAAATATGCTAAAAACATGCTAACTTTTGTCCGAAAAGAAATGTTTTGGTTTATTGTGGGCCTGTTAAGTGTTATATTAAAGCTAAGTGTCCACTTATAAGCAACAAGAATTAATTCCTCGAAATTGGCGAAATGCAAATTTTACTATCGCTAAAAAAAATTTGCAAACACCTGTTGTAGTGTGTCCACTTAAATAGATCTATTTTTTGAAACCGTTTCTTTGACGCTTCGACCATGGATTGAGAAGGCGAAATGTTATGTGCTCTTGCTTTGATACTTACGTGGAAAAGAAAAAGAAAACATAAAGTTTGGGTGCAGCAAATTTATGGAGAAAGAGCAAAATACGGTGTTCATAGACTTTCAAACTCTATGAGATTGTCAAATAGAAAAAGTTATTTCAAGTAAGTTTATGTTATTTTTATCTTTTTGAGTAATAAAGTTTAGAAGATACAAATCTGTTGGTTTCCTATCTACTTTCTTTTAACAGCTTCTTTAGAATGTCACCCGAAAGAATGGAACATTTGTTGACACTAGTAGGCCCATTGATCCAGAAAAAAGATACACTCAGATACACTCAGATTCATAATGGCAGCGAAGCGAACAGTCATGCTCTTGCAGCTTGCTGTAAAAATTTTATCAATTACTGCGATAATAATAATATCATTATGGATAAAGAAGAAATGTTATACTTCGTCTGATATTCTTGGCTTAAATGTTGATACTGTGAATATAGTCGAAGAAAGAGAGAATTTTTTTTAACTCAACTTTATGGATCCACGACAGAAAATTCAGATACAAGTCGCGCTCAAAATATTTATACTTTGATATACTACTTTTACTTTGTGGTGATATTGAACAGTGCCCGGGACCTGGTAATCTTCGATCGAATCCTGACTTAGAAAGAATTACATCACTGAAAGGATTGCACTTATTTCATCATAACGTAAGAGGATTATGGAATAATATTGACAATATCACAGAACTCTGTTCGAGTTTTAAAAATATCGATGTTCTGACTCTTAGTGAAACGCATACAGACATTAGTGAACCGGAGGACTTGTTTAAATTAAATGATTATTCTTTCGTAAGAAGAGATCGAAGTAAAGGTATCGGTGGCGGCGTTGCAGCATACATCTCAAACAAATTTGTTGAAGGGGAACATTGGAGAAGAAGAGAAGATCTTGAGAAACATGAAATTGAAGCTCTATGGCTGGAATTAATGCCTCCGAAGTCAAAATCATTTTTGATCTGCATTATTTACCGACCCCCGGATAACTCGAAATATTTACATCCGAATTTTTGTGAAATATTTCATGAGTTATTATCAAATGCAAATAATCACTGCAACGAGTTGATTGTTATGGGAGATATCAACGTTAATTATCTGAAGAATGGTAATCACGACGACATAAAAGCTACTTTACAAATCTTCAGTCTCAAACAACTCATAAAAAGCGCTACTCGTATCAACCATCAGTCCGAAACATTAATTGACATAATAGCATCAAATAATCCATCTTCTATTAGAGTAATACCTACAGCATATAGTGATCATGATATGGTTGGCTGCACACGGAAACTAAATCATATCAAACATAAACACAAAACAATACAATGCCGCAATATGAGAAAATATGACCCTAATAAACTCTGCAGCGACTTAGCAGCATGTAACTGGAATGAAGTCTATAATTCAACGAACGCTAACGAAGCATGGGATATCATGAATGATTTTATACGAACATCTATTGATCAAATGATTCCAAATACAACCAAGAAAGTACAAGGGAAGCCAAGCCCTTGGTTAACTGATACCATTAAACGTAAAATGGACAAAAGAGATCAACTGTATCGGAAATCGAGGAAAAGCAAATCAAAAAATGATAAACGTGACTTTATTAAAATGCGTAATCATGTAAATAACGTTGTTAGGAAAGCAAAAGCTGACTACCATCAAAACTTAATGAAGGCAAACGAAAATAATCCGGATAACTTCTGGACTAAAATAAAGAAATTATATCCAAGTAAAGGAAAGAAAAACATTTCTGCTTCCTTTAAAACTAAAAATGGTTCAACATCTAAACCTGAGCAAATCTCGAATGGTTTTAATGAATTTTTCTCATCTATTGCTAAGACACTCAAATGCTTATCGATGCCATTACGTAACTTTGTCTGGCGATCTCATTACACAATTAAAAGTCGTACCACCAAACGTTTCAAGCTACACCTTGTATCCGTTGAGACTGTAAAGAAACTTATGAAGTCTTTGAAGCGCAAAAAGGCGGTTGGTATCGATCAAATACCTACTTTTATTTTAAAAGACGGTAGCAGAGTACTAGCAGCTCCATTAACGTATGTGATAAATTTATCCCTATCCAGTGGTCAGGTTCCATTAGCTTGGAAAACGGCAAAGATTACACCTGTTTACAAAAGTGAAACGAAATGTGACTTTGACAACTATCGACCCATTTCTGTAACCCCAACAGTTGCCAAAATCATAGAGAAAATAGTACATGGTCAATTAATTGAATATCTTGAAAAGAACAACCTTCTCCATCGTAACCAGTATGGTTTCAGAGCCAAAAGATCCACCAATCTGGCAACCATATCTTTCACCGATAGCATAAGACATCATGTAGACAGGGGTGAAATTGTTGGAGCGGTTTACATAGACTTAACTAAAGCGTTCGATACACTGAGCCATAGCAAGCTCTTGTCAAAGCTCACTTCTTATGGCATATGGGAAAATGATCTTCTATGGTTTACTGATTACTTATTCAACCGTGAACAGTATGTTGTCTATAATGGTGTATCTTCGGAAAAGGAGTACCTCACAATGGGTATACCACAGGGTACCATTTTAGGTCCACTGTTGTTCTTGTTGTATTTTAACGATCTTCTGAAATCATTAAATATGCCGATGACACTGTTTTATATTGTGGAGGAAAAGTAATCGACGTTATTGAAACACAACTTAACTATGACATGGATGAAATATCAAAATGGTGTTATGATAACGAACTTATCCTTAACATGAAAAAAGGAAAAACTGAGGCAATGTTGTTTGGTACACCTCAAAAACTGAAGAAATTAACGAAGCCATTTTGCATCAAATACCGAAATCAAATTGTCAATACCGTAACACACTATAAATACCTTGGAACTGAGTTAGACACATCACTCAATCTCAATGAAGATTTTAACTTGTCATATAAGAAGACGACATCCCGGTTGCGTCTCCTGCTTAAAATTAAACCATACCTTACAACTAAAGCTGCAAAAGCAATTTATCAGGCGATGATTGTTCCTGTAATTACATACAGCAGAATGGTTAACCTTAACTTGACGTGTACTCAACGAAAAAAGCTCCAGTCAATCGACAATCGTGCACGAAAAATTATACCATCGGAGAACATCAATTCGATCGAGGGCACAATAAAAAAGAACTGTTGTCTTCTGGTTCGAAAGAGTATAGACAATGAATTATGTGTTAACTTTGATGACTATTTTGTCTTGATGAGCCACCGCCATAATACCAGAAGTACGAATTCGTTGTTACGGCTTCCTGTAATTCGTACGGAATATGGCCGTTGCTCATTTAGATTTATGACAAGTAAAATATACAATACCTTACCGAGACACATGATTAATGATGTCAATATACACAGTTTTAAAACAAAATTATCTCAGTATTTTAAGTAATTCATTTCTATATAACTTTTCAGTGGTTTTAGTGGGTTTTTTTTGTTTCTCATCGTTTTATCAAATCAGAGGTTCTCACGAGCACATGTTTTATTGTTTCTTACTTTAATCTAGCATTTAGTTTTAGCATGTTGATATTAGCATGCTGACACTGCGGTTTTTGGCATCTCCTGATTCTCAAAGGCCCTTGACCTACTTGTTCCGCATGGGGAAGAAAACTGTCAGTCGAATGGTGAGCGAGACCTGTGAAGCACTTCTACATGTGCTTCAGCCCATTTACATATTTGCACCGGAAAATGAAAAGCAGTGGAAAAAGATTGCTTAAGATTTTGATGATATGTGGCAATTCCCACACGTAATTGGTGCAATAGATGGTAAGCAAGTCGTAATCGAGGCACCCGCAAAATCTGATACTTTGTATCATAACTATAAAGGTACATTTAGTATCGTCCTCCTTGCTATTTGTGATGCAAAGTACAACATTACACTCGTTGATGTTGGGCAGTATGGTTTGAGCAACGATAGTGGAGTACTACAATTAGATATGATAGCGATAGTGGAGTACTACAATTAAATATGCTTTGGAAAATAACACTTTGAACATTCCTTCATCCAAAAAAGTACTAGGAACTGATCTATTCCATAAATATTCCATACTTCTCAGTTGGCGACGAAATCTTCCCACTTAAACCCTGATTAATGCGACCATATCCAGGCACTGGTACAGGGAAAATGTCAGAACAGAAAAGGTGTACAATTACCGTCAATCGAGAGCTCGTCGTGTCATTGAAAATGCTTTTGGAATTTTAAGAGCCGGGTGGAGAATTTTCAGCCATCCAATTAAAGCTTCGATCACCAATACCAAGAAGTATGTGATGGCTTGTTTGTGCTTACATAACACTGCGTAAAAATTGGTGTTAACCATAATGTCATATTGTACAAAACTTGAGATACAAGTATAATGACAACATCAAACCGGAGGTGTTGGTGTTTTCATGACTTTGAACATCATGTTCTTTAGGTTATCTTAATGACAACATGATATTCTTAGGTTGACTAGTTGCCATCATCACGTTTTCATGTTAACATGTGGACAATTTTTATGACAATGTTTTCTTGAGAGACATTTGTTATTTTTTTCTTATCTTGGAATATGAACCTAATAGAATCGCTTAGAGAAACTAATCTAAAATTTAAACGATAAATTCAAACAATAGCAACATTTAAAGAAACGTTTTCGAGATTTTATTCATGTAATACCTTAAGGGAAGAAATTATTGCGAAAGAAATTATTGCGGCATTAAAGATTGCGAATCAATGATCGAAAAAATCGAGAATTACGGAATTAAAGATTGCGATCTTGAGAATCTGCCTTTAAAAATGGAATTAAAGAGTTTCGCGTTTTCATACAATTTTTAGTTTTTATGCGAGACAGAACAAAAAATTTGCGATGATTTTTTTCGTAAAATACTGTAATTACGTCAGTGACTCAATAATTTGTCACAAAATGCAGCGTATCTTATTATAACAAACATTTGTAGTGAAATCATGAAGTAAAGGTACTTAAGAACATTTCTTACGAATTTAAGTCCCTTTTAAGAAGGAAATGCGGAAGAAAAGATTGCGAATTTTAACTAAATTCGCAATCTTTAATTGTGCAATCATTTCTTTCGCATTAATTTCGTCCATAAATTCATAAATTATTCAACGTGCAACTCTCGCCTCGTTTCCAAAAGAGAAAATCTTTCTAGTATTTCTTGTCACACTCCACCTCGTTTTTGCAATGGTTGATATGGTAACAGAATGTCACGGGGCTTATTCTAGTAATGGGCAATAATTGTGATAGTTAATAATTGAGCACAGGGGATTTCGGTTGTCATTATATATTGAAAACGAGGGTGAGTATGATAAGTGATAAATTCGGGAAAGGTTTATTCTGAATTGGCAGTTCTCCTTATTCAATTATCTCCTTAATACGTCATACAACTACATACAGACGAGGCTGTATGAACCACTCGACTAAAATGTAGCAAATAAAGGTGAATTTGGGTATTGCAAGAAAGACACCAATTTCAAATGTCAATATTAATAATAAGTTGTGAGAGTTAATGAAAATCGGATTATTCAGCGACAGCACTTAAACACAAGTTCCACAAATCGCAAAAGCAACTTCACGTAATGAATGGAAACCCATCTTCAAAGATCAAAACCGCCAGGTATTTAGCAGGACATACTGTTTTAGTAAAAAAACTCAAATAAAAGATTTCTACACAAAAAATAATATTAATTTCCTTAGGTGATCAGAATACTTTATTAGCAGAAGATCATGGAGCAGATTATTCCCAACCATCCCTACCAATTACCCAAATAAACCCATGCAGTGACTGTGGTAAGCTCATACACTAGAAGCGTACAGCTCATTCACTAACTTTTTCCACTTTTAGCAGCAAGTTAGATGAGTACACAAGTTCACTGACAGGAAAAACCACAAAATGATGATGAATCTGCTAAGTCAGTATTTGCTCAGACATAACATCGTAATAACTGTTTGCAAGTGAACTATCCAATATTACACAACAGGGTTGAGAACAAAATACTTTCTTAGCAGATCAAGGGGCAGGTTATTCCCAACCATCCCTACCAAGTACCCAAATAAACCCATGCAGTGAGTGTGCTAAGCTCATACACTAGAAGCGTACAGCTCATTCACTAACTTTTTCCACTTTTAGCAGCAAGTTAGATGAGTACACAAGTTCACTGACAGGAAAAACCACAAAATGATGATGAATCTGCTAAGTTAGTATTTGCTCAGACATAACATCGTAAAAACTGTTTGCAAGTGAACTATCCAATATTACACAACAGGGTTGAGAACAAAATACTTTCTTAGCAGATCATGGGGCAGGTTATTCCCAACCATCCCTACCAAGTACCCAAATAAACCCATGCAGTGAGTGTGCTAAGCTCATACACTAGAAGCGTAAAGCTCATTCAATAACTTTTTCCACTTTTAGCAGCAAGTTAGATGAGTACACAAGTTCACTGACAGGAAAAACCACAAAATGATGATGAATCTGCTAAGTCTGTAATTGTTCTCACATCAAAAAATAAATTCAAAACAATAATCAAAGACAATCATTTTGTCTTACACACTGAGTCCGTTAACCTTAAGTCCTTGTATTGCAACAATGCAATCACCAAGAGAAGGTCTGTTGTGTGGTTTCACACACATCATCTTCATGGCAAATGTACTTAGTTTCGCATCAGATAGTTTGCGTGCAGCATAATCAATGTTATATCCCACAGAATATGTGTCGGTAGCTATGCTCTGATATGTATTAGGTACATTTCGCAATTCATATGCCAAAAATGGATGAAATTCATTGTATTTGTTTTGTGTATAAGAGTTCTGCGGAATATTATACACCAAAGGATCCGACAATAACGTAGCTTTTCCAAAATCAATGATCTTCACCACGGTGTGATTTACAATTAAAAGATTGCCAGGATGAAGGTCATTATGAAGAATGCCCTTGATGTGCAGAGCGTGTATACCTTTGCACAAATCAATGCACAAGTTTCTCAAATTAATTTTTGTGTTAACGCCATGAGCAGAAAAAAATTCTTTGAATGATGGAGAAAGAGAGCCATTAAAGTCTCGCACAAGTTCAAGAAGAATGCAATTCATTGAGTAACAACATCCATACACAAACGGGAAATTGACATGCCCAGCCATAACCATACCTATCTTACACTCTGCAATTATATCAATGGTTTTGCCTACATGAACTGTTTTAACAGCAACCACTTGACGCATATTTATTATATTACCTTTGTGAACTTTGCCATAAACTCCAGATTTGATGCATGAAAACATTTGAACATCACTAGCACTAAACTCTACAATTTTGTAGTTGAGCTCCTTGCAGATTCTTTCATTTATTCTTTGGTTATCTCTTAAGTAATACCTGGAAGACTGCTCCAATATAGGATCACGATGGTGACCTTTAAATTCCTTTTTGACGTGCTTTTTAAGTATAGCATTTTCAAATTCTAGCTGATGATATCGCTGATCATGCTCTTGCTGCTTTTGATGTTCTTTCTGAAAATTCAGCATTCTCCGTTCTCTCTTCATGAATTTCTTCTTCTTGTTCCTTTCCTTCAACTTTTCTCTTGACCGACGATGTTTCCTGAAGTCAAAATTCGTTAATAAAAGTAAATGTGTTTTCATATATCTTGTTCATACTTGAAATAGCTATGCTAATATAACTCATTGACGGTAATCACGTAATACTCTTAGGTATGTTATTGCATAACTTCTTAATTTAGGTACACACCTTTAAAACGTCATTCACTGAAGATAATTAAAGAAATATTTACCTTTTTATTTCATTGTCTTCTCCGTTATTATTTTTCTCCATTTTGATGCCAAATTTTGATGTGGTTTTGAATGTTTTCAGCTACAACTATTATATTTTCTATTATTTCTATAACGATAATGGGGAAAACTGAATCATTTGTTGGTCTAAATAACATTCAATGCAATACTCAGTGTACAGAAGCAAAAGTAACAGTTATGGGTTATATTTCAATGATACATGCAGGACTATGAAATAGAAATAGAAGAAAGAACTAGTACATATGCAATAAAGCTTATTTACCAAAATTTATTCATATTATGGGACTTTCAACAATCTTAAAAGACAATAACAAGTCACTGCAAATTTTTTCTTTGATGAAGAAAACCCATTTTTTACATTATCTAATTGAAAATGTACAACACAACAATTTATATATTCATATATTTGAGTACTTCTTTCTTGGTATAACCACCATTAAATCACGACTTTTGTATGTATAATCAGCATATACAAACTTGGAGCAAATACGTGTAACTGGTATAAATGATGCTGGCCCAACAGGCTCGAACAAGGTCTTATGCCATACTTCAACTGGCTTTTGAAACATTGATTTCACTTGTTCAGTGCACGGAAGAAACCAATCACAAACTGCAAACCAATGTTCAAAAATATTCCCCTGGTAATGCAATAAATGTTTCAGGAAATACCTTATTACTCCAGGGCGTGGTTTTGATAATGCATCATATTTGGCAAAATCTAAAATTTCACCACCGTTTCCTGCCCAGAAAGCCATAATGTAGGATGATTTCCAACTACGAGATTCTAGTGAGCTGTAGCTTTCGCCCGCCACAAGCACTTCAGATGCTTTACGGAAGGAATGAGGAATGATTGCATGTGATTCATTAAGGAGAGGATATAACAGCATATATACTCTTGTGAAACATTGTAATTCAAAATCTGTGAGAGAATCAAGCTTGGACTTTGACTCATGAATGAAACTTAAACCATACCATATCTGAGTTGATGGGTTGCACATTCTAAATACCAAGCAAACAAATTATTTTTGGAATTGGTTCAATGGATGAATTGTGAAAAAGAATCTAGAAGTCTGTGTCAATAAATACAAGCAAAAATTAACCCACTTGAATAACTTGCCCTGAAGAAACACACATCATAAAATACTCACTTTGATGACAATTTTGCAACTTGAATCAAATTCGCAGTTTCCATTTCTGATAATGTTCCTTTTAAACTTCTGTTTGAACCCATGCTTTCCCACAGTTTTTGAAACACATCAGCATATAAAGTAGGCTTACGAAGATTGAGGACGAGATTATCTGCACAGAACCGTTTCATAATTTGAGGTTCAATGCCTCTGTTGTTAGTTGGAAAATTTCCAAGCATTCCATTATACCTCTCAAAACTGAATAACCAGAATGAATAGATGGGACCAAAGTCTAGAATGCATTCTTTCAAGTGTAAATGAAGATGAATGTTTGGTGTTACTTTATCCTCTCCATAGAGCTCTTCAAACATTTGGCAAAACTGAACTAGTAAGCCATGGGCAATAGCAATATCAGTGGTGGTAATCATTCTTTGACACATGTATTGACAAGCAAGAACAAACTTGCATAAGCACTTCATATCTTTAACAGGCAATATGCCTTGTAAACTGAAAACCGAAAACAATAAAAGCCAGTTTTTGTACTCGTCTGCAGTGAATCCGTCAAAACCACTGACAATTTTTCTTGGCAGCTTTCCAATATCACTTGGTATTACAAATGCGTCACATTTTCGTTGTAAATTCTCCAACACATCTTTATTCAGGTATCCCAAATCCTTCCATATTTTGACGAGACGTTTACCAGTGCCCAAAAATAAGTTGTGCATGGGGTCAATGATAGACATCCGCACCGTATCATAGTATGGCAGCATAGCAAAGACTGAATAACGTGTGCCAAATTCCGACTCCAATCTTTCACGTTCACTGCTTGTATTACATTCCATGATTTTTTCCATTTGTTCACGATGTTGCTCAGTTGTTCTCTCAGGCCATGCATCCACATCAAAACCACCATAATTCTTGTTGCCAATGTTACCTGGGAAGATCTTATTACATTTGGAACAACCACGAGTAGCTGAATGTCCTTAATGAAAAACAAAGATTTAAGAATCTTTCAAGAAAAAGAAAACAATTCAAATACTTTTAGGCGTAGAAACTTACGGGAACAGAAACTTCGGTACGTGGGAAAGTTCACGAAACTTTTGCATTTCACATAAACTTTTGCGAATGGCAAAGAAAAAGTTTCACAATAAAATTTTCAAAAAGCAATTTTCTCGAATAGGTTACTGACAGAAAATAGCTTTCCTTGCAAACATTAATTTTCGCGAATAAGCTTCATCAGAACGTTTTGCACACATAAACTGCCGTGAAAGTTCCTGTTGGAGAAAGTTTCTATACCTGAAGAAAAAAAAAGTTATGAAATTTAAAAATTTATATATTATCTGCATTTTTAATAATGATTAAAAGGTAACAATACCTTACAATATTAAATATTGTGTCAATAAAATTTCTTGATTTCGCAAATGGAAATATATATCGTTTTAATGAATATGCGAGAATTTAATTTCGCGAAAAGGTGAAATTCTTAAACTTCACGAGAACCAATTTTCATGAATGAGATCATCAAATTGCAGGCCTGGTCGTAAGAGGCGTGCGATCGCACGCGGACGCCTCCGCACACGCCAAGATTTATTTACGCGTGTGGCAATCGCACGCCTGGCTTGTAATGACAAGTGTGATAACAAATGTTTATTTAAAAGTCAACATAAAATCTGTCCTAAAATGTTGAAAGTTTTGCTTCGAAAATTGTTCATGTGCTACAATTAAATTTTACTGCTACCATTTCAGAAGTGGTCTCCGATCGATTTGGAATACGGTAGTGGTTTTGAATTAAAAATCAATGCTCACAAATTTTATTCGTTTGGTAGTTAATTAATAAAATCATTTATAAATTTACAATTTGATTCGTTTGGTAGTAGAAAATAAGTCTACTCAGCGAAATCCGCTGTGGAACAAAGAAGGAGCTTCATGCGTGCAATTTTATTAGCATTTAGTAGTTAGTATTATTTAATTGTATTATGTAGTTTTCTCTTTCTTTTTAACTTTTTTTAAGCTACAAAAGTATGCGCAAGGTTGCAGTTTCGAAAAAATAATCTTTTATTTAAAAAAATAGCCAGCCAGGTGGTGACGAGTTAATGGAACGGAAACGTCTTTAATTTAATTCAAAAACCATTTGAACTTCAAACCAAAACAATGGAGAGTTATACATATTTTTTTATTTTCAGGTTTTATTTTTCCTCTTTATTAATGTTTGAATACATTTTATTTACGCTCAAACTAATCTTTATGGCTAAGTTTTGACTTACCGAATCTTTAGTGTTTTATTTTATTAAATTCATTCTACGTGGAAATCACAGTATTTTTTACATATATGACACATTTCAAATTTGACTTGATTATCATACAGAATGAAGATTGTTGATCTTAACTGAAAAAAATTGATCGCACATCTGTCAAAAATTTACACGAGCGCACGCCATAACTTATATCGTCAATTAAGGCGTGCGATGACCACACGCCTGCTAATTTTCTTACGATCAGGCCTGAAATTGGGAAAAATTGGCTTGTTTATAACAAAAGACGCATGTAAGAAAACCAACTTAATTTGAAAATCCAAATCAGGAAGCTTAATAAAATAAACTAAACACATTAATATCTTCCCAATCAGAAGAAATACTCCTCATGCCTCTTATTAACACATGAATTTTTTGATCCCAGAAAATTTTCCCTTTATATGAATCAATTGTAATTGATAAGTGTTTCAAAAACTTTAGTATCACGTTTTATATAACATATATATTCATGTTGATTTCCTGCACAGCAGCGAAATAAGGTAAACAAAGTATAACACAGTATTACGACGTTTCGCTGGCCACAGCCAGCATTTTCAAGTAAATATTTTTTACAATTTCAGTCTATATATACTAAAAAAAACACGCCTTGATGTGTCAATAATAAATATCAGAAATAACCATATAAGGTGATAAAGCAAATACAGAGTATTCAACTGTAAAGAAATAATGGTATAGAAGTTAAATTACGATTTAAAACAGGACAGTCCCGAGAGATTAAAAGACTCTCCATCAATTCCAAACGAAAATTGTTATTAGAAGAAGCGAGAATACTGAAATCGTCAAAGCAAGGAGAGTGATCACATGACAATAAATGGTCCTTAATGGCCGTTCTACAAGAAACTGCACGTTTGCCAGTGAGTGCGGATGTGCCTAAGTGTTCAGAAGCTCTCACCCTGAGATGTCGTTTAGTTTTACCAATATAGGTAGCATTGCAGCAACCACACGTAAATTTATAAACGACTCCGGACAAGAGCTCCTTTTTCACTCTATCCTTGAATTTGAAAAAACTAGATAACCTAACTGAAGTTTTAAAAATAACCTGTAACTTACAGCAAGGTAAACTATCCCTACAAACCTTGGACAACCTGGATCTAGTTTGCAAGGAAAGTTTACCCAGGTAAGGAATAACAATAATAAGATCCTTCTTGGGGACTGTAACAATAGTCTCCCGTACAGAAAATAATTTTTCAAAAAATATTCGAATACACTTATCAATCAGAGATAGAGGATACCCATTTTTCTTAAAGATTTCTTTGAGCTTAACAAGCTCTTCATGAAAACGTGACATATCGGAACAAATCGAAAAACATCGAAAAATCAAGGTGGAAACCAAACCAATCTTATATGATATGGGAATGAAGCTAGTGAAGTTAGTATACAATCCACTAAAAGTGGGTTTCCGATAAACAGAAGTAGCAAATTGGCCGTTGACTCTTTCAATGCTAACATCTAGAAAAGGCATCCTATTACCACTCTCCTCCTCGGATGAAAAATTGATGTTAGCATGGCGACTAGATAAATAACTTTTGAACAGAGAAACGTGTTCTTGTGAAGAAAAAAGAACAAAAATATCGTCAACATAACGTCTATAATATAATGGCTTAAAGTTAGAAGGACAATTTTCTAACCAGTTTTTCTCATGATAACATAAAAAAGTGTTGGCTAAAGTGGGGCCTAAGGGGGAGCCCATAGCTACACCATCAATTTGCTTGTAACACTTCCCATTAAAAACAAAATACGATTCGGAAACAGCAAGACAAAGAAGCCTCCTAAAGTCTCTACGTGAGAGTCCCTCCACAGAGTCCGTGTTGTTAAACAAACTGTTAACACAAATATCGAGAGTCTCCTCCAGAGGAATATTTGTAAAGAGAGAGTCAACGTCGAGGCTAGCCATAAATAAGCCAGCGTCTTGTTTAACTACCTCTTTAGCAAAAGTAAAAGAGTCCTTAACAGTGAACTCATTAGTGGTCAAACCAGATAACAAAGGGACCAAAAACTTAGCAAGATTGTAAGTAGGCGTACCTATAGCCGACAAAATAGGGCGATACTGGGGACAATTGTCGATGATCTTTTTGTGGACTTTAGGTAAGCCATACATAGTACCAAAACGTGAACCTGTGGGACATAACTTATTATAAACTTCGTTGCTAATAGTACCACTATCCAATAGAGACTTAAAAACCGATCTAATTCGTTTTTCTTGATTGATTATAAAATTTAATTGTTTGTGCTCTTCAATATCAAGAGATTGAAATTTGCCAGTGTCACTCAAAAGCGAAACGACCCGATTAACGTATGCAGCTTTGTCCACAATGACAACAGAATTCCCCTTATCTGACTTCTGGATGACTATATCCAATTTTTTAGAAAGCTTTTTTAAGGCATCCAGTTCCTCATTAGACAAATTACTTTCAATCCCATGGTTATATTCATATTTGGTAAAAATTTAATTTCCTGAATCACAATCTCAAATTTTTGTGAGAATTAAATTTCACAAATTATCAAACAGGTAAATAAAGGATATTTTGCAAACTCACCAAAATTGGCAAAATTTAATTCTCATGGAAATTTAATCCCTTAGGTATTTTGTAATTGACAGAACAAAAATAGTTTTTCCACACTTACCCAAGAATCCACAGAGTTTTCGACATGCTGGTATGTCACAGCCAATACATAGTAAAGCTAAATGAATGACTTTTTCTGGCGAATCATCATTTTTAGTAATTATGAAACCATTATGCCAAGCATCAAGTAAATCATTCACCAATGGCTCCATAAAAGTATTAGTGGGAGGTTCTTTAACCATATCAGGAATGATTCCAACCAAGATTACATTTTCTCTTTTAAATCGTTCACTTCTTGGGAGATTTAATAACACAAGGTATACACCTCCAATAGAGAAACTAGCTAAGTGCTTAAATGGTTGAAACCAGTCACAGTTCAACATGACGGCATAATTATGAGGTTGTTCAAAATACCATTTCCCTTCCCTACAAAAATCTTTCCAAATCTGTCCATCATAAATGTCAGAAAGTGTTTGATCTGGAGCTTCCATAGTTCTCCATTTTTCACAGTCTTTCTCAAAATTCTCTCTTTGAAAAAGTAATTCAATAGACCTTTTTAAAGAGCGATAACAATACTCTTTGAAAGGATGTAGGAGTGTTTCACCTGAAGGAGCTTTAAATGTTTTTAAAAGCAGCTGACCACAATTATTACGTAGATGTTTCAGTTTGTGATTAGGAAATCTTTTAAATGAACACCGCTTTGATACTTTCTCCCCTTTATATGTTGTAATACAATCATTATAGTCATATAATGCGTAACATTTGATACACACAACAAATTTTTTGAAATGTGTTTTTTCTGTGGAAATCAGCTTCCGGAACATGTATAGAGATTTTGGAAAAGCGCTTGACAAATTTGTTACAAAGTCATTCTGACAATCCTCTAAAGCTTGAAAGAACAAGGAAATGAATTTGATCAAAAACCCCAAGGAAGAGTCAGTTATGTTAAATAAATACTGCCAGTATGCTAAGAATAGACAAAACCATCGGACAAGACTTAACTCCATGTTTTGCTTATCACCAATATTTGTCTCTTCATCAAAAAAATATGTCTCACGAAACAATTCATGAAATATTTCATCATCTATTTCTTCAATGACAGGTTGCTGAGTATCAGCATTTGTGTCAGAATCATCAATGGTTTCAAAGTTATCTTGATAATTATCAGTAATATCGCCTTTACCATCATTTTCTGAAGGGGTGTCATCTGATGTGAACCCATTGGCTTTTGTCAAAATCTCAGCTTGGAAGGAATCCATGTTTGACTGAGGTGTACAAACATGCTGAGAAAAATATCGACTAGAAAATGACATTCCACAAAGCTTGCAATTTATGTATACACCTTTCATGATTAAAAATTTTTATTCTAAAAGATAAAAACAACGAAAGTAATAGTCATAGGGAAAAATATATATAGCCAAAAGGCACTTGCATATATATTTTTCCTAAGAGAACATAGATAATAAAGATCATAGAGCATTAAAAAGAATGGCTAAAACATAAACATGATCAAATTTTAAACAAGAGTTTCATAAAAATCTTGTCAAGTAAAATGATAAATCACAGCTATGGCGCATGGCGCCATTATTATAATTCTAGTCTTCAAGTAGCTTATAATGATCTTCTGACGACTCTGGTTAGTCGTTTCGTCTTCACGCCTTGAAGAGCCAATCAAATCTTGATATCAATATGCTTTGGCTACTTTGTTCTTACTCATTGCCCGCACCTTCTTTAAAATAACACTACTGCGAAACTAGTATTTACACATTCGTGAATGTGACCCAGGAATGATATAAATTTTTGTCACGAGGTAACTGAAGTCCTTTCAGTCGTTCGTTCTTGTTCAAAACTGTTCTGTATCTCTCAAAAATGGCAACGTTTTCACGTTTCAACAAGAAATCTAGAAAATGTCTGTTAGACTCTTCATCAGATGAGGAAGACGAAATGCCAACTAGCAAGCCGTTCCACACGACGAAAGGAAAGCTTACTTATACACCATCGTTGAAAACATTAAGTGGTCCAAGAAGTACTAAGTTACAGACACCAACCGTGCAAAGCCCTGCTTTGCCAATACTGCCTGACTCAGATGTTTCCTTTGAAGCTGTTCCTAATCCAGAAAATAAAGAAAATAACGATTCAGAAATAATTGTCCCGAGTAATTCTGATGATAGAGGTAAGATAGCTAGACAAGTTTCGATCTCTTCATATGTTAGTCTTTCTATTCAAAATTCTCTTCTTAACACTTTTGAAATAATATTTGCTCATTAGACGAAATGCAAAAAGTTATGAAAGCATTGTTAGAGCAAAACAAAAAAATTATGGAGAGGTTGGATAGCATGGAGTCAGGAGGTGTTGGTTGTAGCAAGAAAAAAGATAAGGTGATCGTTCCAAATGAATTACGAGTAAGTTAACATTAACTACTTTATGGAGTTTTTGTTTAAAGCAATGTAGTTAAAATTTCATTTATATTTCAAACCAGAACACGTTTGCAAAATTTCGAATATCTTGATGATAATGTTATGTTTTTATTACTTCAGGACCACTTGCGTATTGCATACAAAAGAGCTCCTAAACAGAACATCTGTGAATGGAAAATTGAAAGAGGATTAGGGTAAGTTCTTTTATAATTGTGTTTCTGTTAATTTTGTATACAGTGCTTTTTCTCTTTCCAATTTCCCTTCTCTTCAATTTGAATGTATCTTGCATTAAAGAAGGCAGAATGTTTATGAATTATTGTTTCTTTTTAATAGGCCTTTTCATGCTGAAAACAGGGCTATGACAGACCATCTTAAAGTGTTTTTGTCTGGCTTAAACAAACATCTACCTAATCGAGAATTAGTGATAAATCGTAAGTTCGTATTTTAGCATCTTTTGACCAAAATTACTATCATGTGAATTACCATCTCTGAGTAGTATCAGACAAATTAAATTTGTCTTCTTAATATTTGCCTTGCTATTTCTTGTAGAAGCAATAAAAACATACTATAACAGTCAAGTGCGCAAAATGTACAGAAAAGTAGCTGACCCAGACAATAACAAAAACACCAATAGAAAACAAAGACGAATTCATGTAAGTTATCTTGGTTTTAGTACTTTCAGTCTTAGTAATTACTTGAATTGCAAAATTTTTGACTTTTCCTTCAAGAATTTGTAATATCACACATCACACATTTCTTTAAATTTATTTACTCATTATCTTTATAGAAATCCGCAAGGAGACGAAAGTCACTGATGGCAGTTAGTTCAGAAATTATCACTCCAAATCAAAAAAAGGATTTTGAACTTGCCTTTATCCCAGACATGATGTCCTCAGAAGAGGAAGTTGATGATGACGAATCTGGAAGACGCTATTTCAAGATACATCGCCCCACGTGGAGAACACGAAAGTTCCAAAAGCTGCTTGACAAAATTGACGAAACACATGCAACCAATGCCAAAAAACGTGCACTGGAGCAGATGGTGCCAAGAGAGTTGGGTAGTCCCACCAAAAGAAGTCCACCAAAGACTCTAAAATTTGGCTACGATTTATTTATTGATAAAACTTTAAGTTAATTTCTAGCATAATTTTTTCATGCATTCATTGTCTATGACATGTTGAGTTTAACTCTATATCAAAACCAAACTGTTTGTTCTTTTATTTTGTATTATGAAAAATAGCCTATCTTCTTTTAACTTTGCAGTAACCAATCTTCTGAACTCAGTTTGTTTTCAGTTTTAAGCTTGAAAGAAAGTTAAATTCAAATTCGTATTTTTCAATACATATATTATGTATCATTGTAGATATGTCAATATTATAGATACTACAAGTTCCAAAATCGCGTTTTGTAAGATTATTTCTATGACATGTTGAGTTTAACTCTATATCAAAACCAAACTGTTTGTTCTTTTATTCTGTATTTTGAAAAATAGCCTATCTTCTTTTAACTTTGCAGTAACCAATCTTCTGAACTCAGTGTGTTTTCAGTTTTAAGCTTGAAAGGAAGTTAAATTCAAATTCGTATTTTTCAATACATATATTATGTATCATTGTAGATATGTCAATATTATAGATACTACAAGTTCTAAAATCGCGTTTTGTAAGATTATTTTTAGCCTTTGTACATATATTTGGTATTTACGTAGATTTACGTTTTTAAAGTCTGTATTGATATAAATTATAATAATAAATATATCCAGTTTTACCTGAGTGCATGTGTTTCATCATCGTCTTATATCCCCAAACATATATCCAGTTTTACCTGAGTGCATTTGTTTCATCATCGTCTTATATCCCCAAACATACTTAAAATCATTATAAAGGATAAAAGACAGCATTTCGTTACAATAGGCCCAGAAAAACACCCACACGTTAATACGTACGTCAACATAGTAAAACTAGAGATAATTATGAGTTGTCGTGAACGACAACATGGAGTTTCGCTACTTGGAAACGCGAATAGAACTTCAGGTTTTCTTGGTTGTCTTTTGTGACAACATCACATTTTCCATGTGTTATCAACAATAGCATTATGCAGAAGTCATTATGACAACACCAGATAACATTTGATGTTGTCTCATTCAGACAACAACAGATAACATAGACAAATGTCATGTTATCACCATGAAATCATTATGTTTTCTTGCAAAGATAACATCTATTTTTACGCAGTGTAATTATCTTAGGCAAACAGAAAATTCATTGTACACACCTCAGAGTTTTATGAACTTGGAACTTGGAAATGGTGAAATAAAAGATGGCGAATGGAGATCTCAAATACAAGAAGTGGATGCTTACGACTATTCAACATTAACAAAGGTGGGCAAAGGAAAATCATAGCAAACAAACTTCGCGAAGATTTGAAAATCTTTCAAAACAGTGAATTGGGTTCTGTTCCTTGGCAATTAGACTACGTAAGATATACAGGAAAGCTAGTGACCCCAGATTACGAACAAATCAAAGTTTAGCTTGTACACGAAAATGTTTGTATTAAAAATATAATACCAATACTAAAAGTTACTTTTTCTTTCCTACCAACTATTGAGCTTAGAAATGAATAATTCATTGATAATGTCCGTTATCATTCATGCTAGCATCGTGCGTGTAGCTTCTATTTTCTTCATCTCTTCAATCAACTTGCGGTGTTGCAGTTGACGACTTCTCTGTTAACCTCTTGGTGCTTGCTTTCAATGCTTCTACGCTTACATCATCAACATTTGTTGTTTTTTTTGGGTTTTTTTCGTTCATTCGGTACTTTGACCTCTGAGGTTCTGTATCTGTTTGGTTTTTGGTGATCTCTTTATCTGCTTTTTCTCCTTTTGCTTGACTACTGGTATCAGGCTGGCTATTGCTAAGTCTACATTCTGCATCTCTGGTTGGTGGAATTTTCCATTACTTGGAGACAGATGTTGCAACAGATGTAACAGATTCAGGGCCAGAAGGACTGTCATCGTCATCGTCATCATCGTCACCATAATCATCGCCACTGCTTTCTGCGAACTCTTGTCCATCATCCCCATTCTTAAAGTTATTTTGTGTATCTTCACGCAGCGAAACAAAATGATTAAGCCAACTCAGAAAGGCATATTTCTCCAAATGCTTTTCGTATTTCTGAATATCTTTTAAACCGGCTTTTGCCCATGCATTATCGACAGTAGTTCTATCTATATATTAATAGCCGATTCTCTGTTTGTGCGTTTGTTTGTTTGTTTGTAAGTCACGCAAAATGGTAGGTTGAGTTGTGAGCGAAATTATTTATTTTTTTTGTGCGACGTGAGTTCGAAGCAAATACATTGCAACCCCAATCGAACGTGACCTTTTTTGGCTGATGAACTAATAGGAATAACGTTTTGTTTTTATCGTTACTGTTAGATTTATATTCTACGTTGACTTGGTTTTGAAAACAGTACATCAACTAAATACAAAGAAACTAACTGATTAAACATTTTGGACAAAAAGCAGCAGTGGCAGAACGTGGCAGCATATGTTCGGTTTGCCACTAACTCTTGCCTGACTGTCTGAGACGGGTGAACTTTTTTTTTGAGCAATCAAAATGTTTAAAAACCGATAGGTAAAAAAAGAGTATCATATCAAAACAAAATGTTTTTTTTTTTTTGCTTTTCTTTTAATAAATTAATTTCTTCTTTTAATTGTTAAGCGTTCTGATCGAACGTTTTTTTATTCTATTTATTCATTTAGCACGTGCCTTTTTTCTCTCCTCCGTGTGAACTTTTTTTAGAAGAGAAACCATTTTCCCCCTGTTTGATGCACCCATGTTAGAGCGCATAACTTTTTTTAAAACAAAAGCTAATAAAAAGTTGAAGTTTTCTCTCTCTACGTTTTGAGTGTATTGTTACAGTAATAAAAGATTGGCTTTACCAGAGGTTGTGACGAATCTGCTTCTGGTTGAGCACAAGTTGTACGAGCCGTTTATAAGGAAATTTGACGTTTATTGATAGAGTGATACAGAGCAGGTGGATATGGGCGGCGAGCGACGCCGCCTTGGCGGCTAGCCTTTATAATATTTCGAAGTTTTGTCATATAAACAAGGGTATTTCCGAACGCATTCAGCTAATTTTTCTTGTTCCGTTATATCCAAGAAAGCCTTTCTACTCATGTTTTCAGTTTAAATCAAATGCACATAAATACACACTACAACACAATTTAAATTTCTTTCAATCTTTACTTTAAAGTGAGCACGATGATTTTAAACAAAAGACCTTTTGAAACTTAATTTTATTTACGTCATAGTTTGTTCGGCATGCGTTTGAAAATTGAAATTTTGGTGAAGAACTTATTTTTTCGATTGAAAACGCTTTCAATCCAATTTGCAAAAAAAGGCAACTTTGGGATTTATTTTTTTTGTGAAAATAATTTGCGAAGACCCTATTTTGCTTAAGTGGACGGCTAGCTTTATATGCTTAAATATTTCATCAAAGACAGTTTTTTAGACAGCCTCAAACCTGCTCAACACTCACTCAAAATCATTTTAGAACTGTCTCCCATTATGATCATGAGACGAATAGCATTTAGGCTCCACTCATAACACTTGTAACTTTTAATGCATCGAAACAGGAATAAAATAACACCATTTCAAAACCAACTTGGAATATGCAAACCAAATAGATCTAAACCTAAACAGACGAAAATTTTGTAACTTTTTGTTATCTCTTAGGCCACTGATGGTAATATACCTTTTAGAATATATAAATAAGGCTTAATAAGTAATATCAGAAAGTATACAAACAAACAAAAAAAATGTCTGAACTGAAACCATGGATACGTATTTTGTAATCTATACAAGATTTGTTAAAAAACTTCTGTAAGAGCCAAAAGGAAAAAAGCAAACTTGAGACATCTGCGTTTCAAACTTTCATTCAAAACAAAAAATAACAAAACCTTACATAAAAAACAAGAAAAAAATATAAAAAGGTTTTATTCATCATGATCATACTAGGTTTGGAGGACAGTTAAAGAGGAAAAACACGAAGAACGACAATTTGTAACATGACTTTCTTGCATACACAGAAATCCAAGATTTAGAGTTAAAACATATACAAAAATAAAATGTATGATTGGCAAAATTTCGGATTTCAAGCTATGCTTCAAAATCCTTGTCGTTCACTTCACAAAAACAACACAAAATTAATATGAACAAGAAGCCCTTAGGGGCAGAAAGATTTCTGCAAAATTAGCTGAAGCATGAAAAATGGAAGACCAACAATAACATTCTTAAAACTTAAATGATTCTGAATGATGGAACAATACAATACAACATTGAGTACTGCTCAGTGTAGACTGCACACAGCAGGTGGGGATTGTGGAAAGTGTGCTACCAGTGAAAATTTTCAAGTGATTTGAAATTTTATATTGACTCTTTTGAATGTTTGTAAAAAGTACTCTTTTGTCAATTACATAAACAATACACAAATTACATATAAAAAAAAGTGTGACATAACAATCAACCCAACATGACCTAATTTAATTTAAACAGAATAGAAGAAAAGTTTATTAAAATTCTTTAAGAAATTCGAAAAAGAAGTTGAATGATCTTTCCCAGCCGGCACAAGACGTCTTTTAGACGTCTAAATCAAGTCGAACTTACGTCTTTAGAAAGAGGTCTAGCTAAAACGTCTTTTAGACGTCTTTAAGATATCTTGAAAAATCTAAGTCGTCTAGAAGACGTCTAAAAATCGTCTTTAAAAGTACGTATTTTATTGGCACTTCCAAGACGTCTTTTAAACGCCTTCACAGTCATCTTTCTCAAGACATATTAAAGAAGTGTTTAATAAGTATTTATTTATTCTTTCCGCTTTATTCGAATTTCGAATGTGTAATATTCGATTTCATGACGGGGTGAAACATTTAGTTTAATAATCTATATATGTTGTTATGTTCAGTCAAACTACGAGGGCAAATGAATTAATGTTATTATAAAAGGTTTTATATGATCATATATGATGCTTAGTTTTTTAAAAGCTGGTTGATTTTCGATATTTATGATATACTGCAACCTATTTACCACCCCCTGATAATCGTATCTGAACCAAATTAATTCTTAAGCAGTTTCAAAAATGTTCCTTCGAAAAGTTCTTGGTCGTGCTGTTTACAAAAATATGTAAGTAAATCTTTTAATCTTTCACTCCCAATATTAATGAAATTTCGTAAAATCTTTGGTTGTTTTGCTAAGGTAATAACATGTATATTCAGCGATTTTGTTGATTTGCTCCAGTTTTAGTGTTAAATGATGGGTGTATTCTTTATGTTTACAAATTCACATACTTGATCATTCAAACTTTTGATTTGGATTTTTGTAAGTATTTTTTATTCTTATTCTTATTCTTAGAGAAAAAAGGTCTCTTGCAAAACGTATAAATTTATTGATTTATTAAATTGGGACCAGCCCAAGATGATGCGACGTCTTTAAGACGCATTCTCAAAACATCTTTTAAATATCTTATCAAGGCGTCTAAAAGACGTCTAGAAAAGGTCTATTTTGTCCGTTTTCAAGACATCCTTCTTAAGACGTCTTTTAGATATCTTGACAAGACGTCTAAGAGACATCTTAGATTAGACGTCTTAAAAGGGGACAAAGTAGACGTATTTTAGACGTCTTTTAGACGGCAAATGCGACGTCATTTAGACGTCTTTTAGACGTGTCGGCTGGGTTACAGCATAACATCATGTACATTCCTGATTACATGCACACCAAAGCAGTCCGAAAAAGTGTAATTGTAACCAGAGGCGTAGCCAGAGGTCAGCCAAAATTAGCAGTGGAGAGTTGACGTTTATTGATACGGTGATACAGAGCAGGTGGACATGGGCGGCTGGTTTATATATTAATAGGCGATTCTTTGTCTGTTTGTCTGTCACGCAAAATGGTAGATTGAGTCGTAGGAGTAATTATTTTATTTCATTTTGTGCCACGTCAATGTGAAACCGTTGTATTGAAACCCTAATCGCATGCGACGTTTAGGGAAAATTATCTCAGTAACCAATAGGGATAACTGTCGCTTTTTGATCAAGGGTGACGAAAAAATTGGACAAAAGTTTTTGGGACGGGGTTCTATGACGTCATGAAAACTTTTGATCGACGATATCTCCAAAACGATGCATCATAGACATTTTGATCGTATACATTTTCTTGCTCAGAATTTCCAGCTCTACAAGATAGTAACACTTTCCAAAGTCAATTCCTTAATTTCAATTTTCGTGAACCCTTTGGGAGGTGACACAACGCAGGCCGAAGTCATTTAGGGTAGAAAAGGAAAGCGTTCAAGTAACCTAATCGGCACTTAAGACTGAAAAGAAATATCGCAATTTTGAACTCCCCCACTTTTTTTGACTGACCCAAACTACGCCTCTGGAAACTTTGTAAAACTTTATTGCATATACAGTGTGTTTCATAGTGTTGGAAACGGAAAATTTAAAGCTGTTTTTTTAAATGAATATACCGAATTTCCAAATAATTTTTACATTAATAGAAAGCCACCTTCAAGTTCGTTCGGCTAGGATATTTTTGTGAAAAAAGAAAAAGAGGTTTTGGAAAAACGAAGGAAGATGCCTTGGAAGAATGTAATGGTCGATTAACACGTAGTTTAATTACATCGTGCTTATTGTTTCAAAGCGCTAAATTTTTATTAATTCTATTTTTGCGCTGAGATCCCCAAATTGATATTTAAAAATATAAATTTAAACGTTTTTCGTGAACCACGTTCATTTGTGTGCGGCAAGTTATTATGCGCATGGGCGAACATTTTCCCTGAAAAAGCCGTTAAAGATGGCGGAGTGCACTGGAAGAGAGATTGCCTTTATTTGTTTTCCTGAATGATTATGTAATAAAAGGCATATTTAATACGGTTAGAGACCGCTGACCAAATGTCATTGCAGACACAAGTCATTACTTTCACTTTTAAAATCATTTTTTTAAATTCTACTCACGTGGGAACTGAATTTTCCAGAGGGTATACTTACAAATTGCTAAAATATATCCCAAAAAAATTTTTTTCAGAGGGTTTCTTGAATATGTATTGGTAGTATTAAGGCATATAAAGTAGATAGTGTATAACTTGATATGGTGTCAGTTTTTTTATGGGTACTTGCTTTGGTTCAAAGATGGCTCTCAGATAAAGCACCAAAAACCTCCTTCAGGAACACTTTACTTCAAGAAAGACTGTGAATGAAAAATTGTTTGAACTACTAATAAGCTATGTACAATGATTAATGTATTTTGAACCTTTTCATTTCCTTATGTTTGCTGTGGTATCATTCTTTGAGCTGCCAGGAGACACCCTAAGAAAATGCTCCTTCATAAAATCAAGTAATCTTTCTGTCCACTAGGCATTCACCCATACACAGATTGTGAGTACTTAAAGTCTTTCGTAAAACCTGACGAAGAGAAATCGAAACGTTGTTTAAATGTAGTTTTTTTTGAACATATATATTTTTTTAAACTGCAAAAATGCTGCTTTGGGAACATATATATATATATATATATATATGCACTTGATAAAGACTCGTAATAGTCGAAATATTGTGCAAACGAATGTGTTTTTTTTCTTTTATTATACACAGCACAACATACACTGACTCAAATGTTTCATATATGTGTGTACTTACTTTGATTATTATTTCATCATCAAAGCATGAATTTACATGAATTCAACAGGTTGTGACACAGCGAATACTGATTATTAAACAGGCTTTTAAACTGCTAGTTATGCTAGTATGTCACTGGGTCTTTTTTCAATCCTGTTCCTCGCAAATCAAGGTGAACTATGCCAGTATTGTCAATGAATTGCACTGTTTCATTATAGTCATTTAAATACAATAGGTGTAGATATGGTAAAGCTTTTATTAACAAGAAATGTTAGGTCTCAATTGAAAATTAGTGAATTTGTATCATCTCACAATCAACATCTTGTGGAGATGGTTTGCTACGTAACCCATTCTATGGTGTGCTTTGCGTTTGAAGTTCAAATCTATTAGTGTTTCGTGAAGTTCAAAAATGTGAATGGTGCGCCTACTATTAAATTGGGACCAGTCCAAGATGATGCGACATGACCTTGCTTTGAAAATGATAGTGTTTTTATGTCAAAGGATCTGAAATTATAAGTTTTGTTAAAATTGGAAAAAAGAATTCTTAAAGTTCATATGTACTTAAAAATATTAATTGAATGTGACCTAATAGATGCTTAAAGTTTATCCCAGGGAATACTCAAATGATTTTTTTCAGTGTTTTCATAAGAGAGGCTCTTTGAGTGGCATGTGATTTCATCTCTATCCCTGAAATAATTTTAAGATTTCTGCATCCAATTGTTCTTTTACTGGCTGAACTACCTTCGAAAATTGGCTGGAAAAGAAAAACTTATATGTTTGTTTATTAATTGTATATATATAATACTTAAATTGTCTAGTTTAACTTAGATCAACCAGATTTAAATGATATGACACTGGAATTAGTTCTTGAAATTTCCTGCTTGCTGACGTGTAGCACTTAATTCTGAGGAATTGCCACTGAATTGTTAATTTTTGAAAATTCTTTTTGCTTTTTCGTATATTCAAATTCACTGTTAACTTTTTGGTGTGTTTTCAAGTAATTTTAGGTTTTTTCACATACAAATTTTGAACTTCACTTTAAAGCATTTAATCATTTGTTTAACATTACTATCAGTGACAACATAAGTAAACTTTGCATTGCAGGATGGATATCTTTTTTGTCTTTTCATATGTTTTGTAAGATAGTAAAGGCACATTGCGAGTGTTGACATTTCATAGCTAAATGGACTGTAAATTCAATGTAAAACACAAAGGATGTTTGCACAGTTCTGTGTGGGTTTCCAGCAGATAGTGTGGGGTTCATGTTATCAGCAATGACAAAGGGAAGGAGTGTTTTCATGTGTTCAAAATTTAAGATTTTGACCAAACGTTTTGTTTGGTCTTCCCCTTTTGTGTATTTTTTCTGAGGTCTGCCTTTCGCCTATGTTTTCACAGAATTGCAGATAACATATTTGGGAATTTTCAGGCCACTCAGTAAAGGTGTGATCCTCTCTGTGTGTTCATGAGTTGTATTTCTCCATTTTGAATAGCAATTCAAGCATGTTTTTTTGGAGTAGATGCCTGTTCTATCCTGATACCAGTCAACTCAGAATGCTATCTTTTATTCTGTAAAGTAAAAGTATAATTTTAAAAAGGATTTTTTTCAGGCTATTTCCACACGATCTACTAAGTTCTTGAATGTACTCCAAGGGTGTGGCTATATTGAGGTGGTTTTGTCGATATTTCCAATAACATCCTTAAAAAAACTGACACCAACGTGGAATTTTCAGAAAAACTAGATAAAATATAGAAGTTTCGAATTAAATTGTGCTTCTTGACTTACAAGATATTTTGATGCTTCATTTTTGTCGTTTTGATGAAGCTGTGCCTGAGAGCACGTCTCTGCAGTAAATCAGAGAATAGCTATCCATACAATCGAAAATTGAATATGATAGCTGTGTCTGTTTATTCGGTGGTCTTACTTAATTCAAACAAAAATATCTGCTCTCACCATTTGTTAACGAAATATGATCAATTTCCAAATTAACGAAGGTATATGCAAGTACTCCAAATCTTTCATCAGAAGTTTCCATGTTGTTTTTCATAATCTCGCAGACGCATGCGCATAAAAACATTCCCCGGCTCTGCAAAATTGAGCGAACACAGAACACACATTTTAACTTTGCTTATTGCTTTCGAAATTGCTGTCATTGTTTGAAAAAATCTTTTCTTTTCATTCACATCTTAATCGACCATTAAAAGTTTAATTACATTTTTCCAGGACATTTTCTTATTTATTCAAAAACCACTTTTCCATTTTTCACAAACCTATACCTGCCGAAAGAACTTGGAAATTTCTTTCCATCGATTTAAAAATTATTTTGAAAATCGGTATACTCATTAAAAAAACAGCTTTAAATTTTCCGTTTCCAACACTATGAAACACACTGTATTTATGAATTACTTACTTATGAATTAATTACATACAAACAGAATTCTCAATGTTGCAAATACAAAAAGTAATCAAAGATCTTGATCATTAAAAGTATATGCTCTATAAATTCATACTAAAATTTACCAAAATTTTGTATTGTGTTACTAATTGTACAGTATTTAGAATTATACACAGTTAGAACATTTCAATTTGCTATCGTGATAAGGAAGGTTATTTCTAATTAAGGGCATTGGCAGTATAACTTAGCCAGAAACAAATCAACCAAAAGTCGTGCATAGCAAACAACCACTACTTAATGGTGGAGCTGAGGAGGAAACGGTATCAAAGTATTACAGTCTAAACAAGAAACAAACAAATATCTTTTGTATCTAGAAAAGCTTAAACATTGAGACATTTTCCCTAATACAAAGACATAACTTTTTGACTCTGTTTACAAAGCATTAAAAACTTCTTAATTCACAACTTTTTAGTTAAAAAAGAATGATCACACTATAGTAGAATATTATATTATCATAAGTCTACGTACTCCTCAGAGCTTCACAAAAGCATAAATCACACTACCAAAACTTCAAACTACAGTGTGTCCACCAGAAAGTGGACACCTAACTTTCAATAAGCATATCTTTTGTTTTTCGTGCTTGTTTTCTTCAATTTTTATATTAACAAAAAGAAAATGTTTTGCTCTTTATAAATATATGACCTCTTTCATAGAAAAACCAATTTTTCGGAAAATGTAATTGATTTTACCATTAAACCATGCCATTAAATCAATAACGATCAATTAAAGCTTGTTTGAATAGATGTTAACGACTCGAGTAGCATTGGAAATCATAAAAAGCTGAAATATTGTAATAAAGCTGCGTTTATATAAGGAAAACTTTACGCTTTTACAAGCTGGAAACATGAAAGTTTCATTTCTAAAACTCTTTTACAAACTTTTAAAAACTTTGAATCGTGTTTTTTGATTGGGGATTTCTACCCACAAACTGCTGCCAAAAACCCTGAATAACAGCTTCATAACTTTTCGTCTCATGAAACTAACGAAAGTTTACTGCTGGACTGTTAACTGCGTGATTAAATAAATTTCATAAAAGTTTGTTTTTTCGCTTATAAATATTTTAGCTTGGGAAAATGAAATTCTTAAATCATAAAAACGTTTGTGTCTTTTCAAGAAATTTCGTGACAAAATCAGCACAACACCACCAACAGCGGTTGTTTCAACAAAACAAAAGGTTAATTGCTCGTTCCAAACAAAACATACAAAATATTCTTTGAAATAAAAATTTTTATAAATAGCAACTTATATTTTTGAAAAGCTTAAAAAATCCTCTTTCCAACGGTTTAGAAACGGCATTATATTGTTGAGAACTCGAAATTTTATTTGTGTTTCAAACAAGGTGCCAACTTTCTCGTGGACACACTGTATATACACCACCAGACAATTAAATTTATTTACATGTGAATGAAAAATACTTACTATAGTTTAGAATAAAGTACAGTGTGTCCCAGAGAATTTCGGTTTGAGATTTTAACAAGCTATAACTTTTCACACATATATCAGATTTTAGAGATTTTTGCATCATTCGATAGCATTTCTTTCAAGGATTTTAAAAACTTATATTATAAATATTTTAGTACAACACTTTTGTAGTAAAAAGGATTTTTTTAAACTTTCACGGTCATTAACTCCTTAATGGTTAATAAAAGTAAGTTTTCACGTGCGATTATTCTTTTGTTTATCAAGAACATGTTGTGGTGTTCATGAACACACTAAAATTATAATCTCATCACAAAGTTAAAAATTGTGAGACTGGGGCTTCTACAAAAATATTTTGACATCATATGAGTAATTTTTATTTGCTACAAAATCTTTTCTCCACTGAGATCCAGAGTCTATCAGAGTTGAGAAGTAAAATTGTTGATGCAGCAAATAATCTTAGACAAAATCAAAATTTTATTCACCACTCTTTATGACAGCAAGAGCAAATCGCTGTGTCTAGAGAAACGGGGGACATGTTGAGACAACTTAAAGTTTTGTTTTAAATGACTTTTGTGTTTTATAGCCACTTGACTTGTTATTGTTTTTGATAATGACCTTCGATAGCAGTTATTGAAAGATGTGTTAATTAACCATTAAGAAGATAATTGGACTTTTTCATGGTAAAATCCTTAATTGTTTCCAAAAGGTTTTAAAAGGTTTCGGAGAACAAAATGTTTAGTTTTGAAATCTATGAATAAAATCCTATCGAATGGTGTAAAAATTGCTGAAATCTGATATATGTGTGAAAAGTTATGAGCTGTTAAAATCTCAGACCGAAATTCTCTGGGATACACTGTATTACAGAATAATGTTAAGTGTACATTGATCATTTCTGCTTTCAAAGCAATTACGTATGTAAATCATACAGTGTGTTTCGTAATGTTGGAAATGGAAATTTTAAAGTTGCTTTTTTAAATGAATATACCGAATTTCAAAATAATTTTTACATCAATGGAAAGCCATTTGCAAGCTCTTTTGACTAGTATATTTTTGTGCAAAATGAAAAAGTAGGTTTTGAAAAAATAAGGAAAATGTCATCGAAAAATGTAATTAAATTTTTAATGGTCGATTAACACGTAGTTTAGTTACATCGTGCTTATTGTTTCGAAACACTGAATTCATTCAAATATTTTATTAAATTTATGTTTGCGCTGAGACACCCAAATTAATATTTTAAAGCATAAAAGTTAAACGTTTTTCGTGAACACACAGCTTAAATTTGTTTATTGTTTTCCAAATTGCTGTCATTGTTTCATAAAATCTTTTCTTTTCATTCACATCTTAATGGACCATTAAAAATTTAATTACATTTTTCCAAGACATTTTCCTTATTTTTTCAAAATCCACTTTTTCATTTTTCACAAAAACATACTATCCTAAAGAACTTGAAAATGGCTTTCCAACGGTATAAAAATTGTTTTGAAATTCGGTATATTCATTTAAAAAACAGCTTTAAAATTTCCATTTCCAACATTACGAAACACACTGTACATATACTTTAAACGATGCTATCAATCTTCATAATTATGAATGGACTTTCTAAGTTGCAAACAAAAAAATAAACAAAATTTTTGATCATGAAAATGCATGATCCAAAACTGAAAGTTGAATGTTTTTACAGGATGTGAAATGTTTCGAATTATTTATACATCAAAATTAAGAAAGCTGTTCATAAACAGAGAAACAATCTAAAATCTACTGATCACCGACAAAAACAATACTGTATTTTAAAGCATTATACAAGCAAATAAGCTTAAGATATATTTAGAGAGTGAAACATTAATTATAAAGTGATGCTGAGTAGGCAGAGATTTCGGAGGTGAGGTGGAACTTAAGCTGAATTATACGTATCCAGACCATAAAAAGCATTACAGCCCACACATGAAACAAACAATGATCTTCTTTTAGAAAAAATCGCAGACACTTAATCTCAAAAACAAAATCATACCTTTTTCATTCTGTTTGCGAAACGAAACGAAAAATCACCATTGAATCATTTCGAAATAATAATATGTTACTGGTAGAGATTTTATTCTTCATTTTCAGTTTTGGAAATGTGCATCTTCTTTAATTATAATGACTAAAGATCCTTTGGGATCCTTTTGGTTGCTTCTCTTGTGAGTTTCTTCGTGTAAACATTCGCACAAGACAGTAAGAAGAAAAAGAACAGAGCCGGTTTTAAAGTCTGTTTAAAAATAGTGTGCACACTTTTAAGATTTGCTTGCTATTTGCTCAATACTGAACCAATTTTTACAAATTTGGTATTGCTTGATAGACATTAAAAAGTACAATATCCTACAGAAATAAAGAACGCCAAAAGAGAAAAAGAAAATGAAGAAAACAGAAGATGAAAAAAACAAACTTTTTATACAAAAGTCATATATATTTGATTTTTATATCATTGGAAACCTTATTCTTTGGCAATTTCAAAAATACAGTATGTCCTAAAATAAGATGGCCTACGCATTTAGAGAAGTAAAGCTTTTGGAATATCCAACTAAACCTTGCAATTTTTACACCAAAAAATAGCAAATAAAATAAGCTTTTCGAAAATATACACTTTGCCTAAGTTAAAATTAAAATTTGACTTAAAATCATTGATTTAAACTTTCGTCACGGTTTCTGAACTCTTAATCGTCAATTAAATGAGGAATTTACGACCAATTGCTCTTTTGTTTTGCAATTCAAAAAGTGCAAATGATTTGGTGTAACAAAGACACAAATGTTTAAAAAGTTTCATGAAAATCCTCTGAGAGTGTGTTAACAGCCTTATTTTTTTTCAAAAAAAATCATTTTTCTGTAAGAGAATTTAGCTTTGTGAGGGAGAAAAAATATTGCAGTGAAACGTATGGTACAGTTAACAAATGACCAACGAGTGTTCGTGGTTAAAAAGTGGCATGAAACCAAAAGTTACGTCAATGTGAGGAATGCATTTGCAGTGGCTTTCCCAAACAGACAACCACCGTCGAAATCAACGATCCAAAGAAATGTTTTGATAAGGGCAACAGTGGAAGACGAAGAACAGCTCGAACTCCTGCAAATATAAATGCTGTAAGTCAACTAATGCAAAATCAGCAACCAGGTGTATCCTGCAGAAGAAACCCTCTTCGTATTACGAAAACGGCATTTAACAACATCACAAGAAAAAGTTTGAGATGGCATCCACACAAAATAGCCATGGTTTAGAAGTTGAAAAACGGGGATCGCGCCAGACGATTAAGATTTTGCCGGTGGTTCTCACCAAGGTCAAGAAATATACGTTTTTTATCAAACGTTGTCATTGGGGTTGAGGCTATCTTTCAAATCAAGTGTCAAATCATTGGGTTCGCTGCTACGCCCCCAAAGGTCAACGCCCTGACGATTTCACTTACGAAAGGAGTGATAGTCGTGAGAGCCTTCATCTATGGGCAGCCTTATGTGGAAATGGGACCATCATCGGTCCATACTTTTTCAATCGTCGTGTAAATGGTGATACGTACAGGGATATGCTGCAAAGGTTTGCTTTCCCTGGTTGTGCTCAAAACTACCAAAAATATGGTCCGGTTTTTGATGGTTTGTGGTGATTTCAAGATGGTGCACCCACCCATAGGGCAAATGCCACAAAGAATCTATTGCAACAGAAATTTCAAAATTGCATTGTTGCTCTTGGTACCACCACCGAATGGCCACCCTAATCACCTGATTTAACACCCTGTGATTTTTATTTTTGGGGATGTTTAAAGCAAAGGTTTATTGGACACCTCCATGAGATCTTGTTGATTTGAAGCGCAGAATTGTGGATGAATTTAATTTGCTTCGTCAGAAACCTGCTGAAATTAGGAGTGTCTTTCAAGCTATACAGGGAAAGGTTGATTTGTGTATTCAAAGAAGTGGATCCCACATTGAATGTTGAATATTTTTAAGATTAAAACAAAATTGAAGGACTAAAGTTGAATTGAATAAATGTTGGGTTATTATGTATATCTTTTGGTTCAAACAAAGATATTTTTATCCTTGGCTTTGTAGCGATTGATCATTTTAATATTTTAACATTCCTCGTTGAAACTCATTTTTATTGTGTTTTACATTAACTTTTTACCATGACATTTTCCGGGTATTTTCATTTTTGCGTGGAAGAGCTTTCAAAAATGTTCATTTCTTAAAAAGAATCTCTGACACTCTTTTCTTTCTCTTTCTAATAAAAACTAGCTTCCACTAAAATGTAAACAGAGCTTTAAAGAATAAACTGGTTTGACAATTATTTTTTACTGCAATTATTTATGCACGCTTCTTTTGTAAAACAGTTTAATTGATGATTAAGCTCAAAAGTCGGTGGTGTCATGGTAAAATCTCTAATATTTTCTGTTGTATTAAAATTTGATAAAAAAATTTTTATCCATTGGAAAGAGAATATCTTAAGCTTCATATTGACCTAAAAATTTTTCATATTCATTGGCTAGATCAAAGACTACATCCACTTGAAGTCCGAGGCCCTCTTATACTGTATATATATTTAATGGAAAAATTCCATTAGTTTTTGTTTATTATGATACATTTCAGGGTATATTGAAATTTTGGCAGTTTTGTTGATTTTTGAAAGACGGAGGGAATATCTGAAAACACAGTAATTATACTTGTACTTAAGCAAGAACATTAACCTGTTAACACACTTGAAAACACTATTTCAGTGGTTTTTTGTCTATTTCGTTTTATCAAATCACACACCTTTTAAATTACCATAGGTTGTTATCCAGAGTAAATAGAATTAAACTATTAAATATGTAATTGTTTTGAATAATGTATAACTAAATGCACTGTAAAATTATTTATAAAGTAACCCCAGGATTTTTAAAAATTGCAAATGGTTGAAAAGTCTAAAATGCTCCAAGTAATAGCATCGTTGCTGCAATATTCCAACAACTAATGGAAATTTTCCATTAAATATATATATTTTTGAAATTGTCAAAGAATAAGGTTTCCAATGATACAAAAATCAAATATATATGTCTTTTGTATAAAAAGTTTTTTTTTTTTTCATCTTCTGTTTTCTTCATTTTCTTTTTCTTTTTTGGCGTTTTTTATTTCTACAGAATATTGTGCTTTTTAATGTCTATCCAACGATACCAAATTTGTTAAAATTGGTTCAGTATTGAGCAAATGGCAAGCAAATCTTAAAAGTGTGCACACTATTTTTAAACAGACTTTAATAGATTTCTTGCACATAAAGATTCTCGAAAAATTTTCCTTTCAAGCAGGCGTTTTCAGCTGTAAATTTAAATTGTACACCAAAACGTCAAGTTTCAGCGTCTCAACTCATTAATTATTCATGACCGCGTTGACTTTTGACGTACAATTCAAATTGAAAGTCTTAAAACACCAGCTTAAAATTAAAATTTTTCAAGAATGTTTACGTGTAAACCCCCTGTGCATGTAGCATAGTAGAAACCCGTTCATATCATTTACAGCATGGTTTTTACATTCTATATGAATGTTTCTTTATTTCTAAATTTTCCTGTTAGGGTTAAGGTTAAATTTTTATTAATAAAAAAAGTATTTTAATTGGAGGAACGTCATACTTTTGATTTTAGAAACTTTCAGATTTGTTAGTTGTAAAGTAAAATGCGGCTAATAGAAAAAGTGTTTACACAAGGAAGTAAGGTTAATTTAGAAATAGACAATGATATTTTACCACTTGATGTTCTTTGGTTTTGGAGTAGTCCTCTCAGCAGAACAACTTCCAAATCCGTTGCCAGAAGAAGTGTATAATGTTTTAAAAGATCGTTTAGTAGAGAGAAATTTAAAATTTCTCGGAAATGTGATCAGTTTGAAAAGAAAAATTATAGATTACTCATGAGTATAAGGGTGCTTCCACTTTAACGCATGCCTGTTTCCACTTTGGAACATGAGTGTTTCCACTTTAATGCAAGATTGCTTCTACTTCAACACATGTCTGTTTCAACTTTAGCACATGGGTGGTTCCACTTTAGCACATAGGTGGTTCCACTTTACCATATGGCTGTTTCCACTTTAGCGCATGCTTGTTTCCACTTTAGCACATGGGTGTTTACACTTTTTGAGGGATTGTGAAGAATCGAGACAAAGACATCTATCAAGTTTAATATCTTCAAGATAGCAAAACGTAGGTTGCTTGGTTGCTTGCCGTGAGTCATGTTACATCTTCCACCAATCAGATTGAAAATAAGAAACAAGCATCAAAACGCTAAAAGATTGTTACCGAATTGCAAAGTAATTACCATTTAGCTAAGAAAGTTTTCTCCAAACAGTATTGTAGTAATGGGGGTATGACAAATAGCGAGATACCAAGGAAACACCACAAAAGCATTACCAACTTAGAAATAAAAGAGTCTCATCGTATATAAAGCTCTAAAATCATGAAGCAAACGTTCAATCTTCCTCATCAGCTTATACCCATTTTATTAATCAATAGATGACCACTTTTTTAATTGACTAGTCGAATTTAAAATATTGTATGATTCTAAAATTTGTATAATCTCAAGCTGATGATAAAAAGGAAACTCAGATATTTTTATTATTTCGCAAGGCCAAGTAAAAGTTTTTATTATGAAGTTCAGGTACAAACAACATAAAGATTTTCATACTGTATAGTTTTAAAAGGAGTATTTTGAAACGTCCACGGAAGAGTGTTCTCTAATGGATTTTTAAACTGACGGTGTTCCTTTTTAAGCTTGATCTCAGGCAAAATTCTCTTAACTTTTATGATGCTCTCGGGAATGTAATTAAATGAATTCGAAGTTATTACTATTTACGCCACAGATTTTCCCTTCAAAACTTAATGTGACAAAGTTTTCATAACTTAATTACTTTTTGAAGATGCTTTAGGGAATATAACTATGAATAAAAAACTTTATGAAAAAATCTCTAAATGATGCAAAACAGTGAAGTTTATATGAAATAACAAATATTACTTCTTTCACAGCTACAAGATAAACTGTAAAACACAAAGAACATCATACCACATTATGCATATTGTTTTAAACCGTGAACAAACATTCACCTTTTAAAGCACAGATTATTCTTAACGCGATAATCTTTTAATTAGTTAATTGCTTCTTGAAGATGCTTTAGGGAGGGCAACTTCGAATGGAAATCTTTTTAAAAAAATCTCTAAATTGATGCAAGACGGAAGTTTTATATGAAACAACAAAGTTTAATAGTTATCGTAGCTAAAAGGTAAAATGTAAAATACTGCAAACATCATTCCGCATTATGCATATAGTTTTAAAGCGTGAAGTAACACTCATTTCTTTCTGAAAAGGCTCCAGAAAGTCTTACAGTCATCCGCAGGAATACTTCTGCCCGGTAGGGCATCTTGTTCATTTTCTCACAACTTATGTCTAATGATGATACAGTGTGTTTCGTAATGTTGGAAATGGAAATTTTAAAGTTGTTTTTTTAAATGAATATACCGAATTTCAAAATAATTTTTACATCAATGGAAAGCCATTTTCAAACTCTTTCGGCTAGTATATTTTTGTGAAAAATGAAAAAGTTGTTTTTGAAAAAATAAGGAAAATGTCATCGAAAAATGTATTTAATTTTTAATGGTCGATTAACACGTAGTTTAATTACATCGTGCTTTTTGTTTCAAAACACTGAATCTACAGTGTGTCTCAAAATGTTAGCTTCAGTAACTTTATTCTCAATTTTCTAAAAAATGAATAATGGTATAATAATGAAATATATACCATTAGAAAGCTGAGTTTCTTGGCTTTCTATTGATGTGGTACCCATTAACTGGTTTTTTATATTTAGCTTATAATCCAAGAAAAAAACAAGTGTTTTAATCTAAAAATTCTTAACTTAAATTCTTGTCAATGAATATTTTGCTCATTAAACGGGGTGTTAATTGATCGTTAAGAATTTTTAGATTAAAACACTTGTTTTTTTCTTGGATTATAAGCTAATAAATTTTTTATTAATTTTATGTTAGCGCTGAGACCCCCAAATTGATATTTTAAAACATAAAAGTTTAACGTTTTTCGTGAACACACAGCTTAAATTTGTTTATTGTTTTCCTAATTGCTGTCATTGTTTCAAAAAATCTTTTCTTTTCATTCACATCATAATCGACCATTAAAAATTTAATTACATTTTTCCAAAACATTTCCCTTTTCTTTTCAAAAACAACTTTTTCATTTTTCACAAAAACACACTATCCAAAAAAACTTCCAAATGGCTTTCCAACGGTGTAAAAATTGTTTTGAAATTCGGTTTGTTCATTTTGAAAAACAGCTTTAAAATTTCCATTTCCACCATTACGAACCACACTGTACGACTGAATTTTTTAAATGGAAACCATCCTTGTTTCTTAAATTAACAAAATATGTTAACAAAATATCTCTCAATAAAAGGAATCCCTTTCAATTTTAGGAATTATGAATGTGTTTCTACTATAGCACATGTTTCTACTATACTACATGCACACACCCTTTAAGCAATGTTAGCATACAATCTTCCCAAATAACATTGTATTATTGTGCGCTTTTAATAACAACCCCGTGCGTATTATTAGAATGATGTTGTACCGGAAAAAATCGGGACGGCAACTGTGTTCCCGATGTTTTTTTAACTCGCTTGCCTATCATAGGTCTATTAAGGGCACAGCGTACCTTTTACTCACATATGCATTGCATAACATGTCCCGTTTATTTCTTTTACCATTACATTTTAAGTTAGAATATTTCGTGAATTCGTGTAAACGATTTTCATTAATGGGTTTGTCCCTGCAAGGCCGAAGACACTGCTAGGCAGAGAGCTACAAGATAAGAAAAGGAAGAACAGTTATAAAGACAGATGAGAAAGATGAGAAAATGAAGAAGAGTTATAAAGACTGAGCAATGTGGCGGTTAATCTTGGATTTCAAAGATTGCAGATCATACTCAGCAGGAAAATAACTATGAGGGATAGAGGTCCAGAAGCGAGCAGTCAGAGGAAAAAAATTCTTATGGCATGTTGGGACCTGAAGCCACCAAACACATGACGTCATTATATCGTCACCACGACGTCTTAATCTGGTCAGGAAGTCATATGACTACTTTACAATTTCAAAAAATACAATACACATCCGTTAATTCGAATGCCGTTTAATTTGAACATTCTTTATTTCAAACAAATTCTTCAGTCCCTGAGATTGTTCTAATAAAGTCTTATTTATATTCAATAATATAACGTACATTTTTTTATCACATAATATATGCGAACAAACTACAATATACTACTACAATAAACGACGATAAATTATATAACACTACTTTCAAACACAGCCAACTTGATGTCTTCATCATGGCTGTGATTTCTTTCGAATAGGGATCTTGTTCCTCTCACACAAAGCAGCATCGAACGTATTAGACAAAAGTTTAACTTTGTCTTTATCCATGCACTAACTATTGATTTTGCTAATTTTCGCTTTTCACCAATCAGATCTGCTGTGTGAGAATAAAAGCGTGCGCATTCTCTTGACATTCCACCGTAGCGCGAAAACACTAATGGTGTGAAGGATCCATGTTCGACATTGATGATACGTTCGTTATATTTTCTTTTCTTTTCAGTTTTGTTTTTCTTGTGTGAAGCCTGGAGACTTAGATTTTTGTGACATTTGGCCAATGGGTTGAAAACCCTTACGTCAGCGTATGCCATCTGTACTTTAATCTAAAAGCCTCTAGCTGCAACATCTGCCCTTGCATCATTGGTTTTCAATGCACTTTTCAAATTGAATGTCTCACCGGTCAGAGGTTGTAGTTGTGGCTCGATAGCAACCTCACTGCACACTTCATTTATTATCTCCGCAGTACAGTTTCTTAGCTCGTTGTGTCTGTTGATGATGAATCCACCACGAGGACAGGAGAAAGCATGTTCAATATCAAATGGAGCAGAACATACACAGGTTGTTGGCATTCTCTTCAACGGAATGGCATATCTTATGCGTAGGGCATCCCAAAATGATTGTTTGTCTAATGCAAAGCCATATTCTTTCAATGGTATTGCTGTCAGCCATATTGAAGCCCCACTCTCTAAGGATGCTTCGAGAGCTTTCTTTTTGAGTGTGTCGGAGGTGAATCTTTGTTTCAGGAGTTGCAATTGAGCTTCATATCGCTCTCTTTTTTCTCTTTTGACTTTATTCTTCGCTGTGGAGATTATTTTTTCAGCATTGTGATCGTATACAGTTGCGTTTTCAAAAATACACGTCTTCGTATGATCCGTGATTTTTATTGAATTTTTGTATTCATCATGTGCATGCTGCGATGGTGTTAGAATTCCCAAGCCACCGTATTTAGCTGGAAGAGAATACAGCAATCTTTCGTCATCATTAAATTCATAGCCGTTCAGAATAACCCGAATGAACGCGTTGATCTTGTTGTCCAATTTCTCAAGAAGCTTGGAGATGTTGGGAACCGTTCGCATTATGAAAATATATTTGTGCTTCAAACAGTGAACAAACACACAATAAGCAGTATGTGGTTGCGTTCTTGCAACAGCAATAAGATTATCTAGCTGTTCTAACCACAAGTTCGCTTTGTTAATAATGTACTTCTCCCTCGTTTCTAATTACAGCACCAAGATGGCGATTACCGTGAGACGTTATAGGGATCTCAGAGTCACAAAAAGTTCCTTCGCTCTGTCCAAGTATTCATCCTTCACAATCAGCAGTGATTTTCTGTCATTAACTTCATAGCCAATGAACGAACCATATTTCTTGATTAGATTCCACCAAGTCTTCAGATCTGTTAGTTTTCCAATCCCCGTCAAGTCGTCAGCAAAGGCAATCTGTTTCAGCTGATTCGTATCAAATTCAGACATAACTGAACTCAGTAGTGGCATCAATCCAAGTGCGTATATACCCATAGCTACTGGATCACCTTGCGTGGTGCCCTCTTCTGATTTCAACTCATGTCCGCCAACAATAAACAATCTAGCTGGAAGATGGTAGTAGTTCGTCTATTTTGTGCTCTTTCCATAATTTCAACCGTCTCTCCAAATGTTGTTTATTTTCATGTGTTTTCGCACTTTTAGAAGTTCTTAACAGTAGTAGAGATGGCATTACCATCAACGCCTTCAAAGAAACATCTCTGTCGTGAGATTTTGAACACCATACTAAAATAAGTCGAGTCATTTCTCGTATAAAGTCTTTCCCGTGTTTACACTTTATGACTTTTTCATGACGTCATTTAAAGTCATTTAATATGACCTCACCAAGGTGACGAAAAGACGACCAAAACAGGACCTAATGGTCGTACTTAGGACACAAAAACGTAAAATCAGTTTGCTAATACAGTCCGCGTATCCCATGAAACTGTCAGAGCCGGATAAAAGTTCCAGATAGAACGACGTTTGGAAAACGAAATTCGTAGCGGGATTTAAATCCTAATATGGGACCAAGGTTTTGGACGAGGTAGAGCGAAGTTTGTCTTGTAGATGTCTCGTCGCCAAGCGTAGAATGCGCGATATGATATCGACGATCCAGAAATAATATTGGCAAGCGCATAAAGAAATAAAATGTCTCGAGAAAGTGCCGAAATAGTTAGTACGATGTTTTCTATAAAAGTAAAAATGTAGTTTTTTCTGACAACAGTTGTTTTACCTTTTCTGTACAAAACAGAGTATATGTTTATACGCAAAGTAAAAAAATATGGATTATAAAATAATAGCAATGTAATGTATTTTACCAAACAAGTAAAAGTTTGTTTTCACGTGCGAAACGTTGGTTTGCACTTTATGTCCTTTATATTTGCTTTGTTTTTTTCAGCTTTCCTAAGGTCCATTGATTCGGTCCGTGCGCGCGTTTTTCATGATCTCTGGTGTTGCTTATCACTTCTTTCCTTTTTGTCCTATAGGGATCACTATTAGTGCAATTGACACTTCGCTCTCCTTACATTATATGAGATGATTTTTTATTATAACAGTAGTACGTTGTATGATAGTGCATGTGTAAGCTGTGAGATTTATGCCAGTGGTTAAAAAAGCTTCTGTAAACAAAACGATAATTGACGTTTTAGAACATACCCCTGAACGGTTGAAAAAGAAATAAATTGAAAGAAACAGTTTTCTTGTGCTGTATTTTTTAAGTCTATATATTTAAGAGTTTATTTATTTAGAAGACGTTTAAGCTGAAAACATGCATTTATTTATTCCCATCACTTCCGTAAGGTCAAAATCCGTGCCTTCCATCATGGTTAAGCACGCACGTTTTCAATCGTAATAAAAATGTCTGGACTGGTCGTATGATGTCTCAGTTACGTTATAGTGACGTCGTAGAAGAATCTCTCTTTATTTCCAAACTTCGATAAGGTCAAAATATGTGCTTTCCATCGTGATTAAGCAAATTTTCAATCGTAATAATAATGTCAGGACGTGGTCATATCACGTCTCAGTGACGTCGCAGTGACGTCGCAGAAGACTTGCAGTGAAACAGCTAGGTTATAAGGAGGTTACTTGATGACGTCCTTGCGACGTCATGGATCTGACGCTTTTTGTTGCAAATATGACGTTATGATGACCTTCTCATGACGTCATACAAGGTCATCATCCAACTTGATTATGACGTCATAAGGACGTCATGGTGCTTGGTGGAAACAGTCAAAAGATGAGAATTCAAAGAGTGACGAGTGTTTCGAGAGAAAGTCTTAGGAGAAGGGGTCAGTTGATGCAAGTCATCCGAGCTTTGCCCATGAAAGTATTTATAGAAAGGATACAGGGAAGCAACGTTTCTAAGATAAGATAACATAACATAACTTTTTTCTGTGATACCAAAGTACAAAATTAAAGGAAATGAATGAATAATAGTAATAAATAAAATAACCAATGAAGAAAGAATAGCTAGAATAAATAGTAATAACAAGGTAAATGGTGTTACAGGGAGACCATTGCTAATAGCGAAAGCTAAATGCGAGGCAATGGCCACCCAGACTCACGACACAATAGTGGCATCACAGGACGCACAGGACAAGACAACATATCAGTAAAGATAAACGTTCATTGAGAAATGTCGGAGATCAATCAGAATAAGAGGCTTTGAAATATTTCTTAAGGTCACATCAAACTCTCTCTAGTTCCGTTAATTTGAAAGGGAAGAGAGATCAAATGGAATTCCATGAGGGGACAGCATTGAACCTCACAGAATTTTTGCCAAAGCAGGTTGATTGTACAGTAGGAAAATCCAACAAACCAGAACTTTGTGCACGAGTATGATGGGGATGGGTGAAATCAAAAGCAAAAGTTTTATAAAATACGGGAAGCGCTTCATTATGGCATAGCTGGTGCCGGAGAACGATATTCTGCAAATGAACCATATCAGAAAACCGAAGTACACCAATCTTTGCATATAGAGTTTTGGCAGAGTAGCCAGGCATTTTAAAGGCCATGATTCTCATAGCACAGTTTAGGAGGACACATATACGGTTGATAAAAGTAGAGTTTGGCTGACCCCAAATTTGGCAGCGATACTGCAAGTGTGAGTGAAAAATCGCAAAATAAACAAGGAGCAGAACTGAAGACGGGAAAAAATACGAAGTTTAGCTAAGGCTCCATTGACTCTCTTGAGCTTAATTGCAACATCATTGATCTGAGACTTCCAGCTTAAGTCAGCATCTAGTAAGATTTCAAGGTATCTGATGGAGGAACTAGGGTAAAGCCTTTTTCCATTGATACGTAAACTATAGTCAAACGTCTTTCTTCGAACATGTCTGAAGACGATACATTCAGTCTTAATAGCATTTAAGGGTATCTTGTTGACATTGGACCAATGCCTAAGGTACCTTAAGTCCAAATCCATTCGTTTGGCAAGTTCTTTTAAAGAGACACTGGTTTTTAACAGATTAGTATCATCAGCAAAATTAGGCTTTCAAACATGTACCAGAAACAGCAAGTATTTAATAAAAAAGTAACTTTTTTAAAGAAAAATTTTAATTAATTGAAAGCATTTCAGAAAGATAAATTTTAAATCTTTCGATAGAAAAATTCATAGGTGTATCAGAGCCTTAATCTGTTCAACCTTCAATCTACTCTAAAGTAATCTAATCTGATACTATATGCTAATCATTTGGCATATCTATTAACTTATCCAATTTCTAAGTAATCTAATCTAATGCTAGACTCATCATCAATTCAATTTACTCAATATATTCAATTCAATGTATACCAATGCAATTTCCAGGTAATCTAATGTAATGCCTCCTCATTCACCTTGCGTAAAGTTTCAATTTAAAATCTTTAATATCAATTGTATGTATGTTATTGGCAATTAAAAATATTCGTAATACCTGTTGGTAGACTACATTTCTAGTGTAGCATCTCTCTCTAACATGACAGCAAACAGCGTCTTCTCCACCCAGTTTCGAACACCTGTAAACTCATTACTTTCTATATTTCATACCTGTAAACAACATGGGTACACTTTCCATTGCCGATTCCTTAATTGTATTTTTTTGAAAACTGTTTGGGTGACACAATCTAGGCCTTGGCGGCTAGTAAAAGATGATTAAGTGATAGCAAAATGAAATTATTCTGATTAAACCAAGCTGATGAGGTTGTTCAATGTGTTTTTGTTGAAATGAATATCTCCTTGTTGTTCCCATTAACTAATTGTGTTTCTGTTTTTTTTCTAACTAAGTTTGGCTTGTTCATAAATCATAATAGATCTATACTGAATTACTCTAACATATGAAACTCATTTCAGAAAGTTATGTATAAAGTTATAAAGTTATGTATATATGTTCCATTTCCATTTATGTCAGTGGAAGACTTTTGACAAATGATAGAAAATTTTCTTGGAGATTTGTGTAAAATAAGACACACAGTATAAAGAATATATAGCCTGCAAACTGATATTATATAATTAGTACATGTATATATAGATTTTCGTGTTTTCATTCTAAAGTTTTCTCTTCTTAAATTTGGAAATTTTGTCTTTCAGAGCTAAACCAAATATTCTATCTACAGGTTTTCAAGCCTGAGAAAATATCATCTCACTGCTAGTTATTGCTGGTTATTGCGTTTAGGATCAACGTTCAGATTAGATTTTTCTTTGACAAATATCATCAACCAATATAAATTTAACATTAGTTAGAATTTTCCAAAGCTTAGTTTTTGTTCTTATTTCAACATAGAATGATATGCTACGTATTTCACAAGTAAAATATGTTTTAAAGTAACATTAAAGAAAAGAAAAGAAATAATTTTTTACCTTCATCAACATCCATGCTCTTCTTTCTTCCATTCCTTTTCGTGAATTGCATAATAGTCCTCGTGCAAATTGTTTCAAAAGTATAATTTAAGGACCGGAATGTAAACAATTTAACGCAAGCAGTTTTGAGAGATTCCCGATGTAATTTAAAGACCTGCGAAAATTGCTTAAACGTCACAGAGGAACACAGGGTTCCATTATGAAGGGGATGGGCTCCATTAACCAATATTTAATCGTATGAAAATTTTATATTAAATGAAACTTGTTCAAGATTACAACAGGATATTTTGGGTTTGTAACATTGTAAAATTTTATTCATAATATAGGTCCTTTTAGAGATTTATATACCCTTTTTGAATTCTTTTAGCAAGCTTGTTATTATTCATGGGAAATGATTTGCATGTTTCGTGCATATGATAAACTTTATGCTGACAGGGAGAATGTGTGTGTGCAGAAAAAAATGGCTTTGATATTTTCTAACGTCTAAATCACTGAGACATCAAAACAGTAGACCTTTTTTATAGCTTTATTCATCAAGTCATGAATACTTTGTGAGCTAACCGAAACATGGCGCCGATTGAAACGTTTCCATTGAAACATTTATGGCTAGCGGTCATTCCCAGAAAATCTATAACCCAGCGGCCACATAGACGTCGTAAAGACGTCGTAGAGATAAATTTTACTTATGAATGAATTGTTAAAGTCTGTTTAAAAATAGTGTGCACACTTTTAAGATTTGCTTGTCATTTGATCAATATTGAATCAATTTTAACAAATTTGGTATAGCTGGATAGAAATTAAAAAGCATAATATTCTACAAAAATAAAAAACCCAAAAAAAGAAAAAGAAAATGAAGAAAACAGAAGATGAAAAAAACAAACTTTTCATACAAAAGTCAAATATATTTGATTTATATATCATTGGAAACCTTATTCTTTGACGATTTCAAAAGTATATATATTTAATGGAAAATTTTCACACTGTTTTTAAACAGACTTTAAAACTTTCTTCATAAATAAAATTTATCTGCAGCAATTGGATTAACCATACTAACAGTTTGTACATGGCGTTTGATTCAAGTATCAATATAAATTTTCATTCAAGTTCTGATACTAAAAATGGCACAAGACATGCACAAGACATCTTTGAGACGTCTAAATTTAATCGTAAAATGGTCGTTTGGTTTTCAGGTCTTTTTGCGACGTCGTAGAGACGTCTGAAAATGGGACGTCGCAATTGGGATCCTTTTATGATCAATTTGGGACCTGATAAAAATTATCAAATGTCATTCTGCAGTCATTAAGCAGTATAAATCGAGTAATACTAACATACATATATATAGAATTTACATTCGTATCGAATTCTGTTTATTGGTCATGTGAGTGATGATTTTACGACGTTTTTGGAACGTCTTTATACAGATTAAATAACGACCTTCGAAACAATTATTAATTTAGGATCATGGCGTTTGATTCAAGTATCAATATAAATTTTAAATGAATAGCATCAAATGGATTTCCATACATACTGTTGAAAATATTGGAATGTTTGTGTTATTAGGATAAAACAAAAAAAAATTATGCTTAAATTTTGCATGTTTTTCATAATTGTGCCATTTGTGATTGAAATCATTGATGGATACATCATAAGACTTCCTTGCAGAAGACATGGTAACTTCAGTTTGATAAACACTGGTCATCGAAAAAATGGCGAAGTAATAAAAACGATCGATGATGTTGATAAAACAAGATGCTGTTTACATTGTGTAGCTGACGATAGATGTGCTTATGTGAATCACAAACTTGATGATAGTGAATGTGAACTTGTGGCTTATAGTGATTCAACCGAAGTAACTGATGCAGATTGGCAGTTTATCTCTACTGAGTTTGACAAAGCGCTTGTAAGAAGTTTTTTCCTGCAAAAATAATACAATAGCTTTGAATGTTTTATTACCGTGAAAAACAATTACTGGCAAACGAGAGAATTTATATAGATACCTTTCCATTGTAGGTTTCCAAAGAAGATTCAAAACTAGTTACTTTCCATAAAAGATTATAGGCTTAATAGATTTGCAACACACAATGTATTGTTTTCACAATGACACATGTTGTATACTCTTGTGATGATCACACACACCCGAATTTTGGTATTTAAAGGAATGGTTTTTTAAGATCTTACAATCAATTACCAAAATAATTATGAACACCTAAATAATAATCATCTTCAATGATACATAACGAAAAACGCTAAAACGCCGAAGTTTTTAAAAATTATCTGCCAAACTTTAGATAAAATCGTGGTAAAGTTTTATAAACCGAAGTTCAAATGAAATGGTTCTCATTGTGATTTCGGAAGAATCTCATTTAAAGATAATTTCTGCAGAAACTCTTTACGCTACCAAACGGGCTTGTTTGAAAATTGGTCATCACTTACCTTGAAAATGTCTAATTCTTCAAAGCGACTAGACTGGTTTCTTGAAATTTGGCTCAATCTACTGTATATTAATCTGCTGTAACGATTAATCACATTTTTGATAGAATTTGAAGCCAAAAAAAGTATTCCTCCGATAAATGTTTTAGACATTCCGTCCGACATAATGTTATTATTTTAACTTGATAGACCCGGGCATCGGCAAACTTAAAAAATCTGAATTATTGTTCAAAATACAGTATATACTCCTCCTTTCTTCTAACTACGTCCCAAATCAAGTTTGGATTCTGAAGATTTAAAATGGTAATTTTATCGATTCCAACCAACATTAAACTAAATCTCTAAATGTTTTTTCCCCTGTAATAGGTATTGCGTTTTTTAATTTAGTCAAACAAAATGAACCTGTAACCGACTCATTAACGCATAAAGCATCAGTTATTTTCTTATCAGTAATTTTCCATTGCCATCAGAGTTATCGATTTTTCCGTCCGACATTTAATTAATAAAAGAACAGACCCGAACGTATGCATGTTGACGTTAACTGGTAACAAACATCTTTCCTTTCACATCTGAGCTTACACGATCTTTTACGGTTTCCTTAATGGACATTCTCCTGCAGAAATGTGGGACATGATATGCTACGCTAAGATACCGTTCCAGTAGTGACTATAAAAGGACGAACATTTAGCTAACCACTTGTTACACAATGTTGTTCGCGAAATAAGCATGCTAAGTACTGATGTTTATACAAGAAAAGGCTTTAAATCTCTGAAGTAACTTTTTTATTGCACAGTTTCAAAAAAGATTCTCACAAGGAATTCATTTTTTTCGTGTAAAAGGCTCGTATTTTTATGAATCTCCCTAATAAAATCAAACGTGCACTTCGATCTAAACTATATGATCAATCGTTATTAACCAGGTTGGACCGCAATGTAAGACGTTACAGCCTTGTGACGAACAGTGGTGTTACGATTCTTGTGGAACTAATGGATATACATGCATAGGTATATAGCTTGTTCATGAATTACAACTATTTTCTCTATTACCAATCGGGGAGTTATAAGTACTAGAAACAGATTGCCTTAATTGTATTGGGGCCACTATTATTTTATCGTTTTTTGTAAAAACCTTATGAAAATATTTGTTTTGTTGTTTTGTAGGTTTGGCGAAAGTCTCTTATTTCAGTAATGTTAACGTACCAAATATCAATTTAGCTCATCTTAAAAACGATCCAAGATATCCAAATTCACCAACAAGCATCTCATACAGTGGCAAAATGGAATACGGTATAAATGTTGCAGACTCATATGGTGTAATGATGCAAGTATATTTTGTACCTACAGAAACTGGAGATCATTACTTCTACTTGGCTTGTGATGACGCATGTGATCTTTTCATTGGTTCCACAATTGAGGAAAAAACTAAAATAGTAGAGCAGGATTACGTGCGGGGTCAATACGACTGGACTGCGTAAGTCATCTTTATATAGTTTGTATAGTAGAGTGTTTAAGTAGTACTTGTATTATTCTTGATATTGTGGCAATGTTTCGATATAGTATTTAATCTTTAAGCTCCTTTCCATTCGATGTAAAATTACTCGCAAACAAAAACGAGTTTTAATTTTGTGGTTAGCTCGTCAATGGACGGTTAAAATAGCTGAATGTCGAAAACTTAATAACAATCGCAGTGCTGTTTTTTGTGCGGAAATTTACGCTGAAGAGAACGACTCTCCAACACATGGAAGCTTGTAAATAGAGCATTTCTAAGCAGCTGTTTGTAATTCAACTAGCCTTCTTTTCAGACACCCATCACAAAAGTCTGGCGCTGTATCGTTGATAAAAGGGCACAAGTATTATTTGGAACTAAATTTGTTAGAATCGATCTACGAAGACCGTGTTGAAGTGGGGTTGACACTTCCTGGAAGAACAGACATCTTTTTACTTACACATGAGTATTTGGAACCATTTGAAATGCAAAATGTCGTTTCTCCCATTGAAGCTTACCAAATCAACTGATACATTTCATGAAAGCAACGGTACCTAATGTTCAAATTTACCTAATGGTCAAATTTTTCCCAAGGAAGGCAAAGCAATGTTACATGACAGTATGATGAGAAAGGAGAACTGTTACAAATGGATACCAAAGGACTAACAACTGCATATCATGAACTTTTGTCATATTAATATTATAATGCCCACGTTATAGATGTAAAGGAATGAACTTCATAATCTCATTATTGAGGTGTTGGCCGTAGAAAAGCTTCAACTTGATCAACTCGATGTCGATAGAATGAGTGGTAAATCCGAAGCCGTTACTAGCTATTACGACCTCATGCGATCTTGGTAATAAAGCAGCTTTGAAGCGCCAAACACATAAATGCGCAAAATTGACTTAAGAACTTAAAACCAGATCTTTAACTTTTAGCGCTTCATAGTATGTCACATTTTGTTTTAATATTTTTCGATGACGTTCTTATAAATAATGATGAAAACGACATGGAATTTTTCTGTATATTCTTATCAGTTGAATTATATATTAGCTGTTATTGTTTTGAGCCTGACGATCATTTGTTATACACCAATCGATTGATTTTAAAGAGACAACTGTTAATATTTAAAGGTCTTTCAAGATCTACCACTGTGTATTACAAAGAACTTATGATTTGTTTCCATGAAACTATATTTGCTAAACGCTTGTAGGGGTTAGCAGAGTCCATGAATCTCATTACAAGGCCATTAAAAATTCACGTGAATAACAATAGCCCAAGTCACACGAAAACAAAATTACTTATTTAACTTGAACATAAATGAAAGTGAGTGATTAGAGTACTCATGCGTACCTCATAATGATCCAAATAAGCGCCCTGGACCCTCAACATGAACATTTTCCACAGGCGCTTTATCAAAGGGGGCGCTAAATAAGTGATGGGCGTTTATAAATTGTTTCTAACATTAGGCAAATTAAAGAGGCAGGTCATTTTCAGCTTCCTTTCTTCTCTGAAACATAAAATTTAACAAAAGATGTCAAATGAAGTTTTGATGATGTGTCATGTTTTCATTGGGAAACTGTTCAGCCATATTGGTCGTATGAATGTCCACAGTTAATTTCCAGTCCCTCAAAATAATCTATAAAACTAAATATGTTCTTTCAAAAATTCAGTTCGAATCTTGATAGGAGCAACATTTTTATTTAAGTAACAGGCTTACTTGACAATCGGTCCATTTTGGCAGTAATTAAATCATGGTAATTATTCAGCAAATCAATACATTTTTCCTACCGAGCGGGCACAAAGATGACGTAAAGTCGTCGTAGAGACGTCTTACCAAGACATCCAAAAATTGGCAATGGGAATCTCAACAACATCCAAAAAAAACATCGCTACGACGTCGTAGAAATCTGAAACCTACTCTATGCTCGTCGTAACAACGTCGTGAAGACTATGACGGAACCACTAAAAGAACAAAACATACAAATTCAAGATGTCTTCTTTTTAAATAGTTAAATTAAACATATATAGAAACTAATTTGTTATCAAGTTATGAAATTTTGAATTACATGCTATTCCAAAATTAAAACTCCCCTCACCAAGCCTTTTTGAAATTTCGCCAACCTCCGTTTCGATCAGGGGCATTTTTGAACACCAATGAAAGTTTTATTTTTATGTCATCTTCAGTGCTTTTGTGATGCTGCAGTACTGCAACTAAATACAACAAAAATGTGTAAATATGTATAGATATATTCGTCGAACGGATTCAGAAAACAGAAAATCACCGTTACTTGCACGAACGGTAGCACATCTTTACAAGGTGTTTTTCCATTTCCACGTTGTCAGTTTACAAACACCATGTATAATTTAATTCTTCCATTTTTTTTATCTAAACCTCTTTATAACTAAACTTATATTATTAACATGTGTTATTATTATTAAACGTCCAACTTTCAGACGTCCCTACAACGTCACAAATTGATTTCAGGATCAAACCACCATTTTGCGATTAAAATGAGACGTCACATAAACGTTGTAAAATCATCCCTCACACGACCAATAAACAGAATTCGATACGAAGGTAAATTCTATATAAGTATGTTAGATATATACTGCTTAATGACTGCAGAATTAAATTGAAAAATTTTTATCAGGTCGGTCGTAACAAAATGATCCCATGCATTTTTTTGAACATTTTTTTGTGATCTACAAAATGGGCAAACTTTCTGTTTCTAATTTTATTTTTAGGGAACTCAACACAGGGTGAACATGGTCGGAAAAAGACGCCGCCGTGACGTCCAGTTAGTAAAAATTCTTTTCGATCTGAAATGTTCTCATTGGGCAAAGACGAAATATTCAAACCATTTCATAAAGACGCTCTTCGTCGCAGTGACTTTTTTACGATTTCAGTCACTGCGTTTATTATGCCGCTTACATGTTTTACTTTTCTAGTCAAAAAACACTCCAACATATAGTTTGCGCAACCCTTTGGGATAAGAAGACGTTTTAATCTGAAGTCTGAGTTTCCAAATCCATAAATATTAAATTAGCATACAATAAACTATTGTCAATGAGGATTATTGAATCATTTTTTCGGACATCTTAAGTATTCCAAGGCAATGCTTTCGTTAGATGAATGTGCTATAAAAATTTAACAACAATTTTTCATTAAGGGCTAGAGAATTGAAAAACCGTACTTACTCGGGGTCGTTTTTTCTGTACTTGAGAATTTTTGAAATTGCGTCTCTAGCAGCACTTATTATGAAATATCAACTGTTGTTGCACTGTTTGATCTATTGTCACATTTCCAATAAACGGCTTTTAAAGATCCAACTACCTAAAGATGGTAAGTACCTTTGAGTGCGACAACTTCGACCCATGTTTAAGTCCAGTTATGTGGTATCTCGATACTCCACTCCGATGCGCTTTAAAAGCAGCGTATCATCCCACTGTACACTTGCCTTCGGCGAAGTTAGGGCAATGCTATACGTATCTCTGGCAGTACGTCAACTAATAGTTACAAGTCGCTGGGTAGAAGAACCAACCATTACGGATGGAAGTCAAAGGACTAAAAACTCTCGGTTACTCACTTACTCACTTACTTTCTCACTCACTTACTAAAAGATACCTCAGCGATTAATTCTTTCGTCTCTCGTCATTTCCTTGAAGTTAGTTCATCTGCATTTTTAGACCAATGTTCACCTTGACATCCACCTGGACATTGAAATAGTGTATTCACATAATAAAGTTTAGCTATTAGCCACAATTATATATACCTTCCTTTTAAAAGGTAGGTTAACTCTTGACATTGCCAATGATACCAGCACCAATAAGAATAAAACTGTGAATGAAGTGATCATCTAAGGCCACTTTCGATTGGGCATGCAATGCAATGTCTTTCCTGTGGTGATAAGAAAATCTGACGTCATATGCCACATGCTTTTATACTGATCATGAAAAAAATCTCTCGCTTCTACGTGGTTTTGCCGCAACTAGAAGAACTTGACCGTAAAATTTTGTTAAATATACCACTCCCTAAAATAAAATTGTGACACACAATGCCCATTATTATAATAAGACACTAACCCGGGTAAAAATGTTTTACCGAGCTTTAATCAATGTGAGCTGAACGGCAGAGAAAGGATGAGTATAATAAATCTCCCCTGGAAAGAACCTTCTAACATTCATAATAAAAATAAGGGAAACATCAATTGCTTGATATTAGCTCCTATTAACCGAAAGCATGTTGTCCTTTTTACTCAGAAGCTGAAAAGTTACTTTTACATTGTGATGAAGCAAGACCTTTTAGTAGTAAGGCTTTACAAAACCATAATTGTACTACCTAAGAAGATAAACAAATATATACGTTAACACAACATAAGTTCTGGCTGCAAGCGTCCAGAATTAAGTCTGAGTCAAATCCCAAATATCACATCATTCTCCCCCACTAAATTATTGATCTGACACAACATATTCAATGTTCATAGTCCTCCATCCACGACGGCGGTTTCGTCAATCTCGATGAACGACGTAAAATAACAGGGTCAGCATCAACTGTTGAATCCTTTGTAGGGACCTCTGTGGGAGGTGCTGGTTCTCGGTCGAATGCGAGAGTACGAGATAGTTTCATATTTGATTCGTTTGCAGTCGCCATGGGAGATGCTGGTGTTGTTGGTTCAGTTGGGATGGACATTCGGTCCATTTCCATACAAGGTTCATCTGCAGAAGGACCTGATGTGTGTATCACTCCTGGAGTTTCTGCTTCCGGACAAGGGGCCAGATCACGCAGCGATACACTCGATTCTCTACCATCATTATATTTGATGAAAGCATAAGACGGATTAGTATGAACAAGTTCCACCTTTTCGACTAGTGGATCTGCCTTGCTGTTTCGAACGAACTTACGTACAAATACCGGACTCCCTGGTTTGAGCCATGACGGGGTCGATGTACCACACACTAATCTTCTAAAGAAACCGAAGAAGCGTTGGTGAGGAGTTTCATTAGTTGTTGTGTCGATAAGGGAACGTAGAGAGTGCATAACTTCCGGCATTACCTGTTCCCATTCTGATGTTGGTAAGCCATGTGTCTTAAGGGACAGAAGTACCGACTTCCAAACTGTTTGGACATAACGTTCAACTTGTCCATTTTCTCGAGGATTGTACGGTATTGAGTGACTGCTAGCTATGCCGCGACTCAAGAGGTATGCATGCAATTCTTCTGACATCAGAGATGGGCCTCAATCTGAATGAACATAGGCGGCTGTGCCACATAACGAAAACAGGGAATCGAGACACTTTACCACAGTGGAGGTTTCCATGTTTGAACACGGGAAAGCAAACGTAAAACGAGAATACTCATCAACTGCAAGGAGGAAATATTTGTTTCTGGTTGCACTTTTAAGTGGACCTTTAAAGTCTATACTAATACGTTCCATTGGCTGCGTTGCTTTTATAAGCTGTCCATTACCCTTTCTATGAAATTGTGGTTTCACTTCAGCACACACTTGGCACGTTTGACACACCTTTTTAACGTCATCAGTAGAGAAAGGCAAATTCTTTGAACGGACGAAATGCAAAAGTCTCGTAACTCCTGCATGACAAAGACCAGCGTGGATATCTTCCAAACTGTAGTTGTTGGACAAAGCAGCACATGTAGCTCGTGATAACGTGTCTGCAGCAATATTCTCTGGTCCTGGCCGGTACTGTATCGAATACGATAATGATGCTAATTCAAGACGCCAATTGAGGATTTTGTTGTTTTTGATTTTGGTCCTCTTTTGATTATCCATCATGAATGCTACCGAACGTTGATCTGTGATGATTGTAAAATGTTTACAGCGAAGTAAATGTTCCCATTTGCGCACAGACTCAATAATAGCAGTGGCTTCCTTCTCAACTGACGGATAATGTAGTTCATGAAGTTCAAATTTCCTTGACATGAACGCTACTGGTCTTCCTTCTTGATTCAGAGTTGCCGAAATAGCTACTTTAGATGCATCACATTCAACCACAAACGGATTGTCCTCATTTATGTTCTGCAGAGCTACTTCCCCGAGTTCTTTCTTGAGAGTCTCGAATGCTAACAATGCTTCTCTCTGAATAGGAAACGTTTTACAATCAGAGAGTGGTTTAATTTTGTCTGAAAATTTGTGGATCCATTTACTGTAGTAAGCGAAAAGTCCAACAGTCAGCTGCATATCTTTAGGAGTCTGAGGAGGAGGTAATTCCATGAGAGCCTGCAACCGATCTACATCTGGCTTTATCAGAGAATGGCTAACAGAGCATCCTAGAATATTGATCTCTGGAACTGAAAGTACCGTCTTTTTCTCGTTCAAAATCAGATTGTACTTCCTTGCAGCTGCTCTGAACTTAGCAATATTCTCATCATGATCTTCCTGGTTAACGCCACACACTGTAACATTATCCATGTAAGGAAATGTTCCTTTCAGGTTTTCGGTTTCCACAACACTATCTACTACACGTTGAAACTTAGGTACACCGTTAGTAACACCCATTGGAATTCGTTTAAACTCATATAACCGTCCATTAGCCTCAAAGGCTGTGTAGATCCGGTCTTCAGGACTAATTTCAACTTGATGATATGCACTCTTGAGGTCAAAAGTGGAAAATATGGAAAACTCAGCAATTTGGTTAACCATGTCATCGATCCTAGGAAGAGGGTACGCATCCAACTCTGTATACAAATTTACCGTTTGTGAAAAATCAATACAAAGCCGTTTCCTACGGTGTGAATTGACGTCCTTATCAATAACGATTTGCGCTCTCCAGGGGGATGTTGATGGTTGTATAACCCCATCTTCTAGCATCTGTTTGATTTCGGTGTTAATAAACTTTCGGTCCGCTTTACTGTACCTGCGCGACTTTGCAGCAATCGGTTTACAGCCAGGCCGAAGATTTTCAAATAGCTTCACTGGAGGCACTGAAGATGCAGTCAGGTTACAGGTTGGTCTAGAAGCTGATGTCTTGATCTGCTGTGATTTGCGTTTTCTCTTGTATCTGTGTTTTCCAACTTTGAGAGCAGGCAAAGCTCCCCCATATTCAATTATAACTGTTTCATGTTTCTGTTGAAAGTCTTGCCCCAATATGAGGTCTGAACAAAGATTTTCCATAACACCGAGTTGAACCGACTTGTACTTGTTGTCATGTAACTCAATATCAACATTGCACAAACCCTTGATTTCTACGGACTTGTCAGTAGATGCTAAATCGACTTCCTGTTTACAGTGTTGAATTGGGACGTTGAGTTTGTCGGCAGCCTCTCCACTTATGAAGCTATCGGAGCTACACGTATCAATGAGTACCGAAAAGTTCTGTTCATGAATTGTACAGTTGGTTGCAGAATTCATTAAATTCTGTGGAATGGCAAGCAAGGTTGGTTTGAAAAGTGCGGCGGTGGTTTTCTTGGTTCTGGGGCTAAATGATTTCCGGCGGCATACTTTCAAAAAGTGTCCTACAATGTTACAGTGATGACACTCAGCATCCTTTGCTGGACATGATTGGCGACTGTGAAAAGAACCACCGCAGTATCCACATCTTTTCTTGCTGTTGCTGTTTGTAGCAGCGAGGGTAGGATCGCTTGAAACAGATTGATAAGCCATGCATTCCTGAATCAGTTCCTCTGGGACAGCCGACTGCATGCCCTTATTAATGGCAGCTACTACATGTGGGTTGTATGCATTTGAGTTCTTGTGAGCGCTCTCGAGGGCTACAGCATGTTTATACGCATCGTCTTGAGTCAAGGTTTTGTGTTCGAGAAGCCGTTGTCTGATATATGGCGATGACAAACCACTAATGAAACTATCCCGTACTAACTCATCACGATACACGTCAGCACTAACAGCTTGAAAATTACAGTCCTTCGATAGTTTCTTCAGTGCTACAAGAAACTGATCAATGGACTCGCTAGATTCTTGACGAAGTGTAGCCAGGCAGTGCCGGGCAAATATTTCGTTAGGTGTTTTGCAATACAATGCTTCTAATTTAGCAATACATTGATCATAGTCTTCTATATCATCAATATGTTCATAGACAGAGTGTGACACATAGTTTGTTAAGGTACGTAATTTGTTTGGTTGACGTCCACCTTCTCAAACATTTTCACTACATTCATCCAGGAAATTCTCGAAAGTCCTTCTCCAATGTTTCCATTGTTTCGCTACATCGGGCGCACTAGCATCCAAGTCGAGGCGTGCTGGCTTCAAGACTTTCTCCATTGTATCAGTAATATGGTTTTGTAAATTGTGATGAAGCAAGACCTTTTAGTAGTAAGGCTTTACAAAACCATAATTGTACTACCTAAGAAGATAAACAAATATATACGTTAACACAACATAAGTTCTGGCTGCAAGCGTCCAGAAATAAGTCTGAGTCAAATCCCAAATATCACATCATACATAAAACAGATAACAACATAATGCACAACTCCATACCCAGCAGGCACACAAAAGCCAGAAACGCCCCACTTTATAAATGGTTATAAATGCGTAAGCAAATATTTTCACATGAATAAAAATTTGACAAATTCAATCAACATTGGAGCTGAACTGAAGATAAGTTTTTTTTTGAAAATAATTTTCTGACACAAAACCAAACTACCCTACTAATTATCGGAAACTATATTTCTTACACACAGGAAATGTAAAGAACCTTTAACGAAAAACAAATCATAACAAAAATACACGCTTTTTTATAAGAACCAGTAAAATCTGAACAGAGGCTTGCTGTTCTTATTTTGGAGCCTTTTTCAGCGTGAATTGTTCTTATTTTCTTCTATGCTTTTAGCATTCATTTCAGCCTCCTTTTTTTCTTCTTATTTATGGAACTTCCAGTAAAATAGAAATATTTTTTTAAAAACAACTGGTGAAAAGTACGGTTTCTGTTCGGTACTGACCCATTCGCACATTTATTGGAGGTGAAAAAAAAACAATGAACTTCTAAACCATTTACCAGTGAGAGAATTCACATCATGAACTGTTCTTATTTTCCAAGAAAATTCAGGCCCAGACTGTTCTTAACTTTTGGAACAATGGCTTGAGCCTCAGGTTGTTCTTATTTTGTTCTTATTTTTTGGCCAAATCTGAGGCTCGTGTTCTTATAAAATTGTTCATATAAAAAAAGCGTGTAATGCAAAATTGTACATCCAAGAATACAACATCCGACTATATAATGGGTAAAGATTACAAAATATGAATTAAAAACAAATACCTTCAATACCTTCAACTCTTTTATTCCAAAGTCACATTAAATAGCAATCATTAATGAATTGATGAAGCGAATGTATGATTTGTTCTTCATCAAATCACCAACATCATGATTTGAAACAATGTGTTTTATTTCTTTAATAATTTATATACTTTTTTATTATTTATCTTAGCTACCTAAAAGAACATGATTTCAAATGAAGTAGAAATATAATAAAAATATTTGCTCTATTTTAGTTTTATTAAAATCAGTTTTTATTTAATTTCGACAAAAGCTTTTTGGCTTGCGGCATCATCAGTGTCATTTATACAATATATGTGACATATACAGTATATATGACTGATCCGTTGGGTTCCTTGAATCGTGTTCTTTTACAATACAATACAATACAATACACTACAACACAATACAATACAATGTAATACAATACAATGCAATGTGATAACAATAAAAGTATGACAAAGCGAATGGACTTTACAAAAAAGCGAATGGACTTGTTAAAAAGGCGAATGGACTTGTTCAAAGAAGCGAATGGACTTGTTGGCATGTTAAGACGTACATTTATGCACTTGGATAAAGACACCTTTAAACAACTTTTCACGAGCATTGTGCGACCCCATCTTGAATACGGAGCACCTGTATGGAACCCGCATCTCAAACAACAGAAAAAACTTTTGGAAGGAGTGCAGCGACGAGCAACAAAACTATTGCCTGGAATGTACAACTTAAGCTACAAGGAAAGGTTAGAGATCATGGATTTGCCAACACTCGAGTTCCGACGATACAGGGGTGATATGATTGAGTTGTACAAAATGACTCATCAGCATTACGATACGGAAGCTGTTGGAAATTTAATCCAGCTCAGAACGCAGGATTATCCGGATCTGCATTTACGTCGCCATAAATTTACTGTGACAAGAGAAAAGTGCGGTAAAGATATCAAGAAGTACTTTTTCAAGAATCGGGTTGCAGAACAGTGGAACAATCTGCCTCCGAAAGTAGCTGAAGCTCCATCATTGAATAGCTTTAAGAACAGATTCGATAAACTATGGAAAGACACTGGATTAATGTACGATGTCGAAATGAACCTTGCAGAAATTACTGCTCCTCGAAAGATACGTTATCGTAAAGTTGAAGAAGACTGAAGATCGAACCTGGTGTCAAAGGCATTATATGCCTATTTCCAGAATCCTGTATTGTATTATTGTATTGTATTGTATAAACGTTTTATGATAAAACTTTCCCATTTCTACTTCAAAAGAACAGCAGAAATGAAGAACTTTATTAACAAACTCCGTTGCTGTGAATTTTTCGAATTCGTCAGCCAATCAAAACACTTTATTTTAAGAGTCTTCCTTTATTAGACAATGAAAACGATCACCGCCGGGGCTTCCCCATATCTAAGATTCTTGTACAAAACCACCGTTCCCTAATTTTGATGCAGTAGGAAAAGGTTTCATTTCAGCTTTTTCATTGGGGTACATAAGCCCATTGACGAATGGACTAACGAACGCTATATGACCATGGTTAAGAAGGTTTTGACCGTAAAATTCAACGAAATCTATTCACTCTCTAAAATAAAAGTGGTATGCAGGCACGTGGATTAGTATAGATCGATACATCTTATCATATTAATTCGCGTGTGTGCAAAGCACATTTATTTTAGAGTGATATATTTCGTTACAATTTACGATCAAAATCTTCTTAATCATGGTCATATAGCGGTAGTTAGACTATGGCCACGGGTCAGTATTTTAGATCAAAATCAGTTTTTAATCAACCCATGCAAGTAAACATTTTTTTAATGCAATCAAAACGTAAAAATTTCTTTTTTCGCCGTTTTGATTGGTTGCAAAAATCGACAAATCCTGGCGACAAAATACGTCAGTAATATCATAGTCTGCAGATAGTTAAACATGAAGCGAGACGAAGGTGAATTTCTCATTACAAGAATAGATCAAAGGTTATATTTAGATCAATATCAAGTCAGAAACAGTGTTGGCAAGCAAGAAGTCTGTTTGATGTTTTTCAGCACAAGATGGTAGCGAGATTGAGTGGGAGAAAGCTTATTTCAGTGCATATACAGTGGAAACTTACTGGAAAGTACAGAAAGTTTACAGAGGTATTAAGTGCATTTTTACAGTAGAGGCTCTTATACAAAATAGAGAAAAGTTTCTAGAACTATCTCGCCTAAGCATAAAAGCAGCTTTTTCAAACGAAGAAAATAGTTTTTTGCTGTACTGCCAGTTAATGTCGCAATCGCCAGTAAATGTTAAAAAACGCCAGTAAATGTCGCAAAATTGCCAGTAAGTGTCGCAATTCAACAGTAAGTGTCGCAAAATCGCCAGTAAGTGTCGCAATAGTAAATGTCGCAAAAAAAATAAAAATCAACAGTAAATGTCCCAACTTTATAATTTCGATTTCTAACCAATATTTTCTCCATCCTTGTTTTGAATTCGACACTGATTATTCTGATCAAGATGTGGTACTACTCATCGCACAGTGGGCTGATGGATCTACACGACACGTCACAGAGATTGCAAAATATAAAAATGAGACAGCTATAATCTTATTATAATAATCCGCGATTGTGTGTCACACTTTTATTTTAGAGAGTGATATATTTCCTTTTTTTTCACGGTCAAAACCTTCTTATTTTTTCCCTTTTCGTCGTAAAACCACGCAGAGCGAGAGCGTTTTTTTACGATTAGTATATGGGGAAATCCCGCCGCCGATCGTTTTCATTGGCTAATAAAGGAAAACTCTTAAAATGCGCTGTTTTGATTGGCTGACAATTTCCTAAAAATTAGTTCGTTAATAACGGATTTTCATTTCTTCGTTGTGAATTTCACGAAGAAACACAGGTTTGTATACATGCGAAAATATTGTTATTATAAAACGTTTTAATATTGTGTTTATTGCTAAACTTTTACTGTTATTGTATTTTAGATTAATAGAAGTACAGGTGGCACATGAGTAAGTAAGTTTTTAAACAGTTGTTTGTTTTTTATATAATGGGTTTTTTCAGAGGAAAACCAAACGAAGAACAAGTGGAAGAAAATCTATTTTTACGATAGAAACGTGTGCTGATTTTACGTATTTCTTTTTATAGTTATCAAATTGTTATGGGAGTGCAGCAGTAAAGTAGTGTAGATGAAGTTGAAGTTGTTTAAAAATAGCTGCAGAAAGGATGATGTTTATTTACATTTGTGAAAATGGTTTTACTTCTTTTCGGTGGGAAAACGTTTGGGAAAGATACAAAGTAATATACGTAAGTACATGAGTCAAACGCATTTAATAAATACAGCGTTAAGAGATAGTAAAAACAGAGTTAAAACGATCAAAAAGTTGCATGCCCCTACGAGCAGTTTTGTTTTTGTAACGAACTGGCTGTTCTTTTATTTATTTATTTCAAAATGGCTCCAAAGTTATGAAGTTTAGAAAACAACATGAAAGGAGAGCTTGAAGCCACTGTCTGTCTTTTTCTTTATATGCCTTTCAGTGTATAAAAATGGTAGTGGAATTTCAGGAAAGTATGCTGGGAAGTAAATCGAGTGTAATTAATTTGTTAATTTGTACTTATTTACTTACTTATTGTTTACTAACATGATGATGTGAATTGGTATTGAAAGGTAAACCAAAGTTAAAATAGTATCTATTTAGTTAAAACACAGTTAGTATTAGTGGATAAATAAAGGATAAAGGGGATGTTTACTGTTGTGTTTTGAATTTTCCAGAGAGGAGCTTTGAACTGAAGTAAAAAATGGCTCCACATATGTCAATGTTTTTATATGTTAAAAATTCTTTTGCTATACTAATTCTGTCATAACGTCTGTGTTTTTAATTATTATTTTTAAGGTAAATATATTTTCAAAGTTTCTTTTAGTTTGTTTTGTTTTTCTATCGATTTCGTCATAGTATGATTATGTTTTTTGTATATGTTTTTTGAATATTTTCATCTGTTAAAATAGAAATGAAGCACATGATGGATTAAATTATAATGTTGAGAGGGTTAGTTAAGAGAAGAAGAGAAGTATGATTATGTTTTTTTTAATATGTGTGGCTATAAAGAGAAGAATGGATTATGTATTTAAGAAGATCATTAATTATTACTGTGCATGAAACTGTCCTATAAAAAATAAGCGTTATTGGTTGGATTTTTCTTAAATTTATATTTTATCATGTTTATGCATTATTTTGTGCTATGGTAATCGTTTACGTACTATGCCTGGGTATATAACTTTGGCATTATGATTTTATTTGTGACTTTATCTTCTGGGTAAATTTTTGTTCTTAGTTATTGTTTTTAGGATAAATGCGTACTTGAATTTAATTTTTTTGTTGTTGTTGTTGTTGTTGTTTATTTCAATATTCTTATAGCATGATTAGGTTTTCGGTATTACAATTGAAATATTATTCTTTTAGGTAATAATAAAAAAAGCATAAAGAAATGAAACTCATGGTTTTAATCATGACGTTGATGGTTTTGGGAAGAACAGACTATATATCATTTCAAAAATTCATTAATGGTTGCAGTCCAGTAGTAACTTTGGAACAAAAGAAAAAGTTGGAAGGTATCAATTTGTTTTGAATTAACATTTTGTAATTTTTGGTTACGTATGTCTGGGTAAACTGTTCTGTGTTATATATTGCCATTTTTTTTACATTAAAGTTACTTCTTTTCTGCATATAAATATATATTCTGACCCATGTTGCTATTTGTTTCTGTTTTTAATCTTCTGAATGTAATAACAAATTAATGCCTGTAAAAAAATTTTATAGAAGTGAAATTCTGCGACAGAGCGCATACTGAACATAGGTGGCGAGCGACGCCGCCTTGGCGGCTAGTCTTATTATATTAATTCGCGATTGTGTGTCACACTTTTATTTTAGAGAGTGATATATTTAGTTTTAATTTACGGTCATCGTCCTCTTATGTGCGCGTAAGGCCACGTAGATGCGAGAGACACTTTTTTCACGATCATTCCAAAAGCACGTGGCATCATTTGACGTCAGTTTTTTTAAAATCACGGGGAACCATTACATTGCATCCCTAATCGAACGCGACATTTTTAGGGAAATATCTCAAGAACCAATAGGGATAACTGACGTTTTTAAGGGTGCGCGATACGGATGACGGGGTGACGCAACATTTGGGCCTAAATGTTATTTGGTACTGCGTCTATGACGTCATCAAAATCTTTGATCTACGATATCTCTGCAACGGTTGATCGTAGCGAAATGATCCCATACATTTTTTTGATCAGTTTTTCGAGCTCTACAACATGGGTACACTTTCCAATCGTAGTTGTGTCATTTAATTTTCCGTCACGGGGTTCACACACGGGAAAGGCGTATTTCACACATCTCTTTCGAAGTTAAAGTCGGTAAAGAATTTTACCCGGGATACTAGTCTTTATCCTAATACGCGGACGTGTGTCACACTTTTATTTTAGAGAGTGATATATTTAGCTTTTTTTCACGGTCAAAACCTTCTTATTTTTTCCCTTTTCGTCGTAAAACCACGCAGAGGTGATAGCGTTTTTTTACGATTAGTATATGGGGAAGCCCCGCCGCTGATCGTTTTCATTGGCTAATAAAGGAAAACTCTTAAAATGCGCTCATTTGATTGGCTGACAAATTCCAAAAAGTTTGGTCGTTAATAACAGATTTTCATTATCGGTTGTGATTTTGACGAAGAAACAGCTTTGTATATACGAAGGTATTGTTATTATTATAAAACGTTTTATAACCGTGTTTATTGCTAAACTTTTACTGTTATTGTATTTTAGATTAATAGAAGAACATGTATAAGTGAGTGAATAAGTGAGTTTTTGAACAGATGTTTGTTTTTTATATAATAGGTTTTTTCAGAGGAAAACCAAACGAAGAGCGAGTGAAAGAAAGTCTCTATGATTTTTGCGATAGAAACGTGTGCTGATTTTACGTATTTCTTTTTATAGTTATGAAATAGTTATGAGAGTGCAGCAGTGAAGTAGTGTAGTTGAAGTGAAGTTATTTAAAAATGGCTGCAGAAAGGATGATGTCTATTTACATTGGTGAAAATGGTTTTACTTCTTTTCGGTGGGAAAACGTTTGGAAAAGATACAAAGTAATATACGTAAGTAAATGAGTCAAACGCATTTAATGAATACAGCGTTAAAAGATAGTAAAAACAGAGTTAAAACGATCAAAAAGATGCATGCCCTACGAGCGCAGTTACTGATTTGTTTTGGTAACGAACTGGCTGTTCTTTATTTTATTCATTTCAAAATGACTCCACAGTTATGAAGTTTAGAAAACAACATGCAAGGAGAGCTTGCCGCCACTATCTGTCACTGTTATGCATCGAAATCTTTTTCTTTATTTATGCATTTCAGTGTATAAAAATGATAGTGGAATTTCAGGAAGGTATGCTGGGAAGTAAATCGAGTGTTATTAATTTGTTAACAGGTATGAAATATAGAAAGTAAAGAGTTTAGAAGTGTTTGATAATGGCTACAGAACATGATCAATATTGTTTATTAACATGATGATGTGAATTGGTATTGAAATATAAACCAAAGTTAGAATAGTATCTATTTAGTTAAAACACAGTATGTGGATAAGTAAAGGATAAGAGGGATGTTTACTGTTGTGTTTTGAATTAGCCAGAGGAGGAGCTTTGAACTGAAGTAAAAAATAGCTCCACATACGTGAATGTTTTCATATGTTAAAAATTCTTTGGTTATACAAATTCTGTCATTACGTTTGTGTTTTTAATTATTATTCTTAAGGTAAATATATTTTCAAAGTTTCTTTTAGTTTGTTTTGTTTTTCTTTCGATTTCGTCACAGTATGATCATAGGTTTTTTGTATGTTTTTTAAATACAAATGAAGCACATGGTGGGTTAAATTATGATGTTGAGAGGGTTAGTTAAGAGAAGAATGGATTATGTATTTAAGAAGTTCATTAGTTATTACTGTGCAATGAAACTGTCCTACAAAAAAGAAACGTTATTGGGTGGGTTTTTCTTAAGTTTATATTTTATCATGTTTATGCATTATTTTGTGCTATGGTAATCATTTGCATACCTGGGTATATATATAAGTTTGGCATTATGATTTTATTTGTAAATTTTTGTTCTTAGTTATTGTTTTTAGGATAAAAGCGGACTTGAATTTCATTATTTTCTTCTTTTTTTTTTTGTTGTTGTTTATTTCAATATTCTTATAGCATGATTAGGTTTTCGGTATTACAATTGAAATATTAATCTTTTAGGCAATAATAAAAAAGCATAAAGAAATGAAACTCATGGTTTTCAACATGACGTTGATGGTTTTGGAAAGAACAGACTATGTCATTTCAAAAATTCATTAATGGTTGCAGTCCAGTAGTAACTTTGGAACAAAAGAAAAAGTTGGAAGGTATCATTTTTGTAATGTTATTCAATGTTTGGTTTTGTATGTCTGGGTAAACGGTTCTGTGTTATATATTGCTCTTCTCTCTTCTTATATATTCTCTTCTGCGTATAAATATATATTATGAGCCATGTTGCTATTTGTTTCTGTTTTAAATCTTTTGAACGTAAGAAATGAATTAAAAACTTAATGTCTGTAAAAACTTTTCACGACTTAAATTCTGCGACACAACGCATGCTGAACATGGGTGGCGAGCGACACCGCCTGGACTGAGATAATCGTTTCCAGGCTTTTATAGTAAAGCATGGTCATGGAACTTCTTTAATGTTTGTTTACATTTGGACGCAATGTTGGGAAAAAGTAGAAAATGCATCAAATATGTGATATTGATGGAATCCTGAAGGGGTTAGAGGCAAATTGGAATTTTAAAGACATCTAAAATTTCCCAGGTATCAAATAAAATGGAAAAGAGCAGAGCACATACAGGAGAAGAAACTACAAAAAACCGCATTGACCAGTATTTTTTCTTTTGAAAGTTATTTCCCTTCAAACGTTGGTCGTAGCAAAACGACCCCATACATTTTTTTGCTCAGTTTTTCGAGCTCTACGGCATGGATACACTTTCCACTTACGATTCCATGATTTAATTTTTCGTTACACCTTGATTATATTTTTTGTCACTTTTTTTTGACATGGGATTTGCATATATCCTTTTCGAAGTAAGATGTGGTAAAAGTGTTTTACCCGGGTTACTAGTTTTATATATTATGTTTCACTTAGCAAGTTTCTTTTACTTTTTTCGCTAATACTACTAGTTACTCTATGCTTTAAGATTTCCCAAAGTGAGTCCTAACGATTGATTTAAGGAACAGGTCTTTCCTTTCCATACCCTCCACATTATATGATCAAAATCACTTTGTGTAAGTTTGCGACATTTGCTGTTGATTTTGAAAAACATTACGACATTTATTATTAAAAAAATTAAAACGAATGAAAATCTTAGTTGCGACACTTACTGGCGATTTTGCGACACTAACTGTTGAATTGCAACACTTACTGGCAATTTTGCGACATTTTCTGACCATTGCAACTTTTACTGACAGTACATATGTCTTCCAATGTATAAAAATGGTAGTCGAAAACAAATAGCAGAAGAAACTGTTTCAAGTATATGTTTACAGTAGAAAAGTGTGCTGAGAAGTGCTATTATTTTGTTTACAGGTATGAAATATAGAAAGTAAAGACTTTAAAAGTGTTTGAAAATGGCTGCAGAAGATGATCAATGTTGTTTACTAACAAGATGGTGTGAATTGGTTTTGAAAGGTATCCTGTTTTGTTTGAAGTTAATCCAAAGTTAAAATAATATATATCTTTTTAGTTAGAACACAGTAAGTATGCTGGATAAATGAAGAATAAAAGGTTATTTGCTGTTGTGTTTTGAAATAGCCAGAGGAGATTTGAACTGAAATGGTTCCACAGATGCGAATGTTTTCACTTGCTATACAAATTCTGTCATTACGTTTAAAGTTATTACTCAGCGACTGTTATGGCGCTAAATATTAAAATAGGCCGATGATTTTTTTTTCGTCCGGTTCCGATGAAAGGCTAGTGAAGTTAGACCTTTTGTCTGTGCAATCACGTCTTATCTGCACCATTCCGTTACTGCGTGTCTTTATGTTATGATGTTAACCATTTGTTTATTGTTTTGCACAAGTTATATTAGTCATATTAGTCAGCTAAAACTAACTGGATGCTAAATAGTGATTGCTTCTTCACACGCATTGGGCCACATTGCCTTTTAAAAATTTAACGATCGGTTTCGTATTTTCTTTCTTCGATTATTTTTTATCCTTTTCTACTTCATGAAGGAAAAATACGACGTTGGAAAGATTTTTTCAAGGGTTTTCTCCTCATATAAGTTTCGTTATATTTCGAAAAATAACTTTGAGATAACTTTTTCTGGTTCCAATCATTTGTAGGCCATTAAGATTCTTCACGGTCCTTTTCTCCATGTGTTTTTTATTACTCTGTTTCATAAAACATTTTATTCAGTTATACCTGGTGAACTTGGTAAGAGTGAATGTGTATTGTGACAAGAATCTTTGTTTACTTTGTGTGTCCGTAATAAAGAAGGCTGTCGTGATAAGCAATGACTTAAAGGTGAATATCCACTTCGGATAATTATCCGCGGACCGGACCGGATCGGTTCGCAAAACAATAGACCCTGTGCAAATATTACGCAATATTTTCACGTAGTCTATTGTTTTGCCGGTTTTCAAAAAAATACGTGAAGAAGTGGACCGTGAAGAATCTTAATGGCCTACAGTGCGCCTCAAAATGATTGGAACCGATCCGGTTGATGACTTGAATTGAACTTCAAGACAAACTCGATCATTGAAAAGCTATTTAATCGGCCAATCGGTCGATTAAAGAACAAGCAATCCTTTATGACGTCATTTCTATTGTTTTGAAGAGAACAAGCGTGAAGGGAGATAAAAAAATTCAGATGAATGTTTTCGTAACTATGCACAGTAACAAATATATACATTTAAACTTTTGTCAACACTGTATAAACACAATAAAAACAAGAAGAATTGGGAGCATGAGCATTTTGAAATGGGAGATCAGATTTGAAAACTCATTGACGGATGGTCTTCACGCTTTTTCACTTACATTAAAAGTGAGCTAAACTTTCTTTGGGATAACTTTTCCAATTAAAAGAACAATTAATTATTCATATGAAACAATGGTTAAAAGGTTTTACAATACAACAAACAGTTTAATGAGTAGTGTAACTATGTGGCATAGTGGAGCTGTGGCGGAATTTCAAGACCAACTTGGAATGTGCGAACCAAATAGATCTAAACTTAAACAGATGAAATTCTGCACGAAATTTTGTTACATTCGCCTCGTGAAACTACTAAGTTTACGCTCGCTGCGGGGCCAATAATTTGGTCTAGTATTGAAAAGATTTACAAATGCAAAGAATTACATTTAGACATCTCCTTACTTGAAGTTTATTTATTATAAGGGAATTATTCTTAGTTGCCTGGAGATGAAACGTTACCTAACTGATATAATTAAGGGATTAGAAATCACATCTTCACTACCATTTAATATTGCGAATTCACTGTTCTCTTATGACCACAAAACTGCAACCAAATGTTCCAAGAACTTTTTTCTGCATAACATTTTTATATTTACACATTTCTCTTTGTTTACATGATTTTTTCTTAGAATTGGTGGCACTTGTTCCTGATGTCAACGGTAAAGAACTGAAATAGATCCAAACTTGCAACTTGAAGATTGAAGTAAGCCACATCACCTGCTATTGCCAAAAAGAAGGGGCAAGATTTTATGCCTATTTCGGAATGGAATCACCTAGAGTTTTACAAACAATGGAAAATCGTGACAATTGTCACGTGATTATTACCACTGATTATTGCCGTGATTTATATTATGTATATGTTTAAAATTTATGTTTAAGTTTATTTTACTATGCTTTATGAATTAGGGGTCAGTGGCGTAACTGAGTTCAACTGCGGGCAGGTGCGTTTTCTTAAATATTCGGGCGTATTTCAAAATTTTTTTCATAGGGAGTTAATTAGACACATACTTCACAGTACACATAAGTTAAAACATCTCAGAAACAAGCAAAGTATCAATAAAAATATAGAAATATACAACTAAGAATAAAAATTTTACTGAGGAGAAAGTATATTACAAAATTCAACTGCCCTAGGCTTTTGAGTAAAAATGTCTAAAACACGATTGATGTCAATATCTTTATCATAATTTATATGCATAAAAGCAACACCAATCATTCTCGCTTGTCTCGTTGACGTACGCAGGTATGTGTTCAATCGCTTTAAAACACCAGATCTTTCACACTCACACGAAGTGACAGCTACTGTAGCAGCAATCTTCAACAATGTGTGAATATTTGGATACATATCCTTGTCGCACTCTTTCAAAGCCTTTGCAATCGAGTCAGGTCGTTTTGAACTTTCGCATGCATTCCATCTTCTTTTCCAACGAAAAACTTCTTCTTCACAATGTATCGGGCTATGCAAGTCATCGCTATATATTTTAATCATCTCTTCTATTGATACGTCTTGTTCTGCTACCACTGGCGGAACTAACCCAGCCATGGACATCACAGTTTGACCGTATTTATCAAAACGTACATCGATACCGTTGACAAGGTGGTCCAGAAACGGAAGACACATGTTTAATCGATAGTAGTTAAATGGTGTTTTCTTCTGATACCGCATTTGCTCGGAGTTTTTGACGACCTGCTATTCTTGGCATGGATGGGGAAAGACCAATAAGACCAGCAATTCTTTCTGCATAGCCAAAATAACGCGAAAAAAAGTCTGGAATGGAAATTTCCACGAATGAAAATCAAATCTCGGGCTAGCTTGACCTGTCCAACTACATTGTACAAATCTAAAGATTTTCCTTGGATCTTTTTCGTTGGACCACGTAGAAATGACAAAGACTTGACTATTGTGGCTCAAACAATACAAAATTCAAAATTTGCAATACCGGCAAGAGCACTTTTCTCTATTCTCTATTTTCCTTGATTCGTTATCCCAGTCACGCCAATTAGGATACTTGTCTAGGTGGAGCTTGTTTGCAATTACTTCGAGAGCTTCGACTATGTACGGTTATACCAGAACAAATTGGTTGTATCCATCTAGATTTTCAACTCAACGAGTGACACAAATATCGCAAATGACTTTTTGGTTAAGGTAATAAAGAGGATTCTGCATTACACGTTGTACACGTTTTAGTAAGTTCATTTTCTTCGAACCTTTAACAAACATTCCGGCTACGTCTAGCACATTTCTTACAATAGGAAGCTTGCAAGCTGTCACTACCACCAGGCTCAAGTTATGTCCACAACAGTAAGTGTAAACTGCTTTTTCACAAAGTGCTTTTATTCGCCCTTGAACACCTACAGCCTCTGAAGACATGTTACTGGCTCCGTCGTATCCTTGACCACCAGAATTTTTTATATCAAGGCCAGTCTTCTCGATTATTCGAAGAATTTCATCTGCTATAGCTTCACCGGTAACTCGTGTACACTTCCCAAATCCCAAAAATTCTTCTCTTATGTCATTTTCAAACCGAATTCAACAAATCGAATGCATAAAGGAAGCTGCTCAACATGATGGCTTTCAACTTCATCCGCAAAAATTTTAAAGAATTTGGCTTCCTTGATTTCTTCAATCAAATCTTTTTGAAGCACTTCATAAGCAATGATATCGATAATCTCATGTTGAATCTTCGCTGAAATATATGTAGCATTTCGTGCGATGGGAGAATAAAGATGCTGCTTGAGGGTTTCATTCGTTTCACCGAGCAGTTTTAAGATTGCAGTAAAATTTCCTGGGTTTCCATCAGAACTGTCGATCTTTTCACGATGGCCACGAAGCGGAAGGCATTGTTTACCACATAAAATAATTACTTGTATTACCCATTTCATAACTTCTGTATTCTGCTGTATTCGTTCATTTTTTCTTTTGTCTAGAAGGCTTGGTAAAGAAGTTTCTTGTGTCTGGAACCGTTTCTTGAAATCGTCTAACTGTAGCATTTTATTCTGATGAAACGAAGTATTACATTGTTCTCTCATCTTTTTCTCCAGTTTTTTGCGACATACTGAATCCAGGAAGCTTTGAAAACGAGTTTCTCATAAGCATCAGTAAATAAAGTACACGTCAAGCAGAAAGCAGAATCAACACATTTACTGTAAACGAAAAGGATATGTCTCTAACCATTTTAGACTAAAAGATCTATTGCATCCATGTAACAGTTTTCGTGGAAAGTCGAAATTGCGATCTGGCTAGAAATGCTTTTCGATAAGATTTACTCGGAATTCGTCATTATAAATGCCAAATTTGTTTCTAGTGAGTACCTCTCCAATATCAAAATCACGATGCGGATGAGAATTATCTTTTCCTTGAAGAGTTTTCATTCGTGAAACTACGTTCAGTGTTATTAGACTCTTCTGATGATGTTGTTGCGACGGAGTCAGTTGGTATTACAGGACCCTGCATGATTTGTTCTTATAAAGAAACTGTAGATAAAGATTCAAACTCCAAGCCATGTAAATCTTTATAACAATTTGAGCAATTTTACACTTTTTTATCGGCGTGTAAACCTGCAAGATCTGCTAACGGTTATTCGCATCGTTCTGTTTTTTTCCGGCCACACTGTATATGAGAAAATATAACAACTTACAACTGTTTCATTTTTTTGCTTTTTTTTGCAAATGTAATTTTACTTTGATTCTTTGAAGTTCCGATCATCAAAAGTTCTTTACGTTTGCATCTCTTCTACTTTCACATATATGCAATCATACAATAATAACTTTTCATAATATTCTTTACGAGACAAGAAAGTTTTTCCTAATTGTAACTTGGAGAGAGATAACCAAATACAGAAAACAAAAAGAGAGAATTTCCCGAATACGCAAGCATTGCATTGTCTTCAATAAAGATGCAGCTGTTACAACACTCTCCGGCGGCGCGTGTAGCTTATTTGTTCTATACTAGCCGCCAAGGCGGCGTCGCTCGCCGCCCATGTTCAGCATTGCGTTTAGTTCACGAAAAATAAAATTAAGGAATTGGCATTGGTAAGTGTACCCATGTTGTAGAGCTCGAAAAACCAATCAAAAAATGTATGGGATCGTTTTGCTATGACCAACCGTTACGAAGGTATCATCGTTCAAAGGTTTTGATGACGTCGCAGACTCGTCCCCCAAAAAAATTAGATCCAAATTTTTCGTCACCCATTCGAATCGCGGACCCCACAAAACGTCAGTTACCCCTATTGGTTACCGAGATAATGGATAATACCGTATAATCATAATAATAACGAGATAATACCGAGACAGACAGAGAATCGACTAATAGACTCACAAAAGATGAAAACTCACTCACGTACGCACATAAGACTTCATTCATAACTTATTCCATACATAAATTAACGTTTATTGGGAACACAATATACTTTATAAAAAAAGCCCTAAAATAAAATATAAAAAAAATGCTAGTCTTGATCTTGCTTGTTAAGAAATTAATGAGTTTTTACAAACTTATTTTTCTTATAAGGAATACATCATGAGGAAGACCAGAAGAAAAGGATTCCATCGATACAAAATTTATAAAAATTAATTGGATATTTCCTTCAAAAACTGCGAAGATACCTTTTAACTCAATGTTTTGAAACACACTGTATATATCTTTCACCTTTATCATGAATGTTTAATATCACTAATTATTGACTTTAGGACACCCGTGGTGGAGTAAAGTATTTAAAATACCCGTGGTTTCTCCTCCTCCTCCTCCTACTACTACTACTACTACTCCAAGTTATGAACGTTTTCGTGCAGCGTTCACATGACATCATTGCCGAATTCGCAAATTTGGTCAAATTAGGACTTCCAGGGGACCAATTTTCATGAAAATTTGCACAGAGCACAACTGAAAGGTGCTGATTTCAAATTTGACAATGATTTTGCCACGTTTGACTAAAATTGGCCAATTTAGGCCAAATTTGGACCAAATTTCGAAAGTTCTTCAAATTTCATGAAATTTTGCATGGATCACAATTGAAAGGTGCTGATTTCAAATTTGACAATGATTTTGTCAGGTTTGACTAAAATTGGCCAATTTAGGCCAAATTAGGACCAAATTTCGAAAGTTCTTCAATTTTCATGAACTTTTGCACGGATCACATTTGAAAGGTGCTGATTTCGAATTTGACAATGATGTTGCCAGGTTTGACTAAAATTGAGCAATTTAGGCCAAATTTGGACCAAATTTCGAAAGTTCTTCAATTTTCATGAAATTTTGCACGGGTCACAATTGAAAGGTGCTGATTTCAAATTTGACAATGACATTGCCAGGTTTGACTAAATTTGGGCAATTTAGGCCAAATTTGGACCAAATTTCGAAAGTTCTTCAATTTTCATGAAACTTTGCTCGGATCACACAATTGAAAGGTGCTGGTTTCAAATTTGACAATGATTTTGTCAGGTTTGACTAAAATTGGCCAATTTAGGCCAAATTAGGACCAAATTTCGAAAGTTCTTCAATTTTCATGAAATTTTGCACGGATCACATTTGAAAGGTGTTGATTTCGAATTTGACAATGATAATGCCAGGTTTGACTAAAATTAGCCAATTTAGGCCAAATTTGGACCAAATTTCGAAAGTTCTTCAATTTTCATGAAATTTTGCACGCCCAGCCGGCACAAAACGTTTTTAAAACCTCTTTTTTTAGTGTCTTTACGGTTTTGCAAAAAACTGCTTTTTCAAGTGTTGTCAAAAACGCATTTAAAACTGATTTTCAAAGTCGTGTTTATAAAAACGTCTTTAATCGGTTTTATTTTTGTATCGATAACACTGCAATGTCTTCAGGTTTTCTCTGGGAGTTTTAAAGAGGTTTTTTATAGGTTTTCTTAAAGAGGTATTTTAAAGACCTCTTTAACACTAAAAGAAAACCGTTTGCTTTAAGGGGGTTAACAAAAATACTTAACGCATTATAGTCAACACTATGATTAGTTGTGTTTTTAAAATATTATTGAAATATCTATGTCATTGTTATTTCTATGTATAATATTTAATTATGAATAAAAGATTACATTTATTGTTTCTTGGATTTTTTTTGTTATCATTTTTTCATTTTCCCCCGTCCCATATTTTTGCGCTTGTCTTGGAGCAGAAAAGTTCAAAGAATTTTCAGTCTGCTAGAGCGCAACGTAGAGACGAAGCGAACAGTAAAGTAAGTAGTTCTTTTTATTCAAAACCAATGGTGCAAAACAATAACAAAGAACGTTTTTATTGAATCGAATCATGATAATTCTACATCGAATCTTTGAGCTATTTCTCAAATGTTTAGCAGATGTTTTTTTCGAATGTTTTTCACATACACACGTGTACAGAAGAGAGGATGTTTTTGTTTTGCTTTTATGGATTCAAGTTTAGCAAATGTCGAGTAACTGATTTTAACCTTAATGAGTTCTTCTAAAATGTGGTTATAAGTTTTGAGTCACAGAATTTAATGTCGAAGTAATATTGTCGAAGTAATACTGCTGGTTTTTAAAATCATAATAATCCAAAAGTAAGATGAAACCGACATTTTGTTTTTACAAATCCAAACTGATTTTGATTACTTTTCCTTACTTCTGATTTTTTGTTTGGAATATTTCAAAGTAATCTACGAATTGACAAACGTATCTCCTACCAAGTAATAAGAGAGATAGTGTATTGCAAATTTGCAAAGAATTTCTCAGAATTTCTTTAATGGTTTTTCTTTGTTTTAGGAGATGATATCATGCAAAGACGTTATAGCTTTCTATCTGAAGAATGTGGAAAGAAAAAACCATCAAAGGCAAACATCAAAATTTACCTTGATTTGGAATTTTTTGAAAGACAAACGGATTTTAACATTACCAATAAATGATCGTTGGGTACAAATCTTTCAAAAGTATACTTGTATGCAACAGCCTGAGCATGTAATAATCAGTTTTCAGTTTTTTTTTTGCACTTAAAAGTTGTATCTTTTACCTAGGAAGAGGTTATGTAATGTTTATTTTATTTTTCTATGTTAGAAAAAATGTCTTGTTAAGACTAAACGTAAAAAGCTAAGCCTCTTACAAGAATGAGATATATATAATGTCTATATAATAAGATGTATATAAGATGTATGATATACGTTAATTTCATTTATTAATCTATTTATGATATTTATGGTTTGCTGATGAGATAATTGTATCCATGTCGATAAGAATTAAAACTACCAACTGATACACTGTTTTCATTTCAAATCTTCAATAAATCGGAAACATTGTCGGATTCCCTCATCGGGCGTATTTCCCTATCGTATTACAGAAGTTTTTGTTCAGAAGTATTTTGAAAGGAGTTTAAGAAAGAATGCAAAAATACCGATTAAAGAGGTTTTTAACATCTGAAAGAAAGACGTTTTTAAAACGTTTTCGAAAAGAAGTTTTTAAAACGTTTTCGAAAGAAGTTTTTAAGAGGAATTAGGAAGAGGTTTTAAAGAGGTTTCTCAAAAGAGGTTTCGAAGCGGACATTTGAGACATAAAAAAAACCTCTTAAAAACTGATTCCAAAACCTATTAAAAACCACTTTAAAACCACTTTTTGCCGGCTGGGCGGATCACAATTGAAAGGTGTTGATTTCAAATTTGACAATGATTTTGTCAGGTTTGACTAAAATTGGCCAATTTAGGCCAAATTAGGACCAAATTTAGAAAGTTCTTCAATTTTTGCAAAAATTTGCACAGATCACAATTGAAAGGTGCTGATTTCAAATTTGACAATTATTTAGCCAGGTTTGACTAAAATTGGCCAATTTAGGCCAAATTTGAACCAAAATTGGACCAAGTTCTTCAATTAGCGGGATTCGGAAAAATCAAGTTTCATTTACACGAAACTATTTTTGTATAGATTTGTAGGGAAATGTATGCAACTTAGTAGAGTTGTTCGTGAATTTTTCCCTTCAAAGTCATTAGAAACTTCACATCAACACTTGAAATAAGCGTGCAAAGTAATGATGTTTCTTTTGTTACAACAAAAGGCTTTAAATCTCTGAAGTACCGTTTTAGTAGAACAGTTTTAAAAAAATTCTTAGAAACTTAGAAAGTTCTGCAATATCCATAAAAATTTCTACAACGCGCAATTAGAAGTTGCTGATTTTGAATTTGCCAATCATTTTATTAGATTTGAACATAATTGGGCAATTCGGCAACGTTGTATTTTTGAGACTAAATATAAATCGTTGTGTTACGTCCTGAAGTCTTCAAGCCAAGCGGCTTCTTGCTTCTTTTACTTCTAATCAAAGTAGGGACTTTGAAGTGAGTTATTATCAGCTTAAGAACATGTCAATACATCTATATATTAATAGCCGATTCTCCGTTTGTCTGTTTGTTTGTTTGTAAGTCATGCAAAATGGTAGATTGAGTTGTAAGAGTAATTATTTTATTTTATTTTGTGCGACGTCAGTGTGAAACCATTGTATTGAGACCCTACTAATCAAATGCGACGTTTGGGGAAAATTATCTCGGTAACCAATACGGATAACTGACGTTTTTGGGGGTCTCCGATACAGGCGATGTGGTTACAAAAAATTTGGGTCCTATTTTTTGCGGGTACGGGTCTGTGACGTCATCAAAACTTTTGATGGACGACATTTCCCACTGCGCGAAAAATGATGTTTTCCTATGAAAATAAGCCCATGGATACTCCTGATAAACATCATGTTTTTCATATTTACTGAGGTTTTCTGTGATGGAAAACATCAGATGTTGTCTGGTGTTTTCCAACGGATTAGTGCATGTTTTCAGTGAATGATTTCATTCGAAAAAGTGATGTTTCCCGTTGAACGAAAACATGGCAACTTGAAGATATTCTATTGCTGAAAACATAAAAACGTCTCCTTTTGCCTTGCTAGAATATATGCCCAGATGTTGTTGTTTGGTGGAAAACTTGACAACATGAACATTTGATTTTGTCGACAACTTCAGTCAACTGAAGTTTGCAAAATCGGTAAATCTAAAAATGTTTGTCGTTGGACTTCAGAACAAAAGAAAAAAACACTTCATGTTTCCGAAAGCTGTAAACATGAAAATGTAAGTCGGCTAAATTTATGATAGCACGAGGAAATCCAAAGAACAAGGTGGTGAATGAAATTTTTATTGACAACATTTTAATATAAAATATGATACAAGTTTCTAGGCTAAAACTACATACATTTCAGTTCTCTTCGTTCACTTCTCTTCATTTTATTCTCATATCTTTTTGTCGCCCACTTTGATTTTCCGACCTTGAAGTACCTGTCTCCATTTACAACGAACATATCTTTTCAGGAACAACTACTTCTATATTATTATTTCTTTCTTCTGTGTAAAATGTGTGGATATTATTCTACGCCGATTTACTTTCTAAACGGAGGTAAAAAACAGTAAGTTTATTTATTGGTTTTTATCAAGAATCACAGAATGATTAAATATGAAGTATTTTCAGAGGCGTAGTTAGAGGTCAGTCAAAATTTGTGGAGGAAAGTTTAGTCATTTAGAGTAGTAAAGGAAAGCGTGCAAGTAACCTAATCGCCAATTAACATTGAAAAGAAGTATCATATTGTTGGACTCCTCCACTTTTTTTGACTGACCTTGTATACGGCTCTGATTCTTAACTTACGTGAATCCGTCTATGATAATTGGCATTTTCCACTTCCCACTTCAAAAGAAACTACGATCTTAATCGTAAGTATAAAACTAGTTAGTAATAGCGATGTTTCTATAAATGTTAAGAAACAAAGGTCAAACGTGTTAAAAAGTAATCAAAGGAATTGCTATGAAATCAAAGATAGGTGTAAATATTATAATTATACAGTAACAATAACACACGCGGACTCATAAGAAGACAATGATGGAAAAAAGAAAACTTAAAACAAACCACGTGAATCGGAGAACACATAGAATATACATACAAAAAATGATAAAAAAAGATACTGTGAGAGTTTTACAAACATATAGTACTTCTAAAAATTTAATCAGAATTAATCCAACCTAACGTAATTCTTTTAATTTAGTGAGGGCCAAAAAAATCTTTTTTTGTCGAATGATGCTATTTAATTAGAATTCAAAAAGTGCTCCTGAAAATCAGCGTTAAATTAGAAGAACCCGCTTTGAATTAGATTCTTTTTAAGTAATTTCAATATCCAATCTGCATTACCTAAGTCGAAACATAAAATTGACTTCAATAAATCGCGCTAAAGTAGCCATTGCACATACTTTTCAATAATACATTTTAGAATTTGGTTATAGATTTAACTTTCATCATCAGATTTCTGAAAAAAGCATCAATGATGTTTTACACCCGTCAACAATGTTTTACACCCATCGACAATGTTTTACACCCGTCAACAATATTTTACACCCGTCAACAATATTTTACAACCGTCAATAATATTTACAAGGTTTTTACAGCATCTGTATTTAAAGATAATTACTCCTAGTTAAGATTTTTACTTTCCAGTAACATTTGAATAATTACTGAAAAAGAAAACTTAAAAAGTTCTGTTAACAACACCGACCAGGTTATCCATAAACGTGCATTATATTATGTCAACAAAAAACAAGACCTATTCATAGAAAAATATCTACATGGTCAAACACGGAAAACATCAAAACATGAAATATGAAAACTTCCAAAATTGACAAAACATCATGTTGAAAATCGAAAATATTTTAACATGATGTTTTGAGTTGTTTAGATAAGTGAAAACATGACGTAAGAGAGGAAAACATGACAACGTCAACTTGAAAATACAAAAACATCAAAACATCACATTTGATGTTGTCAGAAATTGTAAAAACATCATGTTCACCATGGACAGATTTCAGTCAACATTAAATTTCGTGCAGCCGTTACGGTTGGTCGTAGCAAAACGATCCCATAGCTACATTTTTTTTATCAGTTTTTCGAGCTCTACTACATGGGCACACTTATTATTGCCAATTCCTTAATTTTATTTTTCGTGAACTCAACGCAATGCTGAACATGGGCGGCGAGTGACGCCGCCTTGGCGGCTAGTCTATATATTAATAGCCGATTCTCTGTTTGTTTGTTTGTTTGTTTGTTTGTTTGTAAGTCACGCAAAATGGTAGATTGAGTTGTGAGCGAAATTATATGTACGACATGAGTTCGAAGCAAATACATTGCAACCCCAATCGAGCGTGACTTTTTTTGGCTGATGAACTAATAGGAATAACGTTTCGTTTTTATTATTATTGTTAGTTTTATATTCCTCGTTGACTTGGCTTTGAAAACAATACATCAACTAAATACAAAGAAACTAACTGATTAAACATTTTGGACAAAAAGCAGCCGTGGCAGAACGTGGTAACATGTTCGGTATGCCAGTGTCTCCTAACGTATCCTTGCCTGACTGTCTGAGACAGGTGAACTTTTTTTCGAGCAATCAAAATGTTTAAAAACCGATAGGTAAAAAAAGAAATAAAATATTTTTTTGCTTTTCTTTCAATAATTTAATTTCTTTTTTGTTATGCGGTTCTGATCGAACATGTTCTTTATTCACTTCATTCATTTAGCACATGCCTTTCTTTCTCCTCCTTTGTGATCTTTTTAAGAAGAGAAACCATTTCCCCCCTACTTTTGATAACACCCATGTTAGAGCGCGTAAAACCAAAGCTAATAATAAGTTGAAACGTTTTTTCTCTCTACGTTTTGAGTGTATTGTTAAAGTGAAAAACGATTGGTTTTAAAAAGTAAATAAATAGCACATCATGAAATTTGGTTTTTTTGGAACCATTGTTTAAACTGATATTTGACATTTGATTTCGAATCTGCCTCTGGCTGAACACAAGTTGTACGAGCCGTTTTTGAGGAAATATGAGGTTTATTGGGGTCTCCGGGGTGACACAGTGCACCTGGCGCATGGGCGGCAAGCGACGTCGCCTTGGCGGCTAGTTTATATATTAATAGCCGATTCTCCGTTTGTTTGTTTGTTTGTTTGTTTGTAAGTCACGCAAAATGGTAGATGTGAACTGCAAAAGAAATCATTTCTCTTCTGGTGCGCGACGTCAGCGTGAAACCATTGCATTGAAACCCTAATCGAATGCGACGTTTAGGGAAAATTATCTCGATAACTAATAGGGATAACTGACGTTTTTTGGGGTCCGCGATACAGGCAATGGGGTGAAAAAAAATTTGGGTCTAATTTTTTGGGGGGACGGGTCTGTGACGTCATTGAAATTTTTGAACGATGATATCTCCGTAACGGTTGATCGTAGCGTAACTATCCCATACATTTTTTTTGATCAGTTGTTCGAGCTCTACAACATGGGAACACTTTCGGTTGCCAATTCCGTAATTTTATTTTTCGTGAAGTCAACCCAGGCTGAACACGGGCGACGATTGATTGAGTTGTGAGCGAAATTATTTAATGGAGTGTCATGAAACAAAATGTTTTTTGCTTTTCTTTTAATAATTTGTGGCTAATTATCTCTAAAATAAAAAGCAACGTGTCAGACTTGCAAACTCTTTTAGCGAATTGCTTGAAATGACTTTTGGTGTGCCCCAAGGATCTGTGTTAGGACCTCTTCTTTTTAACATCTTTCTTAACGATTTAATATCTTTTATCACCAACGATATATGCATTTATACTGACGATAACACCATTTATGTTATAGGAAAATCCCAAGAATATATTGAGCTTGAAAAGGGGATGAGAGCTGTTTCAAATTGGTTCAAATTGAACTGCTTGCAACTGAATGAAAGGAAGTGTCATTTTATGTTTTTCGGTAACAACACACAATGCTTGCTGCAAGTTAACATTAATGGCACAATTGTGCCATCCTCTTCGGAGGAGAAGCTTCTTGGCATCACAGTAGATAATATGTTAACTTTTAGCAAACATGTTAAGAATATTTGCAAGAAAGCGAGTAATAAATTATATGCTCTCGTTAGGCTATCACCGTATATGGATCAACAAAATTTTTTATTTTTGATGTTAAATTTTTTTATTTTATCATAGTTTGGTTATTAATTTCGCTAGTATAGCGAAGTATTGGTATCGTCGTTCTATGTATCTCCGTGACATTTTGGACGATCTCACTAAAGTAAATAATTGCATATAAAAGCCATGTCCGCACACACCTTAGCAATAAAATCTTTTGTTGACTTTCAGGCTGACTAACGGGGTAAATTTGGACCAAATTATGAAAGTTCTCCAATTTTCATAAAAATTTGCACAAAGCACATCTAAAAGGTGCTGATTTTGAATTTGACAGTCATTTTGTCAAATTTGGCCAAAATAGGGCAATTCGGGCCAAATTTGGACCAAATTATGAAAGTTCTGCAATTTTCATAAAAATTTGCACAAAGCACAATTGAATGGTGCTGATTTCGAATTTGGCAGTCATTTTGTCAAATTTGGCCAAAATTGGACAATTCGGGCCAAATTTGGACTAAATTATGAAAGTTCTCCAATTTTCAAAAAAGTTTACACAAAGCACAATTGAATGGTGCTGATTTCGAATTTGACAGTCATTTTGTCAAATGTGACGGTTTGAGGGAAAATCATAACAAGTGATATTACTGATAAATTAATCAATAATTTATCAGAAATGTATCAGTAATAATCAGTAATTCGTTCGATTTATCAGTAATTCGTTCGATTTATCAGTAGATCGTTCGATTTATCAGTAATTCGTTCGATGAATCCGTAATACTGATAAATTACTGATTATTTATCAGTATTTACCGATTATTTTATCAGTAATTACTGATTCATCGAACGAATTACTGATAAATCGAACGAATTACTGATTAAATCTATTGTTTTCTAATCAGTAATTTACTGATAAATTTATCAGAAATTATCACTTGTTATGATTTTCCCTCAAACCGTCACAAATTTGGCCAAAATTGGGCAATTTGGACCAAATTATGAAAGTTCTGCAATTTTCATAAAAATTTGCACAAAGCACAATTGAAAGGTGCTGATTTCGAATTTGACAGTCATTTTGTCGAATTTGACCAAAATTGACCAATTTGGCCATGCTATATTTTGAGAATGTTTAATAATTATTGAGGTTAGATTTCTGTAATTGTGACACCTTCCTGAAGACTTTAAGCCATATTTGAGACAAATAAGTTTTGATCTATTTGTTTTGTATATTTGCGAGTTGAAATTCTGCTACCGTTATCAACTATTGTATCTCACAATTCTATGAACAGTATATATTTGTTAGAATTGTGAGAATGCAATATAGCGAAATTTTCGACTTCCAAGTCGTGTTGTTGTCCATTGCTATGGATGTTTTTTAACCGTACCACTAACAATTCTATCAATAAAATCCACAGCAGAGCTCTGCGTATAATAACTAATGATTATAACTCTTCGTTTCATGACTTGTTGGATAAAACTGGAACTGTTAGTGTACATCACCGTAATTTAATTATATTATTGAAAGAATTATATAAAATCAAAAATGGTATCAATCCTGATATTATATCAGAAGTTTTTATACTTAACAAAAATAGGTTCTCTACTCGTATCAATTCAGAGTTTCTTCGATGTAGAGCACGAACTGTGAAATATGGCCAAGAAACAGTAAATTTCAGGGGGCCACAGCTATAGGCAGCTTTGCCAAAAACTATACAAGAAGCACCTTGTCTCCCAGCGTTTGTGAGTAATCTAAAAGAATGGAAAGGGCTAACTTGTCAGTGTCATCTTTGTAGATTATATGTTTACAATCTAGGGTATGTATAAAAGTAAGGGTTATCTTTTTATATATTATATATTTTTTTTTACATTAACTTTAATTTATTTTATTTTAATTTCAGTTATTATTAAATATGTGCTTAGTCGATTTTAATTAGTCAATTTCAACTTTTTGAGATATGACTATTTTTATTGTATTATCGACAATAAATAATGCGAAAAAAAACAAAAAAAAATTTAATTTCTTTTCTTTTTTAAGCGCTTCTGATCGAACGTTTCTTTTATTCAGTTTTAGCACGTGCCTATTTTCTCTCCTCTCGTGTGAACATTTTAAGAAGAGAAACCATTTTCGCCCTGTTTGATAGCACCCATGTTAGAGTGCGTAACTTTTTCAAAACAAAAGCTAATAAAAAGTTGAAGTTTTTTCTTCCTAAGTTTTGAGTGTATTGCTGTGCTGATCAACGATTGGTTTAAAATAAATAAGTAACACATAATAAAAAACCTGAAAAATAGTTAATGTAACACTGATGTAACACTGACTGCACACCAGAGGTTGTGACTTCGAATGTTTTCCAAGTTATATGAGCCGCTGATAAGGAAATTTGACGTTTATTGATACAGTGATACAGAGCAGGTAGACATGGGCGGCTAGTGTTCTTAATTGCTGCTGTGAAGACAAACAAAAGTGCTATTCTTAAAGGGAATGTACGGTCTAAAAATATTGTGGTAAACTTTTACTTTAATCATCTTCTACTTAAAAAGTCATGCCATAAAATAATATTCATTTAATAAATGTTTTTGACTGTATCTTGAATATGTTTATTTTTTATTCAACCTTCGCCATGTTTCTTCTCGAGTTTTAGAATTCTAAAAAACACGCGATTGAGAAATTGAACAGCGGTTAAATATGCTAAATATGCAGATGACGTAACAATTTGGATTCACAAGACCAGCCCGTAGTAAAAACTTAACTCGCGATTTTAAAATCTTTCAACCCCTAGACATTTATGTATTTTTCGAGAAAATAGTAAGGTTTTATAAAAGAAGAACAAATATTTTTTCTCTTTTACGTAATTTAATCGCGATAATTTCGAAATAATCATACACAAGTTACTCTATAGCACAACCTGAAAAATTAATTGATCAACGGATGAGTAACATTTCGATATGGCTGAGAATAGAAAGGTAGTGGGTTTTCAATATGAACCAGTTTTGTCTGAGACCGGTTAGATTACGATAGCTGTTCAAGTAGCAGCGAAGATTATACAACGGACGAAAATGTCAGTAGGGTGGAAGCACAGGTAACTGATTGGTGTTGTTACCGAAAAGGGACCAGTTCCCAACAGGTAAAGAATGTGTATTATGGATTTTAGAGTGGTGCGACAATAAAACCATTATGACGAAAAAACGATTTTGATTTTCTTAGCTCCTACCGATATGCAGCTTACCGCCAATTTACTTGGTTTATTCATTCAAGAATTGGCAAGGGTGTAAGAAGAATCATCCCGTCCTGCGTCATCAAAGCCATAAGGGACGAATTTCCCGAAGAAAATGGCGTGTACACTGGCTTTGCGAGAGAAGGCAATGTTACTGAAGTTGATGCCTGTTGGGGAAGAATAAAGATCAGTTTTGAAGCTTCAGCCCTTTGTATTTTTCTGAATTTTCAATGATTTCTTCACGTGATAGTCGCGCTTTAGGTGCTAATTTCAGCTGCAAAAACCTCTGCAAATGACTTACGTTGATCAAATTGAGTCCCGAAATCTTTTGTACTGACTTCTGGGACGTAATCTTCCATGGTAATAAAGCCATCGATATCGTCAGTGTCACGTGACGTAGATAGTCTGCTTATTTCATCGTAATTACTGACAGTATTTGAGACAAGCTACAAAGAACAATAAACAATGCCATGTAAGTTTACATACCGCATACTCTCACCTGTAGCAATAAAATAATATGAATTACTTCTCTTTTTAATGACGCGGCTTTCCTTTTCAGAGACAGTGTTCGTTCCGTTGCTTTCGTCTTTGCAGGAAATATGGAAGGAATTGATCCAGGCAGTAACTTCTGTTTCACTTTTACTTCACTAAGCTGAGTCTTCATTGCCCAACTCGATTCAAAACATTTCTCATCGAAATGATCAGAATGCACAAATACGCGCTTAGGAAGCTCGGTCCAATTTATTGCTCGAATCCATTGGTCGCGAAGTTTTCGATCCGATGAATGTTTTTGATTTGTCGCGCTTTCCATTATTATGACAGCCTACAACTGCACACCAAGACATTTTGCAAAACGGTTAATTCATTACACGGTCTTTTTTTCTCCTTTTTCACTTGCATTTTGCTGCATATTTTAATTACTTCTTTATTTATACCAACCGGGGGTCATACTGACTATGATTTTAGTCATGAAATTATTTTTTTAAGAGTTTTTCTCGATAAATTCTAGTCGCGCACTGTCTTGCAAGTGTGTTTACATTTCATTAACCAAATGGTTACGTCACATGCACACGTGACTCAAAGATCGCGTTTTGAAAAAAATCAAATTGAAAAAAAAATGGCGAACTTGAGCATGCCGCATGGGAGAAAATAAAAAAGTTCAGAAACTTTTTTCTGTATGTTAATTGAATTTTCTTTTAAAAAAAATTTAAAAATATAAAATCTTTTAATCAATACTTCTCAGAAACGAAATATTTAAGTACTTTATATTTTGACCGTACATTCCCTTTAAACAACCTTTTAAGTTTCCATGGCTGTATAGAAAGAATCTGTGGTAGTCTTCCGTGGTAATCTTCTGATGAATTACGATTCAAACAACTGCATTATGTTGACACAACCTTCCATTCTGAAACAAAATCGGATACCGTCATGTTAAAAGTAAAAATACCGTAAATAATTGGATGAAACCTGTGTTTACTAGATTTTATTTGTAAAGGTAGTTCTAAATGTATTTCAATGAACTGTGCAAGAATACTTAATGTCCTGCTGGTTATAATCCCAAATACAGAAAAGAAAAATAACTTTTTGCCCCCGCAGCGAGCGTAAGCGAGCGAGGAGGCATAGTAGTTTCACGAGATAGGCGAATGTCAGTTTCCGATTTTGTTCATCATCATCATCATCATCATCATCATCATCACCATCATCATCATCATCATCATCTTCCAACTTTCGTGTTGACGTTGCACGGTGGAATACAATTATTAGCTGACGTTGCGTTTTTACCGTTTCAAAGCATGGTACTGTAAGTGGGAGACAGAATGTTTTTCGTATCTCTTTCCTAATTCATTATTATAATATATTATGTTACTTAAAAAGTTCGTATGCAAAAATTAATTAAACATTTTTTTATATTACTTTTGCGTTTTTTTAGTGAAGAGATAAAAAGGATTTTGAAGCACAACTTGAAATCTGAAATTTTGCCAACCATACATTTTATGTTTGTATATGTTTTCGCTCTAAATCTTTCGTTCAATAAATTTTATTAAATGCACTGATTTTTGGTGGATCTTGCCATTTTAATTGGATTTCTGTGTATGCAAGAAAGCCATATTACAAATTCTTGTTTTTCTTTTTTAACTGTCCTCTACTCATGATCAATAAAACCTTTTTTTTTTCTTGCTAATTTATGTAAACGTTGGATATTTTTTGTTTTGAACTAAAGTTTGAAACGCAAATTTCTAATGGATTTTTCGCTTTAATACTTTTTTTTGAAAAAGTGTTTATTTTTCTTTTGGCTCTTACAGAATTTCTTTAACAAATTTTACTTTGATTATAAAATACGTATCCATGTTTCAGTTCACACATTTCTTTTGTTTGTAGCAAATACTTTCTGATATTACTTGTTCAGCCTTATTTACACTTTTTGAAAGGTATATTAGCATCAGTATGACATAGGCCTAAGAGATAACAAAAAGTAACAAAGTTTTGTTTGTTTTTGTTTCCGTTGTATAGGTTTGTAATGTATAGCTTGTTGTGTGTACAAATTGGAATGCTTGAGCGCGGGGGCATTTTTAGCTAAAGCTACATGCTAGTATAAATATACTAATTAACTTGATGTATACACGACTTATTAAAGATTAAATGAACAAAAATATGATCTTCTGTTCTCTATTCTTGTATCAAAAAAATCATTAGTTTGTAATGTGTTGCTATCAAGCAGGCCTTAATTAAAGTAAACACAATGCAATCCTTATATACATACTTTTGTGCACTGTTGATCCTTAGTTTGGCGGCACAGTATGTTCTTGAATAAATTAAGATATACTGATAATGAAATTTATATTTGGATTAAAAAGAATTTTTAGATCTAAGGAATATTATCTTTCTGATTATATTAGCCATATGTTATATCGAATATTTTACAAGTAGAAATTCCTTTACCTATCGCCAATTATTCTATGTACATATAGGAGGACACATGGGGGCTATATGACTATATGTTTTCTAAGCTTTCAGTAATCATTACTGAGTTAGAATAATAATTAATAGTAAGGACATATTTTTTAAAATGTATTTATATTTTTAAAAGACGAAGCTTTTTGTAAGTAAACTTACATCATTAGGTCCTCATACCACTCTGACACAACTGACACCACTCGAAAGAGGCAGTTGCCATCATTTCCAATTTTATGGGAAGTTTCTCGGAATAAAAGATCTGCAACATGAAATTTATGTTCATATATATACAAGATGTGAATCAATGCCATATCTGACAGATGTAACTTGGCCCCATTACAGCCCCTTCCCCTAGTTGTGCAGCTTAAAACAACACAGTGGTCATACCATCTTATTTAAATGATGACTGGATAATTGATTTCATCAAGTGTTGGTCAATTAATTTAATTTTGTTTTAGAATTTTTTTTTCCCAGAATTTAATAATACTTGTTCAATATTTTCAATAACTCGAACTAGCCAGTTAGTATTATTTTAAACAAATGCAAACCAGAGAGAAAGCACTTTATAGAAAAAATAGTTAAAGAAGATTCATCGTCTTTGTGCAGTCTGTGGATTATCAAATTATTTCCGATCCAAAAACTAATATTTTTACTGTCATACAGTATTTTACTTGCTCCACTTCAGTTTAGCGTAGCTGTCGCAGACTCTTCGTTATTTGAGCTACTCAATACTGGTGTACAAAGATCTACCTCAGATAGGCAAACTAGACGGAATTGTAAAGGAAATCAGGTATTTCTACGTTGTAAATATATCTACTATGTTTGAACTCAGTAGGCTTTACTCGAAGAAAGCCTACTTCGCTCGAAATAAGCCTACCTTTGCAAAACGAAGTATACATTTTTACATGATTGTCCCGTGTAAATGCTATCAACTTTGTTACAGAAAATACCCGATGTTGGTGACTACTGGCGTATTTCATAGTGCCTTGTTGTTGTTGGGCGCTATCTTCCGAAACATAAATTATCATCAAGGAAAAGATGAGCATGGTACTTAAAGAAAACAAAGGGCGAATAATTTTCGGCGACCTTATCATTAGGAAAGGATTTGTAATATACAGCATATAAAAAATTTCGTAACTCTCAAGAAGGCTTCAGCCTACCTAACCTACCTCTAGATCCGACCCTGTAATGTTGATGGTTGGTGAAGATTATTACAGATTATTCATTTCAAAGATTCTATCCAATATAACTTTGGCACAACAGAAACACAGTAGATTTGTTTTCAATTCATATTTCGTCATGTTTTTGTATAGTGTTTATTTTGTATACCTGTTATTTTTCTTGTGTGTTTTAAACCTAGCGTTTTTTTTGAAAATTCATACATGCGTTTACATGAAACCAAAGCACCAAAAAAATTCTATCAGAATAGTTTCATTCCTTGCACCTTGGCTGCTTGGAATGCTCTTCCATCGTTTTCTTTTCATAATGGCTTTTAATAAAAGCATCAATCATTTGTTTCTGTCTTAAACTTCATGAAAGAGCCCTCCAGATTTCTCAACAGTGTTCTGATACCTGTTTACAAATTCTCCTTCACAGAACTGGTGGTGTCACCATCCATCAGAAATATCTTCAAATTTTAGTAAATTTCGCCAGGGTGAATCACCTGACCTCATGAAAAATGTTTTTAGGATCAGAGAAGGATCCTACAGTCTTAGGAACCAAAATATGTTCACTCAAAACACTCCCAAGACTATATGCTACGGGTTAGAAAGTGTTCGTGATCGCGCGGGACAAATTTTGAGGCTCGTTCCTTTAAATCTAAAGTCCGCAAATTCAACTTCCTCTTTTACTACCACAATCAGGTCTTGGAAATGTACACCATGTCCATGTAGACTTTGCAAAGACTTTGTCCCAGGTCTAGGATATTTACAATATTGTTAGATCTTTTATTAATTTATTTATTTTACTGTCGATGTAAATTAGTTTTTAAATGTAAACTAGGTAAAATCGACGTTAAATAAAGCAAAATGAATGAAAAAATGAATTAATGCGTATATCTATTTGGATTTCTGCGAAAGCAAGAAATACCTTAAAACCAATGATATAAAAACGAAGCGCTAGATGTGTAACTCCCGTAAAATCATTTGAAGCCATTTTAAATAGTGGCAAACCGTCCTTCGGTGTAGGGGAAATTACACACGAACTGAAGAAAAATTTGTTGTATATTAGGTTTAGAATTGTTGCTAAATTTCCTAAATAAGAAATAAGGAAAAATACTTTCATTTTATTACTATAGGGATGGCTTATTGAATGCAAATGAGCCAAAACAACATAAAATAAGATCTGCTTTTAAGTGTTAAACCATCAAAAAGAACACTAAAAGGATGAAAACTCTTCTCTCCTGTATTGATTACTCATACGTGCCATTCTGGGAACAAGTTCTCATCTTTTTGTGACCATTATTGATTTATTTGATACACTAGATTGTTTTTCTGCATTTTAGATATAATGCGAAACATTATTTGCTTCTTCATGAACAATTTTGTGGACAGAGAGGGATGGTTTAAAAAATCCTTTTGATTGACAATAGAAAAATATGGAATATTAGACAGAGATTGTTGATAAAAACAAGGTGGTGCATTGAAGCATTCTCTATACCTTTGTTTTGAAATCTTATGAATGAGAGTTGTGTGGAATTTTGATGCGATATCAAGAATTCGAAGATTTTTCATTCATTATGGAACATTTCGTCCTTTCCATTTGTTGAGGGAAAACACAGATCCACAAGAATGAGGTTCGAATGTCAAACAATTGGCTTCCTCTGATCCGGTTATCATATCAAAATTTGTTTACGACTTGATTTTAATTATCTGATACCTGGATTATTGTTAAAGCTTTTTCTATCCTTACGAGTGCACTTTTACACGTTGAAACATCAACAGACAAGATTTATTTATAGTGTTGCAAACATCTGCAAAATCTGGATGACTTGAATTCATCAAAAATTATATTGCATCCAGCTACAAAACAGCTCAATTTTAATATTTTATTTGTGACAATGGAATTCTACATGACTGTTGGAAATGTTATTCCAAAATTTTAATGCTTTTTTATATGCTTTTTTGTATGTTTCCATTTTATTTTAATACCCCAGAGTCAACAATTCCTTTTATATCTGCAAGTGCATTTCTTGCAAGATTTAAGTTGTGGCATACATCAAGAATGAAAACAATATAATTCGTAAATTTAAACTAGCTTGGGCTAAAAGTACAGTCAACTGAAGGCAGAATCTTATCAATATAGCATTTTCCTATCAGTACTCAATTCAGAAAGAATTTTCAGTTGATTGGGGCTGAGTCTTCTGAAAGTAACTTTTTGTCTTCGAAATTTTTGAGTCCATACTTCTAAGCTTCCACTGTCACTACCTTTTTGTTGAGGTTTTGGCAAAGTTTTACGTTCTTTCTTAATTGCTGATGATGATGAATATTTTTTAATGAATTTTTCGCGAAAATGAAAATGGAAGTGGCTACACTACATTTTTCATTGGAAAGCAACCATCTGGCATACAATTCTCGATCACATAAGGCAAATTTATGGAATTTGATGTTGTTATTTTTATCAAAACAGTTTATACATCCATCCGCTGAGCATGATTTCAGTGTAAATCCACTTTCGTTTCCAATGTTTTGCCACTATTAGAAATGGCTTCCAATGCCTCGCTTCAAAATGCCGAGTCAGACATCTAGCGCTTCGCTTATATATACTTAAAACTCGCTTTGGTTTTTCTTCTTCTGCTGTCCAAACCTAGCGTTTTTTTTAAATCTCGTGCGAACGTTTACACGAAACCAAAGTCACGCATTTAAGTCGAAGAAACTCACAACAAAGAACAAATCATAAGGATCCCAAAGGAACTTTACTAGTCAATATAAAGAAGATGCACATTAAAATCTCTAGCAGGTAATTTATTATTATCTTGAAATGATTCAAAGGATTTTCTGTTGCGTTTTGTAAACAGAATGAAAAAGGTATGCTTTTGTTTTTTACATTAAATGTCTGAGATTTTTTCTAAGACAAAGACAAAGAACAGTATGTAATTATTGAGTTCCTTCTTAACTTTCACCTGGCGAAATACAGTTAACAATGATGTTCAGTTTTTTTTTCGTAAATGTTTCGACATCGCTATAGTCAACCTATAATCAATAGGCATGTGCAAAAGAAAATTTAGCTTCACAAATGATTTCGTAAACTGTACCCCTTTCTATTTTTCCCCATTTAAGTCTAGTCAACTTTCTTCCATGGAATCATATTGTTTCAATGAAACCTCTCATCATTCACTCTATGCTCTAGCTATATTTTAAGTTTTTGCCTTACTGCTTTGAAATAAATGCAGTATATAATGTTTCTGTCAGTGATCAGTAGTTTTTTAGGGTTTATTAGGGTTTATCAATGTTTCTAATTATGAACAGCCTTCCTAATTTTGATATATAAATATATAATTAAAAACACTTCACATACTGTAAAAGAAATTCAACTCAGTTTTGGATCATGTAGCTAATTTTCATGATCAAAATTTTTGTTTACTTTTTTGTTTGCAATTTAAAAAGTCCATTCGTAATGAGGAAGATTGATAGTAATTGTTTAATGTTTGAAGTATTATATATGATTTACGTACATAGTTACTTTGCAACCTCGTACCCAGGGTTTCTTGCCTTTTCGATATACGGACGGCGGCGAAGAAGACCCTGGCGAACGCCGATTAAAATTTCCCATATTTCTGGAAATTTTTAAATTTACGACGGCCCGAGTATAACAACCCGATTCTTTCAGATCAGGTTTGTTTATTACAATCGTGTGCTATATCTATACGAAAGCATTAATGAGTTAGCTGCCCTTCCGACTGGCTTTGGAAAGTCATTGTCCTACCAATTTACAACTTTTCCAAGATATATAAACATATAAATTTCATATACGATCTGTTATATATTTTAAGGGCGAAGACTTTCATGTTGACTACAAAGATTTGGTAGTACGACCAATATTAAATGATGTTGCAACACTATGTGTAACTGACACTGCAAATGACCAGCTGTTGTGGAAGATTAAAAAAAGTTTTGTGCTTCCCAGAGTGATAATTTAACAATAGTTAAAGGCCATCCAAATTGCACAAACGTCTATGATGGTAAAAGATTACTTACCTAAACAAGGGGAGAAAAGTTATAATGACATTTTAAGACCTATTTCAGTAGAGTTAAATAACCAAAGAGAACACTATCCAACAAAAAATAGTTTACATGAAATTAAAATACTGTGCACATACCTGCACGATTTTCAACATCATCATTGATAATCAGTATGTGGGAGACAGCCAGACTGTTTGTATAATTTCATGCTGAAACAACTGTAAGCATGAAAGAAGACATAATAAGAAAACTGAAGAATGATAACTGCAAAATACATATTTCAGTATGAGTATATTTCCTAATCATTTTTCATATTTCACTCCAACTTCTTCATAAGGTTTCTTTTCTTATATATATTATGATTGTGCGGATACTGATAATACGAATACACGTTTCGTGATATGAGAAACATTTATAAGAAACATGAGACTGAAATCTGAGAAAAATTAAGAAACATGGTTAGGTTGAACTCTCAATGAACATATTTTCAACAACAGCGAGAATATTTAACATCACCGAATAAATCAAAAACGTTTCCTCAAATTTTTCCATGTTTTCCACTTCCATGTCATCTTCTTGTTTGGTCATTCTCTATGTCAATAAACTCATGTGTCTCTTATATAAAAAAATTATGTGTATATCTTATATATAATAGCGAGTGTGTGTCACACTTTTATTTTGGAGAGTGATAAATTTTGTTGAATTTTACGGTCAAAATCTTCTTAATCGTGGTCATATTTTTCGTTAGGCCATGCGTTTTTTTACGATTATTATATAGTAGCAAGTGCTGTGACGTCAGTTTTTTAATTTATCACGGGGAATCATTGCATTGCATCCCCAATCGAATGCGACGTTTTTGGGGAAATAACTCGAGAACCAATAGGGAAAACTGACGTTTTTTAGGTTCCACGATACGGGTGATGGGGTGACGCAACATTTGCACCTAAATTATTTTTGGTACTGCAAAATCTTTGATCGAGGATATCTCTTTAATGGTTGGTCATAGCGAAACGATCCCATACACTTTTTTGATCAGTTTTTCGAGCTCTACAACATAGATACACTTTTGGACTGCGATTCTATGATCTATTTTTCGTCACGGGGTATGTACACGGGAATGGTGGATTTGACCTATTGTTTTCGAAGTTAAGTTTGGTAAAAATTTTTACCCGGGTTACCAGTGTTTATATAATAAAACAAGACAACAAATCTTTTAATTAAAGCAAAAGCTTTTCGATATATTATCATCCACAGTGCTAAAAGTAAAATGTTTTAAATGAACATTTTACTGGAGATGATAATATCGAAAAGCTTTTGCTTTTATTTTATGATATTTGCAAACTGGCATACATAATTTAAATATGTTTATAATTAAAAATTTTGTTACATGTAATTTATGTAATATATATTGTTGTAGCCTTGTGGTAGCCTTGTGGTAGAGTGCTCGCTTCCTGTTCGGGAGGTCGCGGGTTCAATCCCCTACCGAGTCATGCCAGCGACTATAACAGTGTGAATCAGCAAGAGAGTAGGAATGATGTCTAGGGTGGTTGTCTAGTTGAGCGGTTTCTGTCATTACAGCTTCCGTAGCCCAAATGGGGGCTCTAAATGCTCTAGGGCCTCCTTCGCAGGACCCTCATTGATAACAGTACCTTAAGGAACTGAAGAGGCTATCCTGGGTAAACATTCGTAAATAAATAAATAAGTATGGTTGTATGTTGTATAAAAGGTGGTATTAAAGTAATAAGATGTATTGAAAACTTTTAAGTAAAAACTTGTGTGTGATTAAGTGAGGATTAGATATTGTCACGTACTGTTGCAGAAAAATATGACATTTTTGGATTTCTGTGAAAGCAAGAAATACCTTAAAACCGGCTCTGTTCTTTTTCTTCTTACTGTCCAAACCTAGCGGTTTTTTGAAATCTCGTGCGAATGTTTACACGAAGCCAAAGTCACGCATTTCAGTCGAAGAAACTCACAACAAAGAACCAACCAAAAGGATCCCAAAGCAGCTTTAGTCAGTATAATTAAAGAAGATGCACATTTCCAAAACTGAAGATGAAGAATAAAATCTGTAGCAGTAATTTATTACTATCTTATATTATATCATTATGATTCAATGGTGATTTTTCGTTTCATTTTATAAACAGAATGAAAAGGTATGTTTTGTTTTTGAGATTAATGCCTGAGATTTTTTCTAAAAAAAGATCATTGTTTGTTTCAAATGTGGGCTGTAATGCTCTTTAAGCTCTGGATGCGTACAGCTCAGCTTAAGTTCCATCTCAGCTCCAAATGTCTGCCTACTATGCACCACTTTTTATATCTTTAATGTTTCACTCTAGCTATGTTTTAAGCTTATGTGCTTGTATTATAATACTTTGAAATGCAGTATTGTTTTTTGTGGTGATCAGTAGTTTTTAGGTTATCAATGTCTCTTATTATGGACAGCCTTCCTAATTTTGATATACAATTCGAAACACTTCACATCCTGTAAAAAACATTCAACTTTCAGTTTTGTATTTTTCATCATCAAATTTTTGTTTACTTTTTTGTTTGCAATTAGTCCATTCTTAAATTCAGTAATCTTAAATGTTTGAAGTTTGTGTATGATTTACTTACGTAATTACTTTGAAATCAGAAATGATCAATGTACACTCATTATTCTATATACTTTATTCCAAAATAAAGTAAGTATTTATCATTCAGATGTAAATAAATATATGGTCTGATGGTATATATAGTTTAAAGTGTTTGTAGTGTCAATAAAGTTTTTGTAGTGTCAATTATTCTTTTATGAAGCTCTGAGGAGTACGTATAATATTCTGCTGTAGTGTGATAATTCTTTTCTAACTAAGAAGTTGTAAAGTAAGAAGTTTTGAGTCAAAGAGCTATGTGTTTGTACTAGGGAAAAATGTTTCAATGTTTAAGCCTTTCTAGATACAAAAGATTTTTTTTGTTTCTTGTTTGGGTTGTAATACTTTAATACCATTTCCTCCTCAGCTCCAACATTAAGTAGTGGTTGTCTGCTCTGCATCACTTTTGATTGATGATTTTCTAGCTAAGTTATACTGACAATGCCCCTATTTACGAATGATCTTCCTAATCACGATTGTTAATGAACAATTACGTTGTGTTCAATTTTTACGTGCTGTGTGTGTGGACCCGTGTTTGCTCGTGTTATCTGTTGTGAATTTATTCCTGTTTATATTTGTCTTGTGTGTGGGTCGAGCGTCATATAAACTATTATGTATTTATTATTATTTATGTTTGTTGATTTGTTTGTTGATATGTTTTTTCTATAATCGCGTTTTGTTTTGTAATAATATAGCCTTGATCATTATCCTGGCAAATTGAAATGTTTTAACTGTGTATAAATTCAAAATACTGTACTATTAGTAACACAATACAAAATTTTGGTAACTTTTGGTATAAATTTATAGAGCATATACTTTTAATGATCAAGATCTTTGATTACTTTTTGTATTTGCAACATTGGGAATTCTGTTTGTATGTAATTAAGAAGATTGGAAGTGCATATCAAATGTTTAAAGCATATTACGTGATTTTCATATGTAAGTAAGTAAGTAAGTAAGTAAGTAACGGGAGTTTTTAGTCCTTGGGCTTCCATCCGTAATGGTTGGTTCTTCCGCCCGCCGACTTGCAACTATTAGTTGACTTACCGCCAGAGATACGTATAGCATTGCTCTAACTTGCCCGAAGGCCAGTGTGCAGTCAGTCGATGGCTCCTAATGGGCTGACACGCTGCTTTTAAAGCGCTTCGGAGTGGTGTATTGAGATACGACATGACTGGACTCGAACACGGGTCGCAGCGGTCGCACTCAAAGGTACTAACCACTACACCATCGCTGCACAAATATGTAATCATATGTGATATCAAAAAAGATCTATATAAACCTAATTGTATTTTGTATACCCAAAATAAACAATGTTTCATGTCATTCAGATGTATATATGCAATAAAGTTTTACATAATATCAATTACACTTTCGGCATTCCTTGTAAAGATCATTCAACCTTTTTCAAATCGCGGATACGCGAGGTGTTTGGAATGCAAACCGATCGTCGTCGTCGTGAAGCCAAAAAATAGCCTTCAAGCTAAGGATGTGCAAATCACAGTCTAAAATAGCTGAAAAACCGCCGTCTCAATCTTCATTGGTGCATAAAGCGCCACTAGTACGAAAGGGTGCTAATAAACTTTAATAGCGCTAGTTTATTGGCTTGATGAGTTTCCGCCATGTGATCATCCGGGTATTTTTCGACTTTACATTTGCACGCCGTTCGCATAATGGTGGAAGAAACCGAAGAAACCCACATAGACTTCCACATTATTGATTGATCAATACTGAATAGCTTTAAAAGAAGATTTACACTTTCAAAAATAAAAGTAAAGGGTAGAAATTTATAATTATCTTACAATTATTCTACTGCGTTCATTCTTTTCTAAAAACAAGTTCTCGATGTTTTGTAAAAACAGTGTGTGTCTGGGATTCTTTTAGCCTTTCTAAAATACAAAATATCGTTTGTTTCATGTGTGGGCTGTAGTGCTTTTTAAGCTCTGGATACATACAGCTCAGCTCAGTTTCCTCTTCAGCTGCAACCACACACAAAAAACAGAATTTTGCCATTCAGAGGTATATACGTTATATAAAGTTATTTTTGAATACATGTAATAATGTAGACTTATATCTTGGAAGTCCTTGGTTATGAAAATCCACTTGTTCTTAAATTTGTAATTCTTAGATCTTCTTTTATCATCTCTGGAGGGGAACACAAAGTTTTTTCACATTGTACAATAAATTCTTCACCGTCGTATAAGACACTTTATATTTGAACTAGTCTTCAGTTGTATTAACTTTAGGTGACTTCATAATTTCGGAGGTATGATAAACCATTGAGGTTGTTTTTACCTTATGCTTTATTTTTGCAATATCTATCTCAATATTTGCAGATTAACTTGTGGTTTGAAGAACAAAGTTTTCAATTTGCACTGACTTTTTGATCTGTGATATACACTTTTTTTTAATTTTGTTTTTGTCTGTAGGAGTTCCTAACATGATGTCGTCATTCCAAATTGATCAAGATTTTTTTATTTGTCTGTGGGTTAATAAAGGAAATTTGACATCTTATTTTTCCAAACAAAATTAACTTAATTTCGATCAAAAGCATTCTTTTGGCTGCTTTTCTTCTTGCACATGTGCAGAAGGGATTGAATGGTTTTTAAATATTATTCATAAAACTTTTACGCGATTTGTTCAAATGCATAGCGTTTCTTGTTTACATTGAAAAGAGTCAACATATAATTTCAAATAATTTATTCATGAAAATTTTCACTCAGCTGTTCGAACATATTTAACTTCAATATTTCAATAACAAAACTCATTTTATTTTGTGTGTTACAATTCCCACCTGCTGTGTGTGTTCTACACTGAGCAGCAGTCAATGTTGTATAGTATTGTATTTTATTTTCCAATCATTCAAAACCATTCAAGTTTCAATAATGTTATTGTTAGTCTTCCATTTTCATACTTCAGCTGATTCTGCAGAAATCTTTGCAGGGCATCTTGTTCAAATTATTTTTAGTGAAAATGTTTGTCAGTTGCAGTCATATTTTTGTAATACAAAACATACATGTCATACTTCAAAATTTCAAAACATCTTTTTGTGTTTACATTCACATAATAATAATACTTATATATCATACTATCTTCACAGTCTAGATGTTCTTTTAGGAAAAAACCTTTTGTGTTTATTCAGTAAAAACTTATCAAAATTCATAACAAAGATACTTTCTTTTCAGCCATTTATGAATATCTAGGATACAGATTCTGAAACAACCACATCTATATTACAAAAATACATGTATACTCAAAATATAATATTGGTTTATTCAATCAGATTTACCTGAGATTTTCACAATTTTATGCTTTGTGAAATATGTACAACAGTTTGTTATTATTCAATTTCCGCGCGCTATGCGTAAGAAATTGTTTGGTTTAGACATTCTATCTAACTATCTGACTGTCTATGTAACAGTTTTTTGCCGTTTTCGGAAAGTCCGTTCGGATTTCGAATTGTTTGTTTATTCAGAATAGTTAATGAAAGACCCAAAACTCTATGCAAAATGTAATACTAAAAGGCCGCTTTCAATATTAATTCATCAGGGCCGACAAATTAACTTTTGAAGTGGGGGGGCCAAATACAGTAGTGACTAAGGAGGCCCCACCATGGTTGGGGCGGACGGGCCAAAAATTTTTTTGAAATTTAGGACCTTCAGATTGGCTAAAACGCTATCCAAATATCTGAAATTTATAGTATTAAAGACGATAAAAAGTTATATGCGTGTTTATATTATTATAAGAAACTTCTTCTAAAAGCATAACGTTAAGATAAATACAATGTAGGAAACTTAAACTTAACAAAAAACAACAACAAAACAAGTTAAAATTTTCCAAAGTAACTGAGTCTTCCCAAGCCATCACAAATTCTTTGCAAACTTCAATAACATTGATTTGGTCAGTCAATTCTTTGTGAATAGTCAAGATAGCCAAAGCGTTGAATCATTGTAGACCGTAGCCATTTGGTGGAAAATGATCGTTTTGGTGTGCATGACGTTGATGGATTTACCAAGTGGAGTTTGATAACATACATCAAATTTGGGATTAGGTCAAGATCAGTCTTAGAAAAATTCATAATCTCCTTGAAAATATCTCTAAAGCACACAAGTTTTGATTCGATTGTTGCATGAAGAACATTACTTTTTTCAAAACCCGGTGTTTCATCTTCCTGTCTCTTTTTTGATAATTTCTATTCTTTGGGTTTTTTTTATTCTTTGCTCTGAAAAAAAGTGGGGGGGCCATGGCCCCCCCCGGTTTTGTCGGCCCTCATAAAATGTTAACTTTTTAATACTTTTGGAATACTTTTAGAAGTTATTTTAGCCGTTTTATGTTGAAAACTTCCCAGTTTAATTATCCTTTAAAATTTCCTTAAAAAGTCAGTAAAATATGCACACCGAGCACGTGAAACGTTCTCGAACCGATTTAGTTTATGTTATGAGGAAGTTGTATAATAGATTATTTAGAAGAAACTTTGAAGAAGAATTTTAAGACTTTATCTACTATTGCAATCGAAATATAATCATGAGAACGTTCCTTGGAGGAAATATTGATATTCAGCTGACTCTGGAAAAAATTCTTGAAAAAGAAGGTGAATGTTTGATAGTAAACTAAACTTTGCTGTGAAAAAAACTTTAAAATCACAGCAGAAATGTATGTAGTATCAAAATTACTGGTGAATACGTCATACGTCCTATCAATAAATGCATGAAATAACTTCATTTTCATTTAATAAATATTACACCGAAAGTTGAAGATATTGAAAAAAAACAAAAACAAATGACATTGTCATAGCTGCACAAATCACTTGTGTGTTGTGAATAAATTGATCCAAACATACATACTGCAAGTATAAACATGTGCAAGATATTGGTGAACGATATGTCTTATAAAACTGTTTTTTTGGCTCTGAAACATCATAGTGAATTGAAAAGCAGTAATAAATTAAAGAAGGGATTAGCTAATTTGGGGAATTCCAGACTGTATCAAATTATTCATCACTGTACAATGGTCGGTCAATTTATCACTGTGTGGAACCGATTAGCTTTAAATTCACATTTAAAGGTTTTAAGATTACATTGTTCAAAATAATCCGGCAAACCATTCAATGGAGGTACAATGATTTAGTTTGGATATATATATGTCAGGAAAACAAACTTTGGATGATGATTCAAATCCAACCAATTATATACATACAATGAGATCACTAAAGCCTTGTGAAAATTTGGAGTGTAATATGTTCTAGGACACAATACGGGGATTTTTTTTGCGTGGATTAAGTTTTGCGACTTTTGCGAATTTTAGTCAAATTCACAAAAATAAATTGACGCAAAACGTCAAGAAATGAACGATTCGTGAAAATAAATGCACCCAAAATTTCATGATTTTATTTGCTCATTTTTTGGCTCTGTGTACCTACAGAACAACTAACTTGTTGTTCGTATATAAAAATTCGTAACTAAAACTTTCATCACTGCTAATTTCAGACATGTTTCTTTTTCTCGTATAACATACGCTACATTTATTTTGAACTTTTGTACGTCATTATAAATTCTCGGCTCCAGATCCCAAATTTTTCAGCGATCTTGAAAAGAAACGGCTTTATGCAGAAATATAAAGAGCTCATTCATGTAGAATAAAAGTTCTTTCGCTTATAAAATTATGATTTTATAAGTTATATTTACAGAAGGTTAAGTAGAAAAAGATATTTGAAAAATTAAATTTTCAAGTTTAGTTCTCCTTTTAGGTATATTATAAAGTACACGCATTGCACTTTGTGCCCATTCGCAAATATAAATCCAAACATTTTCCTTTAGAAGCTCCGACTCAAAAAGTTAATCCACGCAAAACGCTCTCAAACCTTGGCTCGCAAAAGTTAGTCCACGCAAAAAAATCCCTTTAAGGTATATCATGTTTGAAAAGAACATTTTCATACAGATCCTAACAAAGTTTCATTGTGTCATTTGTCTTTTCGTGCACATTGGTGTTATTTATAAACTCTATGGAAGTGGTAATATGGAGACAGTGGTGGATCTAGAGTGTAGTTGCAACTTGTGGAGAAGCGCATTGACATAATTTGTGACTTCAGTTCATATTATCAATGGGATTATTTGAACCTTTTTCTTTTATGTTTGAATTGCTAACACTCTCCTACACAAGTTGCGGCTTACCTCTGGATCCGTGACTGGTTGGTTTAGTAGAAATAGATTTTCATATTGTATGTTATGTTGATTTAAGTTATGTATAAGCAATGTAATTTTTATCTTCTTGTAATCCTGTTAAATGTCATGGATTAAAATCTTTGAAATCCCCAAGTTTCTCCTGCTCTTATTAATGCAGTTATGAACAATTTCTTGTAATGTTTACTTAAATATATCACCAAATTCACATTTCTGGCAAAATTTGGAAGGTGTGCACGAAGAACAATTGTAAGGTCCTGATATCAAAGTCGGCAGTTACTTGCAGATCATAAATAGCCGAGGTCTTCAGTTTTTAAACGAGTTGGCTTGTATAACTTTAATAGTTTAATAGTGTTGTGAAAGTCTTCAATCCCATGCAGCCTTTTTTTCAAATGATTTTGGTTCACTTCTATCGTATATCGTTTTATTTTCCATGTGAACCGTAACTCATATTTTGGGAATTGTGATAGACCTGTTCTCACATAAGCAGCAAGAAAAGATTGGATAGTCATTCAGATATCTTGAAAGTTAGCCTAAAGCAATTTCCTCTAGGCCTGATGCGGAAATTGTTCAAGCCATGAGGCTTCTAGTTGAATTTTGTAAGTTTAACAGATAAGACGAGTTGGAAGAAATAATAATTATCAACGACTTTCAAAAACAATAATTCGTGTTTGAAATACAAACATTTGTAGCTTACTGTTTGCCAGCAGCTGGCCAAAGTAACAAAAATTACCTTGTGCACGTTGCTAACTAAGTGTTTGCATAATTATTATTTATGTTACTAAGATAAATCAGTAATCCTTAGATTAGAGAGCGTTGGAGATGTCATAAAATGGCAAATCATTGCTCCTAAAAACACTTGCAATTTCTTCGCACCACTTTCGACCATGTTTTCGACTGTTTCGACATAGCTAAAAATTTCCGATTTCCCGAATGTTCTTAAAACAAACAAACGGCCTTTGCTTATACTTCGACCAATCACATTGCAATTTTAATCGGCGTTCGCCAGGGTCTTCTTCGCCGCCGTCCATATATCGAAAAGGCAAGAAACCCTGGGTACGAGGTTGAGTTACTTTGAAATCAGTAATGATCAATATACACTTAAGGCATGAGTAATGGTGCAGAAGAAGTGAAAATATCTTCAAAAATACACAATTTTAGGAAAAAAGAAAAAAACCGTTTTTAGATTGACATGTTATGATTTGAAAACGCCAAAAAGTATAAGTGCTGCTTTTTCCCTTACTCACGCCTTAACAGTTGGTGTTGAGTGTTTCTTTTCTCGCAATTTGGGAGATTCGTAAAACCGACGAGCCTGTTACACGAAAAAAATCAATTACTTGTGAGAATTAAAATAATAAAAAGTTACTTTAGAGATTTAAAGCCTTTTCTTGTATCAAAAGAAACATCATTACTTTGCACGCTTATTTCAAGTGTTGATGTGATATTTCTAATGACTTTGTAGGGAAAAATTCACGAACAACGCTACCAAGTTGTATATAATTCCCTACAAATCTTTAGAAAAATAGTTTCGTGTAAATGAAACATGATTTTTCCGAATCCCGCTAATGTTTACAATTTTTTGCAATGATTACATTTTTCTTGAAATTTGATTGACCCACACGCTAGATGGCCGCGCGGCCGACTGAAAAAGAAGAATCAAATCCTACTTCAAAGCGCACAAAATCTGACCTACGACGGCTAACAAAGTTGAGCAATAGTTGTCACTGAGCATGCGCAAAACTAGCCGCGTACTTACGTACGGGAAAATTGCACAAGTGGAGGGCGGCCTTTAAAGGTTTAGCTTTTCCCAAAAGCATTTTATTGTAACCACACAGATTACTGTTTATGAAGAGAGAATCAGTTAATAAGCCAGTTTTATTGATAACATATTTATCTTTAAATAGTTTACTTTTCCTTAGCAGTGACTCAGCGAATTTCCGATTTGAGAAACGCACGATGGTTTTTTTACAACCCTCACTTGTTTGAAGCTCTAGTTTTTATTCTTCCTACTTTCATCAATCTTGTGCAAAAGTTCAGATCGATATAATTTCAGTTGTTGATAAATGAATTCAAGAATTACCTTACGTATTGATGATGTTACCAAACTATCTTGGTTACAAATTCTAGAAAGATATGAATATGCTATTGCCATGCTCACATTCAAGTCCCTTAATGACCCAAACATTCCCTATCAAGGTCGCAAGGAAAAATGACGTTCTCTCACTACGTAATAATAGCAGCCGCACTGGAGTACTACTGAAAAGCACCAATAAAGCGAAAACCTTCCAGTATGAAGCTACCTCGATTTTCAACACTCTACGGAAGCCAATAAGGGAATGTTCAAGTTTATCCACGTTCAGAAACAAACTGAAAGCTTACATGTTAGACAAGGCTGTTGCCAGAACTTCATTTATTTGATAAAAAAAAAAAAGAAAAAAAAAATTAAAATAAGTTTTGTACTAACGCTATCCACATACAGTACTCATACAAATTTCAGATGAAAAGCCAACTGTATTTTATTGGAAATGCTGAAATAAACTCATTATTATTGTTATTATTGTTATTGTTACCTCACTATGGTCTGAATCTGTCTCATTGTTTGCTATTACAGCTGGATTATCTTCTTGCTCTACTGTTGAAATTCTTGTATTAACCATGATGAAAGATTATGAATACAAACTTCATTATTGCTGACTAGTGGCTCACAGTTTAGGTTGACGCCTACATAAAACGTGCCAAAAGGTTTAGTGCACACGGCCGCACGCTCCCAGTTCATTCGAACAATTGTAGTAAAGGAACTATAATAATGTTAAATGTGGATGATCAATAATAATCGCTTCTCTTTTGGAACAACAAGAACGTACAAGTAGAACTTGCTTGGTCCAATAGAATTATTTCGATACCATCTATTTCCTAAAATTAAGTAAAAGATATATTCTTACGATATTTTTAAATTTTGAACCATCCTGAGCTTGAATATTCTTAAATCATTAAATTCCCATAACATCGCATAACATCGCATAACATCGCATAAACGCTGTAAACCTTGTAAATATTTTGGTGTGATTATTATTATTATTATTTAACAAATATTTTGACAGGATAGCCTCTCAGTACTAAATACTGCTATCATGAGGGTCCTGTTATGATCAGGTATTTGAAAAAAGGATAAATATATGAACATATTCACAAACAAGTTTCTTAAGTCTATTATTGTTGTTTTGCTGTTTCATGCTGAATGGGAAACTTCAACCTAAGGGTTATGCATCATCAACTGATATACTTCAATTCAGAATTTGCGGAGTAAAAATATAGATAAAACCTTAACAGTCCAACTCTCCTCTCTTTCTACTCCCTTCTCCCCATCTCCATCATTACGTACGCAAGGGTAGCGAAATGATTTGCAGAACGAAAATCAAAAACATGTCATATTATTTTTGACATGGCCCAATGTCCAAATGTCCAATGTCCCAAAAGTAGATTATTTTTAATGTCTCGATGTTTCGACCGCCGCTAACATTCTTGGAGTGTTTGTATTCATTTCCAAAAACATTGATCGAGTTTAAGAATATTTTCTTGTCATATTCATTCATTCAAGTTGTATAGAGAAGTTACACGCGACGTTAGAATCACAAAGCAGACTCCTATCCATTAGTTCATAATTTATGCATTAGAGCCACCTCCAACCTCGTTTTCATTTTGAATGAGAATGGCGTTATTATCAACTTTGTATTGACTAATTAATTAATTCTAAAGACTTCTTGAAATGTGATGTGGAATGCTGACGCAGCCATTACCCTGGACATTACGATATTTCTTTTCAGTCTTAAGTGTCGATTGGGTTATTTTTTTTTATTTGAATGACTAAACTCTCCACGAATTTTTAAGCCTCTGCTCTACAGTCAAGCTTTCAATTATGCGAGCTTACGTGAGGTTTAAAGGGATTCCTGCATCCAAAATGATATTTCAAGGGATGATAGAATTAACAAAGTTGTTTAAGAACTCTTTTTACAGTTTTTGGAAATTTTGTTTCCTTGGGCAGATATTTCAATTTAAAAATGTTGAAATTATGCAACGCATAATTATGATGTAATAAGATAGTATTTTGTTAGTGTCTATAACTTCTGAATTAGTAAATATTATGACTTCATTCTTCTACAAATCAACTCAGAGTGGAAGACTTTACTTCATAGTAACTTACAAAGATGTAATATTAATCATGTCTCAAGTTATTGCAATGAAAAGTGTTTGTTACTATCTTATTACATCATAAATATGCATTGCATAAATTAAATATAAGATTTTAAAAACGAAATATCTCAAAAACTATAAATAATTATGAAATACTGAAAAGAGACTTGTTAAACAACTTTTTGAGCTCTATCATATTTGTAAATATCATTTTGGACGCAGGAATCCCTTTAATAAAGTAACATAAATATTGTTGTAGTACTCATTAGCACATCATATCTATTTCTGTCAAGTTTATTTGATGTTCAAACATGGTATCAACCTGACATTAACAACAGGCATCTAACATCGTCTGTTGTTCAATTTTAATTCAAATTTAATATCTTCGAAGTAATTACTTGTAATTTAAACTATAATTAGTTTTGTAGAGTCAGTGAAGGTACTGTTTACATCTTGAAATGTTTAATAAACAATTATTTGAAAAATCTATAAAAATACGATGATGTTAAAAATAACAAGCAAAAGGTATTAGGTAAAGGTATTAATCTGCAGGAATCAAAAAGACGGAAAAGTTTGGAAAGTTTAATTACTTATAGATACATATTTTAACCAAACTTCTTTATAGTGTAAATCATACTTAATCATGGAAATCATTGCGTGAAATCTCAGCATCTTGTGTGACAGAGCATGACAAACCTTACAAGGCGGTCTTTTGGATTTAATTGCAAAACATAGTTGTAATCGGTATTCAGGTGAAACATGTTTTTGCATAAGGAAGAATGACAGATTTGCTCTTGTAATACTAGTGTATGTTTCTTGCATATCTAATCTTATTTTTCAGGAGCGCATGCGTGTTGGGGAAGGATTTGATTTTCTTTTTTTTTCTTTTTTTTTGTTATGTTTGTTTATTATATTTTCCTGGTGTCATTTTACAGTCCATCATATGAAGACATGGCCTCGTTTTAAATATTGCCTCGTTTTAAATATGAATAATTGTGGCGTTTGTTTGCATGCGTAACAACATGGTGCTTATAGAACGTCTTGATTTTTATAATAATATAGAACAAGACTGTCTTTCGTGTTTAAAATGAGGGAATATATCCAAACGTTGGAAATGACTTCATTCATTGATAAGCTGGGTTGATGTTTGTACACTTTTACTTTACCTCGTCACCAGGATTTTCTTGCCTTTTTGATAATCTGGAAGGAAAGAAACCCTGGAAAAGAGGTTGTACTTTTATTCGCACACAATGTGCGGAGTATTGCAAGGAAATAATTGAGAGGAATTAATTTGCCAGTCTGATGAGGTTGAATATAGTAAAAAACATCGTAACTATTTTACGCATAAGTTCATGATCATGTTGTGTCATATATTACGATTAAGTGATTTGTAAAGCTGTAAGTCATTTCTAAGTAATTCGCAGACAATGATCAATTATTGTTTATTAAGAGATGTACTTTTCCTGTTTGCTATAGCATGAAATAATCTTATCTCTTCTTATATCAACTATGATTGTTTAACAAAATGAATGTAGATAAGACCATTAATTTGGACTTTGGAATCTTCGTTCCATTTGCACTCCATCGCAACTGTTTTATTTCTACTCCACCGCAGTTGTTTTATTGACACGAAATAAATATCAAGGATTGATACGATTAAGAGCTGACGTTTATTTGTGTTTCTTAATTTTTTTTAAATAAAGTATTTTTTAACATATTTTGTTGGACTGTGTGATTTATCATGTGTATTTAGACTAGCTTTCCATCTTTCGATTTTCCAAACTGTTCTTTTTTCGTATATATGTTTTGTTTTTGTTTCCGTCTTAAATGGTTCCTGTTTGATGACAAATCTCCTTCGTACAGCTTTTTTAAACGTTGCTCCTAATCCAGACAGGAGAAGACCCTTCAGGAGGAGAACCTTCCTCAATTTCATCCGCGCGTTTGATTCTTTAGATAGACACAACCTTCACTAAACAAAGCATAAAATACTGAAACGATAAGTGTTGGTGGCTGACTGCATTATGACAAACCAAGACACCGACAAGCTATGTGGCTGCTATTGCGTCAGTGACGTTAAAAAGCACAACACCGTCAACGATTGCTGGATAATCTTTCGTCATGATGTTTACGACGTGACGTCATTTTTGACAAAGCACCCAGGTGGGACGGCTTACATACTTGGAAGAGGTGGCACAGACATTACAAACAGTTTTGAGGACGAGAACACGCATCAACACACGACGAATGCCCTGAATATTTTGAAACGATATAAAATTGGTACGGTCATAAATGGTGCTGTTGAACAGGTATAGTTAGGTTCATTATTATTGTTGCTATTAACGAATATTCATTCAGGATAAAAGATCAGTTTAAAAAATGTACAATATTTGCATATATATACATAAAAACTGTTTTCCGTTCTTGTCCTGAGTAAAGCGAAAATAAAATTCGGCACGATAAAAATAAAATTTGAGTGTGTTCGAAGTTTAAGCAAAGTGTAGCATAAATCAGCGTCGAATTTGAAGTCAAACCTAATGAAATCCAAAAAGCAAAGAGAGAAAAATGAAAAAGAAAAGTCGAACTGTGTTCTTAAAAGTATATGCTCCACCGAAATAGAAGCTAGGTCTCGAAGCTTCAAGTTTTTTCGATGGAAGTTTCAGTAATCGTTAATATGTCTTGTCCCTGTTGAATGCTTTAGTATATTTAAATGGTGCTGTCGAACAGGTATACAGTTGCTAACTCCACATCGCCGGGATCCCGGGAAAAATGTCGAGTGAGGCGGAGGTCGAGTTAGCGGGGGATTTTTTTTTAACGTAATGTTTTTGTCCACCGCCCCTACCGCCCCATATATTTTGCTTTTATTAGGTTCGGATAGTACATAGAAGAATTAAATAAGAAAACAATTAATATATTTCTTAATTTGAAATATATTTTTATCATATAACAAGTTTCCAAAAATGAATGTTTATTGATAACCTGATACTGCTGTCTAGGAATATTTATAAATTCTGCTTTGCCAACGAAGTGAAGTGTACATTCCATCTGCATTCCATCTCCTAAATTTACAGGATTTTGATTGACGGTGACAGAACACGAGCTCATAACGATAATTAAGAAATAACAACAAGGGACCGAAATATTTATTTATGTTTCTCTATGATCATCAGTCTTTAACAATAACCTCACTAGCCTGGGTACTATAATTAATGATTTAATTCTTTTGTAATCCTTTAGTTACCATGAATCCGATTATGATAATTAAATAAGCAATCTTTTAGTCATACCACTCGAGGTCAGACAAAAACATAGTGTAAAGAAACTGTACCTTGTACCAAGTTGGCCAGCCTAGTACCAAGAAGGCCAACCTAGGACCAAAGTAGTCCAACCTAGATGTTTGAAACTTATAATTTTAATCATTTACTGAAAAATGTGATTTAATCAATCATTCGATCTTTTAAGCTTTTTAATAATGTGTATGTATTTCTAAGTTAATCAAACTGACATTTTATTGTCGAAATCCATTGTACAGACAGAGATATGTAAAACATTTCTCTTTACTTATCTCTGGTACAGATAACTTCTTAACGTGTACATGTTAAGGCCCTATCTAAATTATAAGTTTGCTATTAATATTCCGTCAGGCTTACAGATAATGATGTTGACTTAAACGTTGTTGAAATACTAGCTGATATTTTCTGCAGATAACAGCATAAAAATTGATGACCGTATAATCGGTGTGTGTCAAACAGTATAAACGGAAATCAAAAATGAAATACCTTATCGGCCCTTTTTACGCCGGCCCTAATTTAGCGCCGGCCCTTTTTACGCCGGCCCTTATTCCGCCACCCCAAGATTTTGCCTTAACGCCACTTAGGGCCGTTATTTACGCCTCAAAAGTAAAAAGAAAAAAAAAAAATTTTTAAGCACTATTTTTCACTTTTTCTGTTCAAATTTTAACTTATACTACAAATGTCTTCTAATATATATCATCTAATACATGTAAGACTTAATCTATTACAGTTATTTCGTCCTCTTTTTCATTAATGCTTTCATTATTTTCTCTAATTCCCTCATCGTCATCTGATTCTACCTCTATTTCTGCTTCAACTTCTCCTTCATCTGACTCTTCATTGTCTCCAAAGAGTTCTTTCACATCTAAAGTTTGTTTCATTTTTTCAAATCTAAATTTCAACTTTAAAAAATAACGCCGATTTTTTGAAAAGTTTCCATTTTTTTTGGCCCTTTTTACGCCGGTCCTTTTTACGCTGGCCCTTTAACGCCGCGCACCAAAATTAACGCCACATTAGGGCCGGCGTAAAAAGGGCCGATAAGGTAATAAAATACCATTTACTTTCGAATATCTCGCAGGGGTATAAATAATACAGGGTGGGCCAAACAAACCCGACCCCCTAGAATCAAAATTATATATAATTATATATAACATCCTTAAAGAAAGTTGTTATTATTAATCAGCTACTTTTTTGAACCAAAATGAATAGTAAAACATGAAATCAAAGGTATTCAAACAGTGTAATTCTTTAAACAGAATCAAACTATTGAGGTATGTCTCTCAACAAGGTTTCAAAAAAACATTTTCTGAAGTCATAATCAGAATACTTGACGCTCGATAGTTTTTTTTAATTTTACTTTTAAAAAAATGTAAAATGTACAATCATCAGTAGAACAACTTCCTTCTCACTTCCCCAACTTTTCTATGAATGCATAACACGTGGCCACATGAACGTTCATTCATTTTATTCTTTCATAATGAGGTGAACAGAAAGGTGTTTTGAGCATAGTTTTCAATCAGTAAGTGAAACTATTTCAATTCCTCTGTAGATAGAACCCATTAGAATCTTTAAAACGAGACCATGCATGTTTTGGTGAGTTATATCAGAGTATTTGAACAGAAATTCGAGAAAGATGTCCATTACCTTTTAACTTGACACTATTAAAGATAATGAACTATCATAAGGTCAAGAATAAAGTGTATCAGCAGTTTTATTGTGAGATCATCTCCACAAGAGAGCCAATTATTTTTTTACTTTGTTTGAGCGCTTTGCTAATAATAAACAGCTGTTCGTTCCCAGACCATTTCTCAAGTGTTCTTTTTTCTACTGACATCAGCATAGTGCAACCCTCAGTTCTACATACAACAGTTCATTATCTTTAAGAGAGTTACAAATGGTAAGTGTCTTTTGAAACTCAGTAAGTTCCAATTTCATTTTTATAGGACGCCACTACGACGGACGACGCCGCTACGAGAGACGACGCCGCTACGACGGATGAAAAACACTTAGATGGTTATAAGGAGGTAACAAAAAATTGTATTGTTTGGATGAGTGAGACAAGTAAAGTTATCATTATTTGGATAAGCGAGACAAGTTAAGTTATCATTATTTGGATAAGCGAGACAAATAAAGTTATTATTTGGATAAGTGAGATAACACGTTTAGGTACACTGGATAAAAAATAAAAACCGGTAAACATTTGATTTGTTGGCTTTATCGCTCGTCATCTAAATTAAACCAGCTAGTTCCGATCTATTTCAAGTGAACTTTGAAAGGCTGCGTTCACATGTCAAACATACCAGTTGAAATGTATATTATGGTCGCTTATCTAAAGTATCGATTACTGGACTTCTAATCACGCTATGATTTAAAAAGTTTCATTCCGGTGAGAAATTCCAGATCTACTTCAGAAAGGTATAACCTTCATACCGACATGTTTTTCATATCGGCATGTAATGTCATGCGCATGTGGAGTAAAGAAAATTATTTGAACGTTCCTGAAAGTTCGAATATTCTCACTGTTCCACCAGTCCAAAGAATGTTTCGAAATTGCTGGCTCAACAAAACCTTTTAAACCTTTCTGTTTGGCGCAAATATCTAGCGCATGTCTGCACAGATTAGTTGAATGTGTTACATAAACAAGATAATGCATTTGCAAACTTGCGTTTTATAGTATCGTCCCCTTTTTTCCATTGTTCTTTCAGGAGTTAATCGACTGGAATCATGGCCTGGTATCACAGGTTCATAAATTGGGTGCGCATTATGGAGAGTGGGTCAATACCCCAGTCTATAGAGAATGCAGACTGTTTGACTCATCTGTACTAGAATTTCTCATTAACACTCCGTGGTATATGGTTCCGATAGTATGGCTTCCAGTTATACTGTATTTCTCAATAACATCAACGGTAGAGATCCACCATTCAATCGGTTTCTGGTTCGAAATGTGCAACGGCGTCGCTCACAAAGCCACATCCTTAGTAACGTTCAGTGTAATTTTCTTGTTTGGTGTAATTCCAACATGGACTTTCATCGAATACGCCCTGCATAGATTCCTGTTTCACCTTGAACCAACAGGCGACTATCCTGTACTGATAACATTCCATTTTCTGTTACATGGAAACCATCATAAGGTTTGTTGCTAAGCAATACGATTTAATGCAGAAGAAGTGCATTACTATTCGGTGTTGAGAGGTTTCTCATTTCAGTCTTCTTATGTGACGAATGCTAATATTCCAGGAAAAATTAAAAACTTTTTAACTTTCAATTGTTTCATTGGAATTTGAGTTTCACTTTGGTAGCCATTGTTTTGAGAAGCGTGAAATTGAATGACTGCAATCAACAGCAGTTAATGATCAATATGTTACTGTTTATGTTTCTGTTAAGCCAGAAAAATATTTATACAATACCTTGTTCATTCAAATGAAAAATGAGACTTTCAACCACATGGTTGCATGGTCACACTACGTTAGCCTGGAAGTTTAAATTCACGATTCACAAACTATTTGAGTCACAAAGGTTTTCCTATTCATCTGAAATCATTGTATAGATATTTTATAAATTCTATTCCCATCATTTTTCATTTCAGGTCCCTTTTGATACAAAAAGATTGGTGTTTCCACCTATAGGTGTGGCCATTATCGCCACCATCCTCGGCCAGACCTTCCAAGTTCTTACAAATGGTTACGGTCGCGCATTGCTGTCTGGAGCACTTGGTGGTTACGTCATATATGATCTTCTTCATTACTACTACCACACTGGTACGCCAACCCGGGGTTCATATCTCCACAAGATGAAATATTACCACGTGCTACATCACTTCCATGACCATCGGAAAGGTAATCAGAACTAGCCTGACTTCTTCGATGCTTCCAATGTTGTTTTCTTCGGGGAAATATAAGAACGATTCCTAAATGAAGCCTTGCTTCATTACTCATTCGATTTATCCCATACCGCTCTTGTGCATTATTATTCAGCTTGAAACCGAGGTTGCCGAGGAGTCATTTCTGAACAGGTCTACTAAAGATCACCAAAAGGGTATATTGTAATTCTAACCATGTTGCATGATACCAAAAGGGTATCTTTAACTATAATAGTAAACGAGACAGGAGGAGCATTAATTGAAGAAATATTCCATTAAGGTTTATTTATTTATTGTTGTAACTTTTTCTCATAAAAGCTCATAAATTCATCTACAAAAAAAAAAAAACCGTTGGGGTGTTCATATAAGATCTGATCACTTCTTTATAAAAAACCTAAATGGCTGCGATCTTGCTGACTCAGCATCATTTTGCGATTTGCATGAAATAAACAAGCATAACTCGTAACCTTGGCAAATCTTTGAAACATTTCCTAAACATAAATATCTCCTTCTCTTTTAGGTTTTGGTCTCACTTCCAAGTTTTGGGATTTTCCGTTTTCCACGGTAAACAAGGGAATCAAAGGAGATTGAAGGAATCTTTAATGAATAAAATATCCACACGTCGATGACAATATCGTCGTATGTCGGTGTCCTATGTCGGTGTAGTAGTAAATCCTGGAATTTCACAATCAATCTCTGACGGCTTTCAAAGCATACCAACTGAACCTAACCAATATATTTCAACATATTGGCGAATGCGGTGCAAACAGAATCAAGAAACACATAGAACATTTTGAGTAGATATGAATCAATTAATGTCTCGTTCATCCTGTGTCTTTGTTCGTATGAATGTTATCGTGTACATCTTTAGCTTCTTTCCAAAGAAAACCTCAACTAAAACGAATTAAACAGAACGTTGCAATGAATGAATGTTGCAATGAATGAATTATTTGTATTATTTCTTCAATAATTCCCATTTCGAATTTCCGTCTAAACACATACAACTTTCACCAATTGTGTGATTTTGTTGCCTGGTGATTAGCCTCCTTATCAAAAGTCTTTCAACAATAACAATAACAATTACAATAACAATAATAATGTTTTATTTTCTTGTTGATTATATTCCTACTGTTGTTATGTTCAACATTTTATCCTCTATTCAAGGGATATTTAAATAGGTGAAAATAACCATTAAGAAACTCCAGGGATCCGTTTTACACATTCCAGGCGTGAGAGTGGTAATTAAAACAAAAAGAAATGGCTCTGTAAATGTGCAGACAAACGAGTTAAGCAAATAATAATAATAACAATAATAAATGGTTTATATTTCGTTTCCAATTTAAACAAGATTCGCAAAAATGCGACTATATATTTCCCCAAAGTTGCAAACATTTTATCAATTATTGTGTGTACATTGATAACAAGAAAAAGGTATGAAATAAATAATTACAATGGTACAACTGGTATCAAGCTGATGTTCAGATAAAAACGTTGTCCATACTAATCAGGGTGGATTTGAACTTAATACTACAGAAAGACTTTTTTTGAACTTATTATGAAATGAAGATGTTCATAGTCAAATGATAAGATTTCTCTCACAAGTTTTGCCAAGGAGTTACAAAGTGACTGAGAAGATACTATGGACATAGCTGAAAACTATAAGACCTAAATGCAGCTAATATTTCCCCTTAAACAAATGAATATTATTTTTTGAATACGAATTTTCAGGAATTCCAACAAAAATATAATGGATTGTACATGAAACGTGAAACTTTCTTAGTACATGAATCGAAATAATTGTTTCTAATCGAAATATCCAAATACACATACATATAATCTATGCTCTATAAATGCTTAAAACAATGAAAAACACAGCAGTTCGTTAATATCAATATTAAAAGCCCACTTTAATATTCCGACTGAAATAGCAACGCAAGTTGATTATTTTCGTTGGTTTTGCAAATATAAAACCAAAAGCGTGAATGTATTTTATCACTTCATATATGCTTTTATATTTTATCACTTGACTAATTTGAGAAACGGATGTTATTCAAATAATTTACGTAAAGCCAATACACCTTTCCCGAGATTATTATTATATATTATTATGGTAGCAGCGAAAGCGAATACTGTATTAAAACACCCGTGGACTCCTACTACTCCTACTACTACTCCGGCCGAAATGGCAATTAGTCTGCGATTTAGAGTCTGCGGGACTCTACCAAAAACGCAATGTAAATTCTAATGAAGGACGCAGCCTTCTTAATTTGGAAGCTTTTTCCTATCAAACATTTAAAAGTAGATTACCCTTTATTTTAAAAGTACATAGCCTGATATTTTATAACTTAATCCACGAAATTAGAATTCATTCGAATTCTAATCAAATAGGCGTAAAAATACATAAAATGGGACTTTTAGCTCATTACGCTAACTGAAAATACTTGATATGTTGCTTTTCCTGTTAGTATAGCTTATCAGTTCAAAATTTCTTGTTACCTCGTTTGTCAAAGATCTAGTTTAAAAAGGCAGTTATTTGTTGGAATTCAATTTTGGTTTCATCAGAAATTATTATTATAAACAAACTTTGTTTTTTCCACATAAGCTCTTAAGGCCGGTTTTCTGTTCAATCGCTGTGGTCGCGCGACTGAGAGAACAGCTTTTTCATTCGCTCAGTAGTTGAAATGATTTGAACTACCAGGCGAATGAGATTGCGTCAGCCAATTAAAAATCAGATCGCTCATTCGTGCGACCACAGCGAATGAACTGAAAACCGGCCTTTACGAAAAATTTCTTACAAAAAAAACATATGTCACACAGCTCACGAATGTATAATTCTTTTGTCTTTAAATAAATTATTGCCGGTGTTTTATGATTAGACCCTATTTACACTAATTAATCATTTTCATCAAATTTATCGTTAATGCCTGTTTTCCACCAGTGAGATATCTCAGAAAACACCGGTAAAGACGTTTTTAGTACTGAAAGTAAAATTTCGAAAGTGTCTGTGTGAAAAATAAACTTGCTGCTACCGTTTTGCGCCATCTGGCTCTTGTTAGTCCGCTGAGTATTAAAATCGACGTTTTTTGGGTTTTTTTTTGGTTTTTTTCCCAAAATTTGGATGCTCACGGGCTAGATAAAATAGCATATCGCTGTTATAAGGCACAAAAGATTTTCCATTGTTTAAGACTAGACTTGGAATTACGTAATTTGTTTCCGTGTAAGCGTAGCGCACAAATAATAAAAATGGCAGGGAAATGTCGGTGTTTCACGTGTATTTATAACGTGAGTTGTTTGAAGAAGAAGGAGAGTATAATTTTGCATTGGAATCACGTTTGATACTGCTTTGAGTTGTTCAAGATGAAGTATCATAGGTAGTTGAAGGATTTCTACCCTGGTGTTAATGCACAGCAGTTTCTCTTCTAGGAAACCTGATTGTTTACTTTTCGTATATTCCAGATTCTTTTATTCTTTGCATTTATATTTTGAATTAGCTAAACATACTTAATTAAGTCTTTCCAGAGAATTTTCTGAAGTTATCTATTTCCAGTTTATAAGTGATGAATTTACATATAAAAAAGCTTTCATGATTTTTCCCAAGAAAATTTTTGATTACAATTAATATTATTAAGTATTAAGTGAGTAAAACCTTTTGCTTTTGACTTACCTTATGATCAACTTACCTAATCCTATATATAAAAAGATTTGTTTCAATTTCGTAACTTAATGATAAATGAACTGTTTTAAATTGGAAGTGAGGATTGTAGTGTGGTGATGTGGAAATCTTTCATTTAATATGAGTAATATGAGTTAAGAAATGAAGATAATTCAAACTATTTGCTTTGTTTGAAACTTTTCGGCTTACACCATGTTCAGTATAAAACAAATTTGACTGAAGCCGAAAAGCTTTTAATTAATAAAATAATGTATTTTATCGTTGTAAGAAATGAAGATGTTTTAATAATAGCTTTTGTTATGGAGATGAACTGTTTTAAATTGGAATTGGGGATTGTAGTGTGGCGATGTAGAAATCTTTCAGTTTTTTTTGTTTGCACAGAGTGTTAGCACTTAATAAATTTTATAAGTATTTTTATTTACAACAGCACACAAACAAAACAACATTATTTATAACACCATTTATAACAGCAAAGAAAAAAAATTACAAAAATGATTGGCTAACTCATTGAGATTTCCTCATAGAAAACAGCTGATTCCTCTTCTCACAACCTTTATAGCAATTCCTTATCTTGATTCAAGTAAACCTATTTTCACTCCAGTCAAAGCTCTCATAAAAATCTTTTGTAGCATTAAAATAAATCTGACTTAGTGCTTACAATTACTCTCATAAAACATAAAATGTCAAAAACCATTACCACGACATTAATTTTGCTGCCAAGGTGGGAGTCCACCTTTTACGAATCAAGATGATTTCCTTTTTATATATATTTGAAGGAAAATGTCATAAAGTTCATTTGTATAATACTACTTATATTTTTCAAATGCATAATTTCTGAAAATACACTGACACCTTTTGACTACTGTTTATACAGATTTTTTGAAGGGCTTGAGTAATATCAGAAGTGGGTGCATTTCTTATCTTTTATATGTAATTTTATCATAGGCAGTATGTTTTAGAACATTTTTCAGTTGAAAGTTGTTTTTTTTCAATTACCGTTAAGGTTACTGTAAAGGAAAAATGCACACCTTTGGTTTTTACACAATAACTCCCAAGTTTTAAACAATTATTATATAAAAGTATATATTTCTGAAAAGCTCTGTTTTTCCTCTAAAAGATAGTCTAATTTGCAAAAAGGTAAATTAATCATTTTTTGGAAATTTGAGCTGAAAACAAAAAAGTTTGTAGTTGTGTTTGACAAGTTCCTGTGACACAGATTTTTGAAATTTCTTTCTAAAGATTATTGCATCATGTTCTCAAAAGATCGAACTCAAAAACCGTGTCAGCGTTTTTTAAATAATTAAGTCTTTCAAAAGTTATAATGAAAGAAGTTTTAAGTAACATAATTATGCTAACTCCAAAGCTAAAGCAACGATTTATTTTTGATTGGCATAATTATTTCAAAAACTGTGACACGGTTTTGTTCTACAGTCTGTTGTGATCACGTGGGTATAATTATTTTAGCAATTCGATAAATATTCGTGTCACAGGAACTCCTTATTGGTAGAATTTTTACATAAATTTAATTTTGAGAAAACGCGGTTTTAAAAAATTACTCAGCTGGAAACTTTCAGCATGATAAACAAACATGCGGAATGGTGCTCTATTGTTATAAATTTTCTTTCTCAACAATCTAATGGCAATGACTAATTAGATTAACTCAATGGAAAAGAAAAAACATTTTTCGTTTTCTTTTTCTACTGGCAGTAAATGCGTTTTTTCGATAGCGTTGTCTGTTCATGGCGTAAAATTTTTAATAATAATACACGTTTTTTTTTTTTATAAGAAAGTCACTTTTTGGCCCGAGCCTCGATTTTCTTAAGGTTTTTGACCAAATGAGGCTGAGATTTTCTTAATGTTTTCTTAACTTTTCCACTCTGAATTTCCTTTTGTTAAGACTTTGCTTTAATCATAAGCAGTAGAAACATCAATTTTGGAGAAAAAAATCACTTTTTCCTCCAAATAGCAATACGATGTTCTGCGGAATTCTTTTCAGTTTTGCTGTTTTATGAAACTTATGTTACTTTAGATTATATCCATTAGAATGACGTCAAAATGCCAAAGTTAACCGTTTTTTCCCTACCGAAACTCAATACGACCTAAAAGCTGATGTTTAAAAAAATGTGATTTCTGGAAAACTGAGGCTCGGCATTTTCTTAAGATTTTCTTAAGGTTTTGAGATTTTTGAGCCTCATTTTCTTATAAAAATTTTTCTTATAAAAAAAAAACGTGTATTTGATTTGTTTGTTCAATAAGAAACACGATGATAAGCTTCTAACTACAAAGTTCATTCATTCTAATAATGCATACTGAAGGTGAGGATCAATGTTTACATGTTTTATTTAAAATCCTCCTGCAGAATTTTCTCTCAAAAACGGTTTTTCCTCGTATTTTGGGAAATAAAAACACTTTTGACAAAAAAGATTTATTGCATATGGAAAATTAAGCTCCGCTCTATAATAATATCAAAAAATCAGAAAATGTGATTTTTACCATTTTTTTCCTTTACAGTAACCTTAAGACTCGATTAAGAGCCCCCCTCAAACAAGCGCTGTCCTCAAATAAGTGCCCCCTTCATAATCGAGTCTTGACGGTAGATTTATTTTTATTAAAATAGGTTTGTAAAAACTCTTCACAATTGGGCAATATTATAATAATATAATATTACAAAATATTGGGTTTCTCATGTTGAAGCACTTTATTTTGCTCTGGTAGCTACTATGAAACTGTTTAACTGTGTTCAGCAGGTACAGATTTACAGGTGTTTGAACTGACTGGATTCACACAAGTAATTACTATTCCATAAAATTGCAACAGAACATTGACTTTAGCCATTGTACCTGCTAATTGATTGATTAAATTTCCAGTTATTTCACTAAATCCTTTTGGATTATTTTGGCAATTATTTAGTTCCATTTGTATATTTTGTATATTTGCCACTGACTTGCGGCCTTTTAAGGCTGCTTCATTATATTTGAAAACGATGAAAAAGAAGTTGATTGTACTAGCATTAACATTTACCAAAGCTACCAAAGACACTACAACTGAAATTACACGATATCGAAGCAAAAACAGATGTTATAATTGAATATGAAGTAGATAAGGGTAGACATCTATACATGTATCCCTTTGTTTACTATAGAAGAAATTGAAAAACACGGATAAAATGTGGAAAACAAAATGTTATTAAAATATGCAGCCATAATAAATATGAAAAAAGAAAAACAAACTTGTTCATAAGAACATTTTATATACATACATACATACATACCTGATGATGTTCTTGTAAAACGAAAAGCTTCGTGTAAAGATAAAATGTTCTTATGAACAAGTTTGTTTTTCTTTTTTTTTTAGATAGATAGGTATATTTTCTGCTAATAATAAAGTTCACAGGCTGGTAATATATATAATGTTACAAAAATTTTCAGAATGTTAAAAACAACGTAAAAACGTTACAGTTTCTATAATTAAATATGTTAAGTGGATATTCTCGTAAACTCATAAATAACAAGGAAAACTCGTAGAAGATCAGGGTGATCTTATCATCGAGAACCTATTTTGCTTGTTCTTGTTGAGATATTTTTTCAGAATCTAATAATGTACTATAGATGTAGTCTTTAAAAATTCATTTGCAAAATGTTTGTTAAAATTTTTTTCCATGTTGTCAGTGTGTAGGAGGAGCCTTAGCCTTAAGTTTTTGCTTAAAGTTTATATAAGATTTGCAATCCAGTGGAGTGTTTGTGGAATCTATGAGGATATTCCACAGGTGCGGTGCACGAAAAGATATAGCGAATTGCTTAAGTTTATTGCAGTAATAAGGTTCAGATAACATTCTCGCAAATCTTCATATAGAAAGCATTGAAAGTACAGCTTCAGGATTCAATTCGTCCAAGTAATCTTCGAAACTAATGTCTTTAGTTTCGAAGTGAAACTTCAAGCAACAGTATTTGTTTCAATTTCAAAATTGTCCCCAGCACCTTTCCTTATGTAGAGGTTTATCCTACTTTTACACAAGTTTCTTATTTTACTATCCTTTGGAAATTCAAGGAATCTAATTCCAGTTTTTCTATATCTTTGTTGTAAAATCCGCTGTTGGGAGCGGTCATCCAGATGAAGGTGGGAACGATATCGAATGCATTCTAGATATCGTTCCCACCTTCATCTGGATGGTCCAGGATATTGTTGCTCTGTATCTTTTTTTATCTTCCAATTTTTAAAATAATATTTATTGCGCTCACAAACGCACATTTTACCTATAATAATGTTTTTTTTATTATTTTTATTCAGTGTTTCAACAAAAGTTTACCACTAATTTTCTGAATAACCTTCGGTATACTTTGATTATGTGATAATGCAGCTGTTCTCCTATTTCTTTTGAACTTCATGTTTCCTTCGATTTTTTTTTTTTACTTTACGGAAAACAATATCGGTAAAGGTGTATTAGGTTTTATTGCGGTTTGTTGTTATTATACAATAAAATGTAGAGGAATTCGATCAATCCATTAAGTTTCCGGATATCTGTATGGTTCTTGTTATTGTCGTCTTTTATAAATGCTTCTACTAAAATAAGAGCAAATCAGAACTTATTTGTTCATTGCTGGTAGGAACTTCAATTGGATGAACATATAGACATGGGTTCTGTGACAAATAACACTACAGCAACAGAAAACTCTTGTGTTCGGGCATTATCAAACTTTCACACAAACACAAGAACTGTCTTAATAATTGTGTTAACTCTGGTTTCAGTTTCTGCTACTTGTGCAAATTTTCTTGCGCTCTATTTGTTTTATACCATTCGGTCTTTGCGAGATGCTTCAAACAAGTTTTTGATTTCTTTGGCCATTGGAGGTATCTTGCATGGTTTTGTAATGGGGCCGCTGAGTATCTTTCAAGTAAGTGGCTTACTGGAGAGTTGCGCAATAGAAGCAGGATTCGTCGAAAAAGCATCCAGTGCAATAATGACAATTCATGGAGTTACGATGTGTTGTATTGCTTATGACCGTTACATACGTATAGAGAACGGCCTGAATTATGACACCATAATGAGAGGAAGAAGGTTGATTATCTTGTTGGTTTCGCCTTGGCTCAGTCCAACACCTCTTTTTATCATTAGATTGTTCAGTCATACCATTTACTCAGCTATAGCAATTTTATTGATCATATCTGTGTATGGCACAGTAATAAGATGCTATCAACTGCTTATTAAAAAACTTCACCAAACCACTAACATAACTACTCAATCTAGGAGACGAAACTTAAGGGCTATAAAATTTATTGGTATCATAATAACGGTCATGATCGTCACTTCCGTTCCCATCCTCTTTAATCAAGTTATGCGGTTAGTGTATTATCTCATGGAAGAGCAATGGCTACCTTATAAAGAAATGGTACCTTGGTTAAGAGCTATCATACGCATCGTCTGCATATTGAATGGAACACTCAATCCTTGTTTGTACTTCGTAAAGCATCAAGGATTTAAGATGGCTTTCAAGTCGCTGTTTAGAATACATGAAAGTTCTGTAGGCACAGATAACAGATAGCTCTATGATAACACAAACAGTTCTTTTTTTAATGGGTATCTAATACGTAGTACGCTTATATTGGCGATTTTGAATAACATGTGTATCACTATTTTATCACTATTTTTATTACACTATCATTATTCTATCATTGTACCACTATTCGGAAATCTATCAAAAATTTTTAATGTTGTACCAATGTAATCATAAGCCTCGTGGCATAAACACAATTGCAAATCTATATTCAATTTATGCATAATTGACATTATCACTATCACCCCGGGAATATTTCATCTACTTTGTATGTAAATATTGTTCGACATTCAGCAGAATTCTCATTTTGTTTCTCGCACTATTCGTACGATTGCCCCTGCAAAATTATAAGTGTGCTCTGGATGTTTAATAGTTTCAAACATTCAGTTGTCCATAGCACTATTTATTTATTTATTTATTTATTTTATCCTTGGTACCTACCTAGGGCATTGCCAGTGAGCCAGCAGGGCGGTCCACAACCAGTGGACAAGCCGGGCGCCGACTTTGACGTAAGGGCCTCACATGTTGTAGACTTTTTAAGTGCTACTATTACTGTGAAAGATCCAACGCTGGAAGCGGCCGCACATTGTTGTTTGGCAAGCTAGGCGTTATGGGATCTAAGTTTACCCTCACCCCGACCACTATGCCTGAGGACGAACTAGTACTGGCAGACTAGACATCCACCCATCTCAGATAGATGTTACTATTTGTCCATTGTGTGCACCACAAGTACTATTATGAAGTACTGTGATATTGCACATATAGACCCGTGAAACGTCCGTCCTGTGGATTGAACCTCCACCGTTCAGAAATTTTGCCTCTGAGTAGCCAGATTACAGGTGCACGCCACAACACCCAGCTCCCTAAAATACAACACCGGGAGCAATGACTTTTTCGTTCCAGAGACCATTTTATATGATGATGCCACGCAAAACAAGGCATAATAGTACCTTTATATTACTTCGCTTTGAGACAAAGTATTCCCAATGTCGTATGGACTGTTTTTACTTTTAACCATGCCACCATTGTTTAGGTTTCATTGTAGGGAGCACACCCTCGTAGTTTCCTGGGAAAAATAGCCAGGAAAAAGATTTTCCTTCAGCGAACGTATGGCCAAAAAGTGGTTCAAAGGAGAATAATTCCACACCATTCCACAAAAATGATCACTTAACTATATATTAATAGCCGATTCTCTGTTTGTTTGTTTGTGCGTTTGTTTGTTTGTATTCACGTTTGATGACATTTCGGGACAATCTTGTGATCAAACAATCACATTCCGGGACAATAATTTTTGGCGGGACAAAATTTGTCCCGATATAATTTAAACGGTAAGTAGACTGCTTTTTGACTAAAAATGTGATTTCTGGCATTTATACTGAAGTCCCGGTAAGTGCATGTTTAGGAAACAAACGACATATGTTGAAACAATTAATTATCGGGACACAACATTTCCAGATGTTTTTTACAATTTTCAATAAATTATTGTTTCAGCGATAGTTTTTATCTATTTTTTTTATCTCCCGCACTGGTTAAATCCACTTTGTAAAAACAAACACTATGTCCCGAGATGTGCAACAGTTTGTTAAGTCCCATTAAGTGACTCAGAATACAATTTTGGTTTTAGTCACAAACTGAAATAACGCTCACAACGGGAGTGGCAGTGGCAGGCGGGTTGCAATGGTTAATGATAACTCAACTATCAATGTAATACAATGATTAACGTATTTACTCAAAGTACAATTCTTGAAAAATGAGTTACAGTGCTCTAAATCGTTGATGTTCGTTAATATTGGCGGTCATACAGGATAAACAAAATCACTTGAAATGCAAAGGAACACAAAATAATAACAAAATATCAACAAGAAAACAAAATCTAGAAGTCTTTTGCCTTAGTGTAAATGTAATGCACTTTAGAACGAATGGTAAGCCATTTTCGTCTTTGTAATATCTTGTAACATTTTTGCGCAGCTTCCACCATTGCTCTGTTAGGAAGCTGCCTTTGAGCAATTTGAGTCTTAAAAAACGTTTTTACTGCATCTAACTCCTCTGGCGTCCATGGGACCTTTACACCCTCGCGTCGCTTCACTAAACAGCAGTTATTTGAAGTTAGATAAAAATAAGTTTAAAAGGAAAGGAAAGAAACCATTACCACACGCACATTTTTCCTGTTGGTCATTTTCAAACACAGGGGTTTCTCCACCATCGCAATCTTCCCCTATTTCCATAATGACTGGTACTTCCACCTGAAATAAAGGATAATTTTTATCAATTTTATATAATTTAACCCATCCATAAACTTTGCCACTGTCAGCAGACCTATGCCACTATCAGCAGACGTATGCCACTTGCATATGGTTATTTCACTATAATGGGGTTAAAGCTGTTCATGCAAATATGGGGGCAAGCAGGGAGAGGGTCAAAATAAAACGATATTTCATGATATGATTTGTGAAAAATTTGAAAAAATGCAAAGTTAAAAAAGTTTAAAAGTCAATTGAGCACAAAAGAGTACAGTATTAACAAGTATCTTGTTTGACAATGCACACAAATAGATAATGAAAACACTAAGTGAAACCTGTTTATCTTCAGAGGCTTGAGCATTTGCAATACCAATCATTGAATGGGAATCAGAAGACCCTAAATAATTCAAATCGGTATAATAGGTATAAAAAGCGCTACCATGAAACTTTCTCAATATTCCATATTATTTAATAAAATACTTACCAAGATCTTTAATCTTTTTATTTTCTAGATCTTTTCCCTGATCTTTGGCCACCAAAAGTTTCGCCACTTTAGTGAGTTCGACAGTCGATTCCTCTTGCCGGTACCACTTTTTATGGACGTCAGCGGAGTGTCCCAAATGATCAGTAACCCAATTGAGTTCAGCATCATTCATGTCCAGGAGCTGCAAAACCGTGGCCATTTCCTTCCTGATTTTTGTAGACGTAATTAGATGTGGTTTCTCTAACTTGATCTTTTTAGTGACATCATGAACTGCATCCCATCCTCTGATTGGGTTGGTTGAGCCCCTGGTTGGTCGAGCAAAAATAAATTGATTTTCTCTAGAAACACCCACAGCCTCACGAAAATGGATAATGATATCTACACCTCTTTGCATTTGTTCGGTGAAAAGGATTGGGACACGACGCTTTCGCTTTCCCTTGATATACACCACTTTCATTCGATCAGCTAAAAGCTTCTCCACTGGATCCTTTATTTTTTCAATATCATCATTACGTTTCCATTGATCAGCTCTTTGCCAATCAGAAACTTCGATTTTTGCAGCTTCACCACCTCTGCGGGCATTGAAGGTTATTATTCTAACCAATAATAGTTTTTGCAACCACGACCAATGGTCAAAACTATCATTATTTGCTTTCGCTTTTTCAGCTAAAAACAAAAGCTTATCAATAGTAGAGGTCAAAAATTGGCGAAGCGTCTTTAAATCTTTCGTCAAAGGCAGAAGTTCTGGGGTTTTGTCTTTTTTGCATTCTAATGTAGAGACTGCATGTCCAGCATAGATGTTCCAATACTGAGAATGTAATTCCAGGAAATCCCTTGCATCATCAACCATTTGCCTATCCTTAGTTTTGATTCCTAATGCTCTTTTAGTACAAGCAAGTGATTCTAAAGATCGTCCAAGACGCAATAATAAACTGGGCGTTCCTACAGCTTCGTCACCCTTATGTGACACAATTTTCTTCACAGATTGTACAACTCTATCCCAGTTTGCTGGGTCAATCAGAGTCAAGGATGATGCTTCCGAATCGCCACATAACTTTCTGTATTCAATTATCAAGCGAGCTACGTTACGCAATTTGTTAGAAATTTCATTAAACATTGAATCACCTCGTTTCTCATACATGATAAAACCGTACAGGATTAACCCATCATCGTTCTTCACTAAATTAGTGATATGGTCATTAGCCATTCGTGAAAAGACATTTGCTTTCAAATCTGCATAGTTATCATCCTTCGAAATGCATCTCTGTAGAAATATCCTGGAAGTCTTTAAATCAACTTTCTGCTTACTTGTACTTACTTCTTGGTCACCTTGGCAAATTTTCATATGTCTAGAAGCAGTGCGACAGTTATACATTCCAAAACATTTCATGCACGTGGTATAGTTGTCTACTGTCTGTGTTTTATTTTTCCCATTTCTCACGACAACAAGTAAGTCATTTGACTCACGCGCAGACTCCATATTAGCATCAAAGTCTCCTTTTCTGCGCAGCAACGCCAATTTGGCATTCTGTTGTTTTCTAGGCAATTTTAATATTGCTTCTACCTCTTCTTCTTTCTTGTGAACCATTTTTATATGTCTTGATAGTTTGTACACCCATTTGTTACAAAAGCAGCATCTGTGTACTTTACGACCATCAGTGTGAAGTTTCGTGGTGTAAGATCCTGCAATAATCACAAAATACAGAATGAACATAACATGGAAATTATTATTAAACTAAACTATGAAAACCAAATCTCTTGTGCTCAATCAGTAACACTGACACAATTATTACACTCATCGCATATTACTGAAATGAGTCCCGTGAAAATCCGTTACCATATTAACCATTGCAAAAACGAGACGGAGTATGATAAAAAATAAACTCGGGAAAAGTTTCTTAAATTTGGTGGATGACGCAACACATTGTATTTCTTCCACTAAAGAAAATGTTTTTATAAACAAATACAAAAACTGGCAAAGATTACAATGTTCCCGAACATTCATTCATCACCTATTATGAAGGCGTTCTTTTCAAAATCTGCATATTCATATCTGAATCATCATGAAAATTTACAAAATCCTCAGATGCAAGTTGCGGTTGTCCGAGAGATATAACCGACCAAAAAAGGAAAGTGAGAAGTTCAAAAAAAAGACTTTCTGAGCTTTTTTCATTGAAGCAATAATCATGGAACCCACTTGACTCAAATGACTCAACATGATTGATCAGATCAATCGTCGAAAGTGAAAATGATAACTTGAAAAATATTTCTGCTTATCTGTTCAGTCATTATAAAAATGAAAAATGATAATTATAAAATAATAGAAAATGTTAGTTATGGACTGAAGCCTTATTGTATTGTGTGGTATAAGTAATGCTTTTTATGTGATATTTTAAGATACTTTAAAACTTTGGAAAAAGATGTTTAAATTTGGCCAGAATTTGATTTTGGGAGATTGACAAAAACCGCTAAATTTGGCGGAATTTAATTTGGTGAATTTTTTGCATAAACGCCAAATTCACTTCCCAAAAATTTTTTTTCCTTAAGGTAATGTTTGGAAGTGTGTTAGTGAGTTGCTTGTGTAACTCACGATTACATGTAGTTGTCAATCAGTTCTCGTAAAGTGCAAATATTTTATTGCGGAAGCGAAAGTACCTAAGATCTCAGAAACCAAGGGGTATAAGGGAATTGGACACTTTGGATCAAGTGATTTTTGGGCAAATTATGATTTTATCACCACTGTGACGTCAATAAAATCAATAATAATATCGGTATCCCATATACTTTTTTTATCAGTATATCGAGAGCTACAAGATGAGACCTTTTAACCTTTTTTATTTTTCACTTTTATTTGTCAGACGTCTTACACAAGTAAAACACTTTTTACAAGATGCACAGAATTTATATTAAATGCAATTCATATTGTACTTAAAATGTTAAGGTTGGGCTCCATGAACTATTATAGCTCTACTAAACAGTTCACCGTCTTTAATACATCCGTCGTAAATACGGATCAAGAAGAAAATTGTATTAGGATTAATGACTTATAGTACGGAAATCACCTTTTGCCCTTTTCCCAACCTCTTTCTTCTTATATTCATCATTATCATCATTATTTTCTTTTTGACTGTCAATGTCACTTCCAGCTGAATCAGATTGTTCCAAATCCAAGTTATCTGAAATCACATTCCAAATTTTGATGATTAATGATTTATCATTAGAAAGGGTAATAAAATGGAAATCAACGAAACATTCATAATGTTACAAAATTGCAAATTCGAAATACCTTTCCTTCTTTTAACGGTATCATGATCGTTCGCTAAATAAGCATCATTTTTAGAATACAATTTTTGTTCGAGAGCGCACTTCAAAAACATAACACGAAGAAGAAATTTTTAATAAGTTACATTTTACCTTGCTTTCTTTTTTGATTTGTGGAACCTTTTACTTCATTGTTTTCTAAATACAGTTCATTAGATTATAAAACAAAAATGAAATATTTTATAAAGCACTTAAGCACTTAATAGAAGGTACCTGGGTTTGTAACTGGTGTGAATAATTGTTCCTCTTCAACAGGCATATCTTGGACTAACTTTTCTATGTATTCCCAGATTTCATCTTCTCCACTTGAAGATGACTCAAAACTTAATTCGTCATTTGAAGGCGCATATTCACTGCAGCTTTCATCTTCATCAGTAGTTTCAGGTTCATCTAAAGCGTTTTTCTTAAAAGAAACAGCAACTTTGTGCTTATTAGTCAGACAAAAAATAATGTACTGATATATAAATTATCTCTTTATAATAATACCAAGGGTGGGGGACTTTCTACTCCACTGTCATCTAGTATAAAACTGGATTCCTGAAAAAAGAAATTTTAAAAAATTAAAGAATTACGGCAAGTAAATTCTGTTAACTTTAATTTTTTTAAATAACAAAAACATCCTAATAATGAGTTTACTTACCAAAATAGGATCTGGCCCTACACTTTCATTCTATAACGTGAAATATCAAGAACTTTAAAAGACAAGGTTACAATAATTTCGCACGAATATCATATTAAATTATAGTGAACCATTATAGCATAAGGTGACATTATAGTATCAGGTAACAGACATTACATACATTATCAACATTTGGCAAGCCAAACTTTGATTTTCTCAGTAAACTTATTCTTTTACTTTGATCATTTTTTCTGGTTTTCCAAGTATTTTTCTGAGAAGAATAAAACAATCTTACATTTACAGAGAATACTATGGTTAATTTAGCAGGTGACTTGCAACTTACAAACCTGAACATGTGTTGAAATAACAGGAGAACTTGTTTTCTTTCTGTCTAGCTTAGAATTATCATCAAAACTTCCATTAGACTAAAAAAAAATTTTTTTCATGTCAGCACCAATGCAAGAGATGTTGAAATTTCTAAAACTGTACTTACACATCCTGGTAATGATTCGTCACTCACATCCTCTTCACATGATGCTTCTACTGTCTAATAAATGGCAAAAAGCAAATCAATGTTTTTCCTTAATGTACATATTAATAAAAATTAATTAAAACAAACTAACATAACCCTAACAGTTCTTACAGAGTCATTAGTTATCCAAACATCTAGGACAGATGAATCTGTGCAATAAAAATCTATATGACACAAGAACAAAATAAAAATATATTAAAAAGAAAAGTATAGACTGTAACAATTTTAATCACATTCAATTTTTATAAAATATATATGTAAGGGAAGAATTTTGTCAATGTACAGACAATTGAATCGGAAGACTTCCTTTTGCCGAAATTCATAGAAGATAATATCTCTAGCACCAGCCACAAAAAAACTTTGACATTATCAGATAAAAGAAAAACTCAGTAAAATATCGTTACCAATGTCATCTTTTCTGTTCCTGAAATTCCTGACATCCTGGTCTTGTTTCCTAATAGGGTGTGATTTGTTAACCTGTGAACAAAAACAGTAGCAACAAACTGTAAAATGTTTGCATCTTCAACCTCGCAAATGCTTGTTCCACATTTCCTTCATAAAAATAAAAACTTAAAACATTCTATTAACTTTACATGAAACAATTCCATGAAAAAGTGCATAATGAACCACAATCAAAACTAACAATACAGGTAACCGATTGCCACTACTGTGATCTTCCATTTTGCACAATATTATGAAGTTAAAAAAATGACCCAATAAATACCCGATCACCCATAAATGAGATATAATGGTAGGAAAATAAATCACAAAAATGAAAACACAAAATGCAAAAAAGTTTTGATGTGTTGTTAGTGTAGTGCTATCCTTGCATGTTTGTTGTGAATTTTTTACAGTTATATTTAAAATGGGTTTTGAAATCATCAAGTTCATTTAGTTCTAGTTGATAATTGAACTTTGGGTTAACAATTTGAACATTCTTCATAATATCTGGCTCATAAATTGCAAATTGCCACCTGCTAATTCAATCTCTGTGTTGAGAATTGATTTCATAAAGTCTATTCATAGAAATGTCATCTTTGTTGTCATCCTCTAACAAAGTATCATTGGCAATTATGTTTACCATTTCCATGTCTTTCTTGGAAGTGTCATTTTTGCTGCCATCCTCTACCAAAGTATCATTAACAATGATGTTTACTCTTTCCATATCCTTCTTAGAAATTACATCTTCGTTGAGCTGAAAGAAGGATTAAAGCTGTTGGAAGTTATTGGGTACTAAGAAGAATAAAATGATATACTTTATTATATTCCTAATGAAGACTTAACACATAGATTAACTTTACCAAATGATGATGATGTTTAGTACACAACCCATTAATACATCAACATGATCACATTTTGATGAAAATTATTCTAGTGACTCCCATTCAGATAGTTGACACCATGTACTCATCATTTTTGTACGAAACGTCTTATTGATAATTTATTTCTTAATTCATACTTATTTTCTCATAAGTTAATGCTGTTTATGAGACATTAGAAGATTATCCTGAATTGATAATGACTTCCTCCAGAAAATAAGGAAAAACAAAGAGCAGAGGACATTAGATTCCAAAGTTAAAATATGTCCCACTAAATATCCAATCATCCATACATGAGACGCAATGGTAGGAAAATAAACCAAATTTTAAACTTTAAGTCCCATTAAGTGTTACAAAAATCAAAGCACAAAATGCAAAATTATTTTCATCCTAATTAAACTTGTTGTTACCGTAGTGCTATCTTTGCATGTTTGTTGTGACCTAATTTTACAGTTATATATAAAATGGGTTTTGAAATCATCAAGTTAATTTGGTTGAAGATGATAACTGAATATGGATTTGAAATTTGTATATGTTTACCGTTATATCCTTCATATAAGTGCCGACATTGTTGTCATCCTCTTCCAAAGTATCATTAGCAATAACCATTTCCATGTCTTTCTTAGAAGTGTCATCTTTGTTGCCATACTCTACCAAAGTATCATTGGCAATGTTGTTTACTGTTTCCATATCCTTTTTAGAAATGTCATCTTTGTTTAGCTGAAATAAAAAGAATCTGAATAAAGGATTAAAGCTGTTGGAATTCCTTGAGCACTGACAAGAATAATAAAATCCATTTGCACTTTCATGATGGAAGACTTGACACATAGCTTAACTTAAGAAAATGAGGAAATTTTATCTCATGCCAATAGCAGATACAGACAAAAAGAATCTTTGCTTCATAATGTATTTTAATCTAAATTTACACTACATTTTAGAAAAGTTTAGTACACAACCTATTAACACATCAAAAAGATACTAATTTGATAAAAATTCTTTTAGTGACTCCCATTCAGATAGTTTAAACCATGTACTCATCATTTTTGTACCAAACTCCTTACTGAAAAATTATTTCTTAGTTCATATATTTTTTCAAACTTAGAGATAAGTCAATGCTATAAGCAGATTATCCTGAGTTGATAATGACTTCCTCCTTGTGAGCGAAATTATTTATTTTTTTGTGTGCGACGTGAGTTCGAAGCAAATACATTTCAACGCCCAATCGAACGTGACCTTTTTTGGCTGATGAACTAATAGGAATAACGTTTTGTTTTTATCGTTACTGTTAGATTTATATTCCACGTTGACTTGGTTTTGAAAACAGTACATCAACTAAATACAAAGAAACTAACTGATTAAACATTTTGGACAAAAAGCAGCAGTGGCAGAACGTGGCAGCATATGTTCGGTTTGCCACTAACTCTTGCCTGACTGTCTGAGACGGATGAACTTTTTTTTTGAGCAATCAAAATGTTTAAAAACCGATAGGTAAAAAAAGAGTATCATATCAAAACAAAATGTTTTTTTTTTTTTTGCTTTTCTTTTAATAAATTAATTTCTTCTTTTAATTGTTAAGCGTTCTGATGGAACGTTTTTTTATTCTATTTATTCATTTAGCACGTGCCTTTTTTCTCTCCTCCGTGTGAACTTTTTAAGAAGAGAAACCATTTCCCTCTTACGTTTGATAGCACTCATGTTAGAGCGCGTAACTTTTTTTAAAACAAAAGTTAATAAAAAGTTGAAGTTTTCTCTCTCTACGTTTTGAGTGTATTGTTACACTAATAAAAGATTGGCTTTACCAGAGGTTGTGACTTCGAATCTGCTTCTGGTTGAGCACAAGTTGTACGAGCCGTTTATAAGGAAATTTGACGTTTATTGATAGAGTGATACAGAGCAGGTGGATATGGGCGGCGAGCGACGCGGCCTTGTCGGCTAGTCTATCTATAAATTATGCCTTTTTCCTTGACTCGGATGTCTCGTGTAGGTGTAACGCTTTAACGGTACCTGAATGTGTGGAAAATTTTGATAGTGACTCTTTGTATTGGTATTGTTTTTGGTATATTTCCAGATAGTTTTGATGAATTTTTAACTCGAACCGTTTAAGGATGTTACTTAAGGCCAAATTAAATGTTTCAAGAAGAATTCAGAACAAAAGACCACGCCCTTTTATTAAAAGTTTATTTTCATTTTCGGGAGCAAGATTCCTGCTCCCGAAAATGAAACTCCAGAAGTACCTATTAATTGAACTACCTCTGTTTCCTTTTTTACTTTAAGTGAAAGCAGTCGATAGGCTATCACCATTGGCACGTCATGCACATGTGGTTGTGAGATTTTGACTCTATTCACGAAACGTTTTCATTTTTTTCTGCGTAAGTGCAATTGTCTCGAGGGAAAGAAATAATGATTTGCCGTTGCCGGCTGTGTGGCAAGGATAACATGAAAAAAAGCTTTGCTTTCAGTATTCATCTTTCTTATGACCGAGTATGTTTCTTTTAAGGCACATGGGGTGGTATTGGGGTGGCAGTTCCAGTTTACTCATCTGCACTAGTAACAAACAAAGATGAAAAGGAACTAAAACATTAGACTATATAAAAACTCTGAGCTACATTGGAATATTTCCATTTCAACCATTGGATACGTCATAAAACCAGTTTTATTTGGTTTCAAGGAATGAAAGACCATGAAAGCTGTTTTAAAGTATTAAACTAAGATTACACATAAATTGGGCAGGCACTTCCCTAATTTCCGTTCAAACACAGCATGGCTTCAAACCATAGACCATAGAAATACCTAGAAATAGGTATGAAATAGGTATGAAGGTATGAAGTGCAGCGATGGTGTAGTGGTTAGTACCTTTGAGTGTGACCGCCGAGACCCGTGTTCGAGTCCACTCATGTCGTATCTCAATACACCACTCCGATGCGCTTTAAAAGCAGCGTGTCAGCCCATTAGGAGCCATCGACTGACTGCACACTGGCCTGAACCAACCATTACGGGTGGAAGCCCAAGGACTAAAAACTCCCGTTACTTACTTACTTACGTATGAACTAATATTCGTTTCGATTGCGTGAACGACTTTTCAAATTAATTATCTAAGTGGACTGGTGATCAGGTTGATATTACTTGTGAGTTGGGTTTGTGATAGTAACGATAAATTATCAAGTCAATTTTCTCTGAAACGTCCTTAGAAATATATAAACGAAGAATCAAGGTAATAGCAAACAGAAAATATTTTCATTGATAAAACATCTTCCATTCACACATGCGTAACTAAATCAAAAATAACAAAATAATTTAAACACGTAACATTACTGTTGAAGCTCTACCTATACCTCAAAAGTTGCTGAAAACTCATTACCATTCGACCTCGCCTAATTTTCAACATGTATACGTTTTACTTTTCATAACATGTGACGGTTAGTTTTCAATAACAACAAGAGCCAGATGGCGCAAAACGGTAGCAGCAATTGTATTTAAAGTTATGAAAAGTTACTACAAAGTTCTTTGAGGCTTGTGTTTTTTTATATCTCACTGGTGGAAAACAGGCATAAACAACAAATATGTTATAATAATAAGTTAGTGTAAAAAGGGTCTAATCATAACCCACCAGAAATTAATTTATTAAAGACAAAAGAAATATACATGCGTGAGCTGTATATTTTTTTATAAGAAAATTTTTTGTAAGACCATGTGTAGAAAAAAAACACGCGTTTCGAAAAAAAAAATATATATGTTTTTAATTATTAGATTTCTGCGAAAGCAAGAAAGCTATTAAAACCGGCTTTGGTTCTTCGTTTTTTTCTTACTGTCCAAACCTAGCGGTTTTTTGAAAATTCATGCGTCCTTTTACATGAAACCAAAACGTCGTGTAACGCATGTCACCAAGCGAAGAAACCCTTTTAGATTTACAAGTTTCTTTGGCCAATATTAAATGGATTTTTAAGAGCATATACATATTTTAAGATGAAAACAAAATCTATAGAAGAAACTTCGATTTTTTTTGAACTGTGATCTTTCTTTTCTAAAGAAGATTTCAACATTTTGTAAACAGAAGAGTGAAAAGGTATACATTTGTTGTTTGTTTTTAGTGAAAACACAAAACATCTTCGTTTGTTTCATGTAGGGCTGTTATTCTTTTTAAGCAGTGGATACTGAAGCTCAGCTCAGAGTCCTCATCACCTCCAACATAAAAAATGTGGGTCTACTGATGCTTTTATGTAATGTTTTAATGTTTGATGATAATTTTTTAATGTTTTAATGTTTGATTTGTTTTTAAGTTATATATATTGTCAATGTCCTTTATTAAAAATGGCTTTCCTAATTACAATAACAAATTCAAACATCTTCCAATTGCCTGTAAACTCAATACACATCAAATCATGTAACAAACCAAAATTTCCTTTCAGTTATGTGTGTGGTGACTTAGGTAAGGCCGTTCGTAAGAAAATGTCTGGTTCCCGTTATCCGACCGGCCCTAAAAAATGTCTTACTTTGAGAGTCGGACAGTCGGACACCCATTTTTCTTTTGTGTGCAGTGAACGCGAAAATGTAAAGCGGATTCGGGATAATTTCCCGAATTTATGACCCGATTTTCTTTCAAATCGCGCTTTTTCAAAATGGCGGATAAGAGTGCATGAAAGAAATCTTCACTAAACTTCACTACTATTCATCTCATTTGCTTATATTGTCAGCAATTCTGTTCCCGAAATCCCAGAACGAGCGTTTTTTAGAATGATTGCTGCCAAATAGACATATATAATATAACTTTTTTTTATGGAAAAATACAGAAACAAAATTTTTCCCGACCGACCGACCGACTCAATTTTTCAAGGTAACGATAACGGGAACCAAACTATTTTCTACAAACGGCCTAAGTTTAGAGCATAGGTATATATATGGTTTTTGTGTTTGCAATACTGGGAATTACGTTTGTAATTAAGAAGATTGATAATACATATCAAATGTTTAAAGTTTATGATTTGCGTACGTAGTCACTGTGTGACATCTGAAAATATCAATATAAACATAAGCTGATTTTGTACTCCCAAAAGAAGGGATGTTTTATGTCATTCAGATGTTATTAAGTTTATCGGTGGTGTATACATATATGCAATGAAGTTTCGCATAGTGTCAATTACAGTTTTGCAATGCCTTTGGGTGCATATGAATGTAATCAGAAATGTAATGTTATGTTGTAAAAATCATTCAACATTTAAACTGACCATGAATTTTAACTTTAATGAAGAATGTAAGTGCATGCCATATTGTTAATCTTATTTGATAAGAAATAGAATAGAAATAGAAATTTCTGATATGAGTTAACTATATTATGTATGTTGATTTCAGTCGATATGAATGTATTTTGCATGACCAAAATTTATAAGTTCTTGGAAAAATGTTTTGAGTTTATGATCATACTCATTAAGATATCTGAAAGGATCTTTGGATGTTTTATATTATTTTGTATCAACAAACATGTTGTTCAGTTTATTGGCACTTACATACATTATAATAAAGTTTCGCATTGTGTCAATTATGCCTTCAAAATGTCCTGAGAAGCACGTAATTAGGAATGTAATATATTGTAGAAATTATTCAACCATTCAATGATGCAAAATCATTCAAGTTTCAAGAATGCTATTATAGTATTTCATTTTTTTATATTTTCAGTTTCCAAGTGATTTTGCAGAAATCTTTCTGCCCGTAAGGGCATCTTGTAATTTCATGAAACCCAAAATGAAATCCAACAAATAACTGCCTAACTAGATCTTCGAAAGTCTTCTTAATACACAAAACAGTGTTGTAGCTAACAAACAAGGTAATAAGAAGTTTTAAACTGATGGGCTTACTAACAAGAAAAACTATATATAACCAAATTTTAAGTATCAATGTATTTTCAGTTAGCATAAATAGCTGAAACTTCCATTTTTACGCAGATCTATTTGATTAATATTCATTCTTTCATGAATTATTTCATAATAACATCAAAGAAAACGTCCTTTTAAATGTTTGATATGTGAAACCTTTCGAAGGCTGCGTTCCTTCATTAGAATTTACATTGCGTTATTAGCAGAGTCTCGCAGACTCTAAATCGCAGACTAATTGCCATTTCAGTCGGAGTAGTAGTAGTAGGAGGAGTAGGAGTCCACGGGTGTTTTAATACGGTATTCGCTTGCGCTGCTACCGTAATAATCGTTAAGCGTACGTATGAAAACAGAACATAGTGATAAACATTTCCCTAACATATCGTTCAATGTGTTAAATGCTGTTTGGCAAATGATTATTGCAAAATCTTAATAGCATCAAATGGAAAATATACAACTGCTTTCAGAATGAAAAACATTGTTCGGATTTTACGGTACTATCTTGAAAGAAATTCTAAGGACTAAAAATTCCAACGTGGACGGAAAGGTCAATCCATAATATAACGAATCTTAGCTATGTGTAAAAAATATCAACAAGAATATTTTAACAAAACAAATGCGAAACTATATTTTTATTTTGTCACTTGTGCTTTAGTCCATCACGATGCAACAGGTATTTCTTTCGTTCAGTGCGGACTTTGGAGAGGAGAGTTTCTTCGCCATATCTTTTGCGGAAAACGTTTAACTCTTCTTTATTCAAGATACGCTGAAATTCCGAAACTTTCACTTTTTTTCGATGAATTTCCTTCGATCAATTCCCGAAACTATAATCGAATGTTTTCCAAATCAAAATCAGTAAACACAACTCTCTTTTTTCGTGATTTTGCATGCCAAATGGCTTTTCCAATTGGGTCTTTCTCGCCACAACTCTCGCTAACATCTGAATCTGATTCATCAACTTCTCCATCTTTAACATCACTGCTGGTCGAAGCTGAATAAATAATTTCAATATACAAGAATATGCAAAAATTGCTTGTGATAAAACTTTGGAGCAGAACTCTTATTATGCCAAATCTTACACCGACTGCATGGTGGTTTAATTATACACTACTGACCTTGCTTTCTGGCGTCGATAAGGTATCGGATTTTATCTCGTAAACATGTTTCAGGAATATCTGCAAACAAGGAGCTTTTGTTCTTCTTTTCTCTAACAATAGTCATAGAAACTTTGCCTTTCTGTATGTCATCTTGAAAGTGACTCTTAATAGCATTCTCTAGGTTTGCAATGAGGCACTATAGGCCGTGGGCAGTGAGCGAAAATAACTTCAAAAAATTCATTTCGTGACCCAAAGTAGGGTGACCAAGGTTTGTTAATTGGTTTTAGCGTGTTTGAATATGCTGATTTCAAAAATCAATGTTACCAAACTTTTACCTGACAGAATAACGAAGAATTCACGTTCAAAATTTTCGTTATCGTTTGTTAACGTGTGCTATCGATTTTTCAGTTATCTAAGCAAAATCATCAATTAATCTTCGTTCTAGTGTCGTAAATACAAGTATATAGTCGACAGCTACCACTAAAATACAATGATATATCCGTGATATGATTTCTTTCAATTTAATAAAGGACAAAAATAAATATCGATAACTATCGGGCACGAATCGATTATTTTAGTTTCTAGTCGTATTTACATGCTTTTTGCCACAATCGATTGATCACCGGAAGTGCAAGACTTTCTTGTCCTTGTGAGAAGCGTTGAAAAAATTCAAATGTCAGTTAAATCTAATAAACTAAACATCCTCGTCGATAAAAAAATCAATGTCTTCTTCATCAGAAAAATCAATATCTGAGTCCATTTCTTCTTTTTCTATTTCAGTATCTTTTCCATTTTGGCATGACTCACATTTGCAGAAGGGTGTGCAATTTAGTTCTAATCTTTTGCATTTGCAAGTGTTGCCTCTACATTCTTTCTTGCATTTACAAGCCACAAGGTTTTCCAAATTTTCGGGAGGTCTTTCAAACCAGTTGATGCAAAGTTGGCCATCTTCTGAATATTTCCAACCATGGTTAGAAACATCTTGTGTCTCCACTTCCTGCACAGCGGCGTTCTTCCAAATGTATGCTGGTAATTAGCACGCTGACAATGCATCCGTAGGCTCTCGATTGGTGGAGGAAGCAGTTCTTCAGAAAATCGCCCAGACATGAAAAGTGAAATCCTGGTACTCAGGATAGTGGCACTTTTATCTTTAGAACCGAACAGATAGCAAACAAATTTTTCTAATTCACGGAAGAGGACATCATCGAGGAATCGCCCATTTCCAAGTTTTTGGATGGAGCTCACAAATTCCTCTTTTGCTACCATCGCATTCCAACACTTTTTTTTGCCTTTACCGAAAAAGCAACTGGTGGTGTCGCATCCTGGAAGAAAATCAAAAGAGAAAGGTATCAAGCATAAATGCAATGCAATGCTTGTTATTTTTTTACCAAAAGCACAACTGTTTTACAACCTGTTAAAGCGTGGAAACCGATAATTGCCTGGCATGTTGATTCTGGTAAGGATGCAGCAGCTTCTTTTACATCAACTATTCTTTTTCGTTCTCCGACCCCCGTTTCAACAAATACATCAGATGACAAATGATGCGGAAAACCAAGAAGAAGGACTATAACATCGGTATCTGGTGTTTTTACAACAATACTGCGGTTGTTTATTGAGGCATGGTGGCAATAAAGTATAATTCTTGTATCAGCTTCTTCATGGTTAGATTTCAATTCTTCAGCGACTTTGCAATCAACAGTTCCATTTTGTGTGATCCTATTAAGACTTCCTACTGTCACAAACAAGGATATTCCGCAAAAACGATCAGCACCATAACGACACCAGGTTTCACAGAGAAATGAAAGAAGGTTTTCTTTATTTTTGCCGTTGCAAAGGTATTCTTTCCATAAACTTGGCGTTTTTTGGCTGCCTTTCGCTATGACATAAGTATAGCTGGTTTTATTTTCTGCCCTTTTCTCGCGCTCTGCACTTTTGATGCTAATGTCTAAGTACCGGTCAGCAACGAAGTCTACACGATTGGCATTGTATTGTTTTTCATTGCCAATGACTATCGTTAATATTTGTGATGCAAGCCCCTCGAAAGTACCAGCTGGATTTTTCAATGACTGGATCACAGCCATAGCGTCAAGTATAACCACGTTAGCATTCGGAGTGGCTGACACCCGTGATGACTTCCGACGTTTCAACAACTTCCAGCAATTTTGATTTGACAGTTTTTCTCATACCTACGTCAGGACTGGCAATACTTAATGGAAGATCAGCGAGACTGTGCTTCAGAATATCTTTGATATCAATATCACGGTTTCGTGATAAAATTACAAGACGGGCAAACAGGTCCCGAGTGGATTTGGAATGTTTGATCGTTAAATCTTTGTTCTTCTTTTTTGACTGTTTGGTGTTATCAAAGGTCTTCAGACTATTTTTCTTTATCGTCGAAAATAAATCAGGACTCGCACTGACAAGTTTTTCTTTCACAAACTCTTCAAAAGAATCATTACCAACTGCCTCTGCACTCGCTAAATCAAATAAAATATCCTCATCAGCAACTCGTCCATTTGAGATGTTAACCAGATGCGAGGAGAAATACTCAAATGGATTAATGATGGATTCCATGGTTTCTATTATACGCAAAACATTTGCTTCGTGCTTCTTTTGGAAATTTTGGTCCAAATTCTTCCTGGACCTAAAACAAAATATACAATTAGTTATTAAACTCTGTTGAACATATAATAATAGTCTGTTTCGCCTCATATCAAGGCTCGTCAGCATGCCTAGGCGCATTTGAACGTCGGACATGGACAGACATGGTTCAGATTAATAGACAAAGGAGTTTTAGAAAGTAAGTCAAAAACAACACAAACACAATTAAGGAAGGGAAGTTGGGAAAGCTAACCTATCATTGTTTATCGTTCCAGCCAACTCCTCGCATTTTCTTGAAATCGCTGACCGTTGTGGCTGTGATAATAACCAGCGATGCATATACCCTCTGTTTAAGGTGAAGCCCACCAAACCACCTACACATTTAAATTAAAACAATAAATAAATAACTAAATAAGATTTTCATATAACAGGATTCAGCTTTCATAAATGATCATAAGGAATTTTGTGAAAAAGGTCTTTCAAGAGCGGTTTTTATATTTAAAGTACCTTTAGTTTTCAAATCACGGTTGGCTGTTTGCTCAATCGTCATATCACATGGTACTGACGAGAAACCATAACGGGATTGCCGTTGTACTGTCCAGTTATTACGAAGTTCTTCTAATGAACCTGAAAAAATGAAAAGATGCATTCGATACTAGTATTTTTGTAAAATATTTCGCTAAGCTCATAATGAATTCAACCTGGATGCGTGTCATCAAGAGAATTCATTTCGAACCAATATGCCGTCATGTATCTGGCATAGTTGGATCGTTCATAAGCGAAATACCATGGTAGCATCTCTCTTGTGCTTGCAAGATGTAGATCCCAATCGTTAGTGCGAGTTGCTCGAACGAACATCAACATCATTCCTTGGAATGAAAAAGAAGAAATGAAAAGAATTGAAGGAAAAGTACAATATTCAAGAATTTATTCAAGGTTTATTAAAAGAATGGTTACTATACTTACCAATCATATCTATATAAGAGCTCCAATAGTCAAAAGTAGAACTTTGTGAACGACACTATTCAACAAAGTAATCGTATCGCTTGCATATGACTTGAAAGGCAATGGAATTTAGGGCAGCATTGTTTTGTTCAGTATCAAAATTATTCTTGTGACAATCCACAAATTCATTAATAAATGCTTGTTCCTCTTCTTCTAGTGATCTCATGAAAGCCTCAATGCGCATTCTTTGCAATGCTTCAAACATGAGTTTATGTATGTACATAGAACGATTGTAATGTTTGCCAGACATAACACCATTTAGGGAAGAGGGATCAATGATATCAGATTCAACAAGTATTTCCTAAACATTTTGAAACAAATACATTTCAATTCTCAAAAGCCTAACATTCTATTTTCATCTTCCAGAAACCTGAAATAAAATGGGAATACTCATAGCCAAAAGTATTCTTACTATAGTTAGTTTATGCTCAAATTATTTTAATTTTATGATTACCTGAAATCCTGAAGCACCAAAACGTTTCCCAATTGCACTGCAAAATGACATGATGGCATGAAAGCTGCCCAAACGAACAATGAATTTATTTCGAAACTCTATGTGTTTCCATCTTATCTGCTGCACTTTCGCATAAATTGCCTGATCACAAACTATTGATAAGTAAGGTTTACCCATCTCCTCTACCATATCTTGTGCCTTCTGCATCATTGTAAATAAGGTAGAAAACTCAGTTGACGAGGCATCAATGATTGGAAGATAGATGATTCTAGATTGTGGTCTTGCCATGCTTAATAAAGTGTTGAGGCCAATTCACTCAGGAAGTAAAATATCTGGAGGTGCACATGCTTTGAAGAGAAGATATAGGAAATCTGATCGTTTCGCAGATAATATCTTTTCCTTTTCATATGCTGAAACTACTTTATTTACAAATGCAGGAGATTTTTTTTCCAAGTACATAGTTCTCAAGAACGATATCAGGAGGTTTTAAGGATTTTCTCCCAGTTTTCTTCAATGAAACTGGTGACATTTGTTCTGAATGGTTCACAGGATTTTGAATTAAAATCATATTCGTAATGTGAGTTTGATGTTTGCTTTCCTCACCAAAATCAGCATTATCCACCACAAGTGTTGAAAACTCACCCTTTTGTACTTCTTTTGGAAGCTTAGAATCCTGAACAGTTGCTAATTCAGCAAGAGCAGTATCATACCTTAAAATTGAGGAGTGTGATGCAGAATGGCCAAAACCATTCAATATTGATATGAGCCGTTCACTTCCAGTTATCTGCCTTACAGCCATTCCAAGAGCTAAATGTTTTGGTGTAACATTCTTCCCTCTACTTGCCAGATATATTAAATCCTGTGCAGTTGACATAATCTTGTTGTGATCTTTAGCCTCCACTTGCACAATATCTTCAAAATTAGGATTACTGCTTTTACCTGTTGCCCAAGCTATGAAGTTAAACAGCAGCACAGGAATAATCTTTGTAACTTGTTCTTTAGAAAAGGCTTCCGCAGTAGGTGGCCAAGACTTGGTAAAACATGGAGCATCTGACAACATATTTTTGATATTCAAAGCAGCAAGAGACAATTCTCTTTCACAATTAACATTCTGCTCACTCTGCAAGGTTTCTGCAAGAAAACTTCTACCACTAATGCTATGTACACCAACTTAAGGGTAAAAACCTACATACACTTTCATAACACAGTACTATCAAACTATGACTATAGTGCTTTAAAATGAATTCACCTTGCACATCAACTCTACAATCTGTTTCACTTTCACTTTCACTTGAGCTGTCACTACAAGCTAATTCATTTTCACAGACAACATCTCCAAAGACACTATGAGAATATACAATCTCACTACAGTTTCTAGAACTTGGTTGATCAAAACAGAGTTCTGGAAATCTCTCTTGAAGACGCTCTTTCAACCTCCCTGACTTATAACTTGATGCATCTAAGTTTTCCACCTGAAAGAAAAAGATATTAAGGGATATTACTCTCTGAAATAAATCAAACCAACAAATTCTAAAATACTTACTTCATACAAAATAACAAATTAACATACCTGCTGAACTGTAGCAATGAATTCTTTAAGTAACGTACTCAAAAAAAATATCTTTTCCTTGGAAATTATCTTGGAAATAAACTTTTCTGAAAAAACTTGAAAAGATTTTTCATAAAGAATTTTGCTGGATTGCTCATCTTTCGTTTTTTTATACAATGGCTTGACATACTTCTTGTAACAAGGTTTATGGTATCTAACTTCTAATGCTACCAAATCATCACAACCACTTAGTTTAACAATCATTTCTCTAAAGTAAATTGGCGCTTTTTTATTCCACTTTCAACTAACTTTGAGCTTTACACCCAAGAACTGCATAGCATCTATATGATAAACTACATCACCTATCATTTCTTAACTCAGCAGCTTTTCTTATTGTGTCTTGATTTAATGTTTCTACTTGTGAAAGTTTAATCTCACTCTTTCGACTAAATTTGTGGATAAAATAAGAGCAGACACACAATGATGACCGACTAAAAATCTTTAAATCTCTTAAATAGAAATGTCTTATTGGTTCTGGCACATACATCTCTAATAAACAATTTCTTCTTGCTGCAAATAATACAAACGTCTGGAAAAACATTAGAAGATCTCGATGACACTCTTGGTATTGGGGACATCTTTGAACGTAATCTTTTCGATGGCCCATCCAATACCACATTTTCCTAAGAGTTTTTGGAAAATACAACATTAAACTGAAAATCTATGATGGCAAAAAGAAACTATTTTTCACTAACACTATCTTCTACTTTTTTCCTTTTTTTTTGCCCGCTCAAGTTTCCTTTTGTCTGCATAAAGTTGGTAGCATTTACGATGGTAAAAGAGAAAATATTGATCACTTTCTTGCTGGTAATCTGGATAAAAAGTAAAAGACTTCTCTGATATTTCTCTTTGAGGAGAACAACCAACTTTAATCCACTCTTCCCTAGCATCAGCTATCCTTTTCAATGCCGTTGAGGATGCCTTTGACAAATTATTATTTCCAGCTGCTTCCACAACTACATCAAAATGTATAAAGCAAATTTGCTGGTTTGATGAAGAAGATGGTGTTGTTTTCGGTGGTAGTGATGATGTAGCCATTGATTGGGAATCCATAAGATCTTCAAAAAAGTAAAAAATCAAACAATTTATTATAAATTACTACATATAAGTTGTAAACAAACCTATCCAGCCACCTAAAGATGTGTATTATAGCTGCCATTAATCACTTTAATATTAGACAGAACACTTTCTCTAGCCAGTTAGTTGCTACGATTAATATTATGCTAAATAACAGAAAACTGATTGCTGCAAAAGAAGTTGATAAAGATGGCGTCAAAGCTTTGAGAAAAACTAATGATTTAAATGTTAAATAACTTGAAAAGCTGCTAGTTACTGCCTTGGTAACATCAAGATTCGTAATCCTTAACCTCAAATTAGGCAGAATACATATCAAAACCTTGGTCACCTTGAAATGAGTCACGAAATGAAAAATTATCGCTCACTGCCCACGGCCTACTAGTCTCTCCTGCCTTTTTGGACTTTTCTTGGAGATAATAAATTCTTTTTGCGGTTTGTTCCAAATGGCACATGAGGTTCGCTAGGTCTTCCTTCAGTTCCTGACTCGTACTGTGCACTTTCGAAACAGCTGTTTTTCGAACAAGATTTGCACTAATCCTTGGTCGGGTTTCAGTATGCCCAACAGCTTTTCCCCAAAAGGAGTTGATTTGGGCAGTGACCATGGAAGATGACATTTTATTTCCACGCCAGCTAACAAACACAGGATCTTCATTCCCGCTACGAATTCCAGCCAGTTTATTACGGATATTCTCGACATATATAACCATTTCTTCATACATACTGTAACGCACTACAATACATGCAGGGCCAGATGTAGCTATTGTTTTATGGTCAATTACACTAATGCGATAGGAACTGTCGATGAGTCTTGCTGTTCGAAACTCTCTCATTGTCATGTTGGCTAATGCACCTGTTCTAGAGGCGTTATCCAGACAGAGAAACATCAAAATATAATCTCTGGCGTTACTGAATTGTCTAATCGCCATCATCTTTTCGGAACGTTTTAATAGTCTCTTTTACATACATAACCAAGCCTGAATTGTCAAGGACTTTTATGTCGGGTGCAGTAAAGAGTTGAGTAATCTGCTCCATATATTTTTTTCAGCGCCCTTTCTGTTGTTGCTTACGGTATAAAGCAAACCAATTGGTACAAACCACAATCAGCGAATGACACTTTTCTTTGTATTTGATCAATTTTTCGGGTTCATCGGCAATGATGAACGTATAAAATAGTCGAAGTGACGTTATATATGCTTTCACGGTTGCTGGTTTTCGATTATCATTTTCAAAATACACCAGCCACTTGTCACGTAAAGTTTTTCGATCAAAGAGATGCACGAAATCAAACGTATTTTCACTACACGCTCTCAAGATTTTCATTACTTGTTTCATGTGTTGGTCTGCTTGACGAGGCGGTTTCGCTTTCGCATCTGGACTGATTAGCCATTTCAGAAAGTCATCGAATACAGGTGGCAAATCTTTCCATGGTGTTAATATTGATTCAGATTCATTTTCGTCAATATCCTGGTCGTCACCGCTTTCTTCACAATCATCATCATATATACATATGTGTAAGGAAAACGCATAATTTAAAGTTAAATTGATTCCCTTGAATTAAACATGCCTCACTCAGTCTCAGCCATTACAGTTTTGTGTTACTTTAACACGAAATTCACATGTTCCCGAAATTGAAATTACAATTTCAAATACGGTAGCAAATTATCAATCAAGAAGCAAGATACTTCATTTTAGGGAGCATGCTCCCGAAATTGAAAACAAGATTTCAATTTAGGGAGTATGCTCCCAATAATGAAACTGAAGTTTAGAAACGGGGAGCATTTTGAAGAATCGGGAGCATGAAATGTCAGTTTCGGGGACATGAATATTGTTATTTATTTCATTTTCTTTTTTTTTTTTCTTTTACAGATGTATTTCTAAAAATATTGATGTACAACGCCGGCTCCCAACAAGGGAGAAAGGCTATTAAAATTAAAATCTAACTAAAATAATTATAAAACAATTTTCTAAAAAATTTAGCAGCCGACGAAACGAAAATAAACAAGAAGCCGCTTGGCTTGAAGACTTCAGGACGTAACACAACGATGCATATTTAGTCTCAAAATACAACGTTGCCGAATTTCCAAATTATGTTCAAATCTAATAAAATGACTGGCAAATTCAAAATCAGCAACTTCTAATTGTGAGTTGTAGAAATTTTTATAAATATTGCGGAAATTTCTAAGTTTGATACAAATTTGGCCCGAATTACCCCCTTTTTGTTCAAATCTGACAAAATGACTGACAAATTCGTAATCAGCACCTTTCAAAAGTGATCGGCGCAAAATTTTTTGTAATTTGAAGAACTTTCTAAATTTGGTTCAAATTTGACCTAAATTGCCCAATTTTAGTAAAACCTGGCAAAATAATTGTCAAATTTGAAATCAGCACCTTTCAATTGTGATCTTTGCAAAATTTCCTGAAAATTGAAGAACTTTCGAAATTTGGTCCAAATTTGGCCTGAATTGCCCAATTTTAGTCAAATCTGGCAATATCATTGTCAAATTCGAAATCAGCACCTTTCAAATATGATCCGTGCGAAATTTCATGAAAATTGAAGAACTTTCGAAATTTGGTCCAAATTTGGCCTAAATTGCCCAATTTTAGTCAAATCTGGCAATTTCATTGTCAAATTCGAAATCAGAACCTTTCAAATGTGATCCGTGCAAATTTTTGTAAAAATTGAAGAACTTTCGAAATTTGGTCCAAATTTGGCCTAAATTGGCCAATTTTAGTCAAACCTGGCAAAATCATTGTCAAATTCCAAATCAGCACCTTTCAAATGTGATATCCGTGCAAATTTTTGTGAAAATTGAAGAACTTTCGAAATTTGGTCCAAATTTGGCCTAAATTGCCCAATTTTAGTCAAACCTGACAAAATCATTGTCAAATTTGAAATCAGCACCTTTCAATTGTGATCCGTGCAAAATTTCATGAAAATTGAAGAACTTTCGAAATTTGGTCCAAATTTGGCCTAAATTGGCCAATTTTAGTCAAACCTGGCAATATCATTGTCAAATTTGAAATCAGCACCTTTCAATTGTGCTCTGTGCAAATTTTCATGAAAATTGGTCAACTGGAAGTCCTAATTTGACCAAATTTGCGAATTCGGCAACGATGTCATGTAAACGCTGCACGAGAACGTTCATAACTTGGAGGAGTAGTAGTAGTAGGAGGAGGAGGAGAAACCACGGGTATTTTAAATACTTTACTCCACCACGGGTGTCCTAAAGTCAACAATACGGTGAAGAAAGCGCATCATGAATCTCAAGGAATAAAACAGTATGACTCTGGGCAGAACGAAAAGACAACCTGAAACAAAAGAGTAATGAAATGAGAATAATTTTATCAAATTGACTTAAATTGCATAAAATAGCACCGGCCTACGGGTAGCTATAAGTGTGGCCATGAGTACAGGCCTTTAACTCATAAATATGTTGTCACGATATACATACATAATTGCTTCCAACTAACAAGAAAACCCCATGAAAGTTTTACATATCTTGACAGTGCCAGATATGCTAACCACTTGAAGTTTTCTTGCTAGAAGTTTAGCTTGACGATTTGTTAACCCAAGCGTTTCTGTATTGGAAACTAAACACTTAGGTATGGTACCAAGTGCACCTACGATTGTCGGGAGAAATAAAAACCTATATTCAGGATATAATAGCTGGAGATTCGTAATCAAAGGACCATAAATATTTTCTTTTTCAGTAATTTTGCTCGAAACATTTACGTCAGCAGGACAACTGATTTCGACGATACTGCATTTTTTCTCATTTATGTCCCAGATGATTATATCAGGTTTATTATGCGGTACTTTCCGTGACGTTTTAACTGAGACGTTCCACCAATGTTCAAAATTCCTTTCTGTTATTATTTGCGCATCACTGTAGGATCGAGGAAGCTTCTGCAGGTTTGGCGAATTATTCTTCCTAATTGCATTGAATAAAGTTCTACCAACTACATCATGTCTCTCCGGTAAATAATACCTGGCAGCCATTTTTTCACATCCAGAAATGACGTGAGTTATATTTTCAATGCGGAGGTTACACAATCTACACATTCTCTCGTTGTTTCGTAATAAACCTCTCCTAAACTGAAGATCCTTCGTGTAAATTTCCCCTTGAAGAATTGCATTCGCATAGCTTTCGAAGTGTGACGTCATGTATTTATCTACAGCCCATGAATTACTCAGTTCATGGTCAATCTTGTCATCGTTCTGTATCTTGTTCACTACGTAACCATGCATCGATTTTTCGTGGTATTGTTTTGTACAATCTTCAATGTAAAACTTCTTGTACTGTGAAGGTGTTTTATTTTGATCTGCTTCGGAATTTTCCAGATTTATGTTAGCTTTCTGTGCTAGCTCGTTTCCAACTCGGATGATATTGTCTTTCTCGTGTCGGCTTACAGCTTCTAGATAAGGATTGTTCTTACTGTTTGTGAGCAGATGGTTTTTAATACCAATTATTCGCATATCGAATGCTGTTCTCACGTTTTTTAAACCTCTTCCTCCTGATTTTCTAGGTATGTATAGATGATGAACGTCAGCTTTTTTGTGTAAATTTCCAGTTGTTGTCAGTATTCTCCTTGTTTTTTTATCGATGTCATCAAGTTCTTCTATTGTTCATTTCAAAATTCCAAACGTTGGTGGGAGAACAGGAACTGCAAATGAATTGCGTGCTGTGCATTTGTTATAAGCACTGAGTTCTGATGACCAAATTTTTCGAACTCTATGGTAATATTCTTTGCAAACACGCTCTTTGTTGACTGGTCCGTCGTAAGACAAGATTTCATCTTGCCCCAAATATCGATATGTATCTCCGCGTTTTAAAGGTTTGATTGTAACTCCATTAATTAACAAAGGTTCATTACTTTCTTTCAACTTTCCTCTTTCAATTAGTTCATATGCACATTTGGATTCACCAAAAGCCATTACAATATCAGCTGAAAATTGTGTTATCAGGTCGAGAAGTAATTTTAACCTGTTGATGGTGGAAGTATATAATTTCAGATCATCTACGAAGAATAAATGTGAAATGTTCAGCTTTCTTTTTGTGGTTGTTTCTATTGAGTAGCCTTGGCATTTCTGAAGCAAATGCGACAACGGATTCACCGACAATATGAACAGGATCACCGATAAACTGTCACCTTGAAAAATACCTCTAAGGAAGTTTATCTCATCAGTTTCAATTGTATTAGATTCTGTATTAATTCGTAGTCGAGTTGTCCATTGTGGTATCAAAAGTTTAATACACTGAATGATTAGAGGTGGTAATTTTGCTAGTTCCAAAGATTTTATGAGCCAGCTATGTGCGACTGAATCAAAAGCTTTTTGGTAGTCCAGCCATACGGTACAGAGATTGCGCTGGTTGGTTATAACTTCTTCCTGAACCATTTTGTTAATAAGCAGATGTTCAGTACACCCCCATACCTTTTGTTTTCCACCCGCTTGCTCCTTGGTTATGATGCTGTTACTTTCACAATGATCTTGAATAAACGTATTGATACAGCTGGTGAACAATTTATACATCAGGTTGAGACAAGCGATTGGACGGTAGTTTTTAGCTATATTTGTTTCACTGTTTTTTGGTAGCAACTTCGAACTTGCCTTGCACATCCATGCTGGAAGGGTAACACCGGACTGTAATGTAGTTTCAAACATTTTTGATAAATATGGACGATAGAAAGTAAAATTTTTGTACCAGAATCCAGTAATCAAATCAGGACCAGGTGCTTTATTGTTTTGCATTCTCGAAATGAGTTTGTCTACGAGATCTTCACTGATAAAATAATCTTTCGGTATTACGTTTTTACAGTAGTCTCTTTCTAAAGGTTTCAGCCACTCAGCATCAACATTACACTGTTTTCGTTCGCACCAGATATTTTTCCAAAAAGTTTCAACATCTTCTTTCTGTGGCGCCTCTTTAATTGTAATAGCGTTTCCTTTTAACTTTCGATAAACGTTCTTCGGACTGGTGAAAAACTTACGATTTATGTGTTTTCTCTCATTTAGTCGTTTCTGGTATTTCAATTTTTCAGATGTGGCTTTGAGATCTTGTTGGTGCATTTTCTTATTAAATACGAGGGTTTCCATTTTAACATTGCCATATTTGTGTCGAAAACTATTCAGTATGCAGCGTTGCTTGTCAGTAAAATTTTCGGTTTGTTTGCATTTTATAATAACATCGATATGTGCAATAAATAAATAAATAAATAAGAGAGAAAAGGTTAGTCAATTAAATTTCTCCTAGAGACATCCCCTAAGAATCAAACATCAAAATAATAATAAAATTTGGAACATCAAAATTCTGGATATTCCCTCTTTTTGACCAAAACCATGTTTTTAATACCCAGAAGATGAAACGAAGAACGCATGCTAAACTATTTACCAACTATTTACCTAATCAGAATGAAAATTTTTACCCTGGAGATGCAAATTATAACCAAACATCGCAACACCTAAAATGCCCTACTATTTTCGGTCAGTAGTAGGGCATTTTTTTGATACACAGAAAATGCAAAGTAACTTCTACGCAAAACATATCATAATAAAACTAATGCAAACCTATGCACCAAAGAATCCAACATCCCACTATAATAATAATGCGTAAAATGCATATGTTTATCAATGGAACTGAACTGAATAAAGGTTTTGTAAAATTATTTTTTACCCTGGAGACGTGAAACAAACATTGCAACACTTAAAATGCCCTACTTCAGACCAAAATCATGTTTTTACATGCAGAAGATTTAATGCAGAAACAAATGACAATACAACAAAGAAGTATATATTGTATACGCAAAATAGAAGTATAACTTTAGTGTAAAAAAGCAATACATAATACAGAACACAAAAGCAAACATTGAATAACATTACGAAATGTGAATTGAAAACGAATCGATACCTTCCAACTGCGTTTAACTGCATGAAATTTAATAGTGTCTGAAATCTGTTCATGGTGAACATGACGTTTTTACAGTTTTGGATAACGTCAAATGTCATGTTTTGATGTTTTTGGCATTTTAAGGTGATGTTGTCATGTTTTCATCTGCTACGTCATGTTTTCACTACTTCCAAACATCAATTGTTTTCTGTTTTGAACGTGATGTTTGTTGTTGGGTGTAAAACATTGTTGACGGGTGTAAAACATTGTTGACGAGTGTAAAACATTGTTGATGGGTGTAAAACATTGTTGACGGGTGTAAAACATTGTTGATGGGTGTAAAACATTGTTGAAGAGTGTAAAACTTGTTGATGGGTGTAAAACATTGTTGATGGGTGTAAAATTTTGTTGATTTATTCTATTCATGTTAATGGGATGATTTTGTATGTGTGGATGGACAAAAGGAGATGATGAAATAAAATGATGTTTCATTACCATTTAACTAGGACATTGGGAAAAGACGGACACTTTTCCCATTTCTCTTGTTGGTCCGAGTTAACGGGAGTCGACGGTATTGCAAGGAAAAATACAGATAATTGTAATTGGTAAAAATCTTTAAGGAAACCATCACTCCCATAGCGTACTATTTTAAAGGAGACGAAACATATACCCAAAACCTAAAAACAACGATTTCATTTCAAGTATAGAAGTGCGAAGAAATACTGAGATTTAAGTTTGTAATTTCTTGAATTTAATTTCGCAGATAATCTATTTGAAAAATTTCGCCGACGACTAATTTAAAAAAATTTCGGAAATTTCTTCCCTTAGTTGTAATTTCGTTCGAAATCAGTAGCCTCAATCAGAATATAAAACATCGACACTAACATAAAAACAAATGTGTTCTTGGGGTGTTGGCACAGATAAAACAGAAATTTATCAAAAGAGTTAAAGATCTTACAAACACAAAGCATACATGTTGTAAATAGGAAAAAATACTTCTACAAATTAAATTTAAAAAAAACCGTCGACAAAGTTCATCTAAAGAACAACTTTCTAAAGCAAGGGATCTAATGTGAAAGTGTTTTTTTATGATAACTCAAACCAGAACGATGATTGAACTTTGCGTCACAAACGACGCATTGATACTGTTTTTGTTGCAAACAAGATTTCATATGCTGTTCAACGTAACTTCTCTTTCCAAAGCGCTTGTTACAATAACGACAAATTTTTGATTTTCCAAGTCCATCTTTAGCTTTACAGACTTCCATGTGTTGCTGGTAAGCCCATGGATATACAAAAAACGTACCACAATGAATGCACTTAAGTCGGTTCACCTTGTGTTCCTTACGTATATGAATTTCGAGTTTTTGCTTACTCTCGAGTGTGCAAGTAACTTTGGACTCCTCCACTTTCTTGACTGACCTTGAAGATGCCTATGCTCACATTTTCACATTGTAAGTTAATACTGTGAAACCATGGAGGTATAAAACAGAAGGAGAACGAACTCAAAATCTGCTATTGTACTATCCGTGATGCGCTGCATTGTTTAAGTCCTCAGTGTGTAATAACATATAATTGCTATCATCTTGCATAATTTTTATAATTTTGGCGTTCTTGCGTGAAAATTTCGTTCATATCAATTCTCCAATGTGATTAAAGATCGTTAGGGTAAAGTTCTTAGCATGCATAATCTGTAGGAATTGGGAGAATTATGCAAAAACGTCACAAATATGCAACGAAAACATTGCAACTTTAGGTCTATATATCTCGTGATCCCCTCAAGCAGTTTCGCCGAGCTTCAGTTTTTGAAGAGAGAATAATCCTAAGTTTTTGCACGTACCGCGGCACTATCGAGGCGCATTTAAGTCAGAAGATATGTAGATTGGAACTTATACATGAATTACGCGATATCTTCAACTCTGTATAAAAACATAGATTTTCATTTGTTTCTCAAGGAAGCTTTAGGTTTAATAATCTGCTTGTCACTATGCAGCAAGTTGATCCGTTGTTATAATGGATGATATTTGGTTTTTAAATTGTCGTTAATTTTTAAAAATGTATTCGTTTCACCGACAACCAGCCGAAAGCGCATCACGGATGACATCAAAGTGATACCGCAATGAATAGAATAGTCATTATCTGAATAATAGAAAAATAAGAGTTCGTTCTCCTTCTGTTTTATACCTCCATGGTGAAACAATCTTGTATGTTTTTTGTAACAACCAATATACTAGACTTTCTTTAACTTCTTAGAAAGCAAACCGGCGACGAAAAAAAATAATTATTTGAAAGTGCTCGTTCCTGAAATGATGTCTTCAGAAGATGAGGCATTTGATTCGAACGGAGACAGATTTTTCAAGGTCCGAAAACCAAATTGGAGAACAAAAAGATATGAGAAACTTTTAAATGCTATTGACAAGGAATACAATAACTCATGCTCGAAAGGAGCAAAAGAACAAATGGTACGAAGAGAACTGGGAAGTCCATCTGAAAGATTGCCACCTAAAACTTTAGATTATGGCTATGAATTATTTATTACTAACAGTTAACTTTTATTATCGCTATTGTTTATGGGTTCTTTGAATTTTTGTTGAAATTGTGAAAAGTCAGGAAAGAATGTGTTGCGTTAAAAAATTACTAATTACTAATCTTAAGTTTGAAAGGAGACTTTTGTGTTAAACTGAAATGATGAGTTCAACAAAGGTTAAAACAACCTTGTTTTCTGTTTGAAAGTAATCAAGAACCTTATGGTTTTGTTTTAATCATCAGTTGTGTTTTAGATCTTTTTTTAGGATGAGAAATGTAAATAAAGTTTAAGCATAGAGATTTATACTATTTAAGCTTGGTTCCCATTTGTGGTATAATCGCGTTAATTTTACAAATTTTATTTTTAAGAATCGCGTTAATTTTATTCGGTATAATACCTGCTAACATTTCCACTTGAAATGAAATTAACCCTAGAAATTAAACCCGTTGTAAAATAGAAAGTGTTTAGTGTAGAGATGGAAGAACTAGATGAAGAATATTTATTGTTGTTGATGCTTTTGAGAAGAGCAAGAAAAAGAAATAGAAACACCCGAAATATAAAAAATAAATATGCATGTTCTGGGTTCGCAGTATGTAAATTCGAGCGTTTCAGCGACATCACTCCAGGCACTTTTTACAGCATCTTTTTCTTTGTAACTCTTTTGAGTTTTGTCATAAAGACAAGTGTACAAACGTACTTCTTCAGACAATAATTCTTCTTCGTGAAGTAAGTAACATTTTTTGTTTGCAATGTAGTTTCTCATCCACAATAAGATTTTTGTCGGCTTCTTTTGATCTCAGAATATGAGTATTTAAACGCAGCGTTTTTTTCATTTTTGAAATCAAAAAATTTTGTTTCCAACTTGGAGATTTTATTCGCGTTTAACAGTGTTAATATTTAAGGGTCAAAAGGTCAAAAACGTTTCCACTGGAGATAAAAACCTAACGCGACTAAAATCTACCTGCTTAACGCCAATAAACGCGATTAAACCACAAATGGGAACCAACCTTTATACTATGGTGAATTATTAAATAAATTCACTTTCTGAATTCTGGGTTTCCTTTCTTTCCATTTATACATTCTCCACACTTCATAAGGATTTCCTCCTGATTCCTTAATTTCAGATGCAGACATTTCTGGTTATTTTCAGCAGCATATTCTCGAGTTGTTTCCATTTTACCGATTTCGATGTTAAAGTTGTCAGGAGCTACGGACAAAATAAATGTTCATGTTGTCAAGTTTTCTGTTCAACAGCAACATGTTTGCAGATATTTCGCAGAGGCATATATATTCGTATATTCGTATTCGTATATCGTATATTCCGGTAGAAAATCAGAGCTTTTTTATGTTTTCTGGAATATTCAGCAACATGTTGACATATATTCCGTCGGGGAAAGGAAAGGTTTTTCATATTTTCAGGAATATTCTGGCACAGAGTTTTTTCAAGTAACCATGTTTTCCATCAGCAGAAACATTATGTTTTCTTCACAAATCATTTACGGAAAACATGCACTAATCCGTCGGAAAACGCCAGACAACATCTGATGTTTTCCATCACAGAACACTTCAGTGAAAATGAAAAACATGATGTTTATCTGGAGTAGTCATGACATTATTTTAATAGGAAAAGATCTCTTTTCGTGCAGTGTTTCTTTCCGAAATAAAGTTTCGTGCCGAAGTTACATTGGACAGAATTTTTAAAATTAATAATCTGCTCTTCACAAACCATCAACATCATGATGTAAACCATGAGTTTCATTTCTCTATTGTTATTGTATTTTTTATTTTGCTTATCTAAAAGAAAAAAGATTTCGAATACAAAATGATTCAAACACCTAATTGTATTTTGACAAACAAACAAACAAACAAACGAAAAGGAACTTCGAGAACATATTAAACTTAAAAACTAGCATGTAGCCTTAGCTAAAAAATGCCCAGGCACTCAAGCATTTCAATTTGTATACACAGCAAGCTATACATTGCAAGCTATACAACGGAAATAAAAATAAGTTTTGTTCGAACACTCACTCAAAATCGTTTTAGAACTGTCTCGCATTATGATCACGAGACGAGTACCATTTAACATTTAATTTGTAACATGCATCGAAACAAGCATACAATAACACCCTTCATTCAAAGAGTTGACATGATGGCATCAATTGAACTTCAGGACAAACTCGATAATAAATAAAATAAAATAAAAAATAAATAAAAATAAACGGTCATTTAAAGAACAAGCAATGTTTTATGACGTCATTTCTATTGTTTTGAAAGAACAAGGGTGAAAGGAGATCAAAAAATTAAGATGGATGTTTTTGTAAAACTTTTCAAAGTAACAAATATAAACATTTTAACTTTTGATAGCAATGTATAAATACAATAAAAACAAGAAGAATTGTGAGCATGATCATTTTGAAAAGGGAGATCAGATTTGAACACTCATTGACAGATGGACTTAGCGGTTTTTCACTTACATTAGAATTGAGTTAAACTTTCTTTACTATAACTTTTCCAATTACAACAACAATTAACGGTCATATGAAACAATACTTAAAACGTTTTATAATACAACAAATAGTTTAACGAGTAGTGTAACTATGCCGCATAGTGTAGCAGTGGCGGTATTTCAAAACCAACTTGGAATATGCAAAACAAATAGATCTCTTCTTCATCTGACATCAACTCCTGGTCGACGTATTGCCGGAATTCCACCTCGCTCTCGATCACATATTTGGTTCTACGATGAAAGAACTATAAAGATATTGAAACGAAATTTAAAAGAACTTATAAAATGAGAAGTAAAAAAATACCCCAGTAAAGCGACAGCCTCGGCTAAAGTGACGAATTTATGACCATTCTTCGTCGAGAACGTAACTTTTTCTGCAGCGACGTCTCCGCATATCTCGCTGTGTCTTTCTTTAATGACTGAAAGTAAGTCTTGCATGCGCCTGAAACAGAAGACTTTTGTGTTGCAAATTCGAGTTTATAGGAACGAAAAATCTACAACTGTAACCTTGAATCTGAGACGTAGTAAATTCGTCTTCTAATGCCTTTTTTGCATCCACCACGAACTGATTCGTTAGATTTATATTTATGGATGTTGTGAAACTAAGAAAGAAAAAGAATTTTAACTCCTTAAAATACCATTGAGAAACGCTGCAATAAACAATTGCAATGAACAATATAAAATTATGATCGTACGTTTCATCGAGGTCCTGTTTTTCATCGTCGGGCATTGCTTAGTACAAAACTTTCATGCAACGCTAAAGGTGAAATTGTTTTTTTACTGGGGAATAATTTTAAAGAATCTTCCTTCTCCAAAAAATATATCACAGTTTCCATATCTATATATTAATAGCCGATTCTCTGTCTGTCTGTCTGTTTGTTTGTTTGTAAGTCACGCAAAATGGTAGATTGAGTTGTGAGTGAAATTATTTCTTTTTTTGTGTGCGACGTGAGTTCGAAGCAAATACATTGCAACTCCAATCAAACGTGACTTTTTTTGGCTGATGAACTAATAGGAATAACGTTTTGTTTTTATTATTATTGTTAGTTTTATATTCCAAGGACTACGTTGACTACGTTGGCTTTGAAAACAATACATCAACTAAATACAAAGAAACTAACTGATTAAACAGTTTGGACAAAAAGCAGCAGTGGCAGAACTTGGCAGCATGTTTGCCAGTGTATCCTAACGTATCCTTGCCTGACTGTCTGAGATTTTTTTCGAGCAATCAAAATGTTTAAAAACCGATAGGTAAAAAAAAGAGTATCATGAAACAAAATATTTTTTTTGCTTTTCTTTTAATTTTATTTCTTTTTTTAATTGTTAAGCGTTTCTGATCGAACGTTTTTTTATTCTCTTTATTCATTTAGCACGTGCCTTTTTTCTCTCCTCCTGTGTGATCTTTTTAAGAAGAGAAACGATTTCCCCCTTACGTTTGATAGCACCCATGTTAGAGCGCGTAACTTTTTAAAACAAAAGCTAATAAAAAGTTGAAGTTTTCTCTCTATACGTTTTGAGTGTATTGTTACATTGATAAAAGATTGGTTTTACCAGAGGTTGTGACTTCGAATCTGCTTCTGGTTGAACACAAGTTGTACGCATCGTTTATAAGGAAATTTGACGTTTATTGATACAGTGATATAGAGCAGGTGGACATGGGCGGGGAGCGACGCCGCCTTTGCGGCTATCTATATATTAATATCCGATTCTCTGTCTGTCTGTCTGTCTGTTTGTTTGTTTGTCTGTCACGCAAAATGGTAGATTGAGTTGTGAGAGTGATTATTTCATTTTATTTTGTGCGACGTCAGTGTGAAACCATTGTATTGAGACCCAAATAGAACGCGACGTTTAGGGAAAATTATCTCCGTAACCAATAGGGAAAACTTTTATTTTTTTTTTTTTTTGATCCATTTTTTTTTTTTTTTACAAAACGGAGTACATATAATTACAAATTCCAAGTTGGTGCATCACACTTTGAATTGAGTTCCATCTTAAAGAGTCAAATCCTTTGTCTTCGATTCGTTGATCGATAATTCGATGTCGATTTCGCTGGTATGATTTGACTTGAAATATGGCGATCTGGAGCCCCGCAGGCACAAAACACATGCACGAATCAGGTGAAAATTAATTCGTAATCTGAGCCAATTCATAATCGTGCTATAGCTTGAATTTCGTTTTTCGGCAATTTGCTCGGCAATTCGTTTGAATAAAACGCCACATTCTTTGCTCATGCCTCCGAAACAAGTGAACACCAATGGGGTGAATGAGGCTTGATCGACAGATGTAATGCGTTTATTGTATGATCTTTTCTTTTCTTGCTCGTTGGCTCTGTGCGCAGCAGATAGCGTGGTTTTCTGGTAGGACTTGGCAGTGGGATTGAAGACCCTTACGTCAAAGAAAGCCATCTGACCTTTAGCCCAAACTCCTCTTGCTGCTACATCCACACGAGCTTCTTCGGATTTGATCGTACTGGCGGGAAGCGTTTCTCCCGTTAGAGGTGTCAAGGTTGGTTCCAGGTGTACGTCGTGGTAACACTCAGATAATAATTCGGCAGTGAAATTTCGAAGTTCGTTGTGTCGGATTACGATAAATCCGCCTTTGGGACAAGACAGTGCATGATCGATAGTAAATGGTTTATCACATACACAACGCGATGGTAGATTCTTCAATGGAATGCCGTATCGTAAATTAATGACATCCCAGAATTCTTGTTTTTGTAAGAAGAAGCCATTTTCTTTTATTGGTAGTGCAGTCAACCAGCTTGACGCTCCGTTTTCTAGCGTAGCTTCGAGTGTTTTCAGTTTAATCGGGCAGGTGATTTGTGCCTTCACTTCTTCGAGTTGCGACTTTTGTCTCTCGACTTTCTCTCTTTTCAATTCATTTGCGATGGTGTTTTGTCGCTGCGCAGTATCTGGATCATACGTGTTGTCCTGTTCACAAACTTTGTTGACCATCGCCTCAGTAATTTTTCGTGAGTTGGAATACTCAATCTTACATCTTTCTGATGGTATGGCAATTCCTAATCCACCAAGCTTTGCTGGAAGAGAAAACAATTTTCTCTCTGTATCGTTACATATGTACCCGTTTAATATAGCAGGGAGTAGGCTGTTTCTGATAGCATCTTCTAAAGGTTGGAGGTTATTTGAGATGTTTGGTATCGTTCTCATTACGTAAGTATACTTGTGTTGCAGACCATGGGTAAAAGCAGAGTAAGCTGCGTGTGGATGGGTTTTAGCGATATCAGTCAAGTTATAGATTTCATTGACCCATTCTGTGACTTTGTTGTTCACATATTCGTTTTTGTAGTCATCGTTTCCAATTATCGCCCCAAGGTGTCTGTTACCTCGTGCTGTTATCTCGATGTTGGTCTCCGAGAACAACATATTTGCTTCGTTGATGTAGCCTTCCTTTACGATTAAGACACTTTTTGAAGGTTTCGGAAAGTAACCAATGTAAGGGCCAAGTTCGCATATGTTGTCCCACCAAGTTCGTAGTTGTGGTATTGTACCAATTCCAGTGAAATCATCTGCGTAAGCAATTCGTTTGGCTGTCTCTTCGCAAAGCATTTCGTTATCTGAAAGTAGCAGTGGTAGAATTCCAAGTGCATACATCGCCATGGCGATGGGATCACCCTGAGTGGTACCTTCAGCAGAAGAGATCTCCCCTCCACCAGTAACGAATAATCTCGCAGGTTTGAGGTAGCAATTCCGTACATATGTCGCAAACTCTGGACATAAAATCTTCATATTGTGTACTAGCACGTTTCTGTTGATGGAGTTAAACGCATTGGCCGCATCGATTTGGAGAAGACCATGGTTATTCTGATCATTGAATAAGTCGACTGCCGAGTGAATAGCAATTTCACACCCAGATTTGTGACCTGCACATAATTGTAAATTACCAGATGTTGTAGTAATATCATTTCGTAAGGTTGACATTACAGCTTTGCCGATTATTCTTCGTAACACTTCCCCGATACCGATTGGTCGTACTCCTGGGTCTTTGTCCAAAGGAATCAATCTGCACGCCATTAAAGGCTGGATAGATTCTAAATCCTCAACTTCAGTGGAGCACAATTGTTTTGTCAGCTCAACAACTGATTTTCGCAGATCGATTGCAGAGTTACCATACAAATTACTCCCCAGAATTCTCTTCCAATCTGTGGCGTCTAAAGATGAAATCCCGCAAGCACCATTTACTTGAAAAGCTGCTTTTTTGATCGCATCATCATCTAAGTCATCGAATATTACAGGATTCGTATATTTTTCGGGTCCCTCTAGTAATAACTGTTCATATTTTGGTTTTGAGTCTGGATGTTTTAAATGAAGCTCTTGCATTGTTTCCTTCGTTAACGGTAAAACTCCATTGTTTCCTGACTTGGATAACAACCGAATGGCTGCATTAATTTTCCCCTGTATCATAAGATTGTTGAATGATTTCGCCAAGTTATCAGATTTAGTTTCAAATTTCTGTGTCTTTAATCTTGTCTGTATGACAAGACATTCTGCAACTAATTCGCTGATTTTCCCGTTCTTCCAGAGGGTTAGTCGTCTTTCCAAAACTTTTTTGTTATTGGCAGTCTTTGATTTGTATGATGTTTGTTGTAATAGCAGATTTGGCATTATCATTAAACATTTAATACTTAGATGTCTGAGTGGAGATTTAGTGTTTCACAAATTTAACTGTTTGGTCATTTCGTTTATAAATTCTTTTCCTTGATGTCCTTTCGGTAGTTTGAAAATATTACGCTTCCAAACAGTCATTTTCTCGTAAGCATCGTTAACATCGTTTTCAAATATGGTTGCATAACGAATCTTTTGAAGTTGCTCATCGATATTATCCACATTCGCTGCATTTTTCGGCCCATTTTGCTTTTCTAAGCAAGTACGTTGATGATTTTTTAAGCCACCGGCACTTTTAGCAACTTTTCCACAATTGACGCACGTATGTTGTTGTAATGCAGATTTTATCTGCGGTTCTTCAACGTTGAAATTTTCGCTTGAATTTTCCATATTAGCAAATGAAGCAATCGTTTCTGAGTTCTTGCAATTAAACTTGCTTCAAAAACAAATTGAATTTACTAACATTTCGGATTAAGTTTAATTTCTGAGATTTACCGTTGCAAAAAGCGTCCGCCATCTTGGGAAGCCATTGCAGCAATCATAGGGAAAACTGACGTTTTTTGGGGTCCGCGATACAAGTGATAGGGTGATGAAAAATTTGGGTCTAAATTTTTTGGGGGACGGGTCTATGACGTCATCAAAGTGTTTGATCAACAATATCTCCGTAACAGTTGGTCGTAGCAAAACGATCCCATACATTTTTTTGATCAGTTTTTCGAGCTCTACAACATGGGCACACTTATCATTGCCAATTCCATAAATTTATTTTTCGTGAGCTCAACGCAGGCTGAACATGGGCGGCGAGCGACGCCGCCTTGGCGGCTAGTTAGAATAAAGATCTTCGAATTTATAATCACCAGGGAAAACGTTAGTAAGAGATAAGCCAAAAATAAATTTTTGAACATCGAAAAAAACGTTCCTGACGATGTTCTGCGGATGCAGGACGAAATATTGAATTATAAACCAAAATGAAACTTCTCGTTATTATCTTTTTACTAAAACTCGAAAGATAAAATTGTATCAAATGTCAATCTTGTAAACTTAAATCGGGAAAACATACGCGTATTTTGTAAATAGGAAGAAATGTGTGCTTATTGTTAAAAATGAAGTGCTCGCTGATAAAGCAAGTAATATTTTTGGTGATTCTGTGATCATAACTGCACAAGGACAACGCCACTTGGGAGCTTGTCTAGGTTCGCACCAGTTCAAAAACGAGTATTGTGCGAGAATTGTCAGTGATTGGCAAAAACAACTTGAACTTCTTAAAGACATCGCTATCACCCAACCTCAGACCGCATATGTATTATACACCAAAGCATTCAAATCGAAATTCACTTATTTCTTTCGAACAATCGAGGGTTTTGATGAATTTGTTAGACCTTTAGACGATCTTTTAAACGACAAGTTTCTGCCCAACTTATTTGGAGGGCCATGTCTCGCAATTACAGATCATCGAGATCTTCTATCACTCAACACATCATCTTTGCATAAAAGGGGATGTACTAATGATTATAACAATTTTCGACCGATATCCATCCTTCCAGTGTTATCGAAAATCCTGGAAAAATCTGTCCATAATCAGTTTTTAAGCTATCTGGAAAACAATAACTTGTTATCTCCTTTTCAATTTGGTTATCGTAGCAAAAGTTCGACCGACGTAGCAACAGCTTTTTTAACTGACTCGATCAGAAGAGCAGGAGATAAAGGTTTACTTACCGGAGCTGTGTTTTTAGATCTCGCTAAAGCCTTCGACACTCTTTCACATGATAGACTTCTCAAAAAATTGAAATCTTGCGGTGTGCGTGGGTTAGCTTTGAATTGGCTTGCTGACTATCTGTTCAATCGTTCTCAATTCGTCAAAATTGGTCAGGAGCTGTCTAACCCCTGTTCAATAGTATGTGTAGTACCGCAGGGCTCAATTCTAGGCCCTATACCATTTTTGATATACTTTAATGACTTTGAGAACTGTCTCACTCACACGAGGGTTGTACAATTTGCAGATGATACAGTAGTCTATGTGTCATCAAAAAGTATCGATGACATCGAAAGTAAGATCAACAAAGACATGTATGCAGTCCAAACATATCTTGAGAGAAACGAATTGATCATCAATTTGAAGATAGGAAAAACCGAATGTGTATTGTTTGGTACTGCTAAACGAATTTCTACTGTTTCCACAGATAAACGAACATTGAACGCGTACTGCAACGAAACATTGATAAACTGTTCCTCATCTTACAAATACTTGGGTACATTGCTGGACCAGAATCTTGGACTAAGTGAAGATTTCGATCAGAAATACAAAAAAGCGTCATCTAAACTTTGTATTTTGCGGAAATTGATACAGTACTTAACTCCAGATGCTGCGAAGTTATTGTATTCAAGTGTCATTCTCTCAGGACTCCGATTCAATGGAATTGTTCACTTAAACTTGAATTCAACACAGCAGACAAAATTGAAGTCACTTGAACGACGAGCTGATTACATATGACACACAAAAACTGTGCCAATTAAAAATGAACTTGACAAACAAGCTGTGCTAGTAGTACGCAAATGCTTAGATAAGAACATTTGCACTATGTTCCAAGACTACTTTTCTATAAACCTGCACAGAATCAACACTAGAAATCAAAATGTTCTAGTCAAAGTACCACAAGTGAAACTAGAATTTGCTAAAAATTCTTTTTATTTCATGGGGGCCAAGATTTACAACAGCTTACCACTGGATATTAGGACATGCACAATTTTTAAGAACAAGGTACAACAGTTCTTCAAGTAAATATCTATTTACTGAAGATTATGTGTTTACTTTTGATTTTATGCTTGTTTCATTTTATTTGTATCTATATTATTTTGTTTTTTATTTATTCTATGATCTTGTATATTCAAATGTAACCATATGATAAAGGACACATATTGATAGCAGATTTTATCTGAAATGTAACAAGAGGCCATAGGCCTTAAGGTCAGCGCTAACGGAGTTTTCAGAAGTAAATGCTTCAAACGAAAAAATATTTCATGACATTAAAGACATCTAGAAATAACTCATATTTTCGTTGGAATTCGTTTGGCCTCTTTACGATTACCTTTAGCCTTGGATCTTCAAACGCAGAGGGCAAGCATTTGAATCATTGATCAGTGGATCACTGATCTTAGTTGGAAATAAGCAAGATATGCATTATGACTTGACAAACAAATTATTAACCCGAAAATTTTTATATGACTTTTGTCGGGATATTTTTGGTCTTAATATAGAATATACACATATGTTTAGATTTTTAAGGCACATTTCAAGTAGTAAACCTGGAGCACTGACTTGCTTTTAGATGTAATTCAAGCTTTGTCACAACACAACGCAACCTATTTTTCTTTTATCTGCAATTTAATTCCGTCATGATCTGAATAGTAAACAAAATGCATAGAAATCTTAGTGTCAGTATGTTGAGCAAGATCTTTGTGGATGTACACATGATCAATTAATGACCCAGAAATATGAGTAGCAGTTTCATTCCTTAATACATAATTCTCATTTAAATAATTATGCAACATGGTGTTATTTGATTGCAGGGTATTAATATTGAAATCTCCCAGAATTATATGAACCAAGTCAACTTGGCATCTCAAATGTTGGATATGATATAAAAAATTTGCAAGACTAAGGTTGTTTTTTCGATATAAAAGGATAATATTCAGATGATCAGAGCAAGTATCAGGCTTGAACAATGTATAAAGAGAAGCTCCTGGAATGGAAATATTATTGATCAATGTAACACTATCATTATATGCCAATGCAATATTTGAAAACTTATCATTACTAGTGTTGTTGAATTCCAATGAAAAAGGAGTCAAAGTTCTTGATATTTTTGTAGTGTCAATGTTGGATGTCAATTGAGTTTCAGTAAAGCAAAGTACGTCACATTCCATAAGCACATTATCATTCTTAATATCGATCGCATGTTTCGAAAGAGAACGAACATTAAGTAATGAAATTGAAAGGACATCTTCTGAACTTTCTGAATTTATATAACCTAGAGATAGATTTTCTCTCATAAATTCATACTCAGCAGTTGCTCTTGCATCGGTGGTAACATGTTTCTTATCAATGTCTCCTAAGATATACAATCCAGCTAAAGAAGTTACACGACTTAAAGCAACATAAACTTGACCAGAATTAAATCGCTTTTGTCGGAGCATATCAAGACTGAATACTATTCTGGGGAATGTTTTACCTTGAACTTTATGTACTGTACAAGCCCATGAAAGAACTAATGGAAATTGAAGTCTTTTTATTATCGGTGATGATAAACTATTCTTCCTTATTTTTATCTCCTTTTCAACTCTGTTGATTGGGACTAAGTTGTGAGCTCTTCCAAACGGATCACCATTAGTGGCTTTTACTCCTATATCTTCATCATCCATTTTCAGATATATAGTAACTATGTTACCTCTTTGATCAAACTTCAGATGTTCAACTGTTCCTATTTGACCATTACACAGTTTATCTTCGACATCAAGATTTGATGTTAGCATCACTTTTGCTTTTATCTTTAATGAAAGTGTTTGAGCTAATCCACCAGTATCCATTTGACTTCGTTGATACACCTTTTCAAGAATACTTGCTGCAATATTCTCAGGCAGCTTATCGATGGCTTCAATTTCGTACTCGAAACCTGGTAGTTCTCGTAATTTTCTCTGGTTATGTTCATTAACTAAAGCATTTTCAGCCCAAATATGAATAGCATCATTTGGATAGTTTGGGTCGTCTATTTCAATTCTTCTTGATTTCAGTGTTTCTCTATCTCTGTCTGACAGTAAACCTAATCTGATATTGTTCAAAAGATCGATGAATGTTTGATCACCTCGTTGTCTCATAACTTCAGTAAGTTCAGCAATTTTGAAGTATCGCCAACAGTGAAAGATATTCAACATATGATCATTAAATTCTGCAAAAACAGGTTTTTGTTGAATTGGTGGTAATTGATAAAAGTCACCACAGGCAATTATTGATATTCCTGCAAATGGAAGATCTTCAGTGCAACCAAATATTTCACATAATCTTTGATGAATATACAAAAGTAGCTTGTTTGAGACCATGGAAATTTCATCAATAATTATCACTTTAAGTTCACTATACTTTTGTCTAAGCGAACTCCTTTTTTTGTCGCTTAATTTGGAAACACATTTACTACTCGTTCGATCTGGTAATATTCCTAACGCTGAATGAATAGTTGAACCATCAATATTCACAGCTGCAACTCCAGTTGGTGCTAACATTAACATTCTTTCTTTGCTGTGTTCACCTGAACCATAAGACAAAGCTTTATGCAAGTATATTTTGATAGTTGTTAGTAGATGTGACTTTCCGCATCCAGCACTCCCAGTAATGAAAATTTGAAAAGGTTCTTGTTTTGTTGTTTCCTTGCTTTGCAAAGATTTCATTGAAGTTCTCACCCATTTATTAATGTAGTTAAATATCTCTCTTTGCTTTTTGTTTAAAGAGCGGATTCTTTCATTCATTTCATCATCAGAAATTGTAATTGGTGTACGAGCTGGCGCTCCAAAAATGTTTTCTTCAGTAAAATCATCAACTTCCTCATCTTCGTTTGCGTTTTGTTCTAGTTCATCTCTTACAGAATCGTTTTCTTGTTCTCCAGATGCATCCAAGCCTTTAGTGTTGTTTGCATTGAAATGAACGAATGCATTGTCGACTATTTCACCGTAAGGTTCGCAAATATGTTTGTTAGTGTTTATGACGTCTAAAACCTCTGGATCTAACATTTTTTCTGTATATGTTCCGGATGTACTAGCCTTTAATTCAGTTTCATTTCGGAAAGGGTAAAACATGAACAAAATATGATGAGCATAGGCCTCTGGCTTCGTTATTTTGTTAGGTACATGGTATCTTAATACACATTTGGTTTTCCGCAATTTAACACGTTCTTTTGATGACATAAGTGGGACAGTAGTCGGTAGGCGGGTGTCTTTTTCATCGAGCAACAGATCTTCAAGAACTTCTGGTTGGCAGTCATTTTCGTCTTCATCAGTAACTCTTACATCTAGTACAAAACTAGACAGAAATTTAGCAAAACAGAGATTATCCATCATGGCGTATTTTCCTTTTTTAAAAGATAAGTTTGGTCTATCAATGTAACATATTTAATGTAACATATTTCTTTTTAAAATATTAGTTTCGTTATCAGGCATATTTGCTATTTCTTCTTCGCTCCGACAAACTCGATAATGGTTTTCAGGAAGAATACTATTTGCAAAGGTTACTGCTGGACATGTTTTACGTAACCAAATTTCTGGCAAAACAATTGAAACTGCTTCTTGGATTGACATTTCTCTGTGAGTTCTATAAGCTTTGGATACTGATTTCATTTTCTCATAAGCTGTTTGTCCTGTTTCATGTGCTTCTTTAGCTGCTTGTTTCATTGCTTCTGTAGATTCATCCTCTGATTTGGACAGATATGCGCACATGTACGCTACAGCTTTGTAATAATCTAAAACAGGTTGTATGTCAATGTTTGCTTCCCATGCAAGTAAACCATCTTCGAAGTAATTATTTATGAAACAGGAACCAGGAGATCGTTTAAAATGGATCTGATAACTGCTATCAGGTGACATCTCTAGTGAACGATAGTAACTTGTATCTTCAATATCTAATTCCTGTAATATCTTTGCAATGGAGTTAGGTGGGTTATAGCTCTCTTTTGTATGATCATACATGTTACAATATTTTGGATTTAATTTTTCATCGACATATTTTTGAACTTTATCTAATAGTTCTTTTCGTGTTTGAAGCATTCTTATTTTTTCTTCCACAGGGACTTCGTCAGAGATTGGTTTAGCTAAACGCGTTCTGTTTGTAAAAAATTTACCAAACGAATATCTACATTCAATATTTTTATACTTCCGGCAAGACCTGGAGTGACTATGTGTTTGATATGTTTTTACCAAGCGAAACAACTCATCATTGCTTTGCTGTTCAGGTAGTTCACATTTAATAACATTATCTACAAATGCAACATACTCGTCTTTATTTTGTTCACTCAAAATAGGTGCATTTTCGACCCATAATAAACAATGAACATGGGGACTACCTCGCACTTGGAATTCAACCCGAATAGCACAATGAATAACTTTTCCAAAAGGTCCATTCAGAACTATATGTTTAAAAAAATTTTCCACTCGAAATTGAAAATGCCGTGTCAAGAGCACCGGGTTGCTATTAAGAATGTTTGTTCTTTCAAAATAGTTCAAATTTTCAATTTCGTCTGCCGTTAAATTCATACCGTTTAATTTCCCTATAATTTCAACTAACTCATTCCATCTAAGATCCGCACAAGAAAGGGTCATGAAATAAGTTGGTAATCCCAGCTGTTTAACCATGGCTAGTACTTCAAAAAGAAATCTTTTCCAATATGCAGGAGTTCCTTTTAAAGTGTTCATGAAATTAAATGCTTCGTCACTAGCTATCAGCTCTCCAATTTTTTCTTTAAAATTTTGGGAGATTTGACCTGCTGTCAATCCGTCAGATTTTATTTTTTTCATAGCAATATTGATAGATCTGTTTAAATTCAAATGTTGCATTAGTGATTGAGCAAAAAATATATAATCCGAGTCCGAAGCAAACTTTTGTTTATAGTTTAACAGTCTTTGGTTGAAATATTTGCAAGGACTCAATTTTTCTTTTCTGTCATGTGTATACCCAAACTTTCCTGTCGGAAACAACCATGGGTGTGCAAGTAGTTCGCAATCATCATCACAGATTAAAGCCAAAGGTTCTTTATTTTCTCCTGGTGCAATAGTTACGCTTGCATCATCTCTAACTTCATATGCAAGCTCAGGTACGTATGCAGTTTCAGAAACAGCCAGTCGAAATTCATCTAAAGGATTCATGTTTTCTTCCTCGTCTTCTTGTTTGACATGCGGAATTTGACTTTCGTTTACAAAGTGGACCTCTTCTTCAAATGTATTGTTTATTTCTCCAATCCAACAGCGAGGCACATTTTCTATGTTTATTTCAATATTAGAGTACAATGCATTATTTTGTTTTAAATACATTAAAATTCCTCTGACAACATCGGGTCTAACAGCTTCAAAAAAAACATTTGATTTAAATGACATTTTCTTCTTCAAAGCAACTTGGACTATGCCATTGTTATCTAATCCTCTTGGCAAAATATTACAAATGTCATCGGCTTGTATTGGAACGTTACAAATAGCCCCTTTCATTTTAGGAGATTGTCCTTTAGGCATGATAGTGATCTTTTTAAATAACAGTCTTTTGGAAATAATCGTTTTTTCAAGTTTGCGAACATCATTAAAAATACCAGGCATCTCAAATATTTCCAAATCGTTTACAACAGCTTGGCAGGGAAGTTTTCCTTTTACTAACTTTAGATGGCATGTTTGACAAATGTATTCACTGCCGTCAAAACTGAGAACTTGAAAGGCAAACACTTTTTGATCCACAGTATAAATATTATCGTCGAAGATTCGAACTGATTGTTTATATAATGTTCTGTTACAACATACACAAATATAATAAGGACCTTCTTTGACAACTTTCTTAAATGAATCTATCGATCCTATTCGTTTCTTTTGTTTATCAACCCGATCTTTTTGGCGTAATTCAAACTTGATTTCTTCAGATTGCTTAGCACGTTGTTTTTTCTTATACATTCGGGTGTTTTTTGTCAATTCTGACTTTTTTTCATCTGATAATAGATTTCTTCGCTTTTGTTTCCTTGTTCGATTCTTTTCTCGAAGATCAGATTTTTGTTTATTCGATAACACAGCTCTCCGACTTTGTTCCCTGGTTCGATTCATTTCTCGAAGTTCTGATTTTTGTTCATCCGATAATCCGATCCTACGACTTTGCTCACTAGTTTTTTTCTTTTCCCTTTGTTCCAATTTTTGTTCATCTGATAATCCAATTCTCCGATTTTGCATACTTATTCGATTCTTTTCCCTTTGTTTTGATTTCTGCTCATCAGTAAATGAAGCCCGTTGATTATTCATGCTATTACGATTTTTTTCCAACATTTTTGATTTTTGTTCGGATGAAATGCCAACCCGATAACTTCGCATATAAGCCCTTTCTTTTGCCCGATTTTTTTCATTTTGAGCAGGGTTTTGTACTTTACGTTTACGTTCATGGCGACACTTTTCAGTTCTCAGAAGTCTTTGAATCTCTACTAAAAAATCAGCCCTAATCCGTACATCATAACTCTGAACCTGATAATAGACGCTGTCTGTTTGTCTATGAACATCAAGATAAAAAGTTTTAATATATTCCTCCGCAGAACTGACGGAATCGAATTTCATTAAGACGGACACACCATTAGAATCTGGTAAGCCTGTGATTGGATCACGGGCATGCGAATCGAAAATGTAAGTAAACCCATTCGCCCAAAACAAAGCCGTAGCAAAACCACTTGTGATGAAAAGAGCTCCCGTAGTATTTTCACAATAGACACGAAAGAGCGAATTATTACTGTTCGAATTTAAAATCCCTGTGACCACACCATGCTTCTCAAGAATTACGTTATAACTGTTGAATTGCACGCTGTCAGGTAAGTCGTCAAAAGAAAGATAACCGGAGAAGCCTAACGTTTTATAGAGATCATTTCCTAATGTTAAAATATGATCTAAATCCCATCTAGACCAATACCGCAAATTCTTTAGCGCCGAATAACAAATCGACCATAAAGCGTTACATGCGCACTGTTTACCAGCGGATTCATAGAAGCGGGGATCGCCTTGATTAAATGAGCCACCGACTGTGACACTAGGAACAGGTCCCGGGTTTAATTCAACATCGCCGGCCATTAACAAAATCATATTAGCGCACATAAGCAAAGAATAAAACATTGGGCAACTTCTTAACAAAAAACAGGTCGCCCTTGCATTTCCATAACAATTAATTAAATCCTTTTCCTTATTGGCCCGGGATATTTGGGTGGCGCCATAGAAACTACCTATAGTGATACGATATGCATCAAGGGAAATCATATCGGCAGCAAGAACAACTACAACAACTTTGACACTTTAATCAATATTCAACTTCAGTTACTCTGTTACTACTTTTACTTTCGAGCTTTTGAGTTTTGCACTTTAGAGCTTTGAACTTTTGGGCTTTGAGATCTACTGAGCTTTGTGCTTTGGCTGTTCACGTCCGTGAACCTTCGCTTCCGCCAATTCAGGCGGCCCTCAAATGAGGTGAGATTGGAAGATGTGCCAAGTGTAGTTGTCGTTTCCTAAAAGTAAAAAAGATAACAGCTATATCTAACTGCACAATGAACAAACGTTTTCAGAAAAATGGGTTACCGTAAATATCCGAACAAGCGCCCTGGGCGCTTATTAAATTTTTGGATTTTTTTGCATGGGCGCTTGATCGAGGGGGCGCTTAATAATGCTGGGCGCTTATAAAACTTTTATAATTTTGTACAAATTAAAGATAAATTAAAGACAACGGATATTTACGGTAATTAAATACCTTAAGGGAAGAAATTTTAACGGGAAGAAATTTTTGCAGAATTTAATTTTGCGATTTTGGCCAATAATCGCGAAATTAATTTCCGCGAAAATTCGATTTTAGTTTTACATGTTAAATAATAAAAGAAAAGATGATTCAAAATCGAAAACCGTGAAATTTAATTCCTCAAAACACGTTATAATTTGATTTGTCAGTCGCAAAATTAAATTCTGCGATAATCGGCCATTTTTACCTTCTCAACCGCGAAATTAAATTCCGAGAAAATTTCTTCCATTAAGGTATGTGCTATGGGCTATTAGACATGTTAAACAAAACAGAGAAGCATCGGCATTAGTATATAGATGGGATTGCAATTTGCAGAATTTTTCAAATGCATATCACATCACTCAGTCTGATTTTTATTTCATGAATTATGATAACGATTTGCAGTGGGTAAAAAGAAGGTAAACCTCGATTTTATTGTATATAATTGTTTGTTATGTGAGTTTTTTAAAAAAAGACAATTTCATTTATTGTGTTCAAACAGACATTTGGTTAAAACTATTTTCAGTTTGTTTTGTGACTTTAAGATCTTTAGGGTTATACAGAGTCTATCTTAAATTTAGAAAGAAATTGTACCTTTTCATTTTGCAATCCCTAACCACATTTCCTCTTTTTAGTGCTGCCCTCCAATAAGCACCACATTTTATAACATGCAATTTAAATAAACACCGCTCCCAATTAAGTGTCATGCCTCAAATTAGGCACTTATCAGAATTACCCATAATAAATGCGGTGCGTGCTAACATGAAAAGCACCGTAGCATTAATTTGAGGCAATATGGTAATTATCTGATGTTTTTCCCTCTGGAAAGACAAATTCCTGTCACTTTACACAAAAATTTTATACCAGTTAAGTAAAAGGTTTTTAGATTTCTGCGAAAGCGAGAAATACATTAAAACCAGGCCGGCTTATTTCCCGTCTTTTTCTGACTGTCCAAACATAGCAGTTTTTAAAAATTTTGTGCATGCATTTACATGAAACCAAAGCACCGATGTATTGCATCAGTGAAGAAATACTTTTAGATTTTAAGCTTCTTTGATCAATATTAAATGGATTTTAAATATACATATTTTCAGATGAAAACAAAAGTTTATAGAAGAAACTTATAATTACCTTTTATTGGTAGAAATTTTTGTGTGTACCAATTTTCGCACATTTGCGCAAAAAAAGTCTGAAATACTTTAATAAGTGCACAAAAGGGCTGTGCATGATAATTAATACTGTTTACTTCTAGATTTCTTTGCACTTTTGACCCCCAGAATAATTTGATTGATGACACAAAAACTTAATATCAGTTCTTTTATCATTTTGTATATCATTACATGTATGTAATTTTTGCAAGTTTTAGCCAAATTTGTAAAAATAAATCCATGCAAAACGTCAAGACATGAACGATTCGAAAAAAAAAATCCACGCAAAATTTTATGATTTTATTTTCTCATTTTTTGGCTCGGTGTATATACCTTTCGTTATTATATTAACTATTTCAGGGTTGGAATTAAGGATTCGTTATTCGTGAATCACGAATCAATTTCTTGTTTCTACGAATCAAGAATTCGTAAAACTCCCATTTTTCACGAATCGTTTTTGAAATTTTTAACTACGCATAGCGCTGCTCAGATATTGAACTCAAATGTAAATTGGAGTATGACATCATCAACGGGAAGGTGGAAAAACTAGTGTGCAGCACTTGTAAAAGATGCAAAATAAAAATAAATTTCTGATCAATGATTCGTAAAAACTCGTTTTTCTTTACACCTTCTCATTCGTATTGCACAACAATTTTCTTCATTTCGTTTATTTCTTTGTTAAGCTGCGTTTCCACTCAGGAAAAAGTCAGTTGAAAAAGAAAATTTCGATCCGGAAAAGTATTTTTCGCCCGAAATTTTCTTTTCTTTATTTCCATTACTTCTTTTCTCTTCAGAAAGCTTCAATTTTAAATGTAAACAAAATGTGGCTGCGATAAACATCATTTTTTTGAAACAAAAACAACTATTGAAACAAAAACGTTTAAAAAGAAGATTTTGGGTTAGGAAAATTTTTGCGGAAAGATCTTGGAAAGGAGAATTCCATCGGTTAGTGAAGGAAATTATTTGACCATGAATCGTTTTTCAAATTATTTCGCCTTCTAACTGTGTGAAAAGTTGTTGCAGTATGTAGCACAAAAGATAACAAAATCATCTTAAAGGAGAACTAAACTAAAAAAATTACAAGTTCATTTTTTTGCCCTATTTGAAACAGCTTTAAAAATGATGAAAGTCAGTTTTTGAATTTTCAAAAAATCTTTTTTCGTTCTTGAGATATTGCCGTTTAAAGTTTTTTCCCGAAACATGATCTCCATGGCAACGTGACATCACAACGTTCAAGAAGATATTGCTGACATATAAATATGTGAATAACTCAGAATGTTTTAATGATTTATTGTTAGAACATTGCATGTAGAGTGGTAAATAACTGCAGTTGTGAAAACAGCAAAGAAATTTATTGCCACTGTTACCCCGACTCAGTTCCAGCTCTCTGTCAATTTTTGCTGACAAAGCTATAATAACATCATCCAAAACTATTACTATGATTAATTTCACTTTAACTTATGCCCAGTGAAAACTGTCCCATTTTCTAAAATTTCGTTTCCCTTACCTGAGTAGATCTCCATTTGTAGCTTTGTCAGCAAAAAACAGAAAAGGCCTGGAAACAAGCCAGGGTAACTATGGCAACAATTATTTTTAGTGACTTGATACCTGTACGGGTTTGTCACTATACATACAAAATTTAAGCAGTGCATCACTTATATTTCTTGAGTTATTTACATATTTGTATGTCAACAATTTCTTCTTGAACATTGTGATGTGACGTTGCCATGGAGATCAAGTTTTGAGGAAAAACTTTAAATGACAATATCTCGGGAACGAAAAAAGATTTTTTGAAAATTCAAAAACTGACTTTCATCATTTTTAAAGCTGTTTCAAATAGGGCAAAAAAATGAACTTGTAATTTTTTTAGTTTAGTTCCCCTTTAAAGACAGGAGTGTATTTCAGCTCAAGAGCGATTTGTGCGTTACTACTTTAAGATACACCGTACTCATCTCTACACGTCGCCATCTTGTTTTGATGTTGATCTTTAAAAAATGCGCAAGTCAGCTTATTTAAAGCAACTTGAATGGCTTTCTATGATTTTTCGAGCGAAAAACACAGAAGAAGTTAAAAATTTTCAACTTGTTCGATCATGCTGAAGTTTTCGAGTCGAAACAAAATTACCATAGCAACCCGTGACATACGTGTGTTTCTAGTAGAAATTTTCTTTTTCGACTGATTTTTTCGTAAGTGGAAATGCAGCTTTAGAGAATATTTCATTCGTTCGTTCGTTCGAACGTGCCGCATTAGCGCACGTGTAACAATAACGAAAAATGATATACGGTACAACGTGCCGTCCAACACTTCTTTGAAATTCCATGGCTGCAAAATGCTGTAATAATGACAGCTGTATTTTGCGAAAGTGTTTTCAAACGGTGATCCATTTCTGTCAAAAACATTAGATCTTATCTTTCCTGGGCTATAAACAAACAAATTTTTGTTTTAGATGATGGTAGGATCTGTTAAAATAATAAAAACAGAGACTCCTATGAAAAACAAAAAACATAAACAAATAGATAGCGATCATACTTGTACTTCGCATAAAACGTAAAAATTTTCTAATTTTTTCACGAAGCGATATTTTTTTCTTAATTCCAACCCTGTATTTCCTTGTACTTATCAAGCACCCATCGGTTTGTGGCAGGCATGGAAATGGTGATTTTCGTTGCTATTTCTCTAAGCTATGTTATAAAATACACGCATTGCACTTTGTTCACATTCTCAAAAATAAATCCAAACATTTTCCTTGAAAAGCTCCGACTCGCAAAAATTAATCCATGCAAAACGTCCATTATTTCAAACTGTAGCCTACTCACCGTCTTGTATAATGTACCGATAATTATAATTTCCTGAGGCTCTGTGTGTTTTGCTTCAAATAATGTGCTTTTGTTGCTGGCATCTGTAAGTATCAAGGAACATGGAATTTCTAAGCCACTCTGGACGAGAAGAGAACGCCTATAATGGGTCATTGTTAACTGTGCCTTGACCTTAGCCCTAGCCCCAAGAGCCATAATAAAGGACATTCTTTTGAAATTAGTACTTATTGTTTCTTTTTTCGGAAAATATGACTTGCACGAAAATTAATACGCACAGAATAAATATTTTTATTTGGTGCACAAAATTTACTACTTTAATCGGAGAAACTTTCGCGCAAGAAACTTTCTCGAGGTCAAAAATTCGCAAAATGTTTTGGATAAACTTTCGCGAATTGGAAAAGCCGCAAAATTTCGCGAGATAAACTTTCGCGAATGAAGAAATTGATCAATTTTCGTGAGATAAACTTTCTCGAATGAAGGAATTTTTTGAAATAAGTAAGGGCAGTTTTTAGGGCAGAAAACAAAGGAATTTTCTATGCAGAAAAAAATTCAGCTTTAAAATTTAAAAAATTGCAAAAAAAAAAAAAAAATCAAAATTTTACTGGATAAACTTTCGCGAGTTGAAAATAAGAGCAAAATTTCGCGAGATAAACTTTCGCGAATGAGTGATTTTAAATTTTTCGCGCTATAAACTTTCGTGAAAAAGGGTCAAATTTGCAAAATTCGCGAAAGTTTCTCTCCGTTTCTGCACCGCTAAATTATATTCCTGCCATAATTTACGTTTTCTTGGGATGTTCCAAATTAAATTCCCACCAAATTTGATGGTTTGCTGTTGTCTGCCAAATTAAATTTCAAATTTGTACCAACAAGTACAAATGACGTTTTTGAAAGTGAAACCAGTTGATGATTTCTTCCCCTAAGATAATATAACGATCCTAGATCTCTGAGAAACAATTTTTCTGCTTTGTTCACCTTCTTTTTCCCCCACAACGTTTTTAAGTGTAACGAGAGCAACCTCTCACAATGTCAGACTTTAAAACAATATGGGGGCCAATTAAAGCTCCTATCAAATCTGTTATAAAAATCTTAATATAACTAGGCATTTTTACTTCACAACAGAAATTATATATTTTAGGTCAAGTAGTCAAGAGTCACATAGCTAGTTATGATATATCATGATATGGTTTTCTTACCTGGCTCTTTTTCTTCCTCCTTTTTAAAATCGTATCTCAGATTTGGACACGTGGTTGCAGAAGTGTTGATAGTCACTCGATGATAAATATTTATAATAGTTTCTGATTCTGTTTTTCTTTCGCAGTATAATAGCATGTATTAATTGCTCCTCCTCGCCATGAAAGTTAAAGCAGCATGCCATGGTTTGATCCCAGCATGCACTGGAATTCGGGTGAGAAAAAGGGCGCATTTAAACAATTTCTTTTTATTATAAACTACTGAAATTGAACACATTTTGTTTGTAATATACTTACAATTAATATTCAAGTACTCTTATCTTCTAAAAGCAATTACGTCAGCTTAAACTTTCGGATTTTAAACTTCAAAATTGAAAGTTAGCAAAAACGGGCGTTTAACCTGGGGCGTAAAGAACTGCAACATTACACACACACACACACACGGACTGACAGACACGGGGAAATGAAAGATCAGCTACCTTGCGGCGCTGACCAAATATCCTTTTAAAATATTCAAATACAATACAATACAATACTGGAGGAATGGGTCTCAACATTTTGTCACATGAAGCCAAAACCCAGCATCAAGCTTCTGTTGAGATAACTTCTCTGCGCACCAAATCGATCGTTCGCCAATGCGATATTATGCTTCCGTACAACGCTAACGGGGAAACAGCTGCTGCTATAAAATCCAAAGTTTCAGCACGAACGACCAAACAGAAAAGTGAAAGGAGAACAAACATTACTGCGAATCTTCCAGTGTAACTAAAAAGGAGCATGGAACAAGCAACCGATAAAGGAGCAAGCTCCTGGTTAACAGCTTTACCGTTAAAGGAACAGAATTAAGACCTCAACAAGAGCGAATTCCATGATGCAATCAGGTTGAGACATAATGAGAAACTCGAGAATCTTCCATCACACTGCACTTGTGGAGAACAGTTTGATGTTCAACATGCAATGTCATGTAAGAAAGGTGGATTCATTTCCGAGAGACACGATAACATACGTGACTTTCTGACAACATGCATAGATCGAGTTTGCAGAGACGTTCAAGTTGAGCCACATTTACTTCCCGTTACTGACGAAACCTTTCACCATCGCACTGCAAACACAGGCAACGACTCTCGACTCGACATCAAAGCAAGGGACTTCTGGAGAAAAGGAGAAACTGCATTCTTCGACATTCGTATCACGCATGTAAACTCCAAATCTGCAGAAGCCTTAAGTACGCCACAAATCTTCAGGCGTCATGAAGAAGCGAAGAAAAGGGAGTGTTTGCAGCGAGTACTGGACATCGAGCATGGAAGTTTTACTGCTTTAGTTTTTGGAACGAACGGAGGAGCTGGTGAGAATTGCAAAAAATTCTTATCCATTTTGTCGAAGAAATTATGTGAAAAAAATGATGAGGATTATGGACAGGTTATTACGTGGTTACGTAACGACTGTCAATGGAAATTACTAGATCAGCATTATTGTGTCTGAGAGGTTCAAGAGTACCTTTTCGGAAATATATGGACGTTTCTAACCAAAACCTTGACAATGCAATAAGTTGCATTGCCTGATTTATCTGTTTATTTGTTTCTTTTGAGAGAGTATCCTTCACTTCGTGGCCTTTTGTTCTTACGCTTCCAAGGTGCAATTAGCCCACTTGCTACTCCATACACTTCTATTTAGAGTTACTTGCCTACTTTGGGATGCAAGTCGCTGGTATTCTAATGTCCTATATTATATTTTATAATATATTTTTCAAATTTATTTTTATTTTATATATATGTAATCTATATATTAATAGCCGATTCTCCGTCTGTCTGTTTGTTTGTTTGTTTGTTTGTTTGTAAGTCACGCAAAATGGTAGATTAAGTTGTGAGCGAAATTATTTCTTTTTTTGTGTGCGATGTGAGTTCGAAGCAAATACATTGCAACCCCAATCGAACGTGACTTTTTTTGGCTGATGAACTAATAGGAATAATTTTTTTTTTTTGCTTTTCTTTTAATAAATTAATTTCTTCTTTTAATTGTTAAGCGTTCTGATCGAACGTTTTTTTATTCTATTTATTCATTTAGCACGTGCCTTTTTTCTCTCCTCCGTGTGAACTTTTTAAAAAGAGAAAACATTTTCCCCCTGTTTGATAGCACCCATGTTAGAGCGCGTAACGTTTTTAAAACAAAAGCTAATAAAAAGTTTTTTTCTCTCTACGTTTTGAGTGCATTGTTGTACTGATCAACGATTGTTTTAAAAAATAAATAACACATGAAATTTGGGTTTTTTTGGAACCATTGTTTAAACTGATATTTGATATTCGATTTCGAATCTGCCTCTAGGATAACTGACGTTTTTTCAGGTCCGCGATACAGGCGATGGGGTGACAAAAAATTTGGGTCTAATTTTTTTGGGAGGGGTCTGTGACGTCATCAAAATCTTTGAAGAATGATATCTCTGTAACGGTTGATCGTAGCGGAACGATCCCATACATTTTTTTAATCAGTTTTTCGAGCTCTACAACATGGTAACACTTTCGGTTGCCAATTTCTTAATTTTATTTTTCGTGAAGTCAACGCATCCTGAACATGGGCGGCGAGCGACGCAGCCTTGGCGGCTAGTCTATATATTAATAGCCGATTCTCTGTCTGTCTGTTTGTTTGTTTGTTTGTTTGTTTGTAAGTCACGCAAAATGGTAGATTGATTTGTGAGCGAAATTATTTATTTTTTTGTGTGCGACGTGAGTTCGAAGCAAATACATTGCAACCCCAATCGAACGTGACTTTTTTTGGCTGATGAACTAATAGGAATAACGTTTTGTTTTTATCATTATTGTTAGTTTTATATTCCACGTTAACTTGGCTTTGAAAACAGTACATCAACTAAATATAAAGAAACTAACTGATTAAATATTTTGGACAAAAAGCAGCAGTGGCCGAACGTGGCAGCATATGTTCGGTTTGCCTAACTCTTGCCTGACTGTCTGAGACGGGTGAACTTTTTTTTTGAGCAATCAAAATGTTTAAAAACCAATAGGTAAAAAAAGAGTATTATATCAAAACAATTTTTTTTTTTCTTTTAACAAATTAATTTCTTCTTTTAATTGTTAAGCGTTCTGATCGAACGTTTTTTATTCTATTTATTCATTTAGCACGTGCCTTTTTTCTCTCCTCCGTCGTGATGTTTTTAAGAAGAGAAACTATTTCCCCCTTACGTTTGATAGCACCCATGTTAGAGTGCGTAACTTTTTTAAAACAAAAGCTAATAAAAAGTTGAAGTTTTCTCTTTCTACATTTTGAGTGTATTGTTACACTGATAAAAGATTGGTTTTATCAGAGGTTGTGACTTCGAATATGCTTCTGGTTGAACACAAGCCGTTTATAAAGAAATTTGACGTTTATTGATACAGTAATACAGAGCAGGTGAACATCGGCGGCGAGCGACGCCGCCTTGGCGGCTAGTATCTTTTTAATCTAATATTGTAAATTTATTGATGTAATAAAGGTTTCCTTTACAAAAAAAATTAAAAAAAAAAAAAATCTTGTAAACTTAAACAAAAAATACCTCATGATCATGTTTATACTAAAAGAATTCTTACTTTCAATTCCATCGGAATAGCTACAGCCGTCTCATTTTCTGCTCTATTTTGCAAACGTTTTTCCAAGGCAGACAGCCTTTCTTCGTTTTTGTGAGCAACAACTGCCATCTCATCTATTTTTTTTCCAAAAGATTCCATCTTTTGACGAAATATGTCACTCATTGATGTGATAGTCCTAAATATTAATCGTTGACCCAAGAGTGACTATTAAAAGTAATCTCTACAGACGATAATATTACTTACCTATTATTACTGATGATGGCTTGCTCCATACGGATGCCTGAAGGAACATGAGGGGAGCTAAAAAATTGGAAAGAACGCATAAATTTATTCCTCAAAAACATGGCCGTTTCGTAGATCGAGAAAAAAGCAAACCTTGCTTCAGTTTCACTGTCTTCAGCAGAAATATTGCTGGTATCGAGCAGTCTAAAGAAAGGAAAGGAAATTCATTAATATTAGGTAGAAAAAAATTCTTATTATAATTGATGTTCAGAAGAGAAAATAAACCTGTTTGAAGGACTTTGCCAACTCGGCGAGACATTTTCGCGACTTAAATTGAACCCCTGACTGGAAGTCTGAGGTGAAATAAGGCTGAAACAAACTCCTGCGAGAAGGATCTTCAAACGGAACGATAGCTTTTTGAACAATAGCTTTGAGACAGGTTCAATTCCGTGGCGCTCTAGAGTGGCCGAGAATCTCGTTAGGACAAATGCTGTACGAACGATCCAAAGACGATTCATCAAATGGACTTTTCTCATGTTTTCTATGTGGTCGATATTTCACCAAATAAACATATTTTGTGAACCAATTTTTCCATTCCTCAACGGTCTCTTCGCAGATTTCTTGAATCTTGGAGTTGATGGGTTCTTATTGGATGGCAATTTTCTACTCAGAGAAATAATATGACGGGAGAAAAGAAATAGAAATAAACCACAACCACTTCAGATTTGCAGACTTAATCTTAAATACACACAAAGAAGTGGAAAACATTAAAACAGCAAATGACCATGGATAATATTGACTTACCCAGTTTTAACACCATAAAAGTTTCCAAATCTTTCAGTCGACATTTTTTGTAGTGAAAAAAGTTTTTAAAATCGCAACAGCAACAAAAATCAAGCTGATTATGTTGTATGCAAGTGACAGAAATTCAGCCCTTCCAAAGAATTCTTCAGTGAGAAGAGAGGATCAATTATCCAATCAAAATGCAGAAGGACAGTAAATGGCGGGAAATGATTTTCCCAAGCAGGAATAAACAAAAGTGTCATAGTGGACCCGATTATTTCAAACAACTCACCGGGAACAGTCTGAAGAATTCTTCAACTAGATTTTTCTATCAAATAGCTTCAGAGATTGTGAATTTCCTCTGGAACTCATAATCGAAATGGCTTCAAACACGAACAAAGGTTAGCAACTATCATTTGTGTAGGATATTTCTTGAATAAACGTTTTTCCTATTGCTCGAGTCTTTGTCTGTAAGTGTAAAGGAGCTAATTAGATTTACCGAATATATTTTGTATAATAAACACATGAAATACGGATCTAAAGTCAGTGGCGGATCTAGAGGGAAGGGCTATTGACAATTTATCTGCTGGTTTTATGATTAATAATTTGCATTTTCATTATCAAACTTCTTAATTTTCTGGCTAAAAGTGTCCAACCCTCTACTTACTGGGATTTCTCATAGATTTATATCTTTGCTGCGAAATTGTTTTTTCGGTTTCTACATCAGCACCAGTGTATACGTAATAGGGAAGAATTTCTGGAAGGTTAAGATGGTTTTGTAGAGCTTACCGTCATCAATGAAAAAACCTTGGAAGGCACCTGATTCGAATAGGCGACAAATAGTGATCTGCGTTGTCTCAAGTGATATTTTTAACACACAGCAATAAAAGACATCATCGTAGATACCAGACGAAGCCATTGTAAGACAAGTATCTTCGGCATTCGTAGTTGCATTGCTCTGCTTAAAACACGTTCTCTGCAGTACTTCACTTACTTTGACCTCCAAGTCTAAAGCTGGCAAGCATTTGTTTAAATTACTTAACACAATGTCTCTTTTGTATTCAATGGAATACGGATCAGCTAAAGAGAGAGAAAGACATATTTTGTTCACTAAAGGTATTGCATAACAATCGATACAATTAAAAAATGGTCACCGAGTGTAATTTAAAGTTTTTGAACTGGACGCGACCAAAGATATATGATATGATCGTTATCAACCCTCGAGAGGTTCTTTGTTTTTTCCATATTTATAATCGATTCATGGAACCACTGCGATGAAAGGTTTGCTTTCAGTAGAATAGACCTTTCTCGAATTTCTGTTTTAACGATGCATTGTGACCAATGCATTGTGTCTAACCTCGCTTTTAATATTCAAATTGTTTCTAATTGTTGGAATGGGAATTGGAAATAATAAAGTAACGTTAAACATTAAGTAACGAAGTAATGAAATCAGTGGAACAATGAATCACATAAAAACGAGGTTAGATATCAAACTCGGTCAATTTTCAGTGTTTAAACTGAAATTCGGGAAAGGTCAATTGCATTCCTTGGTCCCAGTTTTGGTTTAGCAGTTATACTAGGGAGCTTACGGCAACGAAGACGACGATGTGTTTAAAACAAAAGCTTTGTTTTCTATGTGGAGTTTGTTTTGAAGGGGAGCCTTCTACTTACGAGACCATTGGGAAAATTTGATAAGATAATTACATCATTATCGTCTTTGCACGTTCTATGCACAACTTGAAAAGTCATGATTTTAAGTCGTACTGGCAACGGAGACGCGATTATAGAGAAAGTCTTTTTCTCTTACGTAGATTTTATTGAAGCTCGATAACTTTCCAGTCGTTATAAGTTTAGCAATTGAAGGAAGTTCTCCAATAAAAAGAAGTTCTTCAAAATACTATTCACAAGTACTTTTATCATTTTGTTCTTTTTGCTCGCGTCGTCGTCCACGTTGCCGTCGTAGTTGCTTAAGCTCACTACTAATGAAATTGAAACGGCTATGAAAAAGTACCTACGTAAATTAGCATTATCATGAGATAAGGCAAAGGAATCGTTATTATCAGCGTTACATTCTTGGAAAACAAGGTTGCCGGCGATGTCAATGTCATCGAGATAAACGTCAGCCTCCACATCCGGAATAGATTCAATTGGACTAGCAGACGCGCTTAAAATGTAATATCACCTGTCACAGGCTCAGAAAATATCTCCAGTTCACTCATAGGTATAATATTGGCTGAGATATTTTCAGACATTTTCTAATTCATGGTTACGACGCTCATTTCTAAAAAAAAAGAGACCCTACTGAGGAAACTGATGACAAGTGAAAAGATTTTGTCAAAAGAAAATTTAGTAAAGAAAATAATTAGTATAAGAGATTGCATGCTTTTTCAGTCGTTAATGAAACGAGAATTCAGAAAACAAAACATACTGTGAAATGATTCCTTAAAAAAATCTACAATGAAAAAATGTTTTGATTAAACTTAAAAACAACCTCTTAAGAAAAGCAATTGAGGAATATCCAGGATGCATATGGACAAATTCTGACTCTAATCTGTAACCTGCAAACAGGAGAGATTCTGACCTGAATGACACTGTGTCAAAGTGTTGATGGCATTTAAACAGATACGAAACGAGTCAGGGACAACTAAAGTAACTGGCAACACTCTATCGTGACAGCAAAAAACACAACCCATACCCCCTTTGAAGACACATTACTTAGAAAGTTTGACTTCACTCATCGCATTTTATAACTTGGGCTAATAACAATCGATGTAACATTTCAGCTAAAAATTTATTTATTCCTCATTTAATACACGTTCATCTTTCGTATAAAATATCTTATAATGGAACAAAATAAAACATATTTTGGCTACTAATAAGTACATACCTTTCATGTAAAATATGTATCACAGATATAACCATAAAAAGGCTGCAAATTACATGTAATGAAAATAAAAATTTCTAGTTAATTGCACTGTACCGGTAAACGTGCAACAAAAACTGCTATTATAAATATTAAAAAACCCACATAAGAATAAAACTGTAGCCATTTTTTAGTTATTTACAACAATTCAGCACACGATAGTATTGTTATATCCTTATTTTTTCAGTTTTATCTATCTGTACAATACGTTATGGGAACTTATGACCTTTTCTCGTAACATGTTGTCAATGTGTTTCAAGTATCCAAACGGAATGTACCACCACATGAAACAACTTTCACTGGTTGTTTACCATTCAGAATACCGATCATCAAGGTTACCCTAAAAAAGCAATATAAAAATATAAAAGCAACAAACAGAATGAAGATTTGGATTAGGCATAGCATTATAAATTGAACAAGATGCCCTACCGGGCAGAAGGATTTCTGCAAGCTTTGCTGCTGAAAATGCCACAAAAATGCAACACTAGCACACTAGTCCTGCAAAACTAAGATAGTCACATCATTCAGCTCGAGAAGCATCAGCATTAAATAAACAAAAATATTAATGCGACTGACAATGTTCGTCAAGAAAGTCAGCCTACCATAACATAAAAAAGGGGCTTTTCTTTATGCTATCGCGGAGATCATTTACGAAGATCTGTTTTTTTGTACGAATAAGCTGAATGATTGTTACTGGATATTTGCCACCCACGTACTCCAAAAAAGTGCATCGACACAATACGAAACTTTAATTTAACCACATTAAATATAACGAATCCTATAAAAAGATTGTGTATACTGGCGGTAACCAACATATCCTTTGGGCAACACAAACTAATATATAAAGTTGCTATATTATTCTCCTCAGAATGAAAAATATAAATATCACAATAATAATTACTTAGAAATTAAAGCTCATATCTAATCTAAAAGTTAAAAAAAATACAACATACGTAGGGAGAAAAGAGATAAGCTGATATAGCCAGAATACATCCAAAAATTGCTACTAAATATAGTATAAATAGCTGTATAAAGTGCATATGTTGGTGATGTTGGGGAGGAGCTGAAAGGAAGCTAAGCTGAGCTTTAAAAATCCAAAAGCTTCTCAAAATTGACTTCAAACATGCATACACATACAAAATACACGAAGGTCTTTCATATTTAAAAAGGCTTGGAGCAAAAATAAAACAAGAAATACCTTTTCTTCCACACACCATGTATTGGGGCACTGTTTTCATATTTTAAACTTCAAGAAAACTTCTTTCAAAAAACAGAATAACCACACTGTAATTTAATTTTGTGAACATGATAAGTTCCCAACAGTAATGCAATTCTTTATAGAAAATTATAAGCTGTAATAACTTCTTTTAAAGCCATATTTCCATCAAAGAAACTTTTAGCAAACTACACACGTTCTTTCGCTGCCATTTTTAAAACGTTTTGTGGACGATCACATGGCATGGCGAAAATCAGCCAATAAACTATCGCTATTTAAGTGGAGGTGGCTAAATTAGCACCCTTTCGTAGAAATCGGGCATTATGCACCAATCACGATTGAGACGGCTTTTTTATGAACCAATGAAATTTAAGAAACAAAAATGCGTAGGTTTGGACAGTAAGATGAAAAAAAAAACAAACAGAAAAACACGGACGATCGTAAAGTATTTCTTGCTTACGCAGAAATCCAAATATCTGAGAAAAATTGCTTATAAATTTCCATGCTTATAAAAAATATAATTGAATTGCTAGTTCAGTGACTTATTCAGCAGGTAGAGTAATGCAAAGGTTAAACTTAACAACACAAGACTGAGTGGAAAATAAAAAACTATTTATATATATTTATATAATCATTAAATTGAGTAATTTATTGAGAATCACTGAAGAAATTATGAAGTCACTGAACTAGCAAATTGAGAATTTATGATTCAAAGTTTTTAGTGTTATTTTACATATATATTTCCATTTTGGGGCATATTACCTATATAACATAAAACATAGCATAAATCAACTGAAAAACATGAAACAATTTTTTATGGTTGATAAGTGAAGACATCATAATAAGGATCAGATTATCTGCAGTTACATTTAGCAGAGAAGCAAAGAAATTTTTAATATTATGACCATATTATAAGTGGTACTTTGATCATTATACTGCTAAATTAAGTAGCTGATATTATGTTTTATTTTTTGCTGTGTTAAAACATAGTCATAAGAAGAAAAAAACTATGGATAAAATTGGTATGGATAATGCCTATGGAAAGGGCCTATTTTATCAGATATGTATAATGTTATTTTTTATCTATTTATAACAATGGCATCCATCAATACAGATGAGTTTTCAACATTACTTTTTTACCCTGTGTAAACTAAAAATGAAATAAAATACACACAAAAATAGATAGCAAGTGATAATGCGTATAAATCTTTGTACAAGTCATACAAATGAACATATGACATCTTGAAGTGTATATAAGTCCAGTTGCCTGTGGTGCTTTGAGATAAAAAACAAAATACTCAGTGAGGTGTGTCCTGATTAGGACGTTCCCCCAGAAGGTAGTGAGATCTGGCCAGTAAAGGAAGAAGACATGACAGGGTTGAAAGAAATCATGACATGGTGATAAAGTGGATGTGTGAGGTGAGCTTAAGTGACAGAGTACTTCTTTTTGAATTGAGAAACAGATTTTGCTTAAATAACTTGAAAAAAATGTATACAACATCGACTATAATGGTTTGGTCTTTTAGAAAGAATGGAAGTTGATGCCTGACCTAGTAAAAGAGGGAATATTCCAATTGATTGCAGTTTAAAGGGATTTCAAAATGCTATTTTTGCAAAATGTGATAGAGCTCGAAAAGTTGTTTAACAAGTCTCTTTTCAATATTTTATAATTCTTTCTAGTTTTTCGGATATTTCATTTTTAAAATTTTACATTCAATCTATGCAGTGCATACTTACGATGTAATAAGTTTGTAGGTAACACTTTCCATCACAATTAATTAAGATATTATTAATACTACATCTTTGTAAAATCTACTAGGGAGTACAGGTTCCCACTCAAGAGTTTATTCATAGAAGAATAAAGAAAGAAAGGGGTTGGCCTTAGATGACTTGTAGTGAATCACTAAGGAAACTTTAGAGAAAAGAAAATTAATAAGGCAGGGAGTAATACAGGACAAAAACCCATTGGGCTATTGGGAGTCAAAATCTCTGTGCCCAACTTCAAACTTCACTTCTTCATGTTTGAATTATTGTTTATTCAGTGAATCATGGATATAAAAGTTTCTCATTCTTAATTCTCTTGGATGAAAAAGAGTTTTAAAACATTAACCCTGGTTGAAATCCTGTTAGCTATATATAGAGATTACTTTGACGGTAAATAAAATTTATGCAAAAATTAATAAAGAGGAGGAATAAAACCTGAAAATAAGAAAATTTGCATTACTCTCCATCAGTTCAAATGGTGTTAAATTAAGACGTTTCCGTTCCATTAACTCGTCACCACCTGGCTGGCTAGTTTTTTGAATAAAAGATTATGTTTTTGAAACTGCAACCTTGCGCATACTTTTGTAACTTAAAAGAACTTTAAAAAGAAAGAGAAAACTACATAATGCAATTAAATTATATAATACATAACAATATCATGCGCACAAAGCTCCTTCTTCATTCATCTTGTTTTCTACTACCAAGCGAAGAAAATTTACGAGCACTGATTTTTAATTCAAAACCACTACCGTATTCCAAAGCGATTAGATAATCACTACTGAAATGGTAGCAAAGTTTTGTTTCGTTATTGTAAAATTTAATCGTAGCACATGAACAATTTCCGAAGCAAAACTTTCAACATTTTGGGACGGATTTTTGTTGACTTTAAAATAAACATTTGTTATTGCACTCGTCATTACAAGCCAGGCGTGCGATTGCCACACGCCTAAATAAATCTTGGCGTGTGTGGAGGCGTGTGCATGCCATCTTACGACCAGGCCTGCAAATACTAGAATGCTTCACAGTGGTGTAATGAACATAAATTTTGTTAAAAAGTTCTTTGAAGTTGTATATCTCCTGATTGCCAAGCCATTTTTATGCATAGATATGGCTCAATATCTGCTATAGATATATATGGGAAATTTCCAATTTTGCCAAAGTTGGGAACTCGGAAATCAGTTTTATTAGGAGGTCTTACTAGGATCCTAATTGGATCCTGACAGGATTCTTGAACAATATCCTGGCAGGATCTTAATAAGATCCTATTAAGATCCTGATAGGATTCCTGAACATTATCCTGGCAGGATCTTAACTCAATCCTGGCAGGATCCTAGTAAGATCCTGTAAGATAGTCCTGAAAAGGATTATTTTGTCAGGATTTGACTCCTACTAGGATCCTAATAGGATCTTAGGAGAATCCTGGTAGTATCCTGGTAGGATCCTGTCCCTGTCAGGATCTTACAGGATCTTGTAGGATCTTACAAGATCGTAGGAACCTGTCAGGATTTTAACCAGGGACTTACAGTAAGATTTGAGCGGTTGTAAGCCAATTATATAGCGCCCAAAATTGAAAATTTGCAGGGTCCAACACCCAGACCACCCAGATAGCTGCCATGGTTTGTCTCGCGTAAGCGAGACTCATGTGTCACCCAACACCGCCCAAATTCAAATCCTGTATTACTTCCTGTAAGGATATGGCTATAGATATTTATATCTGTCTAGTATATGTACGAACTGAAAAATTCTATAACAAAAGTGAAAGTGATGTCTACAGTCTGTATCGGAGACGCATGTGATCACACATGCACAAAGCACAATAACGCACATGCCAAATATTATTATCAAACACATATTACACGTGTAAATTATTGTTCAGCATATAAAATTGTGAGCTTTTTTAATTCGTTCTTACAACACCTGACACCCTCATTATAAAAAACAGAATAAAAGCATTTGTAAAACAATAAAGAGTTTTTGCAGTCGAATAGCTCTTGCAATTCTATTCCAGATATAGACTGTGTCTATTATTAAAATCATCTTACTTTGTTATCTAAATGACCCCTCAGGGAAATAAACAAACAGAAAAAGTGTAAAATGAGCATCAAAATGATTTGATCATTACCGTCTTCGTGTCTAATTACGGACAGCCTTGGTAATTACGGACATGATCAAATCATAATTCCAACCGTCTGTAAATTAAAAACACGACACATCCCGTACTGTCAACCAAACTGTAATAAAACAAACTTCAGAAAGAGATAATTAAATTTATTTGAACGCTAGAGAAAATTACTAATATGCCATTTAGAATTTATTTTTCTAAACTTTAAAGATTTAAAATAGACTGCGCCCTCTTGAGAATCATGCGTATTTTTATGAGCTCCGGGTGTACTATGGTAGCCATATTTACGGATAAAAAATAATAATGGCCACCTCCGTCATGAAATATCGACAGGTCGAAAATTTATGTTTAAAAATGAATTGAGGAATGAAAATGTTTTTAGATCATGCTTTTAGAAAGTTAATTATCATAAAACACGTCAAATAAATAAAGTTTTTGTACGTCAATCACAGTGGGGGAGGACACTTTTTACTGAGTATTGAAATATAGGCCATTATGATTTTCACGGTCTATTATTATTCTTCAAGTGTTAGTGCTAATTGCTCTCTATTGGATTGCTCTGTTTCATAAAACATTTTACTCAGTTATACGTGGTGAACTTGGCAAGAACGCATGTCTATTTTCGTGACAAGAATGTTTGTTTACATTTCGATGTCCGTAATTACGAAGGCTGTCCGTAATTAGACACGAAGACGGTAGTTCTCGATTCTCTATGTTGAAAATTTTTGAAACATTGACTTTCAGGTCTGTCTCTATTATAGGAATAAGGGTAGCATGGAAAGCATTTATCAGAGAGAATCTATCCAACTCATGCAAGAAGAAGCAGGCACCATATCTTCATGATGCATGGGATGATGAATATGATGATATGATTGTGTTTCTCAGGGAACTTTGTTTATTTTCAGCAACATATAAAGTTTACAGTTAGATAAAAGTGAGCATCAACAGTTACCTTAGAAATAGATAACACAGTGATATAGATCAGATATCCATTATAAAATCGTGAATTCATGCTTTTTAGCAGTGCTTCGACTGCGAATCTGTCGCGGACGTGAAATTTAAGCACCATCCTTAATGTCCCAATCTCTTCTTAGCAACTTTTTACTATCAGTGGCCGAGGTAACCAAGTTTTCTAGCGAGCCAATCAGAATTATTTCTTAAGATCTGAAACTGTGACTGCAACAGACTCGAAGGATCGGAAATCTCCGACAACTTTTCGTCAACAATGTTTATATCTGTCTCGTTTACTTTGTCTTGAAAATAGTTGTAAGATATCTATGTTTCCTTAATAATTGAGATCATTTTTGTTCGACCGCACGCTTGCTTTTGAAAATGTGGTTTCACTTTTGCTGAACTGTTATCTTCCTTCCTGAAGTACTTCCTGTTGATAATCATCATGATTTTGTTATGTCTTATTGTAACTGCTATTGTGAAAGTTGCAGCAGAATTTCCTCCAGGACACTTACAACCGTTTGGTATGTGAAGCTTATGTTTTGTTTTACTTGTTTTGGGGGATGCCAACAAAACACATCATCAATCCACAAGCACTTTGTCATTCATTGAACCAAATTTCAATTCAGCTGAGATCCTATTATCTTAACGTCATTGGTTTGCAAGTTAATTTTTTTTTATGGTATTTCACACCCCTACAAACCAGGTTCTTTCATATAGAATTCTCCCTTTCCCTCAACTGTGATGTCATCCATGCCAAAATTTATCGCCAGTGCCAATATGTCTGGCGCAAAAACTAAACACAACCATGTCCATTTAAGTTTTTAAAAATGCTTTGAAACGATCAAATAGAGAAACATAGCAGAAATGAATTGTGAAGGGCAAGCGGAAGAAGATGTACTTGAAATTTTGCTTGTGATATTGCTACAAAAAAGACTTCATCGAAGAACAAATGCTCTTAAAAAGAGGGATTTCTGAGGTGCAACAACACTTGTAAATAACATGAGAGTTTCAAGTAGGGAGGACTATTTTCAGTGAATTATTTTTCAACAGCATTGTTTTATCTGACATTTCCATGATTTATAAAAATGTGTTCAATACATTTCCCTAATGCAATATATGTAGATTTTTTGTTATTAGATAGCACCGAATGCTAAAGATCATTGGCATTTCTTTGCTTTCTGAATTATTTTTTACGAAACTCTTGGTGATTATATCGCTAAAGTGTACATCTTAATTGGATTAATCTTTCGGCGAGATTAATTTTGGCGATTTTGCAAATTTTTTCCTTTTTTCGCGAAAGTACGTAAAATTGTTGGATTGATAATAAATCTAGTTGTTGCTTCTGGGGTTTTTTTCTTGTTTTCTTTCTTTTTTTGTTCGTTCATTGGATCAAGAAGTCATCATGAATATTAATAAAGTTAAATCAATATTTTTCCTTAAAGTGTTACATCACTAAAGTTAAATCTAATCTACTAAAATGATGACATTATCTTCTTGTTTTTTTTTTCATTTGAGAAGGCCCTGTTTTGCATCCTTCAGGAAACATCTTTCTTGTGTCCATAGATTTTGGCTCCATTTTTTCTTGGTTGCTGTGACATTCTTAGGGCATTCTTAGGGCTCTTTTGGCTCATAATCCATTTTCACAATGCCGCTAAGTATGAAGCCAAGAGGTATTCCAGTCAAATTTCCCAGCGGTTGGAGAGGGGAAAGGAGTTTTTTTTCTAACCAGGTATATTTAAAAATTAAAAGTGATTTATTATAAAATGATAAATAATTATAGATAGATAGATATATAGATACAAGGTTAAAACTGTAATAATTACTACTGAGAGGGCAAAGGTTTAGAGGTAGATGTCAATTTATGTTTGTCAACTCTCAAGCCCATACACACAGGATGGATTGTTGATTTCTATTATTACATCACTTCTGCTGATATGGTTAGGAAATAACAAGAGCCAGATGGCGCAAAACGGTATACAGCAGCCAATTTGCTTCTAAAACTTACAAAAGAGTTCCTTAAATCATGTTTTTTTTTTTTTAATCTCACTTTTGGAAAACTGGCATAAAAGATAAAGTTAGTAATGGTTGCTAAAATGATTAGTATATAAGTGTAAATAGGGTCTAATCATTGAGAAGTCAATTAATCAATGACAAAAGAATAAATGCGTGAGTAGTGCAACATTGTTTTTAAAAAGACATTTCTTTACAAGAACTTATGTAGAAAGAAAGCACGTTGACAAAAAAAGATATTTTTAACTATAAATTCACGAAACCAAAAATGAATTCCAACAAATAACTGCCTTCCTTGAACTAGATCTTTGAAAGCCACAAAACAGTGCAGTAGAGCTATTAAATGTGGTGATATAGGAAGGTTTGAACTGATAACAAGAAAGACAACATAATATCAAATTTCAAGTATCATAGTATTTTCAGTTAGCATAAGTAACTGTAAGTCCCATTTTTATATTAACCTATTTGATTGTAATTCTTTCTTTCATAAGTTCAATTATATAGAAAGTATTAGAGAAAACGTGTCTTTAAATTTTTGATATGCAAAACATTGAAAAATTTGAAGGCTGTGTTCGTTCTATAGAATTTACATGGTGTTATTAGTTGCGTCTTGCAGGCTCTAAACCATAGACAAAACTGCCATTTCGGTAATACTGATAAACTAGTATCCCGGTAAAACCTTTTTACCGAACTTAACTTCGAAAACGTTAGGTCAAATCCACGATTTCCGTGTACGTACCCTGTGATGAAAAAATAAATCATGGAATCGCAACTCAAAAGTGTACCCATGTTGTAGAGCTCGAAAAACTGATCAAAAAAGTGTATGGAATCGTTTTGCTACGATCAACGGTTAGAGAGATATCGTCGATCAAAGATTTTGATGACGTCATAGCCGCAGTACCAAATAAAATTTAGGACCAAATGTTGCGTCACTCCATCACCCATGCCTCCATAAGGTCAGTTATCCCTATTGGTTCTCGAGATATTTCCCCAAAAACGTTGCGTTCGATTGGGGATGCAATGTAATGGTTCCCCGTGATTTAAAAAAAACTGATGTCAAATGATGCCACGTGCTTTTGGAATGATCGTGAAAAAAGTGTCTCTCGCATCTACGTGGTTTTACGCGCACATAAGAAGACGATGACCATAAATTAAAACTAAATATATCACTCTCTAAAATAAAAGTGGTATGCACAACGCGAATTAGTATTATATAGATAATCAGTAATTTATCAGTATTCCTGATTATTTATCAGTATTACTGATTCATCAAATGAATTACTGATAAATTGAACAAATTACTGATAAATCGAACAAATTAGTGATTATTTATCAGTATTACTAATTATTTCTGATATATTCCTGATAAATTACTGATTAATTTAATTGTTATGATTTTCCCTCAAACTGTCACATCAATACTATCAATATTAGATGTTCATTGTCTGGTCCTTATTTGATGCATTGGACATCCAGGATTTCACATCACGATTTCTGAAACTTTAAAACACCTGCCATGACAAACAAGATTCATTTTCGCCATAAAAGAAATTGTTCTTAGGAACTAAACTTAACCTTTTCAGATTTTGACCCTCATTATGTTGTTATTCAATATCTCACCATTACTGCAGACAAGTGAAATATCCTGATGATTGTTTATGTTCAAGACCTCAGTGCATCTATTTTATTCTGTAGGAGCACATGTCCCGCCTGATAATGTTGAAGAAGTTTTCGTCGATGATATGATCACTCCTAGAAGTTTCATGGAGAACTTCATTATGCCAAGAAAACCACTTGTTTTCCGCAGTATCGTAAAAGAGTGGGATGCTTACACAAAATGGACTGATGAATACCTTCGAAGAAATTATGGCGACTTGGAGTTACGTATGGAAGGCAGAAAAGAAAAACAGTCTGAGGTCCCTCAAGGTGATATTTGCTTAGGACGTGACTCAATGAGAAATTTTATTGAGACCTATCATAGCTCTACCGTTAATAAGTATATTGTTTCGGAATTACCCACACCACTGTTCAAGTATGTTAAAGTTCCACCTCCTATGAGTAAGATTTTATTAATTTCATTCAAATGAATGTATTCCTGATCTACAAAGCACCCACCTAATCAGATACATGTTTGATTTTGACTTTTGATTTTATGTTCGCTATTCAATAGTAGTGTGATGTGAGAGATATAAGATTGTTTCAAAATTCGAAGTAAAGATGAAACAAGATGCCCTTACGGGCAGAAAGATTTCTGCAAAATCTTTTGAAGCATGAAAAATGAAATATGTTATGAAATTTATAAAATTCGACAGAAAATGTTGAACAACCTAGGTGGGCTCGAACCACCGACCTTTCAGTTATCAGACAAGTCCACTAGCCAACTGCACCACGGAAGCACGTGTATTTAGTTATTGTATTATAAAGCTTTTTTGACTCTTCTGTTTACAAAACGTTGAGAATTTATTTTCTGTAAGAAACGATGATCACAGTCCAAGATAGTTATTAGTTTCTTCTACAAATTTTCTTTTTTAACTGTAAATATGTTTTATGTCTTAAAATATATTTATATTGATCAAAAAAACTTTTGTAAATATATCGCTGACATGTCATGCACGGTGCTTTGGTTTCATGTAAGTGCACGCACGAAATTTCAAAAAACCGCTAGGTTTGGACAATAAGAAAAAAACGAAGAAAAAACAAGATGCCCTACCGGGCAGAAGTATTCCTGCAGATGACTGGAAGACTTTCTGGAGGTTTTTCAGAAAGAACTGATATTAGTTCACGCTTTAAAAAGATATGCGTAATGCAGAATGATGTTGCGGTATTTTACATTTTACCTTTTAACAACGATAACAATTAAACTTTGTTGTCTCATATAAAACTTCAGTCTTGCTTCAATTTAGAGATTTTTTAAAAAAGATTTTAATTCAAGAAGTAATGAAGTAATAAAAGGTTTGTTGCGTCAAGAAAAGTCTGCGCTTAAGTAGTAATAACTTAGAATGTAATTTAATTACATTCCCGAGAGCATCATTAAAGTTAAGAGGCTTTGAAAAATTTTGCCGGAGATCAAGCTTAAAAAGGAACACCGTCAGTTTAAAAATCCATTGGAGGACACTCTTCCATGGACGTTTCAAAATACTCCTTTTAAAACTATACAGTATGAAAATCTTTATGTTGTTTGTACCTGAACTTCATAATAAAAACTTTTACTTGGCCATGCGAAATAATAAAAATATCTGTGTTTCCTTTTTATCGTCAGCTTGATGGTATACAAATTTTAAAATCATACAATATTTTAAATTCGACTAGTCAATTAAAAAAGTGGTCATCTATTGATTAATAAAATAGGTATAAGCTGATGAGGAAGATGAGCTGTGCTTCATGATTCCAGAGCTTTATAAAAACAGGGTAGCTTATCTAGGAACATGAATTAAAAAATTGTATTATATTTAGAAAGACTAATAGAAACCTTACGCATTAAATCGATATAAACATACCCTATTTGGACAGTGAAAAAAAAAAAAAAAAAAACACGAACGGTTTCAAAGTATTCCTTGCTTACGCAGGAATACAAAAAACGAAAGCCGGTTGTAATAGCTTTCTTGCTTTCGCAGAAATCTTATAATAGCTAGACCCCAACAAATACCTTTTGAATAGTTAAGGTATAGTTGGCTATAATATTCGAAAATAAAAACAAGATGCCTTAACAGGCAAAAGGATTTCTGCTGAAATATGAAAGAAAAAGCATATGACATATTTGAAAAAGGTTATGTGATTTCCAAAATAAAAAATCACATTTCTAATGTATATAATCCCTAGGACATTGTCAAAAGATAAGTGACACTATGAGAGACTTATAGTATACTGCTAATAAACTGGATTACATCTGAATGACATTAAATATTCTTTATTTTGTTGATAAGAAATAATATCAAAGATATATTGATCCTTTCAGATATCACAATGTATATGCACGTAACTCATAAACTGTAAAAGTTCTGAATTTCTGAATTTGATACTTGGTGTCAATCTTCCTAGCAGACTTCCTAAATTACAAGCACAAAAATGCATGCAGATTTCGGCCATGCAAAATACATCCACATAGACCAAAACCAACATTATAACTGTTGTAGTTTGTTTTGATTAGTAATACGGAAAGCACTTACAAACATTCTTGATCTGAGTTATCATTCATGACCTGTATATAAAAATTCTTGAAGAAATTCAAAAAAAGGTTGAATGATTTTTATGACATAACAATTCATCTCTGATTTCATATGCACCCAAGGGCATTGCGAAAATATAGTTGACACTATGCGAAACTTTATTGTATACGTATATACACCACTGATAAACTTAACTACATCTGAATGACATAAAACATTCTTTATTTTGGGGGTACGAAATAATAAGTTTATATTGATTTTTTCGGATATTCAGTGATTACGTATGTAAATCATGTTCTTTAAGCATTTGATATGTACCGTCAATCTTCTTAATTACAAATGGAATTATCAATATTTCAAACACAAAAAGTAAACAATAATTTTGATCATTAACAGTTATATATAATACTTATATATGTTCTAAAGCACACACATAACATAATTATATATTGTAACTGAAAGGAAAGTTTTGTATTGTTACATGATGTATCTTTTGAATTTACAGACAGTTGTTTTACAGATGTTTTAATTTGCTATTGTGATTAGTCACTCGTAATAAGGGACATTGACAGTATAACTTAAAAACTGATCAAACAATAAAACAAGTAAGTGGTGCAGGGTAGACACAAATTTTCTATGTTGGAGCTGAAGAGGAAACTAAGCTGAGCCAAAGTATCCAGAGCTTAAAAGCGTAACAGCTCATATACAAAACAAACGAAGATGTTTTGAATTTAGACAGGCTTAAAGAATATCAAAACATTTCTCTATAAAAACAAACAAATAGCTACCTTTTTCTTTTTGACTCTTCTGTTTACAAAACGTTGAAAACTTCTTTTTAATTAGAAAAGAATGATCACAGTTCAAGATAATTATAAGTTTCTTCTATGAAAATTCTTTTTTTATCTTCAGATACCCATATCTATCATTTTCAAGAAACTTTAAAAAATTTAAAATGGTTTCTACCCTCACTTGCGTGGTAAGCGTAAGTTTCATGTAAGCGCACACACGAAATTTCAAAAAACCGCTAGGTTTGGACATCAGAAAAAAAAAAAAAAGAAAAACAAAGCCGGTTTTAAAGTATTTCTTGCTTTCGCAGAAATCCAATAATTATGGAAACATGCTCCCTCAATGCAACAATCCGAGGAAGGTGATCATAACCTCTCTATGTTTCTTTTTAGACTTCAAAAATATTTTGTACAAATTACGTATCTATACTTGGTTCTCATATTTTACCATACTTACTATTGTGAAAATCATGTTTAGAATTTCTTGAGGTGAAGTTCAGATGATAGAAAGGGTGATGATAGAAGTTTGTGTGAATAACAGCATAGCTTGATAATTTAAAAATATTTGGTTGAGGATATAGGATATTATATGAACATAGATACCTTCTTAAAATTCTTAATTGGGAATCCAGGGAATTTTAATTGAATATTGCTTTCAAAATTCAAGATTCTCAAAATTTCAAACTGAATTGAAAGCTAACAAGGTTCACAAAAATGCGACTATTATATATTATTTCCCCAAAGTTGCGAAAATTTTATCAAGTATAACCATAAGAAAAGTATATCATTAAATAATTACAATGGTATAACTGCTATCAAGCTGATGCTCAGATTAAATGCTGTCCCTACTAGTCAGGGTGGATTTATTTTGAAATTATCAAGAAATTAAGATGTTCATGGTCAAATGATTAGATTTCTCTCACAATTTTTGCCAAGGAGTTAAAAAGTGACTGAAAAGTTACTATGGGCATGGCTAAAAACTGTAAGATCTAAATGCAACTATTTCCCCTTAAACCTAAATAGTCTTTTATGCAGAACACATCAATAACCTTATCAATGTGTAAGGCAATTTCGTCATAATAAACATATATGATCTTTATTCCTGCAGATACTATCCTTTAAAGCGTAAAATCACAGGGCAGATGTAATTCAACAGAGCACTTGCTTCTGTAACTCGGATGAAACTATCTTACGAAATTATAAAATCAAATTTGTATACAGGTTTACAAAAGAAGGAAAGAAAATTGTCAAATGCATGACGTTGACATATGACTATCAAAGACAATCTAAAACTAACCTTTACCAAAAAAATATTATGTGCAGCATTTAAAATCAGGGACGAAAATATGATAATTTATAAAATTAAATTCAAGTATATATTCAGAATAAACATCTCTAATTCAAACAATATGATCACATACAGAATTCATAGTGATTAAAATGATCTTTGTAAATCCCAAATAAAAGAAAACAAGATGCCCTTGCAGGCATAAGGATTTCTGCAAAATCAGCTGAAGTATGAAAAAAAGAAAGACTATGACATTCTCGAAGTTTAAGAAAGGTTTAATCATTTCCGCAATATATATTTATTAAAATTCTGATCATGTACTCCCCAAAAATCCGGAAAAAACAAAACAAAAGAGAAGTAACAATTTGATGTCATTTTTTTTAAAAATTTTGATACAAATATAAATTAAATGACTTCTTCATGATTGACAGCATCATTTACTCCAAAATGGGAGAGACAAAACGAATTGCGGTTTATATCGAAAAGATATCATCATTAAATCAGATCTTTATTTTGGAATCAATAATCCGGTTTCCCGATTGTTGAAACAGCCTTCAATCATTATCTTGAATACATCTATACAGGAATTTGAACCACTTCATCAATGTCTTCAAAGTTCCTTGTGTAATAAACAAACGATCTGCACACAGTAGTTTACATTGTTACATATAAATGATTTACAGCACGGTCGATTATCTGTTTCGGAGGATATATCTGGTACGCATGCTTAAAACATCGATCGAAATTCAAGTTCGTCCATCCAGAAAGATTCTGTCATGGGCATATCAAACGTCATTAAATTTTGTTGTTAATTTTCATTTTGCCTGCTATCGTTTACAACCAAAAAGGTTAAGACGGCTGTCTAAAAGAGAGAAAAAAATACCGTTAATAAAATATCGAAAGCATTACAATAACAATCAAAGTTAATCTTTCACATACATTTTAGCATCTTTTCTGAAATCCCCGTCGAATAACATGTAGAACCATAAAGGCGAATACAATACGGCAGCTTTAATCAACAATATCATTTCGTAATAAACGTCACATTTTGCTCCCACACCGTTCGTCAACATTTGCATACACACATCAGTTCTTGCAATTATACTTCACAGATTACAACTGGAGCGAAGGCTTACACTTTCATCTCAAAAAGACATTCAATAATTAACAAATTCTTTTGAATAAATATTAAAATTGATTAAATTATTTAAAATTAATTCCCTATATTATCCAATAGAAAATAGAGAGGGTGACACAACCACTAACTCACAATTTTTACAACACTAACAAACACTGAAGACAAAATGTAGATTTTGTAAATCTTCATGTTATATTAACTGTGATGATTACTTGCATTGCTATCTTGTTTGGTAACCTCCTGTGGCATAATATACATCTAAACCAACGCGAAAAGATCATCATTCAACAGTGCGAAAATATTTCTTTTCTGTGCGGGCTATTGGGACGTATATTAAAAGAGAAATGATGTTCGCCTCACGTTAGTTTAACACACAAGCACAATGTGATCATAAAAATGCTATACTTTTAAACACTGTGAAATTACAGAAAATAAGAATAGTAAGAAAAGTTGCGAAATTAACTGAAATTGAAATTCACATGTTGAATTTTATAAACGTTTTGTAGAAAGATCTCACATCATAAAGACCCTGTTTGAGAAAAATGGAGCATTTTATGACCACCACATACACAACCACTGACAACCCTCCCAAAAAATATATTAGTGTAAAAATATAAAATTAAAATTCAGATGTTTACATTAATTTCCAACTTAAATTGATACATAAATTTTCACAAATTTTGACATCAATATTACAATTGATTTCCAACTTAATTCACTAATTTTTAAACACAAATTTTTGACATTAATATAAACATGAATATAAATCTAAGCTGATGGTGCATGAGTTCATTCAATCGATATCGCAGAAATGGGAAACTATAAGAAAGATTTCATTAAGCATGATTTGGTAATGCCATCTTAGTAGATTTGAAAAGATAAGACAAAAACTATTTCAAATTCAATCATCTGCAAACAACCTAAAAACTTCAAGAAAAATCAATTTTACAATTTAAACAGCACAAAAATATTTTAAACAACCCACAAAGACAACTAAAACAACAGAAACAGATGAACACGAGACCTAATGAGACTATTCATTCATTCCACTTCATACATAAATAAAACATGTATCTGTCCCTGCTGTAGACACATACATAAAACACACACATACTACACCCATCCACACACTACACACACAGCCACAGGATCTTGTCAACAGCTTTCCATAGTCATGTGCAACATTCTCTATTTCGAATAACTAAACAACTTCAATTAAAATTACAACCTTGAATGCAAATCAAACATTGCTCAGAAAATATGCTTTACCTTCTTCACTATTGTGCATCAATAAAATAAGGCAATAGACCAGTATTAGAAAATGATTTGAATAACCTACAATGAATTGAATAAATAATTATACATCAAATATGAATTATACAAAAAGTGCCTAGAAAATATTAAATTGCTGAACATTAATCATTTCATTAAGATTTAAAACAAGACAATATTAAATTGAAAGTTTTACCTTGATTGCATCATGGTCTGAGAAAAAAATGCACTTTACCATTGTCTCTAACTTGAAATTTCCAAGGAAGCTCTTTTTGATATAAACATGATCAAGTAGTGAACCATCAACATAAGTCGGCTCAGATACAACCATCTCGTAGTCGCTAAGAACTTCTGAAAGAGTATGACTAGATGTAAAATAATCAATATTTAAATCACCAAGCAGAATTTCAATATCAAAAGAATGGATGTAATTAGATAACTTATTGTAAAAAAGTTGCAATGGTTCACCATGTTTCCTGTACAGTACTGCAATTCCAACCAAATCACAGCAAAAACTGTGTTTTAAAACGTTAACATATAAAAAGCCAGATTCAGTTGAGTATGAATAAATATCATGATTTTTTAATCCAGTTGCCAAGCTCTGGTATTTATCATCTCCAACAGAAAACATTAATTCAAAATCTAACAGCTCGCATATCTCAGAACAATCATCATGTTGCGACATTTGTGTCTCAGTAAGACATAAAACATCACTCTCTACCAATTCATTTACACAAGCAATATCTTTCGCATACAATGACAATGAACGTGTATTCAGCATACTGATACTTAAAGAATTCGGACACAATGGTTCAAGTGTCTCTAACCGTGGCAGTGGACAAGCTTCTCGCATCCGTTCATATTCCGTGAAAGCTCTTTTGTCTGCCTTTATGGCTTTTTTGTCAAACTTTCCAGTTAAAAACAAGCCAGATAAACTTGTAACTCGACTCATTGCAACGTACATTTGGCCAGGATTAAATCGCCTTTGTTTTTGTAAATCAAAACTAATAACAGCTTCAGGAACACTCAAACTCTGTACTTTATGAATACTAGTAGCCCAAGATAAAACTAAGATAAAACTTTTGTTGATATTAATATCAGTCTCAGAGCGTTCAATTGGTACGCACTTATGGGTCACAGCATATCTGTCAGATGCCATTTTCATAACTCCAGCATTTTCATCAAGAAATTTAACATAAATTTTTGTAATCTTACTACCAATTTTCATAAAATTGAATACAAAGCCCATTTGGCCATTGATGAGTTTGTCCTCTATATCTATATTCGATGTAAGCATCACTTTAGCCCCAATTTTTAAAACAAGTTTTGTCGGTAAACCACCGGTCTCAGTGTGTTTTCTATTGAGAGCATCACTGATGAGTCGTTGAGGAACATCTTTCGACAAGTCATCGATTGCATTTATCACAACTTCTGGATTTTCTAAATCTCTTAATTTTTTCTCGTTATAGTCTACTGCAGGTTTATTTTCAGCAAATGGATGAAGGGCATCAGTTGGATACTCGGGAGAATTATTACTGATAAATCGTGTTTTAAGGAGATCTTCGTCATCAGCTGTTATATTGGTAACACGTACATTGTTTAACAAATCAATGAATACGGAATCTCCTTGTTGTCGCACCACTTCTGTTAACTCAGCAATTTTAAAAGTGTCCCATAATTTTAATAAATTCTCTACAAAGCCATACAGTGAATAAGCAGGTCTTCCCATTACTGGTGGTAGCTGAAAAAAGTCTCCTGTAGCAATGACGGTTTTACCTGCAAAAGGGATCTGAATACTTATATACACCAAATATCTCACATAATCGCATATGAACATTTTTCAATAGTTCATCGGAAACCATGGATATTTCATCAATTATCACAGCAGACACTTCAGAAAGTTTATTACGCAGGGATGTCCTCACCTTGTCGCTTAAAGGGGAAGTTCGGTCTAATTTTTCACTTTTTATATTTTCATTCTAACTTATAATGATTTGAAAAGTTAGAAAGCCACTTTTTGAATTTTTGAAAATGCTCTTTTCGTTCAAAAGTTATTAAATCTTTTAGATGCTGAAAAATGAGTTTTTTCACAGTTGAAACAGATGTTCATTATGAATGATAAAATGACGTCACACCGTGCAGAAAGAACTTTTACGTGAAGAAAGTTTGTTATTAAACCTTCACGCTATCAAGAGAACTCACTAGTAATACATCGTTTTATTTTTATTTTTTAATTCGAAAAATGCCAAGTTACTCTGCGACAGCTTGTACTAATCGGTCCACAAATTGTTCTTTCACATTTCACCAAAATTACAAGTCAAAGAGAATAACCAGAATTTCGTAAAAGAAGGCTTTCCAACATAAAAATGAAGTGGAATACTGCCAAAAGACTCAGGGTTTTATATCTTTACCCAACACTGATCAGATTGAGATGTATCGTTCTCTGTACATAATGTTTTGCCCCAATCGGCAACATTTTAGCAGGAATGGCATAGTGGTACGAAACTGACGCTATTAAACGCTGTTGATCTTCATTTTTTCTCTCCATGAATGATACGTAACTCTCATTTTTATGTGGGAAAGGTTTCTTTGTCGCCAATAAAGCACACGATGGAATATCTTTATGTATCCCTTTACCAAGTGTATTGTGTATCCACCAGGTCTATGTATTGTCTATACGCTGCAAATCTCAAAGTTCTCAACAAACAGAATTTTAGTCTTCATAGATTAGATGAAGGGAGGTTTTTATCGAATAGAAACATAAAACAAAACATAGTTTTTGTTCTAAGGAGACCAGAAAATGTTTCAACTTCGTTCCTTCCAGATTGGGTAAAGCAAGCATATGTTACTTTGCCTTTAATTTTTTAAAGTCATCGAAAAATGTGATGGGTCAAGAAAAAACAGGGAAATCTCTATAGAATTTAATTTTTGTATACTTTATACATGCTAGACTGAAATAACAAACTTGGTGTGTATATCTGAAAAAATACGTTGCTTGTCAAATTTGTTGCTGGTGCCTACCCAGCCACCCTACTTCTGACGACCCTTCTTCTGAATTTCATTGTGTCTGTACAGCACAAACTTGTAAAGTCGAGAGGTGATTCCTATAATTCGTGGGTCGTGTGCGCGGAGCGAAGGTCGCCATATTCGATGAGAGGATGAGAGAGAACGACACACGTCTTAACTTCAAGATGTATTATATACAACAGAGCTTGGTCATCTATCTTAAGATATACTATACATGCTCCCTTTTTGGGAGATACCATCGACGAGATGGCTTCAGTCTATCAGTCAATTATGTACACGAAGTTACGGGAGACATCCTTCAGCCCGTACTATATAAAGCGGCATTGGCAAACCGGCTTCCTGTTCTGTGGATGTGAAGCCGAATAGAATGCGCCGTAATCAGTCGTCAGATTGTCCGGTGAGATTCGGCGAAAGTGCCCAAGGCAGACGTCTTACGAGGGTGCTTCTTCGAAGTGGTGGTTGTTCGTTGGTTTCGTTGGTTTGCCGGATGGTGTGGCGTTTGGCTAGGGCTTCTTCTCCTTTATCTGCAATGCTGACCCACTCTTTCCTTAGGTGCAGTTCGGACAGTGGTCTCTTATTGGCCGGCCGAATAGTGCCATGGAAGGAGACACTCCTGTCTGCTGAGATGGCGTGTTGCGGTGTGCGAGTAGGGCTCTGACGGCTTTTTCGTTGTCCAGTTTACCTGTTGTTGGATTCACAATTCCGAGGAGGATGCGTTTAGCAGTTTTCACTCTCGCTTCTGCTCTGCCGTTGCTCTGCAGGTAGTATGCTGACGACAGTCTACGTTTGACGTTCCATTTGCGGAGGAATGCAATGTAGTCGTGCGCGTTGAAAGGTGGCCCTCCGTCTGAGCTGATTTCTTCTGGCACACCGAAGATTGCAAAATGCATCAAGAAAGCCTTTTTTATCGCTCGGAAGTTGGTTGTTGCGAGATTGGCGACTTCGACCCATCCTGAGTAACTGTCGACGTAAACAATGTATTGAAAGCCGGACAGCTTGAACAGTTCTGTGGCAACTTGTTAAATGGGGTATTCTGGCAAGGTTCGTTCTTCAGGTGGTTCTCTGTGTTGTGATGGGGCCTGTTCGTTGCACTGTCTGCATTGTGATCGATCAAGACGAATGGCGGCATCGAGGCCCGGCCAGAAAAATCGTTCTCGGGCATTTGCAAGCATACTGCTAACTCCCTGGTGGGCTTGGTGAAGTCCCTCGAGTACAATCGAACGGAGAGATTTTGGGATTAGCATTTTCTTCCCTTTGAAAGGGACTCCTTCGATTGTGTATATTTCATCCCGCATTGGCCAATATATCCGGAGGTCGTCTGTGACTTCTTCTTTCGACTGTGGGAACCCGGTTTCGATCAGTCTCGATAATGACGCACATTTGGTGTCACCTGATGCGTGGTTTTTCACCGTTCTCCAATCGACTGTCCGGATGTCGTCTCCTTGGAGTTGGGCGAACGATGCCAGGGCGGATTCGCAAACGGCTTCTTCGTTTTCGCCGGGCTCGGGTGCTGGGTTTCGTGATGTGATGTCAGCTACTTTCATGACTGTTGATTTTCCCTACGCGTGGACGATGCGGTATCGATACATCAGGGTTTTTTCTTTCAGTTGCAAGAGTCGAGGGTTTGTAATGGAGCTTAGTTCCCGATCGTTCAGTATTTTGATTAACGGCTTGTGGTCTACTGCGAGGATGAGGTCTGGTGCTCCCATGATGAACATGCGACAACGCTGTAATCCGTAGGTGACGGCCAAGGCTTCCCCTTCGATCGGCGCGTAGCGGGTCTCGGCGTCCGTCGTGAAGCGTGAGCCGGCAAATACTAGTTTCCAGTGGCCCTCCCCGCATTGTGAGTTGTGTGGAGCTGGACAAGCACAATGTTTCTGGGTTAGATTAAAACCAATACCTGCCTTTGACCAGTCGGTTGCGAGACAAGTCGGGAGGTTTGGGACGAATGTCTTAACACCATCTTGTACGAGTTCTATTATCTTTTCTTTGGACGTTCGGAAGAGTCGATCCAATGAGGAGTCCCATTAGAACGACTTGGCTGATAAGAGACTTCGAAAAGGCTGCATGATGGATGCCTGGGCAAAGGCGTAGGCCAGTTGATTAACTAGCCCGAACCAGGATCGTACGTCGGTGGTCGATTTAGGTGTTGGGAAATCCTTGATTGCCGCAACGATCTTTTTGAGTGGTCTGTATCCATCTTGGGTCAGTTCGAAGCCTGCAAACTCAACTTTTTCTTGGGCGAATTGGAATTTGTCCTTGTTGAAGATGATCCCGTTGTCTCCCCCTAATTTAAGATATTCAAATGTGTGCCAGAACGATGCTTCGATGTCCACATCCCAGAGCAGAGAATCATCTACAATCCTTTTGACCCTGGCGAAATCAGCGGTGATATCGTCGAATCGGCGTGTGTATACGTCACCTGACACGTGGAAGCCCATCAGGGCTCAGCAATAGCGAAAGCGTCCCCGTTCTGTGATGAATGTCATAGCTTCCTTGGTTGTTTCGTGTAAGGATATGCTGTGGTAGCCATTCCACACGTCGAGTACTGTTTTCCTCGTCTTTGTTGGGACTGTCGAGACAATGTCGAACGGGCTGGGTGTATGATGAGTTTCGCGTTTTGTGGCGTTGTTTAGCTTCTGAAGGTCTACCGTGCGTCTAGGGTCGCCGTTTTTCTTCGGAGTCACCACCATTCTTGCGCACCACTCTTCTGTGGTCCCTTGTGGTACCGGTTCTATGATGCCGAGACGGACATCACAGTCAAGGTCGTCTTTTACCTGCTGTTTCCAGTGGTGAGGGACGGGGATGGGCGTGTGTACTGCGTGGGGTTCGACTTCCTCCTTGAAGTGAAGTTTGACTGGTTCTTCAGTCATTGTTGGTAATGCCTGATGTGCGCATTGGTTGAAGGAGGAGGCCGCGAAGGCGTCCAGTAACCATTGTTTCAGCTTAGGCAGGTTTTCAGGTGTTGGAGGGAATGGTATCTGAACTGGTTTCGGGGGAGTGATGGGCGGACTCTGTTATCCCAACAATCCGGTGTTTCGTTTTGAGCAGGTACGTAGGAGGGCATTTTAGTTTGTTTAGCAGTTCTGGTCCTGCGATGCAAGTTTGGCAGCCGCTATCGGCAACAGCTACCAGTTCAGTCTGCGATGTTGGAGGGGAAAATTGCTTACCAAAGCGGTGATGCATGTGTTGCATGATTCCTACCGAGACTGTCAGCGTTGGCGGTCCTTCAGGGTGACTCGGAGCAAAGCCGTCTCCCTTCCATTCCATGTGTGTTGGGATGATTGTGGGTGTGGTGACGTCGGAGGTCATGGGTGCCCGGTCGTATTTGGGGCTAGCCGAAAATCCTGGGTTGCGAAAGCGAATGACGTGTTGTCTTGGTCTTCACCTTCTGTGTCTTTATCGGTTGGTTCGACAGCTGAATTCGATCGCAACGTTGTGTGTTGGTGGGATGACTTCTTCTGACATACGGCCCGGAAGTGTCCTTTTATTCCACAGTTACCACAAAATTTGTTGATAGCGGGGCAGTCCTTTCTGGACATGGTCTTGCCTTCGTGAGAGGTTTGACTGCATCCCTTACACGACGTACGGATGGGCGCTTTCGGGTGTGTTTGGCGGCTCTTGTACGTGGACTTGATAATATGTGTGGCCGACTGGGTCGGTGGTGGTGCAGTGGACCGCATAAGGTCAGTGGACTGTTCTGTTGACTCGAGACATTGGAGTCGTTCGATCTTTTGTTGGAGGGTTGGCAATGCAGCAGCTTCGGACAGGATGCGTGATTGGTTTTGCTGGTTCTTGAGCCCTGAGATTGACTGTTGTAGGATCATGTCGTCGGAATAATTGACGAATGTCTGTTGTGGGTGGTCTGCACACGCGAATTTGAACTGGCATAGAACAGCATGCGAGCGCAGGCGGGCGACATATTGGGTGATTGTTTCACCGTCCATTTGTGACAGGCGGAAGAACTTCATTCGGTGTACTTCCTTGTGGGTGTCCTTTACAGCGACGTTTTTGATGTGCTGCAGGAGGTCGTTCTCGGTTGCTGTGTTCAGACTCGTAGCTCCTACGTATTCGAAGAGAAGTCTATTGACGTCGGTTGAGCATGCGGCGCGTAGCGGATAATATTTTGGTCGGTAATGGCTGTAATCATCTTGTAGTGGTTCCACGAGTCCTTGAACAGCTCCCATTCGCGTTCGTCCGTGTTGGCGCTGATCACGGGACGTTCGGGGGCTTTGGTTTTCATTCTTGGAGGCTGGGTGTTGGTGGGCGCGGACGGGCCAACGGCAGCGGCAGCGCTCAAGTGGGCGTTTTCCGTATGGAGAGCTTGCAATTGGGTCATTTGTTGTTGCATCAGATCTAACATTTGCTGGACTTGACCATCGGAGGCCATGGTTGGTGTTGATGATCGGTGTGGTAGTGGTGCAATGTATCCGAGGGCGGTGGTGGCTCGGGCTCTGGTGGCGGTGGGTGGTTGTTACGCTTCTATATCGGCGTGGGCGTGCGATATGCTCTTTGCGGTTCGTTTTGGCGGAGGTGTGACCACGGATGCTCGAAAGTGGCTTCAAAGTTAAGATGGTGGCGTACCTCAGGAAAGTGTCTCTGTGAACGAGTGTGGCTGTGGATCGTTCTGATGGTGTGTTGTAGTGTTCAAACTTCTACTCGCAGCGCCATGTAAAGTCGAAAGGTGATTTCTATAATTCGTGGGTCGTGTGCGCGGAGCGAGGGTCGCTATATTCGATGAGAGGATGAGAGAGAACGACACACGTCTTAACTCCAAGATGTATTATATACAAGAGAGCTTGGTCATCTAGCCTAAGATATACTATACAAAACTTTCCTTGTAGGTATTCATAGGTTTGCAAATTTTCCACAAAGACACCAACCTACGCTTCTTAAAGGTAACACATGCTGCTCTTCATCATTTTCGTTTCCTCTTCTTTGCTACTACTGCTAAGATGTCTAACATCTCTTTGTGGTTCAAAATCAAAAGGTTTTAGTTATCAGGTATATCTTACAAACATTCATCATTTTCATCGAAAGATCTATTAGTTTCAGGTTTCAGCTATACGTTATTTAAAAACAACTTTCTAAAAACACTTTATTTTTGATAAAGCTTTTTTCTTTGCACATATGCTTTGTGCACGGAGGGACGTCACACGCTGAACAGATTAAAAATCTTATTTTTTTCAACAGGAAAACATGACGAAAAAACGTTTTTTGAAAGAAATGAACGAATAAGATTATTATATTTTGAAGTTTTGGTATGAAATAAAGCGTCTCAGGCGAAAAAAAATTAGGGCGAACTTCCCCTTTAATGGTGCATAATTTTTACTATAAATACCAAGGCCGGAATGTATGGTAGTACCTCCAATATTTACTGCAGCGACACCTGTAGGTGCCAGCAATAAGACTCTTGGTTTTACTGGATCTGCGGCTTTGCGAAGTAGGACCTTTGATACAACATGATATACAGTTTTCAATAGAGCTGATTTTCCACAACAACCTTGGCCTGTTAAGAAAATATGCAATGGCTCTAGATCTTTGAATTCCTTACAATTTCTCCTCTTGACAAGTTGCCGTGACCATGTTAACACAATATCAAAAATTCGTCTCTGTTTAATATTAAGTGATCGAATTTTGTCATTCAATACATTATCGTCTAATACATACTGCCTTTCAGGGACAATTCCTGATGTTGCACATGGTGTATCTTGCAATTCTTCCTCATCAGACATATCATTGTTAGCATCCAAAATATCTTGAACAGCCTCATTCTCTTGTTGTGCAAATGCATTGTTACTAACATCCAGGTCTGCTCTGTAGTTTTGGAAAGCATCATCCACTAGTTCATCGTATGGTTCAATCTTTGCTTTATTTTCATTAACTATGTCCAGAACACCAGGTTGACCAAGCTTTTCAACATACGTATTGTGTAATAGTTCTTCATCTGATCGAAAAGGATAGTACATAAACAACAAATGATGAGCATATCTCTCTGGATATTTGTGGCTATTAGGAATGTGATACCTTAAAACTGCACGGATTTTCCTGCATTTTAATTTAGATTTACTGTTCATCAATGGTACAACAGGGAAATGTGGTGACTGATGGTTTTTTTCCATTAGCAATTCGTTCAAAATTTCGGGCTGGTTATCATTTTCGTCACTGTCAGTGGACTTAGTTTCCAAATAATAATGTGCCAAAACCTCAGCAAAACACATGTTATTCAGAGTTGCAAACTTTCCATTTTTGAAAGAACTATCAGGTCGGTCAAGGTAACGATCAAACATGTTTGTTTTGAAAATATCTGTACTTTCATCAGGAAGATTATTTAACTCCTCTTCAGATCTGCAAATTCGAAATCTATTTTCTAGAACATTGTTGTTGGCAAAAATGACTTTTGGGAATGTTTTACGCAACCACAATTCAGGCATTACATGATACACAGCTTCTTGCACAGAACATTCTCTTTTACAGGAATATGCTTTTGCAATAGTAAGCATTTGTTCAAATTTGTTCAAGTTATTGGACTTTGCCTCATCCAACGCTTGTTTCATTGCACTGGAGCAATCATCTTCTGCCTTTGAAAGATATTTACACATGTATGTTATGGCTTTATAGTGATTGAAGACAGGCTGAATGTCCAAATTTGCTTCCCATACAGTCAAACCTTCTGCAAAATAGTTGTTGACAAAACAAGAATTTGGTGGGCGTCTAAGGTGAATTTCAAAGTCATCATTATTAGAAATGGAGAGTGCAGTGTAATATTCTTCTTCCGTTATGCCGAGTTTATCCAAAATTTCTAAAATAGTTCCAGCATCTTCATAATTATCTTTCAATGGATCAATAACATTATGCTTCTTAGGACATAGGTACTCGTTGATATAACTTTTCAGAATCTTTTAAGTAGCAAAAAATTTTACATTTCATTGGTAAAAAGCTTTGAAACATTTTCTAATATTATCGGATCTCCCGTTCGTCAATTTTACAAAATATTTCTGGAAGTTGTGATTTCTCATTGCATAAACCAAGACTTCGCTGATAAATCGGTAAGTGTTTTTTACTTTTTAAATATAATTTTAAATAAATAAATCTATATGATTTTGTTACTTGAGATTAAGTCAATGTTTATGTTAGTTTGAGGGCGTGAGTAGTCAGTAGTGGAAGATTTATGCTTTATTTATAAAGATCTCTAGCAATATTTCAAGTTTTGAGTTTTGTTGTTTAACTTTATATTAGCAACTTACTGACTTTCCTGTTTCATTCCGTGAGAGATTTTTTCTGTTTCAATTTGCTTTGTCGTTGGTTTAATGTAGTAGTAAAAGTGTAGTAATGTAATGAAGTGATTTGTGGATGGCTGATAGATGATGACTGTGATGTTTTTGCTTGTAGTTACTTCAGAATATTCATATGATTAAAAGTGATCCTAGCAGTATAGTATAATGTAGTACCATGAAATTATGGAATCCTTTTTGAAGGATAAAATTATAAGTTATAATTTTTAGTAAATTAATCAGTAATTCATCGCAAATTTATTTGTAGTAATCATTTCTGATTAATAACTCACTACCAATAAGTAGAAACCATCCACAATGACATTGCAAAAATTTTAAAACAAATTTTCGAACGCATGAAATATTTTTTTCCATTCAGAACTTTGAAGTTGTACGAAAAGATGAATTTCTTAAATGATGGTTGTTTTACTATGATGGATGCAAAGTTTAGTTTAGACATTTAAAGTTTAGACATTTCAATTTGATTAAGATACTCTAGATTATTTTATTTTACCCAATAACTAGCACAATAACGAGTTTTTGGAAAAGTTTGTCTGTCATATTTGTTTTTATATTCAAGATTTAAAAATAAAATTACATCAGTATCTATGTTATTCTTGTGTTTGTTGCAGTGATATTTAATTTTTGTGCTTGTTATGAGTTTGTTGTTCTGTCATATACACTTCGATGATTTTGCGAGATGTCTATGGAGTTTAATGATAGACATGAATGTTTTGCCTGTTTTTCAGGTTTCAGCTAATCCAAGTAAATAAATCAGATTTCCAGTACGCTGTTAATTTAATACTGAAAAGGTAAGTAACTTCTTTAATTTAATTTTCATGCTTATCTATGCTTGTTGCACACATTACTTTATTGTGCATATCCTTTCTGCATTCTGTTTGTTCTGTTCTGTTAAAATTGTTTGCCATTCTTTATTTAGATTATTTTCCACCCAAGTTGCTTATTGTTCCCTTAACATGATAACAAAAAAAAGTGAGAAGAAAATATTATATCAAGCAGTTACTGGTATGTGTCCTGTTTACTCTAGATGTTTTCATTTTTGTGATTGTTATAACGCCTCTCATTAAATAAAATCATGCCATAAACTAAAAACTGATCTTGTTTCACTGAAGAAAAACATGACAACAACAGCTGCTCCTGCTAATTGAAAAATCACCATTTTTATTTGCATAACTTTTTGGTTGGTTTTCAAAGAGTTTCTGTCATTCTGAGTTTTAGTTGCAGTAAAATCAAACAAGAAACAGTTCCAACCCATGACAATTTCTAAAATTTGAACATTACTTCGATTTAGCTAACCCTTTTTCAAGAGTCGTTTTTATACCTTTATATTTTATGAAAGACTATACTTATGTTTTACGGAATATTTTTTAATAATGACCAGCTTTAAACTTTGGCAGTGTTATGAACTATTTGTTCCCCAATTAATTTATAAACTACATGTAAATATTTATTTGAATAAGAAGATTTTATCATCAGTTTTCTTATTGATTTCTTTATTCATTCATTTATTCATTCATTATTACTGAAACATAAAGACATTGAAAAACTAATTATGAGTCTTCTGTTACCCAAGGAGAAACGCACCTGAAAACACATCTTAAAGTGGTTTTAAAAGCGTTTTTAGCAGATAAAATGACGTCTTTAAAACGTCAGAAAAAGACGTCTTAAATCCGTCTTAAACTACTCGGATTTGTCCGTTTAGAAAACGTCTTTTTACAACGTCTTAAAGACGTCTTGGAAAGACGTTTTCTAAACGTCTTAAAGAAGTTTTAAACGTCTAAAATGCGTTTTAAAAAAGTCTTAAAGACGTCTTGGAAGACGTCTTAAAAACGTCTTGAAAAGACGTTTTCTAAACGGACAAATCCGACCAGTTTAAGACGGATTTAAGACGTCTTCCAAGACGTCTTTAATACGTTTTTAAAACGTCTTTTTGCCGGCTGGGTCCGTTCTTAGCTTTCAAGGTAGCTATGCTTGTCATGGAGTATCTTTCTCTTTTTTGCTGCAACCGTACGAAATATTCATGAGTTTCTTTGATTTCCTTATATTTATCATGCATGGCTTTCAATTTCTCAGCATGTTCAGGAGTTCCTTTACTTTCCATATATTTATCTCGCATGGCTTTCAATTTTTGTGAATGTTCAGGAGTCCCTTTACTTTCCATATATTTATCTCGCATGGCTTTCATTTTCTCCGCATGTTTAGGTGTTCTTTGATTTTCGCTGTACTTTCGCTGTAATTTATGGAGATCAATCTTACCTTCTGGTGAACTCTTAATATTGGCATATTTTCTTTTAAATTTCTAATCATGTGAGTATGTCGTTCTGACCCAATCAGATTTGAGTGCTCATCTCGCCAACGTTTCAATGTTTGTTCATGGTTATCAGGCCCAAGCGTTTTTGCTAGATCACGTTTCCTTTTTTTCGCTGCACCACCTTTACAAATTGTAGGAAATGCTTTTTCCATTTCTATCAAAATGTATTGGATTTGACAAAAAACATGTCCATGGCCATGTGATTGTACTGCACTGATGTATTTTTGAAGTTGTGAGAGGCTAGAAAACTTTATTAAAGTGCCCGTGCCATCTTCAACACTAATCCCTAATTCATTCCGGCTATGTGAATCAAATAAATAGAATGATTTTGTATCCCAAGTTATACTAAACGTCATTTCGTTAACAAAGAACAGGATGGATTCAGGAGAATAGTCTTTGAACGATTTCAAAAAGTCAGGCCTGCCTTCAGTAATTTCTGCTGTAACATTCTCTCCATATTTCACAGTGTACTTATTGTTTTCGATAGAGACTTGAGGAGGTAAATCATCAACTGATAGGCATCGTAACAAATTCAAATGTTGAAATAATTCATTTCCTTTAATCATTACAAAATCTAGGTCGGTTGTTTTCCAGAAAGACATTCGTTTGAATTGTGACCAACACAAACTCAATAATGCATTACATGCACACTGCATACCAGCACTTTCACCAAACATAGGATTTCCTTGATGGAAAGATGCCTTGGTCAATTTAACTATGTTATAAGTTGGGCCAGGATTGCTTTCAACATCACCATCAACAGGAAGTTGAATGTTTTTCAGGAAGGTTAGATCAATAATAACTACAACAAAGTAAATTAATTGTATCGTTACAATACAAAAGTTGTGCATAAATAACAATAGCAGTTTAAAATTGTTTACATACACAATGTCTGCAGGAACTTTACAATAAAAGATGCCACATGCTGCACGCCATTGGTCAACAGTAATCATGATTATACAAGATATAAATGCAAATGAAAAGTGCAGGAATATTAGCTAAGTATTATGTCTGAGTATACAATAATGTTGTTGCTGTGTATGCAGTCAGTTAAAACTGACAATATAATGCGGTATATTATATATATGTGGTATACAATATGTTATATTGCAATATGTTTGATATTTCAATAGTTAGTTTGGTATTTCAATAGCTAGTTTGGTATTCAATAGATAGTTTGGTATTTCTCAAGTTTGCTTCAATGCTTTGCTGCTTTTGGGTCAGCTAGGGGCTTGCTGACAAACCTCACACAGACCTCACTTTTACTACGATACCCCTGGATATAAGCCTCCAAGAAAGCAAATGGAGGATAAAAGAGCACTAAGGAAAGCCTACCAAAAAATAGAAGTTTCAAATGCCAAAGTAAGAGAAGAGAGTTTATTCAAAATACCTTTCTTATCGCAATCACAACCGTTCGCTAAATTTCTCGTGGGAGAGACCTCGTGCAACGAGAAGAAAAGCTTCATACACACGCATTCGTTTCATGTAAATGCACACACGAAATATCAAAAAACCGCTAGGTTTGGACAGTAAGAAAAAGAAAAAGAAAAACCAAAGCCGGTTTTAAGGTATTTCTTGCTTTCGCAGAAATCCAAAAAGAAATTAAATTATTAATTAAAAGAAAAGCAAAAAAATATTTTGTTTTATGATACTCTTTTTTTACCTATCGGTTTTTTAACATGTTGATTGCTCGAAAAAAAAGTTCACCCGTCTCAGACACTCAGGCAAGGATACGTTAGGATACACTGGCAAACCGAACATGCTACCACGTTCTGCCACGGCTGCTTTTTGTGTAAAATAAAATGTTTAATCAGTTAGTTTCTTTGTATTTAGTTGATGTACTGTTTTCAAAGCCAAGTCAACATGGAATATAAAACTAACAATAATGATAAAAACAAAACGTTATTCCTATTAGTTCATCAGCCAAAAAAAGTCACGTTCGATTGGGGTTGCAATGTATTTGCTTCGAACTCACGTCGCACACAAAAAAATAAATAATTTCGCTCACAACTCAATCTACCATTTTGCGTGACTTACAAACAAACGAACAAACAAACAGACAGACAGACAGACAGAGAATCGGCTATTAATATATAGATAACTACTATCAAGCTGATGTTCAGATAAAAACGCTGTCCATACTAATCGGGGTGGAAAGGCTTTTTATATATTTCCCCGTAGGGCGAAATATATGTTAAAACCGGCATTTCCTTCTCCTTCTCCTCCTCCTTCTTTTCGTTCACTTTTATAGCCGTAGTTCAGTATTGAACTCTGGCCTAGCCAAGGTAGATAAGATTAGAGGCTAGTCTTAGTAAAGTAGTAGTAGTACGCCATCTTTTCAGTCAGTGTCACTGCAGTGCAGATGGGATTTTGAAGATGTTTTCTGCTAGCTTTAATGATTCAATAGATGAAACGTTAAATGGTGGAAATAAATCGTTTTATTTCTTAAAAATTTGTAAAAACTTTTGAATGAACGTGTAAAAAACAAAACAAAAAAAACATTGGTATTATGTGTTTTGTTTTTTTGTGTTGATGTGTTATGATGATGATATTGGTAATTAAATGCTTGGAACAACAAACCATTGAAGATGTGATTCCAGTGCAAAGGTGAAAATTCATTCTGAATAACCAGGCTGAAGATTTATTTAGTATGATCCTGATGTAATGTAGCCCTACTGAACTGAGAAAGCAAGCACGATAATGATGTACAGCATAAGAAGGAAACCCTTTTCGCGTGGAGAACAACCACCAGTTAAACCAGTTATATTAATTCAAAAACAGCAATATGTGATGTTGTATATATGCAATTTAAAGTTCAGAAAACCATTTACGTAATAATATATATTTTAATACACAGAGAGAGGATTGGAGACATATAATAATAACTTGAAAGAATCTGGTCGAGTGTTCTTGGATAGTTGTTTAATCCAACAACAGAAAAATAGTTTACTATGAATGAAGTCTATGGTCATGTATACTGTTTTGATGCTCCATATCATATTTTATTTTTCAATATGTAATATATATACAATACTGACAATTTTTGTTACGAACAACAAACGTAAATCAAAACACAATCCAACATGACAGACAGCCTGTAAAATAAATCAAGTCAGAGCACAAACTCGTGTTTTCAGCTATGTAGTGGTTTGGTTATGGATGTGTATTTTCACTATGAAAATCTGTTGTTCTTTTCCATTTTGGATTTACGAAAGTCATTTTTATCACATATTAAACAATGAGTGTGAACGCATTTTTCTGTATTTTTTGAAAAAACTCTTCGGCCCTAATTTGAAATGCTACGTACTATTTGTGTTAGTAAAAATTTTGATTTCTTATGATTATTAGTTATTTGCTTATGATGTTTACCCCAAAGTATTTTACTATATATAGCTATTGAAAATGTTTATGCGGGCCTATAATTTGATAATAAACAGAATTACGAGAAGTTTTATTATTGAGAATTTTATTTACATTTTATTTACAATTCCACTGTAGCTATTAAAGCTAGGTTTAACAATTTTCTTTTCTTTTGTATATACAGTAAAACCACCTGTATACAAATTTGTTCTGTTTTACATTGTTTATGGTATAAAGGATGTCAAGTTTCTGCAACAATAAAGATTATACATTTGTTATGATGAAATTCTTTTACACATTGATGATATATATATTCAGTTGTTTAAGGGGAAATATTAGTCACATTTAGGTCATTTAACTTTTAGCTAAGTGCCCATATAATAACCTCTCACTTTTTAACTCCTCGGCAAAAATTATATAACAAACCTTATCATTTGACCATGAACATCTTCATTTCATTATAAGTCCAAAATAAGTTTTTTTGCGGTATTAAATTCAATTCCACCCTGATTAGTAAGGACAACATTTTTATCTGTGCATCAGGTGGATGGTAGTTATACTGTAATTGTTTCATCATACATTTTTTTCGTGGTTATCAATGTACACGCAATAACTGGCAAAAATTTTGCAACTTTGGGGAAATATAAAGTCGCACTTTTGCGAATCTTGTTTCGAACTTATTATGAAATGAAGATGTACATGGTCAAATGATAAGATTTCTCTCACAATTTTTGCCAAGGAGTTAAAAAGTGACTGAGAAGTTACTATGGACATAGCTGAAAACTAGAGTAAGACTAAGACCTAAATGCAACTAATATTTCTCCTGAAGCAACTGAATATTATTGCTTGAATACGAATTTTCACGAATTCCAACAAAAATATAATGGGATGTACATAAAGTTTCCTTGAACGTAAAACCTTCCTAGTACATGAATCGAAGTAATTGTTTCTAATCGAAATTTCAAAATACACATACATATCATATATGCTCTATAAATGATTAAAACATAGAAAAACACAGCAGTTCGTTAGTATCAATATTAAAAGCCCACTTTAATATTGCGACTGAAATAGCAACGCAGGTTGATTATTTTCGTAGATTTTGCAAATCTAAAATCAAAAGCGTGAGTGTATTTTATCACTTCATGCTCTTTTTATTTTTTTTATTATTTATTTTTTTATTTTATCACTTGACTCGTTTGAGAAACGGATATTATTCAAATAATTTACGAAAAGCCAATACACCTTTCCCGAAATTATTATTATATATTACTATTATTTGAAAACCATGAAAAAGTAGTTGAATGTACTAGCATTAACATTTACCAAGGCTAACAAAGAAATTACAACTGAAATCTCCCTTTAATTACACGATATAGAAGCAAACACAGATGTTATAATTGAACATGAAGTAAATTGGAGTAGACATCTATACATGTACTTCTTTGTTTACTATAGAAGAAATTGAAAAACATCGGATAAAATGTGGAAAACAAAATATTGTTAAAATATGCAGCCATGATAAATATGGAAAAAGAAAATCAAACTTGTTCATAAAAACATTTAGCACAGTTTCAAGATTCAATTCGTCCAAGTGTCACTCTAATGTCTTTAGTTTCAAAAAGAAACTTGCAAGCAACAGTATTTGCTTCAATATCGAAATTGTTCCCAGCACCTTTTCTTATGTAGAGGTTCATCCTACTTTTACACAAGTTTCTTATTTTACTATCCTTTGGAAATTCAAGGCATCTAATTCCAGTTTTCCCATCTTTGTTGTAAAATCCACTGTTGCATTCTAGCATGTAGTCGATGTCGTTCCCCACCTTCATCTAGGCCGGCGTCTGTGTAACAAAAAGACGTACAGAAAAAATATTCCGCTGTACAACTTGCAGACCACACTTTTATACTGGAATAATGTTAAGGGTATAGTGTGTATAGTGGTTCTGAAACAAAAAAGTTCCTACGAATTCGCTGGTCCGTTATGACGTAATATCCCAAAAAACATTTTGTGACGTCATAATAAGAAGAAAATTCAAAATGGCGGAAAAAAACTTTTTTTATATCATTGTATAAGGAATTTCATGCAGAATAAAGTTTCCTACCAAACATATATCTGAAAATGTATTGTAGACTATTTATAAAACAAAGACGACTATCGGATTTTACCCACTCTTTCATGAGGTGTGTGGTTTTTTGTTGTTCACCTAATTTTTGCTTTCATATGAACCAGAAAGTATGAAAATCAAAGTGAACAGGAGAGGGCAATAAAGATAAATCCATTTAATTCAAGTCATTAGGCAATTTCTTACGTAGGTTGCCTAATTATCATGGCAATTCGTACGCAGGTATTTGCAAACACATGAAATGAAACATTTAGGACAGAACCTTTTCAAGTAAAACGCAGATAGTAGAAGATTAATAGTCCACAAATAAGCACGAAGCACGTCTTCGTCAAAACCATCATCGTAATCATCAACGCCTATTTCTTCGTTTCTTATATTATCCGTAACATCATCCGTAACGGTATTAAATCTTGTCCAACTAGGTAAGATGTAAGATGTCTTTAACGAAATCTGTCGATCTTAGAATAAGTTGTTCCAGGAGAAATTCCTGTTCATTCAGACAAACATGGCTTAATATGTACTGTTCATTAAGTTACACAGATTCCTTTTCCCCAGTACAAAGTGTGAAATGTTATTAATGGGTTCTTTCAAAGTTCGCTCACTTTTCTTTGTTTTTTGGAATCCTTCATTTGATGCAGATTCTTCACTACTTTTTTGAATTATTATACCATTGGTCATATGTGTTGAACCTTTACCTGATCTTGTTTCTTCTCTGAAGTCGATGTCCCTCAAACAAAAGTTGTGAACACACTACTGCAAAATGCTGATGGTGGAGCCATTTCAGAGATCATATTCATTTTTAAGCAAGTGTTGTTTCATGAGATCTAACAACAGAATGGGAAACACCATGCCCAAAATCATTCAACAATTTCTAACTGTTTAGAGCCTACTAACTACCTTGTTCCCATGCTTAAAGATAGTGCATTTTTGTCCTTTGATGATGAAAATATCATACCTTGGGTGGCAATCAAAACGTTTGGTGTAAACTTCTACTTAATGTCCACATATTATCTAATATGGGGTCATCAGAAAGATCAAGACATCAAGAAAAAAAGGTTCAAAAGTTTAGAAAGATTCAAACAATCCTTTAATGTCAGCTATGATGATTTGGGTGGCCACAAGCAACTCATTTCAGGAATTTCTTTTACATTCTTTTTGATTTCTAATACTGCACTGCATGAATTTGAGGCTGGCTGACAGACTTGTTGAAACATTCTTCTTGCTGAAATTCGCATTTACTGTCTGTGTCACTTTCACTGTTGCCTTTCATTCTAGCATCTCTGAACACCAAATGACCTTTTTTCAGGTGGATCATGAAAACATAGTTTCTCTTTAAACTTTGACATTATCTTCGGCTTGACTCTCCATCTACTATAGTCTGGGCATTTAAACCCTTATTTTCTCTAACCATTCTGACAAACTCATCATACAGTTCTTTCAGCATGACAGTCTCAATCAGTTTGATTACTCCATCAATGTACTTGAATTACTCATTGTCTTCATCTTCTCGATCGTATACAGAAGCGCTTAGTTAACTTAGTTGGTCCTGATCTTTGTGCTAATCTTCACCCCCTCTCACATCGGAGAAACGTTGCTTTCCTGTCTTTTTTCTATAAATACTTTCATGGGCATTGTTCGGATGACTTGCATCAACTGACTCCTTCCCCTAAGACTTTTTCTCGGTACACTCGCCTCTCTTCGAATTCTCATCCTTTGACTGTTCAGGTCCCAACTTGCCATAAGAACTTTTATTCGTCTTGCTTTTTTCCCTTAGACTGCTTACCTCTGGAATTCTCTCTCTCATAGTTGTTTTCCTGCTGAGTATGATTTGCAATCTTTTAAATCCAAGGTTAACCACCACCTTGCTCTGTCTTTATAACTGTTCTTTCTTTTCTCATCCCTTTCATCTGTCTTTATAACTGTTCTTCCTTTCCTTCGATCGCAAAGATGTATACCCTTTTTAATTGTACACACACACGAAAAATCAATTTATGAGAAAATACATTCTTTAAAACCTTTAGAGAAAATTTTATAATAACTGACATCTAATAAATTGAAGGGAATCTGACTTAACATAAGACTTCCCTTTTCGCAAATGATGTAAACCTCTTCCAAAATGCCAGATTTAGTTCTATTCTATGTGATCACTGATGACCGTCTTAATCTACCAGGAAATTTGGGTAAAGCTTTTGCTTAGAACAGCTAGGTTTGACTTGATAACTTCTTACTTGCAACTTTCCTTGCATTTTCCATTTTAGACACATATGTGAATTTTCTGTAGCAATTGCCATGATACTGTCAACTGCAATCTAACTGACTATTCTGGGTAATGACTAACAAGGTACACAATGCAACCTTAAACATAGGATATAGAGATAAGTAGATTATAAAGCAGCATCTAATAGAGACTAATTCATAGGCTGATTATAATATTTTATAGGATTTCGATACAGAAAACATATTTACATTCAGTAAAATTTAGTCTTAGCCTTTAATGAAGTTACAAGATTATTTAATTACTTATTTTTCATAACCTTTTTTCTAATTATATTATATATGACAGCTATAATAGTATGTAACATTAGTATATAGTTAGTCGGAGAGGTTGTTTTGCCTTTCTTTGGTTTGTTTCAATTATATACAATGATTTTCGTGTGCTTAAACCCTCGTTAAGCAGTGCCACTGTCTAGGCTTTTGTATTTTTCGATAGTTATATTTAAAGAATATTCAAACAGCAGCCCTCTCCAGCAGAGAGAGGGGGGAGAGTGGATAAACAACAAACCTGACACAAATAGAGAACCAGTTTCTCTGGTGATACTTACCACTGTTCATGTGCATTTAAAACAGTATCAAAAGTCTTCTGCAATATTTTCATTACTTTTCTGCATTATTGTTCCCAGGAAAATGAAGAAAGAATTCCACCTTAAAGCTATCCCCTAACAACGTGGTGAACAATTATTTATCATAACTAAAGTTAGAATCTTTAGTTTTTTTACCGATATTATTTTACAGACCTGAAATATAAGCACATTTTAATAGCAAGTGCCACGGAAAGATAAGTCTCTAAAATATGCCTTAGAACATCACACTTATAATCGTTCACATACGAAACAAAACGATAGACCCGATAAACTGGAACTTTAGACCCAACTTGCAAACAAAAGGACCAAGTTATGAGTGAGAACTTTTTTGTTCTGTTATCAGTTATATTTAACTCGAGGATTTTTGTATAGAAACTGTAGTCTGCCAGTTGTACAACGGGCTTGACAAGTTTTTGTGGTACAGACGCCGGCCTGTTGCTCTGTATTGCTTTTATCTTCCAATTTTTAAAATAATATTTGTTGCGCTCACAAACGCACATTTTACCTATAATAATGTTTTTTTATTATTTTTATTCAGTGTTTCAACAAAAGTTTACCACCTTTACAAATTTTCTGAATAACCTGCTGCATACTTTGATTATGTGATAATGCAGGTGTTTTGAACTTCAACGTTATGTTTCCTTCGATTGTTTACTTTTTAAGTACACTCGTTTCCATGTTACAGAAAACAATATCGGTAAAGGTGTATTAGGTTTTATCACGTTTTGTTGTTATTACACAATAAAATCTCGAGGAATTCGATCAATCCATTAAGTTTCCGGATATCTGCATGTTTTTTTTATTGTCGTCTTTTATAAATGCTTCTACTAAAATAAGAACAAAGCAGAACTTATTTGTTCATTCCTGGTAGGAACTTCAATTGGATGAACATATAGACATGGGTTCTATGACAAATAACACTACAGCAACAGAAAACTCTTGTGTTCTGACATTATCAAAATTTCACACAGACACAAGAACTGTCTTGGTAATTGTGTTAATTCTGGTTTCAGTTTCTGCTACTTGTGCAAATTTTCTTGCTCTCTATTTGTTTTATACCATACGGTCTTTGCGAGATGCATCAAACAAGTTTTTGATTTCTTTGGCCATTGGAGGTTTCTTGCTTGGTTTTGTAATGGGGCCGCTGAGTATCTTTCAAGTAAGTGGCTTACTGGAAAGTTGCGCAATAGAAGCACTTGTCGAAGCATCCGGTGCAATAATGGCGATTAATGGAGTTACGATTGGTTGTATTGCTTATGACCGTTACATACGTATAAAGTACGGTCTGAATTATGACACCATAATGAGGGGAAGAAGATTAAATATCTTGTTGGTTTTGCCTTGGCTCAGTCCAACACTTCTTATTATCATAAGATTGTTCAGTACCACCATTAACGCAGCAATGGCAATCTTATTGATCGTAACTTTGTATGGCACAATAATAAGATGCTATCAACTGCTTATTAAAAAACTTCACGAAACCACTAACATAACTACTCAATCTAGAAGACGAAACTTAAGGGCTATAAAATTTATTGGTATCATAATAACGACCACTATCGTCTTTTCCGTTCCCATCCTCTTTAATCGAATTATGCGGTTAGTGTATTATCTCATGGAAGAGCAATGGCTACTTTATAAAGAAATGGAACCTTGGTTGAAAGCTATCACACACATCATCTTCATATTGAATGGCGCAGTCAATCCTTGTTTGTACTTCGCAAAACATCAAGGATTTAAGATGGCTTTTAAGTCACTGTTTAGAATACATGAAAGTTCTGTAGGCACAGATAACAGATAGATCTATGATAGCACAAACAGTTCTTTTTTTAATGGGTATCTAATACGTAGTACGCTTATATTGGCGATTTTGAATAACATGTGTATCACTATTTTATCACTATTTTTATTATACTATTATTATTTTATCATTGTACCATTATTCGGAAATCTATCAAAAATTTTTAATGTTTTACCAATGTAATCATAAGCCTTGTGGCATAAACACAATTGCAAATCTATATTCAATTTATGCATAATTGACATTATCACTATCATCCCGGGAATATTTCATCTACTTTGTATGTAAATATTGTTGGACATTCAGCAGAATTCTCATTTTGTTTCTCGCACTATTCGTACGATTGCCCCTGCAAAATTATAAGTGTGCTCTGGATGTTTAATAGTTTCAAACATTCAGTTGTCCATAGCACTATTTATTTATTTATTTATTTTATCCTTGGTACCTACCTAGGGCATTGCCAGTGAGCCAGCAGGGCGGTCCACAACCAGTGGACAAGCCGGGCGCCGACTTTGACGTAAGGGTCTCACATGTTGTAGACTTTTTAAGTGCTACTATTACTGTGAAAGATCCAACACTGGAAGCGGCCGCACATTGTTGTTTGGCAAGCTAGGCGTTATGGGATTTAAGTTTACCCTCACCCCGACCACTATGCTTGAGGACGAACTAGTACTGGCAGACTAGACATCCACCCATCTCGGATAGATGTTACTATTTGTCCATTGTGTGCACCACAAGTACTATTATGAAGTACTGTGATATTGCACATATAGACCCGTGAAACGTCCGTCCTGTGGATTGAACCTCCACCGTTCGGAGATTTTGCCTCTGAGTAGCCAGATTACAGGTGCACGCCACAACACCCAGCTCCCTAAAATACAACACCGGGAGCAATGACTTTTTCGTTCCAGAGACCATTTTATATGATGATGCCACGCAAAACAAGGCATAATAGTACCTTTATATTACTTCGCTTTGAGACAAAGTATTCCCAATGTCGTATGAACTGCTTTTACTTTTAACCATACCACCTTTGTTTAGGTTTCATTTTAGGGAGCACACCCTCGTAGTTTCCTGGGAAAAATAGCCAGGAAAAAGATTTTTCTTCAGCGAACGTATGGCCAAAAAGTGGTTCAAAGGAGAATAATTCCACACCATTCCACAAAAGTGATCACTTATCTATCTATAAATTATGCCTTTTTCCTTGACTCGGATGTCTCGTGTAGGTGTAACGCTTTAACGGTACCTGAATGTGTGGAAAATTTTGATAGTGACTCTTTGTATTGGTATTGTTTTTGGTATATTTCCAGATAGTTTTGATGAATTTTTAACTCGAACCGTTTAAGAATGTTACTTAAGGCCAAATTAAATGTTTCAAGAAGAATTCAGAACAAAAGACCACGCCCTTTTATTAAAAGTTTATTTTAATTTTCGGGAGCAAGATTCCTGCTACCGAAAATGAAACTCCAAAAGTACCTATTAATTGAACTACCTCTGTTTCCTTTTTTACTTTAAGTGAAAGCAGTCGATAGGCTATCACCATTGGCACGTCATGCACATGTGGTTGTGAGATTTTGACTCTATTCACGAAACGTTTTCATTTTTTTCTGCGTAAGTGCAATTGTCTCAAGGGAAAGAAATAATGATTTGCCGTTGCCGGCTGTGTGGCAAGGATAACATGAAAAAAAGCTTTGCTTTCAGTATTCATCTTTCTTATGACTGAGTATGTTTCTTTTAAGGCACATGGGGTGGTATTGGGGTGGCAGTTCCGGTTTACTCATCTGCACTAGTAACAAACAAAGATGAAAAGGAACTAAAACATTAGACTATATAAAAACTCTGAGCTACATTGGAATATCTCCATTTCAACCAATGGATACGTCATAAAACCAGTTTTATTTGGTTTCAAGGAATGAAAGACCATGAAAGCTGTTTTAAAGTATTAAACTAAGATTACACATAAAGTGGGCAGGCACTTCCCTAATTTCCGTTCAAACACAGCATGGCTTCAAACCATAGACCATAGAAATACGTAGAAATAGGTATGAAATAGGTATGAAGGTATGAAGTGCAGCGATGGTGTAGTGGTTAGTACCTTTGAGTGCGACCGCCGAGACTCGTGTTCGAGTCCACTCATGTCGTATCTCAATACACCACTCCGATGCGCTTTAAAAGCAGCGTGTCAGCCCATTAGGAGCCATCGACTGACTGCACACTGGCCTTGGGGCAAGTTAGAGCAATGCTATACCTATCTCTGACGGTAAGTCAACTAATAGTTGCAAGTCGGCGGGCGGAAGAACCAACCATTACGAGTGGAAGCCCAAGGACTAAAAACTCCCGTTACTTACGTATGAACTAATATTCGTTTGGATTGCGTGAACGACTTTTCAAATTAATTATCTAAGTGGACTGGTGATCAGGTTGATATTACTTGTGAGTTGGGTTTGTGATAGTAACGATAAATTATCAAGTCAATTTTCTCTGAAACGTCCTTAGAAATACATAAAAGAAGAATCAAGGTAATAGCAAACAGAAAATATTTTCATTGATAAAACATCTTCCATTCACACATGCGTAACTAAATCAAAAATAACAAAATAATTTAAACACGCAACATTACTGTTGAAGCTCTACCTATACCTCAAAAGTTGCTTAAAACTCATTACCATTCGACCTCGCCTAATTTTCAACATGTATACGTTTTACTTTTCATAACATGTGACGGTTAGTTTTCAATAACAATAATCGTTAAGCGTACGTATGAAAACAGAACATAGTGATAAACATTTCCCTAACATATCGTTCAATGTGTTAAATGCTGTTTGGCAAATGATTATTGCAAAATCTTAAAAGCATCAAATGGAAAATATACAACTGCTTTCAGAATGAAAAAACATTGTTCGGATTTTACGGTACTATCTTGAAAGAAATTCTAAGGACTAAAAATTCCAACGTGGACGGAAAGGTCAATCCATAATATAACGAATCTTAGCTATGTGTAAAAAATATCAACAAGAATATTTTAACAAAACAAAATGCGAAACTATATTTTTATTTTGTCACTTGTGCTTTAGTCCATCACGATGCAACAGGTATTTCTTTCGTTCAGTGCGGACTTTGGAGAGGAGAGTTTTTTCGCCATATCTTTGGCGGAAAACGTTTAACTCTTCTTTATTCAAGATACGCTGAAATTCCGAAACTTTCACTTTTTTCGATGAATTTCCTTCGATCAATTCCCGAAAATATAATCGAATGTTTTCCAAATCAAAATCAGTAAACACAACTCTCTTTTTTCGTGATTTTGCATGCCAAATGGCTTTTCCAATTGGGTCTTTCTCGCCACAACTCTCGCTAACATCTGAATCTGATTCATCAACTTCTCCATCTTTAACATCACTGCTGGTCGAAGCTGAATAAATAATTTCAATATACAAGAATATGCAAAAATTGCTTGTGATAAAACTTTGGAGCAGAACTCTTATTATGCCAAATCTTACACCGACTGCATGGTGGTTTAATTATACACTACTGACCTTGCTTTCTGGCGTCGATAAGGTATCGGATTTTATCTCGTAAACATGTTTCAGGAATATCTGCAAACAAGGAGCTTTTGTTCTTCTTTTCTCTAACAATAGTCATAGAAACTTTGCCTTCCTGTATGTCATCTTGAAAGTGACTCTTAATAGCATTCTCAAGGTTTGCAATGAGGCACTAGTCTCTCCTGCCTTTTTGGACTTTTCTTGGAGATAACAAATTCTTTTTGCGGTTTGTTCCGAATGGCACATGAGGTTCGCTAGGTCTTCCTTCAGTTCCTGACTCGTACTGTGCACTTTCGAAACAGCTGTTTTTAGAACAAGATTTGCACTAATCCTTGGTCGGGTTTCAGTATGCCCAACAGCTTTTCCCCAAAAGGAGTTGATTTGGGCAGTGACCATGGAAGATGACATGTTATTGCCACTCCAGCTAACAAACACAGGATCTTCATTCCCGCTACGAATTCCAGCCAGTTTATTACGGATATTCTCGACATATATAACCATTTCTTCATACATACTGTAACGCACTACATTACATGCAGGGCCAGATGTAGCTATTGTTTTATGGTCAATTACACTAATGCGATAGGAACTGTCGATGAGTCTCGCTGTTCGAAACTCTCTCATTGTCATGTTGGCTAATGCACCTGTTCTAGAGGCGTTATCCAGACAGAGAAACATCAAAATATAATCTCTGGCGTTACTGAATTGTCTAAGAGTTGGATCGCCATCATCTTTTCGGAACGTTTTAATAGTCTCTTTTGCATACATAACCAAGCCTGAATTGTCAAGGATTTTTACGTCGGATGCAGTAAAGAGTTGAGTAATCTGCTCCATATCTTTTTTCCAGCGCCCTTTCTGTTGTTGCTTGCGGTATAAAGCAATCCAATTGGTACAATCCACAATCAGCGAATGACACTTTTCTTTGTATTTGATCAATTCTTCGGGCTCATCGGCAATGATGAACGTATAAAATAGTCGAAGTGACGTTATATATGCTTTCACGGTTGCTGGTTTTCGATTATCATTTTCAAAATACACCAACCACTTGTCACGTAAAGTTTTTCGATCAAAGAGATGCACGAAATCAAACGTATTTTCACTACACGCTCTCAAGATTTTTATTACTTGTTTCATGTGTTGGTCTGCTTGACGAGGTGGTTTCGCTTTCGCATCTGGACTGATTAGCCATTTAAGAAAGTCATCGAATACAGGTGGCAAATCTTTCCATGGTGTTAATATTGATTCAGATTCATTTTCGTCAATATCCTGGTCGTCACCGCTTTCTTCACAATCATCATCATATATACATATGTGTAAGGAAAACGCATAATTTAAAGTTAAATTGATTCCCCTGAATTAAACATGCCTCACTCAGTCTCAGCCATTACAGTTTTGTGTTACTTTAACACGAAATTCACATGTTCCCGAAATTGAAATTACAATTTCAAATACGGGAGCAAATTATCAATCAAGGAGCAAGATACTTCATTTTAGGGAGCATGCTCCCGAAATTGAAAACAAGATTTCAATTTAGGGAGTATGCTCCCAATAATGAAACTGAAGTTTAGAAACGGGGAGCATTTTGAAGAATCGGGAGCATGAAATGTCAGTTTCGGGAACATGAATATTGTTATTTATTTATTTTTTTTTTTTTTTTCTTTTACAGATGTATTTCTAAAAATATTGATGTACAACGCCGGCTCCCAACAAGGGAGCAAGGCTATTAAAATTAAAATCTAACTAAAATAATTATAAAACAATTTTCTAAAAAATTTAGCAGCCGACGAAACGAAAATAAACAATACGGTGAAGAAAGCGCATCATGAATCTCAAGGAATAAAACAGTATGACTCTGGGCAGAACGAAAAGACAACCTGAAACAAAAGAGTAATGAAATGAGAATAATTTTATCAAATTGACTTAAATTGCATAAAATAGCACCGGCCTACGGGTAGCTATAAGTGTGGCCATGAGTACAGGCCTTTAACTCATAAATATGTTGTCACGATATACATACATAATTGCTTCCAACTAACAAGAAAACCCCATGAAAGTTTTGCATATCTTGACAGTGCCAGATATGCTTACCACTTGAAGTTTTCTTGCTAGACGTTTAGCTTGACGATTTGTTAACCCAAGCGTTTCTATATTGGAAACTAAACACTTAGGTATGGTACCAAGTGCACCTACGATTGTCGGGAGAAATAAAAACCTATATTCAGGATATAATAGCTGGAGATTCGTAATCAAAGGACCATAAATATTTTCTTTTTCAGTAATTTTGCTCGAAACATTTACGTCAGCAGGACAACTGATTTCGACGATACTGCATTTTTTCTCATTTATGTCCCAGATGATTATATCAGGTTTATTATGCGGTACTTTCCGTGACGTTTTAACTGAGACGTTCCACCAATATTCAAAATTCCTTTCTGTTATTATTTGCGCATCACTGTAGGATCGAGGAAGCTTCTGCAGGTTTGGCGAATTATTCTTCCTAATTGCATTGAATAAAGTTCTACCAACTACATCATGTCTCTCCGGTAAATAATACCTGGCAGCCATTTTTTCACATCCAGAAATGACGTGAGTTATATTTTCAATGCGGAGGTTACACAATCTACACATTCTCTCGTTGTTTCGTAATAAACCTCTCCTAAACTGAAGATCCTTCGTGTAAATTTCCCCTTGAAGAATTGCATTCGCATAGCTTTCGAAGTGTGACGTCATGTATTTATCTACAGCCATGAATTATTCAGTTTATGGTCAATCTTGTCATCGTTCTGTATCTTGTTCACTACGTAACCATGCATCGATTTTTCGTGGTATTGTTTTGTACAATCTTCAATGTAGAACTTCTTGTACTGTGAAGGTGTTTTATTTTGATCTGCTTCGGTGTTTTCCAGATTTATGTTAGCTTTCTGTGCCAGCTCGTTTCCAACTCGGATGATATTGTCTTTCTCGTGTCGGCTTACAGCTTCTAGATAAGGATTGGTTATTAATACCAATTATTCGCATATCGAATGCTGTTCTCACGTTTTTTAAACCTCTTCCTCCTGATTTTCTAGGTATGTATAGATGATGAACGTCAGCTTTTTTGTGTAAATTTCCAGTTGTTGTCAGTATTCTCCTTGTTTTTTTATCGATGTCATCAAGTTCTTCTATTGTCCATTTCAAAATTCCAAACGTTGGTGGGAGAACAGGAACTGCAAATGAATTGTGTGCTGTGCATTTGTTATAAGCACTGAGTTCTGATGACCAAATTTTTCGAACTCTATGGTAATATTCTTTGCAAACACGCTCTTTGTTGACTGGTCCGTCGTAAGACAAGTTTTCATCTTGCCCCAAATATCGATATGTATCTCCGCGTTTTAAAGGTTTGATTGTAACTCCATTAATTAACAAAGGTTCTTTACTTTCTTTCAACTTTCCTCTTTCAATTAGTTCATATGCACATTTGGATTCATCAAAAGCCATTCCAATATCAGCTGAAAATTGTGTTATCAGGTCGAGAAGTAATTTTAACCTGTTGATGGTGGAAGTATATAATTTCAGATCATCTACGAAGAATAAATGTGAAATGTTCAGCTTTCTTTTTGTGGTTGTTCCTATTGAGTAGCCTTGGCATTTCTGAAGCAAATGCGACAACGGATTCACCGACAATATGAACAGGATCACCGATAAACTGTCACCTTGAAAAATACCTCTAAGGAAGTTTATCTCATCAGTTTCAATTGTATTAAATTCTGTATTAATTCGTAGTCGAGTTGTCCATTGTGGTATCAAAAGTTTAATACACTGAATGATTAGAGGCGGTAATTTTGCTAGTTCCAAAGATTTTATGAGCCAGCTATGTGCGACTGAATCAAAAGCTTTTTGGTAGTCCAGCCATACGGTACAGAGATTGCGCTGGTTGGTTATAACTTCTTCCTGAACCATTTTGTTAATAAGCAGATGTTCAGTACACCCCCATACCTTTTGTTTTCCACCCGCTTGCTCCTTGGTTATGATGTTGTTACTTTCACAATGATCTTGAATAAACGTATTGATACAGCTGGTGAACAATTTATACATCAGGTTGAGACAAGCGATTGGACGGTAGTTTTTAGCTATATTTGTTTCACTGTTTTTTGGTAGCAACTTCGTACTTGCCTTGCACATCCATGCTGGAAGGGTAACACCGGACTGTAATGTAGTTTCAAACATTTTTGATAAATATGGACGATAGAAAGTAAAATTTTTGTACCAGAATCCAGTAATCAAATCAGGACCAGGTGCTTTATTGTTTTGCATTCTCGAAATGAGTTTGTCTACGAGATCTTCACTGATAAAATAATCTTTCGGCATTACGTTTTTACAGCAGTCTCTTTCTAAAGGTTTCAGCCACTCAGCATCAACATTATACTGTTTTCGTTCGCACCAGATATTTTTCCAAAAAGTTTCAACATCTTCTTTCTGTGGCGCCTCTTTAATTGTAATAGCGTTTCCTTTAAACTTTCGATAAACGTTCTTCGGACTGGTGAAAAACTTACGATTTATGTGTTTTCTCTCATTTAGTCGTTTCTGGTATTTCAATTTTTCAGATGTGGCTTTGAGATCTTGTTGGTGCATTTTCTTATTAAATACGAGGGTTTCCATTTTAACATTGCCATATTTGCGTCGAAGACTATTCAGTATGCAGCGTTGCTTGTCAGTAAAATTTTCGGTTTGTTTGCATTTTATAATAACATCGATAAGTGCAATAAATAAATAAATAAATAAGAGAGAAAAGATTAGTCAAATAAATTTCCCCTAGAGACATCCCCTAAGAATCAAACATCAAAATAATAATAAAATTTGGAACATCAAAATTCTGGATATTCCCTCTTTTTGACCAAAACCATGTTTTTAATACCCAGAAGATAAAACGAAGAACGCATGCTAAACTATTTACCAACTATTTACCTAATCAGAATGAAAATTTTTACCCTGGAGATGCAAATTATAACCAAACATCGCAACACCTAAAATGCCCTACTATTTTCGGTCAGTAGTAGGGCATTTTTTTGATACACAGAAAATGCAAAGTAACTTCTACGCAAAACATATCATAATAAAACTAATGCAAACCTATGCACCAAAGAATCCAACATCCCACTATAATAATAATGCGTAAAATGCATATGTTTATCAATGGAACTGAACTGAATAAAGGTTTTGTAAAATTATTTTTTACCCTGGAGACGTGAAAAAAACATTGCAACACTTAAAATGCCCTACTTCAGACCAAAATCATGTTTTTACATGCAGAAGATTTAATGCAGAAACAAATGACAATACAACAAAGAAGTATATATTGTATACGCAAAATAGAAGTAGAACTTTAGTGTAAAAAAGCAATACATAATACAGAACACAAAAGCAAACATTGAATAACATTACGAAATGTGAATTGAAAACGAATCGATACCTTCCAACTGCGTTTAACTGCATGAAATTTAATAGTGTCTGAAATCTGTTCATGGTGAACATGACGTTTTTACAGTTTTGGATAACGTCAAATGTCATGTTTTGATGTTTTTGGCATTTTAAGGTGATGTTGTCATGTTTTCATCTGCTACGTCATGTTTTCACTACTTCCAAACATCAATTGTTTTCTGTTTTGAACGTGATGTTTGTTGTTGGGTGTAAAACATTGTTGACGGGTGTAAAACATTGTTGACGAGTGTAAAACATTGTTGATGGGTGTAAAACATTGTTGACGGGTGTAAAACATTGTTGATGGGTGTAAAACATTGTTGAAGGGTGTAAAACTTTGTTGATGGGTGTAAAACATTGTTGATGGGTGTAAAATTTTGTTGATTTATTCTATTCATGTGAATGGGATGATTTTGTATGTGTGGATGGACAAAAGGAGATGATGAAATAAAATGATGTTTCATTACCATTTAACTAGGACATTGGGAAAAGACAGACACTTTTTCCATTTCTCTTGTTGGTCCGAGTTAACGGGAGTCGACGGTATTGCAAGGAAAAATATAGATAATTGTAATTGGTAAAAATCTTTAAGGAAACCATCACTCCCCTAGCGTACTATTTTAAAGGAGACGAAACATATACCCAAAACCTAAAAACAACGATTTCATTTCAAGTATAGAAGTGCGAAGAAATACTGAGATTTAAGTTTGTAATTTCTTGAATTTAATTTCGCAGATAACCTATTTGAAAAATTTCGCCGACGACTCATTTAAAAAAATTTCGGAAATTTCTTCCCTTAGTTGAATTTTGTTCGAAATCAGTAGCCTCAATCAGAATATAAAACATCGACACTAACATAAAAACAAATGTGTTCTTGGGGTGTTGGCACAGATAAAACAGAAATTTATCAAAAGAATTAAAGATCTTACAAACACAAAGCATACATGTTGTAAATAGGAAAAAATACTTCTACAAATTAAATTTAAAAAAAACCGTCGACAAAGTTCATCTAAAGAACAACTTTCTAAAGCAAGGGATCTAATGTGAAAGTGTTTTTTTATGATAACTCAAACCAGAACGATGATTGAACTTTGCGTCACAAACGACGCATTGATACTGTTTTTGTTGCAAACAAGATTTCATATGCTGTTCAACGTAACTTCTCTTTCCAAAGCACTTGTTACAATAACGACAAATTTTTGATTTTCCAAGTCCATCTTTAGCTTTACAGACTTCCATGTGTTGCTGGTAAGCCCATGGATATACAAAAAACGTACCACAATGAATGCACTTAAGTCGGTTCACCTTGTGTTCCTTACGCATATGAATTTCGAGTTTTTGCTTACTCTCGAGTGTGCAAGTAACTTTGGACTCCTCCACTTTTTTGACTGACCTTGAAGATGCCTATGCTCACATTTTCACATTGTAAGTTAATACTGTGAAACAATCTTGTATTTTTTTGTAACAACCAATATACTAGACTTTCTTTAACTTCTTAGAAAGCAAACCGGCGACGAAAAAATCTACAAACCTTAAATATCGGTTTAGAAGAAAAAAATAATTATTTGAAAGTGCTCGTTCCTGAAATGATGTCTTCAGAAGATGAGGCATTTGATTCGAACGGAGACAGATTTTTCAAGGTCCGAAAACCAAATTGGAGAACAAAAAGATATGAGAAACTTTTAAATGCTATTGACAAGGAATACAATAACTCATGCTCGAAAAGAGCAAAAGAACAAATGGTACGAAGAGAACTGGGAAGTCCATCTGAAAGATTGCCACCTAAAACTTTAGATTATGGCTATGAATTATTTATTACTAACAGTTAACTTTTATTATCGCTATTGTTTATGGGTTCATTGAATTTTTGTTGAAATTGTGAAAAGTCAGGAAAGAATGTGTTGCGTTAAAAAATTACTAATTACTAATCTTAAGTTTGAAAGGAGACTTTTGTGTTAAACTGAAATGATGAGTTCAACAAAGGTTAAAACAACCTTGTTTCTGTTTGAAAGTAATCAAGAACCTTATGGTTTTGTTTTAATCATCAGTTGTGTTTTAGATCTTTTTTTAGGATGAGAAATGTAAATAAAGTTTAAGCATAGAGATTTATACTATTTAAGCTTGGTTCCCATTTGTGGTATAATCGCGTTAATTTTACAGATTTTATTTTTAAGAATCGCGTTAATTTTATTCGGTATAATACCTGCTAACATTTCCACTTGAAATGAAATTAACCCTAGAAATTAAACCCGTTGTAAAATAGAAAGTGTTTAGTGTAGAGATGGAAGAACTAGATGAAGAATATTTATTGTTGTTGATGCTTTTGAGAAGAGCTAGAAAAAGAAATAGAAACACCCGAAATATAAAAAATAAATATGCATGTTCTGGGTTCGCAGTATGTAAATTCGAGCTTTTCAGCGACATCACTCCAGGCACTTTTTACAGCATCTTTTTCTTTGTAACTCTTTTGAGTTTTGTCATAATGACAAGTGTACAAACGTACTTCTTCAGACAATAATTCTTCTTCGTGAAGTAAGTAACATTTTTTGTTTGCAATGTAGTTTCTCATCCACAATAAGATTTTTGTCGGCTTCTTTTGATCTCAGCAAATGAGTATTTAAACGCGGCGTTTATTTCATTTTTGAAATCAAAAAATTTTGTTTCCAACTTGGAGACTTTATTCGCGTTTAACAGTGTTAATATTTAAGGGTCAAAAGGTCAAAAACGTTTCCACTGGAGATAAAAACCTAACGCGACTAAAATCTACCTGCTTAACGCCAATAAACGCGATTAAACCACAAATGGGAACCAAGCTTTATACTATGGTGAATTATTAAATAAATTCACTTTCTGAATTCTGGGTTTCCTTTCTTTCCATTTATACATTCTCCACACTTCATAAGGATTTCCTCCTGATGCCCTTATTTCAGATGCAGACATTTCTGGTTATTTTCAGCAGCATATTCTCGAGTTGTTTCCATTTTACCGATTTCGATGTTAAAGTTGTCAGGAGCTACGGACAAAATAAATGTTCATGTTGTCAAGTTTTCTGTTCAACAGCAACATGTTTGCAGATATTTCGCAGAGGCATATATATTCGTATATTCGTATTCGTATATCGTATATTCCGGTAAAAAATCAGAGCTTTTTTATGTTTTCTGGAATATTCAGCAACATGTTGACATATATTCCGTCGGGGAAAGGAAAGGTTTTTCATATTTTCAGGAATATTCTGACACAGAGTTTTTTCAAGTAACCATGTTTTCCATCAGCAGAAACATTATGTTTTCTTCACAAATCATTTACGGAAAACATGCACTAATCCGTCGGAAAACGCCAGACAACATCTGATGTTTTCCATCACAGAACACTTCAGTGAAAATGAAAAACATGATGTTTATCTGGAGTAGTCATGACATTATTTTAATAGGAAAGCATCTCTTTTCGTGCAGTGTTTCTTTCCGAAAGAAAGTTTCGTGCCGAAGTTACATTGGACAGAATTTTTAAAATTAATAATCTGCTCTTCACAAACCATCAACATCATGATGTAAACCATGAGTTTCATTTCTCTATTGTTATTGTATTTTTTATTTTGCTTATCTAAAAGAAAAAAGATTTCGAATGCAAAATGATTCAAACACCTAATTGTATTTTGACAAACAAACAAACAAACAAACAAACGAAAAGGAACTTCGAGAACATATTAAACTTAAAAACTAGCATGTAGCCTTAGCTAAAAAATGCCCAGGCACTCAAGCATTTCAATTTGTATACACAGCAAGCTATACATTGCAAGCTATACAACGGAAATAAAAATAAGTTTTGTTCGAACACTCACTCAAAATTGTTTTAGAACTGTCTCGCATTATGATCACGAGTACCATTTAACATTTAATTTGTAACATGCATCGAAACAAGCATACAATAACACCCTTCATTCAAAGAGTTGACATGATGGCATCAATTGAACTTCAGGACAAACTCGATAATAAATAAAATAAAATAAAAAATAAATAAAAATAAACGGTCATTTAAAGAACAAGCAATGTTTTATGACGCCATTTCTATTGTTTTGAAAGAACAAGGGTGAAAGGAGATCAAAAAATTAAGATGGATGTTTTTGTAAAACTTTTCAAAGTAACAAATATAAACATTTTAACTTTTGATAGCAATGTATAAACACAATAAAAACAAGAAGAATTGTGAGCATGATCATTTTGAAAAGGGAGATCAGATTTGAACACTCATTGACAGATGGACTTAGCGGTTTTTCACTTACATTAGAATTGAGTTAAACTTTCTTTACTAAAACTTTTCCAATTACAACAACAATTAACGGTCATATGAAACAATACTTAAAACGTTTTATAATACAACAAATAGTTTAACGAGTAGTGTAACCATGCCGCATAGTGTAGCAGTGGCGGTATTTCAAAACCAACTTGGAATATGCAAAACAAATAGATCTAAACTTAAACAGACGAAAATCTGCTCAAAACTTTGTTACTTTTTGTTATTTCTTAGGCCTAAGTCACACTGATGCTAATATACCTTTCAAAAAGTGTAAATAAGGCTTAACAAGTAATATCAGAAAGTATTTGCTACAAACAAAAGAAATGTGTGAACTGAAACCATGGATACGTATTTCATAATCAAATACGTATTTTATAACCACAATAAGATTCTGTAAAAGCCAAAAGAAAAAAAAAATTTTTAAAAAAATCTATTAGAAATCTCTGTTTCAAACTTTGATTCAAAACTAAAAATAGCCAAAGTTTACATAACAAAACAAGAAAAAATATAGAAAAGTTTTATTGATCATGATCACACTAGGTTTGGAAGACAAAAAAAACACGAAGAACGACAGTTTATAAATACCCAGCGGGCACAAAGACGTCGTAAAGACGTCGTAAAGACGTCTTTTCAAGACGTCCCTAAGACGTCGCAAAATGGTCGCGAAGTGGGAATCTCAAAAGACGTCCCAATTACATCTTCATTGAGACGTCTCGATGACATCCCAACGACATCGTAACGACGTCGCAGGATTATGAAATTTACTCTTTCAAAAACTGTAATAGGCCACAGGCGGACTCGAACCTGGAACCTCCGGTGTGCCAGCCGAACTCGTAACCGTTATGCCACTACTGCTTGTTGTCAAGACGTTTAAAAACATTTACAATAAATCATTCTATCCAGACTGATTGCTTTAGAAAGTTTATAATTGTTTCGAAGATCGTTATTGAATCTGCACAGAGACGTCCCAAAAACGTCGTAAAATCATCCTTCACACGACCAATAAACAGAATTCGATACGAATGTAAATTCTGTATAAGCATGGTAGTGTTACTCGATTTATACCGTTTAATGACTGCAGAATGAAATTTGAAAATTTTTGTCAGGTCGCTATCTGATCGTAACAGGATCCCAATTGCGACAGCCCGTTTCAGACGTCCCAACGACGTCGCAAAATGATCTTAAGTTTATAATTGTTTCAAAGGTCGTTATTCAATCCGTATAAAGACGTCCTAAAAACGTCGTAAAAGGATCCCAACTACGACGTCCCGTTTCAGACGTCCCTACGACGTCCCAAAATGATCCGGAAAGCAAACGACCATTTTACGATTAAAATGAGACGTCTCAAAGACGTCTTGTGCCCGCTGGGTATGGCTTTCTTGCATACACAGAAATCCAATTTAAATACTTTTAAGGCAAGATCAGCTAATAATCAGTGCATTGAATAAAATTAATTTAATGAAAGATTTAGAGTTAAAACATATACAAAAATAAAATGTATGGTTGGCAAAATTTCAGATTTCAAGCTGTGCTTCAAAATCCTTATCGTTCATTTCACTAAAACAACACAAAAGTAATATGAAAAATGTCTAAGCAATGTTAGCATACGAACTTCCTAAATAACATGGTATATTATAATAATAAATTAGGAAAGAGATACGAAAAAACATTCTGTCTCCTACTTACAGTACCATGCTTTAAGACGGTAAAAAGAGCAAAGTCAGCTAATAATTATATACCACCGTGTAACGTCAACACGAAAGTTGGAAGATGATGACTATGATGATGATGATGACGATGATGGGGATGAGGATGAAGAACAAAATCGGAAACTGATATTCGCCTATCTCGTGAAACTACTATGCCTCCTCGCTCGCTTACGCTCGCTGCGGGGGCAATTTTTATACTATTACTATACTATTATACTATGTTATTTAGGAAGTTCGTATGTTATAATTGCTTAGATATTTTTCATATTACGTTTGTGTTGTTTTAGTGAAGTGAACGACTAGGATTTTGAAGCACAGCTTGAAATCTGAAATTTTACCAACAACACATTTATTTTTGTATATGTTTTAAATCTTTCTTTCAATAAAATTTATTCAATGCACTGATTTTTGGCGGATCTTGCCTTAAAAAGATTTTATTTGGATTTCTGAAAAATACAATTCTTCATATTCTTCGTGTTTTTCCTTCTTTCTGTCCTTCAAACCTGGTGTGATCATGATCAATAAAACCTTTTTATATTTTTTTCTTGTTTTTTTATGTAAACTTTGGCTATTTTTGTTTCGAATCATAGTTTGAAACGCAGGTTTCTAATGGATTTTTCGCTTTAATTTTTTTTTTGAAAAAGTTTGTTTTTTTTCTTTTGGTTCTTACAGAATTTCTTTAACAAATATTTGATTATAAAATACGTATCCATGGATTCAGTTCACACATTTATTTTGGTTGTAGCAAATACTTTCTGATATTACTTGCTAAGCCTTATTTACACTTTTTGAAAGGTATATTAGCATCAGTGTGATTTAGGCCTAAAAGATAACAAAAAGTAACAAAGTTTTGTGTATATTTTCATATGTTTAATTGTAGATCCATTTGGTTTGCATATTGCAAGTTGGTTTTGAAATGCTGTCAGGCACCCTAAAAAAGTGACTTAGTCGAAATATTTAAGCATATAAATTTGTTTGTAGCAAATACTTTCTGATATTACTTTCTAAGCCTTATTTACACTTTTTGAAAGGTATATTAGCATCAGTGTGATTTAGGCCTAAAAGATAACAAAAAGTAACAAAGTTTTGTGTATATTTTCATATGTTTAAGTGTAGATCCATTTGGTTTGAATATTGCAAGTTGGTTTTGAAATGCTGTCAGGCTCCCTAAAAAAGTGACTTAGTCGAAATATTTAAGCATATAAATTTGCCTCATATCAGGTCCCAAATCAACCAAAACATTTTTTCTTCGGCTAAAAGCTTGTTTTTGTTTCCGTTGATGTGTAGCTTGCTGTCAGTACAAATTGGAATGCTTGAACACGGGGGCAGTTTTAGCTAAAGCTACATGCTAGTAATATGTACATAAAAATAACTAGAGTAAACTCTCTCTAATTCGAACACCCAAGGGATCGACAAAAAACGATTTATGGAAAGTTTAAATTAGGGAGGTTCATTTGCATAGAAATTACAGGTAAAGGGACCATGAAATGTATTTGAATTAGAGAGAGTTTGACATAAAGAAAGTTCGAATTATGGAGGTTCGAGTTACAGAGTTTCTACTGTATTACAAACCTACAAGAGTTGTGCGATCGATTTATCCATCAGATATGCTTTCACGGCAAAGTTTTACTTTCTCTGACGGATTTTGGGAGGTCGTTATAGATTCAGACCGCGTCCTGTTGAGATGAGCAGTTTTTATGTGTAGTTTCCAAAGAATACCAATATTCCTTTCATTGTTCCTCAGTTTGTCAACTTTAATATCCACTTTAAGATTCACTAGGAAGTTATAGTTATATATAGCTTGATAAGTAAGACAAGATGGAGTAGGCAAAGCTAACTTGTATTGGTAACCAAGCTAGTGTAGTTGCGTCTAGTGTTTAAACAAACTTCTTTAATAAAACACTAGCCGAAGCGTTAATAAGTTTTTGCATCCTTTGTTTTAGATAATGAAGGATGTCATTCATGACTGCAATTCCGTAATCTAGTTTACTTAAAACCAGTGCTTCTACCAAGTTTTTGCGTACTTGTTCCGGTGTAATTTTTTTTTAATTTACGGATAATTGACAGTGTGGAAAAGCATTCACGTACTGTTGAGTTGACATGAGTGGTCCAGTTTAGGTTGGATTGGAAACGCAAACCAAGAAATTTTAATGTTTCCTGTTGCTCTTGCTTCACCTCTCCGCAATGAACTTCCAAACAGTTTTTATCTAGATTGTGTATTCTCGATAGCCTTTGTGTATAGCAGAGCATAAATTTGGATTTTTGATGGTTAAGGACTAGACTTGATGTCTTTGACCGGGATAGAAGGTTTTCTACGTCACTAGATATTAGTTTTGCTGTCTGATGAAGATTCTTGGGTTGACATTGGATGTAGATTGTCGTATCGTCAGCGTATTGTAAAGGGGATGAGTGTTGCAGTTGCGGAGGTAGGTCAGCCACATATAAGTTGAAACTTACTGGTCCGAGGATCGATCCTTGTGAAACCCTGAACCCTACTTCGAGTGTTTTCGACATTCTACCATCTGTTTGCACAAAGTACTGTCTTTCTGACAAATAATTTGTTGGCCAGTAGAGACATAATTTCGATATATGTCCATATTGTGCAATTTTGTCATGAGTGATTCAAAGTTGATGGTCTTAAATGCTTTGAATAATCGGCGAAGACGGCAATGGCAATTTCTCCCATGTTCATACCTTTTAAGATGTCATCACGCAGCGGTGCTTGTTGAGTGTGATTTACGAAATCCTCCTTGACTGTGATATTAAAGAGCGAAGTTTCTTTGAGAGTCACGAGCTGTTTAAATACAATTCTTTCATAGACTTTTGATAAAATTGGTTTATAAACTTTTGGATTTAATACATGCTGTACCTTTGGAACAGGGCTTATTCTTGCTTTTTTCCAAGTTTTGGGAAATCTAAATAAACGTGTCCGAGCTATGAGTCTAAGCTTAGTTCCAACTGAAGGAAAACGCGTTCGTCGCTTATTTCTTAGAACTTATTCGTTCAGTGGGAACAAAATAACTTTGTCGCTTATTCGGTAAAGAACGCATTTTTATAAGTTCGTCACTTCTCATGAATATCAAAAGTTTTCCTTCTTTATTAAGAGCGACCAACTTACTTTTAGTGATCTCAAGATCTTGAAATCTAACATCAAAGAAGCACGCATAGCAAAATAAAAGAATCTTTTGTTTCTGAAAACTTTGTTGTAAGTTTCCAGTACTTTTTTCAGTTTCGACATCATAAGTAAACAAATTCAGTGCATTGCGTTCACTGTTTTCGAATTGTGTGGAATTTAGCTACGATGCCAAAAAACGGCAGCATTCGTGACAATGAACTCATCTCAATCGAGGTTCAAAAGTGCCCTTGTATTTATGTTAAGGCTGATGTTGGTCACAAGGAAAAGGACCGTATTCAAAACGCCTGGTCAGAGATTGACAAGACATTAATTTTGACTGAAGGTAAACTATTATACTAATCTCAAAGACTGGTATGATATTGTAGATATCTTAGACATAGAATAACATACATGGTCTAAAAATGATGACTATTTTCTTATACAGGTTTGTGCAAGGTCTGGCGCTGGTTGGCGTGATGTGAACATCGCCGAAGCAGAGCTGAAAAAATATGAATTTTTGGAATGGTTGAACAAGTTTCTCCAATTAAAGACCACAATCAGAATCTTGAGCCATATGGAGCCGACAAAGAGGCAATGGGGATGAAAGTGATAACTCCTTGTTTCAAAGCAGTTCAACAGTGATCCCTTCGAAGGCTTTAAACCTCCATGTCCTCAAATGAAGAGGAAAGTGACAAATGACGGAGATGCAGAAAAGGAGCTAGACATTATGAAAGAAATTTCAGGAACAAGATGCTGAGGACCTCATTGGCCTTATGATAGCCAAGGAGTGAAGGATATTGAATCCTAAAAATAGAAGAAGGCTATAGCACGAAATAAATGGGCTCATATTTAATAATAATAATAATAATAATAACCAATTTATTTCAAGCATTTCCATATATACAAATGGTTCTTCGTCTTGAAATGCGTATGTTGTATATTATGCGTAAGTGTAAAGTAGAAAAATAATTCGAATATAGACAAACATCGAAAAAATCCAAAACAAATCGATTGATAGTAGATTACTTCATTTCTCGGGCTAAAACTTTATCTAATAAATAGTTCTTCAATGCCTTTTTGAATGTGTTTAGCTTGTCAATGTCACGGATCGACTTCGGCAGGTCGTTGAAAATGCGTTTTGCTTCTGCTTGGAAGCTCGTGACTTTATCTTTGCATTCGATCATGGTTCCTTTTATGTTGGTGTTACTGCGTAGGGATCTTCGATCCACCTTGCGCTCAACTCGCATGTTTTTAGGAACAGTTTCATAAAGAGCTTTGAAAGTTAACACCAAAATAGCATATTCGTGTCTCTCTAGCACAGGAAGCCACGACAGCTTGATAACATCTTCCATATTTGCGTGCTTTTGGAGAACGAAACCCGCTGCTGCGTTCTGAACTTTTTGAAGTTTGTTTAGTAAATAAACTGGGGTTGTTCCAATGTAGACTGAATTTGCATAGTCAAGCTTTGACAGTATTAGGGCATTAGCAAGCTGTTTCTTCAGTTGGAAGGGTATTAGGCGCTTCATCATCCTTAGCAACTTTAGCGTACTGAAGCAGACTTTGACTGTATTGTCGATGTGTGGTTTCCAGTCGAGGTGTTGGTGGAAAGTAACACCGAGTACCTTGAGCTCTTCCACAGCCTCAAAGACGTGACCATCATATTGAATCTTTGTATCAGTGTTTTTTATGTTGTGAACACGCGACAGCTGCTTACTGCTGAAGAGCATCGTTTTCGTTTTGGTGTTGTTAAGTACGAGATTGGAGCCTGTTGACCAAGATTTGAGGTTGTGAAGATCAAGCTTGAGGAGCTGTATGTTCTCTTCAATTTGGGGTGGTTTGCAATGATTGTAAACAGTTGTGTCGTCTGCGTACTGAAGCGAAGCGGATGTGTTTAGGTAGTTAGAGAGGTCGATCACATAGAGATTGAAAATGACGGGTCCAAGAATGGAACCCTGTGGGACACCGAATTTTGTCTTGCGCGTTGTAGAACATTTGTCATCTATCTGCACATAATGCATTCGGTCTGCGATGTATTCTGTTAACCAGTGAAGAAAGGAATTGGAGAACTGCAGCTTGGTAAGCTTTCGCAGTAACATCTCATAGTCTATTGTGTCGAAAGCCTTTGAGTAATCTGCGAAGACTGCAACCGTCACCTCTCCTCTATCCATTGCTTTCAGAATATCGTCCATCATTTTCAGGAGACATGTTACCGTCGATCTTGACTTTCTGAAGCCATGTTGCGTTTGCTTGTATAACATTTCGATGTACTCTACCAGTTGCTGCAGGACAACTCTTTCGAAGACCTTGGACAAGATAGGCAGGACCGATATAGGACGGTAGTCGACTGCTGAGGAAGGGTTTTTGATTTTCGGGATAGGGCTGATTCTCGCTGTTTTCCATTCGGACGGAAAAGTGCCTTGTTGAATGAAGCCGTTAATGATATGACATAGCGGAGAGATAACATAGTCGATAACTGGTTTTAAAAGGTGGATTGGAATGTTGTCGTTTCCCGTGGAACAATTGTTTCTGATCTTACTCAAGGCATTTTTGACAATATTGTAGGTAGTTGGTTTAATTGAAAAACCTCGTGGATTATCAGGAAAATGCTTTATAAGATTATGCAGCTCAGCACTGCTCAGGGAATTTTTTTTAGTAAGTTTTTCTGCGATAACGTTGAAGTGTTCATTTAGTATTTTAGGGTCGTGCTCGATGGTTTTGTTGCTTGGGTTTAGGATTCGGTGAATTACATCCCAAACTTCCTTGGGTATTTTTGATGATAAGGCTTTTTGGTAAAAAGAACGTTTCGTTTGGTTAATTAACCTTTTCAGTTTATTTCGGGCGTCACGAAAGAGTGCCCAGTCATGCGGAAGATTCGTTTCGTGAGCTTTTTTCCGGAGTCTGTTTCTTTCAAGTTGTAGGGCAGTGATGTCGAGGTCTTTCATCCAGGGTGCAGGCAGTCTTGACATTTTTACTGTTGTGAGGGGAACGTGGTTATCGATACAGTTGCAAATCAGTTTGTTGAATACTTCGAGTTGTTCATGTGGATCTTCAATTGCATAAACGATACTCATTGGGAGTTGACGAAAGTCATTTATATAATCCTCCAAATTAAATCTTTTAAAATTGCGAATCATCCTGTAGCGAGGTGCAAAAGTTTCCCCTTTGATTTTTAGGGTAGCAATGGTGAGTCATGATCGCTTATCGTGTCGCAATGGATTACATCGCATTGAGTCACCTTGTCGGGAATATTAGCAATGATGTGGTCAATTAAGGTTTTCCCATGTCTCGTTGGTTTCGTGACGATGTTCTCAAGGTTGAACTGTTCAAGCATTGTCTTGTATTGTTTTGTAACTGGCGTTTCTGTTAATAGGTCGATATTGCTATCTCCGCAAATTATGATAGGTCCGTCCCAGATATTGTTTACTTTAGATAAGATAGTTTCGAACTTATCTATCCATTCCTTTTGTGAAGAAACATCAGATTTTGGTTGATAGAAAGAGGCTACTAGGTAAGAATGATTTTTGTTTCTTCCCTTCACCTCAATCCACAAATGTTCCAGGTCTTTATCGAGTCGAGCGATGTCGTCGCGTTTTCGATATTTACAGTTGACTTTTTGATATACATTCCGACACCTCCACCCCGCTTTTGGTCCCTGTTGCGAAATTCTGGGTTGAACCCTGGTATATCGACATAATGGAGAACATTCTTGTCATCCTTTAACCAGGTTTCTGAGAGATTGATGATGTCAAATTTGTGGGTTTCGACAAACACTTGGAACTCAGGAAACGATGAGCAAATTGATTGTGTGTTGAGGTGTGCAATTTTTATACCTTTTACTTGTTGTGTATGCATATCCACATTTTCGATAATTTGTTCTACTTGTGTAGATATGTTTGTTGTTGTTGGCAGGCCACACTTGTAAAACGGTAGATAAGACAACGAGCATGTCGAACATGTCCAGGAGACAGCTATACGAGGATTCTTGAATATAAATGATGTTTGATTGGTGCATTTTGCGTGGGTCGTGCGTTTGCAAGATTCACAAAGCAACTTTTTGGTGTTTACACGAACTGCTTTTTCACAAATAGAGCAATATGATGGTCCTGGGTTGGGTTCAATGTCACCTGATATCAGCAATCGGAATTGACTGCAATGATTTGGATAGTAGGATATTGGTGCCGATCGTTTTTGACGACTTGGCTTTGTTGACTTTCTCTGCGGCAACGACGGCTTTAACGTCAGAATGTTGACTTCTTGAGTTTCGTTCGAAACATGGCTTGGCAGGGTTATCCAACATAATATTAGCCACCAAATGCAAAAGATAAACTTCGTTCTTCTTCTTTTTGCGGTTGAAATTTTCATTTTAACTGCACTTTTTAAAGATTTGTTTGAGACGTCAGGAAAAAAAGCGTCCGTTGCGGATGAAGCCATTGCATAGAAAAAACATTAAATACCAGGAAGACGAAGATGCTGAGAATCAAGCCTCCTTCTCATCGAGTCCCTTTTTCCCAACCGCCACCCAACTTCAGGTCGCAAGCGATGTGGCAACCAAATTTACACACACATACAACTACAGAATCGTGGTCAAACGCTGAATTAAAAAATTTTGGATTGGGTGGTAGTTTTTAACACAACTTCGTAAAAAATCGTATGTCTTATATATATTTGTATTCCTTTTAAATATAAGAAGTAGTTAAAATATCAACCGTAAATATACATCTTGAATACAAATTTTTTAATTTATGTTCTTCTGACGTGGTCAATTTGCCATGTTACTTCCCCTACACCTTTTACATATTGCATAAGACTATCTCTCATTTCAACAGCATCAGCTCGATATCGGGAACCGCGAACATTTGGTAGTGATTCGGTAGCGCTGTCAGATCTTTCAACAAATTTCCTCCATTCACCATCCTTTATTTTTCCTGTGCTGTCTTGACTATCAATAAAATTAGTAGGGCAATACCTTGCATTATCTGTTTGGCGTAGGTATTTATGTAAAGCCATACATGCTAGTGTATAACTTTGAGCGTGTTCTACACTTGCTTCGATAGCTGATGAAAATATTCGCCATCGGGCTGCTAAAATTCCAAAGCAATTCTCAATTACCCTTCTGGCTCTTGATAAACGATAATTGAAAACTCGTTCCTCCTCATTCAAGGTGCCAGGAAAAGGACGCATCAGCCAATGTTTGAGAGGAAAAAGTTCGTCACCAGCTAAAAAGCATGGGAGCGGCTCAAAGTTGCAGCCTTCTAGATTTTTTGGAGAAGGAAGGGCTAGGAGTTGCTCAAACATTTAACGCATGACACTATTCGAAAGAACGCCAGTCGAACACAGTAAAGCAGTAAATTGCGTCACAAACTGCCAAAAGGTCGAAACTAAAAAATCCTTTGTAGTTATGATAAAGACTGCCAGTATTCCTAGGGCATTTCAATCTGACATGTTTGCCATCAATCGCACCTAAGACATGTGGCATATTCCATTGCATTTCAAACTGATCGGCGATTACCTTCCACGCTTCCTTCGATGTTGGAGCACTCATGTACTTTTCTGCTAAATCTTTTAAATTCCTTCAGACGTTTCGGCTAATATCTTAGATACAGTAGCTTTTCCAATCCTGAACTGAAACGAAAGCGAAACCTGTGATTCTCCAGTGGCCAGAAATCGAAGCGTCAACGCAAGTCGTTCGGATGCAGGTATTGCCTTAGTATCTTTCTTTTGAATGAGTGGTTCTACCAATTGCAATAGGTGATCAAATCGTCTGGTGACATTCGTAGGTATCTAAAAACTTAAAATAGACAAGCAGAATAATGTCCTACTGTCTTAAAGATAGGTTTTAAGGAACGTCGTTTACAAACGACTAGTGTAAATAGTTTTCCCTGTCTTCAAGATTTCTCAACTTCTCAATAGTTAACGTGAAAGCCCCTTCATTTGCTCTCTCTTGAAAAAATTCCTTGACCCAGACTTTCCTTCCATTTCTTTTTCGCTTCGATCTCCTTTCTCGCTGTCTTTGTAGTATCACATACAAAAGTGCAAAAACCTGTCTGCGTCTTGCTTCATCCATGTTCATCTGTTTACTGACTTTCTTTCGTGTCCTTTCATATGTTCTTTGCAATGGGAACAGAAAAGCAACAAACTTTTCGGGAGACAATAAGCGCGGAATTTATAAGAAAATAAGCGATGAACTTATTTTCGTCAGTGGGAACTAGGCTTTAATGATAAAAAGTATCACCAGAAGCTTCATGATTATTAAATAGAAAAGAGTGAAGAATATTTTTCTAAAAACTATATATTCGGCTACACCTTCCAGTAGCCATCATCAGAGTAAAATTATCATACAAGCTAAAATCAAGATATATACAAACCGTTACTATAGTAACAAACATTAAAAAATCACTTTATTCAACATTAGTTGAATAATTTCAAAGGAACGGAACCCCCTTGTTCATTTAATGTGAGTTTATGGCGTTTTATTAACAACGCTTCTGCTGCTGTTGTGACATAGTGATTTTTCATTCTTTTTTGTTTGGCAATTATTTGAAAGTTCTCCTTCTTTACTTGTCTCGTCTCCATTGTGTGCGTGAATACATGGGACTTGCATTCCTTGCCACCATGGTCATCTATTCGTTTGGAAATCCTTCTACTTACTTCTTCTATATATGTCGCCTCACAGTCTTGTTCAGGACATGTAACTTTATATACTAAATTGTTCTCATGTTCAAATTGGGTTTTCTCTTTGACAGTGAAATTTGTACGCAGTTTTCTACCTGTGTAGATCACCTTTGTGGTATTGTTTTGATCAAACCTTGACAGTGTTTTCATTAATGATTTCATCAGTTTTTCACCTTTTAATCCTTGAACCATGATAGAACTTTCAACTTTCTCACTATCAACAACTGGCACTCCAATAGTAGCAAGTTGTGTTTGAACTTCTCAGTCTTTTTGGATTGCATCAACTACCTTATTAAAAATCCATGTTGGGTAACCATTGATTTCGATGAAGGCTTTTCTCAGATGCTTTAACTCTGTTTCCAGATACGTTTCATTAGAGCAATTAAAATAGGCCCTAAGTAAAACTGTACGTAACCAACATCGAACCCAGCATCTCTTGCCTTCAAGTGTCACTTGACAAAGATTTTTAAGAAATCGAAATATTATGAAAACTCTGTGTGTTTTTTTTGTTTGATATATATATATATATATTATTACTTAGATACCTTATGCAGACGTATACAACAAATATTTTTACTTAAGAATACGACATTTTTTTTAACTAAATATTTCGGCACTTATGTGTCTTTATCAATAGTATAAAATTTACAAGAAAGTTACTGCTTATATAGAGAAATGCTACAAAATTAAAAATAATAAACTAATGAAAGATAACTGATGCGTAAATTCCCAACTGATCGTTATAAAATTGAATTGTGTTATTCACAGTCTCTTGAGAAGGTAGTTAATGTACAACGTGCTAAATCACTGTCCAAATAATCGAATTAAAAACAACTTGATTCTAACACCACGAGGAAGAGGTCGCCACGCTCTCTATCACTGCCACTGATATTTTCAATGAGATGTCAAAATTTAAACGTAAAAGTGCTGTGTTAATCACTGTCCATAAAAACCAAAACATAACGAATAAAACCAATAAGAATATTGTGTTCATCACTGTCCATAAATAACGAAAAACTTTAAAAACAAAAACACTTGTGATATTCACTGTCCTTGAAGATTTATGTACAAAAGATAAACGAACAGCTGACTATTTACAAACCACATACCATTTCATTAAACTTTTAAACCATGTTTTCTTTTAGACGAACGAAAATAACTTTGATGCAGAGCAGTTGAACTATCTTGTCTTGAGTTGAGGCATTATATTATATTATTACTTAGATACCTTATGCAGACGTATACAACAAATATTTTTACTTAAGAATACGACATTTTTTTAACTAAATATTTCGGCACTTATGTGTCTTTATCAATAGTATAAAATTTACAAGAAAGTTACTGCTTATATAGAGAAATGCTACAAAATTAAAAATAATAAACTAATGAAAGATAACTGATGCGTAAATTCCCAACTGATCGTTATAAAATTGAATTGTGTTATTCACAGTCTCTTGAGAAGGTAGTTAATGTACAACGTGCTAAATCACTGTCCAAATAATCGAATTAAAAACAACTTGATTCTAACACCACGAGGAAGAGGTCGCCACGCTCTCTATCACTGCCACTGATATTTTCAACGAGATGTCAAAATTTAAACGTAAAAGTGCTGTGTTAATCACTGTCCATAAAAACCAAAACATAACGAATAAAACCAATAAGAATATTGTGTTCATCACTGTCCATAAATAACGAAAAACTTTAAAAACAAAAACACTTGTGATATTCACTGTCCTTGAAGATTTATGTACAAAAGATAAACGAACAGCTGACTATTTACAAACCACATACCTTTTCATTAAACTTTTAAGAGTGCGTTTACATGAAGGCCGTACTGAACTCAGTACGGGTTGAATTTTCAATCCTCCCGTATCGAGTTTCAATACGGGTTTTTATTTCAGTATGGTTCCAGGTCAAACCTTCAGCAGTGTTTACATGATCACGGCCGTACTGAAATTTAACCCGTGATGATTTCAAACCTATTTCTCAAATAGGTTTGAAATTTCGATACGGCTTGGGAAGGTGTGAAAGTTTTCACATTTCATTGTTTTATCATAAAATGTGTTAACAAGCATGCGCATATTAATTAAATTTTGCTGACACCTATGAAACAAAAATACAGAATGTGCTAAATTTATTCCATTATGCACAGAAAATATTTCCACCCGTACTGAAATCTCAAACATGTGTGATTTCAGTACGGCTCTCATGTAAATGCGCTCGTAGAGAGAACTAGAAACTAGTAAAATCTATTGTTTCGATTGTTACTCGCGAACACTCGCCAAGACCGTATCGAAATTTCTCATGTAAACAGAATGTCGATTTCAAACCGGTTGAAATCTCAAACCGGTTTGAGTTCAGTACGGGTCTCATGTAAACGCACTCTAAATCATGTTTTCTTTTAGACGAACGAAAATAACTTTGATGCAGAACAGTTGAACAGTTGAACATCAAAGTTATTTTCGTTCGTCTAAAAGAAAACATGGTTTAAAAGTTTAATGAAATGGTATGTGGTTTGTAAATAGTCAGCTGTTCGTTTATCTTTTGTACATAAATCTTCAAGGACAGTGAATATCACAAGTGTTTTTGTTTTTAAAGTTTTTCGTTATTTATGGACAGTGATGAACACAATATTCTTATTGGTTTTATTCGTTATGTTTTGGTTTTTATGGACAGTGATTAACACAGCACTTTTACGTTTAAATTTTGACATCTCGTTGAAAATATCAGTGGCAGTGATAGAGAGCGTGGCGACCTCTTCCTCGTGGTGTTAGAATCAAGTTGTTTTTAATTCGATTATTTGGACAGTGATTTAGCACGTTGTACATTAACTACCTTCTCAAGAGACTGTGAATAACACAATTCAATTTTATAACGATCAGTTGGGAATTTACGCATCAGTTATCTTTCATTAGTTTATTATTTTTAATTTTGTAGCATTTCTCTATATAAGCAGTAACTTTCTTGTAAATTTTATACTATTGATAAAGACACATAAGTGCCGAAATATTTAGTTAAAAAAAATGTCGTATTCTTAAGTAAAAATATTTGTTGTATACGTCTGCATAAGGTATCTAAGTAATAATATAATATAATGCCTCAACTCAAGACAAGATAGTTCAACTGTTCTGCATCAAAGTTATTTTCGCTCGTCTAAAAGAAAACATGGTTTAAAAGTTTAATGAAATGGTATGTGGTTTGTAAATAGTCAGCTGTTCGTTTATCTTTTGTACATAAATCTTCAAGGACAGTGAATATCACAAGTGTTTTTGTTTTTAAAGTTTTTCGTTATTTATGGACAGTGATGAACACAATATTCTTATTGGTTTTATTCGTTATGTTTTGGTTTTTATGGACAGTGATTAACACAGCACTTTTACGTTTAAATTTTGACATCTCGTTGAAAATATCAGTGACAGTGATAGAGAGCGTGGCGACCTCTTCCTCGTGGTGTTAGAATCAAGTTGTTTTTAATTCGATTATTTGGACAGTGATTTAGCACGTTGTACATTAACTACCTTCTCAAGAGACTGTGAATAACACAATTCAATTTTATAACGATCAGTTGGGAATTTACGCATCAGTTATCTTTCATTAGTTTATTATTTTTAATTTTGTAGCATTTCTCTATATAAGCAGTAACTTTCTTGTAAATTTTATACTATTGATAAAGACACATAAGTGCCGAAATATTTAGTTAAAAAAAATGTCGTATTCTTAAGTAAAAATATTTGTTGTATACGTCTGCATAAGGTATCTAAGTAATAATATAATATAATGCCTCAACTCAAGACAAGATAGTTCAACTGTTCTGCATCAAAGTTATTTTCGTTCGTCTAAAAGAAAACATGGTTTAAAAGTTTAATGAAATGGTATGTGGTTTGTAAATAGTCAGCTGTTCGTTTATCTTTTGTACATAAATCTTCAAGGACAGTGAATATCACAAGTGTTTTTGTTTTTAAAGTTTTTCGTTATTTATGGACAGTGATGAACACAATATTCTTATTGGTTTTATTCGTTATGTTTTGGTTTTTATGGACAGTGATTAACACAGCACTTTTACGTTTAAATTTTGACATCTCGTTGAAAATATCAGTGGCAGTGATAGAGAGCGTGGCGACCTCTTCCTCGTGGTGTTAGAATCAAGTTGTTTTTAATTCGATTATTTGGACAGTGATTTAGCACGTTGTACATTAACTACCTTCTCAAGAGACTGTGAATAACACAATTCAATTTTATAACGATCAGTTGGGAATTTACGCATCAGTTATCTTTCATTAGTTTATTATTTTTAATTTTGTAGCATTTCTCTATATAAGCAGTAACTTTCTTGTAAATTTTATACTATTGATAAAGACACATAAGTGCCGAAATATTTAGTTAAAAAAAATGTCGTATTCTTAAGTAAAAATATTTGTTGTATACGTCTGCATAAGGTATCTAAGTAATAATATAATATAATGCCTCAACTCAAGACAAGATAGTTCAACTGTTCTGCATCAAAGTTATTTTCGTTCGTCTAAAAGAAAACATGGTTTAAAAGTTTAATGAAATGGTATGTGGTTTGTAAATAGTCAGCTGTTCGTTTATCTTTTGTACATAAATCTTCAAGGACAGTGAATATCACAAGTGTTTTTGTTTTTAAAGTTTTTCGTTATTTATGGACAGTGATGAACACAATATTCTTATTGGTTTTATTCGTTATGTTTTGGTTTTTATGGACAGTGATTAACACAGCACTTTTACGTTTAAATTTTGACATCTCGTTGAAAATATCAGTGGCAGTGATAGAGAGCGTGGCGACCTCTTCCTCGTGGTGTTAGAATCAAGTTGTTTTTAATTCGATTATTTGGACAGTGATTTAGCACGTTGTACATTAACTACCTTCTCAAGAGACTGTGAATAACACAATTCAATTTTATAACGATCAGTTGGGAATTTACGCATCAGTTATCTTTCATTAGTTTATTATTTTTAATTTTGTAGCATTTCTCTATATAAGCAGTAACTTTCTTGTAAATTTTATACTATTGATAAAGACACATAAGTGCCGAAATATTTAGTTAAAAAAAATGTCGTATTCTTAAGTAAAAATATTTGTTGTATACGTCTGCATAAGGTATCTAAGTAATAATATAATATAATGCCTCAACTCAAGACAAGATAGTTCAACTGTTCTGCATCAAAGTTATTTTCGTTCGTCTAAAAGAAAACATGGTTTAAAAGTTTAATGAAATGGTATGTGGTTTGTAAATAGTCAGCTGTTCGTTTATCTTTTGTACATAAATCTTCAAGGACAGTGAATATCACAAGTGTTTTTGTTTTTAAAGTTTTTCGTTATTTATGGACAGTGATGAACACAATATTCTTATTGGTTTTATTCGTTATGTTTTGGTTTTTATGGACAGTGATTAACACAGCACTTTTACGTTTAAATTTTGACATCTCGTTGAAAATATCAGTGGCAGTGATAGAGAGCGTGGCGACCTCTTCCTCGTGGTGTTAGAATCAAGTTGTTTTTAATTCGATTATTTGGACAGTGATTTAGCACGTTGTACATTAACTACCTTCTCAAGAGACTGTGAATAACACAATTCAATTTTATAACGATCAGTTGGGAATTTACGCATCAGTTATCTTTCATTAGTATATAAGCAGTAACTTTCTTGTAAATTTTATACTATTGATAAAGACACATAAGTGCCGAAATATTTAGTTAAAAAAAATGTCGTATTCTTAAGTAAAAATATATATATATATATATATATAGTGTTTACTCAAAAATAAACAAAGTATGATCTGCATTATGGTTTCCCATCTAATGATTTAAAACTATATTAAGTTACATAGCTTGCTTATAAAAATCCTGAAAATTGTATTAAATAACTTTCGAGAGAAAAGAATGGGCTGGCAAGAATTATTGAGACCATTTTAGGGAAGATAACAAACAAAAAAGCAATTCTCCTAAAATTGATATAAGCTACTCCGAGGAACCGATCCTGGAAAAATATATGAAAAATGTTTGAATAAAAAATATGAATATGCATTCAGGATGTCATTCTGTTTTCTATCACATATATATTCTGCAACCTTATATATATAAGTATATTAGTAAGTCATTGACACTCGACGCTCGAGAAAGACTTTTAAATAAGATGAAATTGTGCAAATTTTGAAAAACTTTTTTGAAACTTTTGCACATCTCGACTTATATGAAAAGTTTTTCTCAAGTGTCAGTGGCTTCTTTTGAATTATATTTGTAACACGCACAAAGCATTTTAAAGATTTTAAGCTCTTCGTCCCAAACATTATTTCATGAGAATCTCCTTCGTCTTTTGTGGAAGACTGAACCTCGATACACTCAAGATTGAATTTTCTGTTCATTTTTTCATTTTTGTCCTCTCTACATACTAGTTTCTGAATGTGTCTCCAAAATAAACCATACCAAAATGTTATCAATACAAAGATAAAATCACACAACACCACATGAATTTTGAACCTCCCCTTTCTTATTCACGAGTTATCTGTCTGTTCATTTTTTTACATTTGTCCTCTCTACATAGTTTCTGAATGTGTCTCCAAAATAAACCAAAATGTAAGCAATCACCCAACACCACATGAATTTTGCAACCTCTCCTTTATTGTTCACGAGTATCTGCTCTTAAAGCCTTGATATGACAACATCTTCCTTCCCAAAATGTTGCTGAAGTCTTGGAACCATGTAAACAATATCAAGTTCTGCAGAAACGAGTTCAACTCAACGAATGATATTTGGTCTCTACATATGTGACTATGTAAAAAACTGAATACACGAGACAAAATTTCTTCGGACCACGTTTTATAAAAATTGCGCAGATTTTGTGTAATTTCCATGTCACGTGACCAGCGTTTGCCAGGGTCTTCTTCGCCGCCATCCGTATATCGAAAAGGCAAAAGACCCTGGGTTCGAGGTTGATACGTAGCGTTCTTTGTTTCTGTTTCAAGGGTGCAAAAGAACTCCAGTTTAGATATAATGTTATTATCTGTCGGTTTCCTATAAACGGTTGTATCAATTCTGCCATTATTTCGTATTAATAGAACGTCTAGGATTGAGATTTTACTATTACTCTCCATCTCATAGGTAAATTTTATGTTCTTATAGAACAAGTTCAATCGACTCATCACAAATTCAATTGATTCCACTTTAATCCATGTGATACTGTCATCCACATGTCGTTTACATGGTAGCACATGTTTTGGGAAATCTCCACTTCTCGATGAAACAATTGATTATGTGACTGAATGGTGACGTAATATAATCAGCAACGAGTTTAATTAGGCGAATGGGCATGTTGTCGGATCATGGTAATCGCAGTTTCGACCTCTTTGAATGTTGTTCTTTTGAGCTTCAAAGATGTTGGTTTGCTTCTTGGCAGTTTGAAAAAGACGTTATGAAGTTCGTTGATATTGGTTAAGTGCTCTGCATTATGATTGTAGTAATGGTCTAATTTTTCCGGATTTTCATAAATGATTTTATTGATGGGCCGTATCAAAGCTGACCCCTTGTACCCAGGAAAATGTACAACCACAGCTTCAGTTTTTGGATATGCAATACTAACAATTTTTCCCATTGCTCCATTGTTGAGGCCTAATAAAGATGTTAATCCTATTTGATTTTTAGTTAAGATTACCGTGAATCCAACAGCAAGTAATGCTTTATGAACAATTTGTCCACCCTGTTTTTCAATTGTACTGTGATGTTTTCCACGGAGAATTACGGAGAAAGTAATGAAGTCATCTTCCCACCACTCCAGCTTCCTGGTTATGATGTGTACTTTACTAATCCAAAAGTATCTGGCAGTGCTTCGTGGTAAAATGATTTCCATTATTAGCTTTGATCTTTTGGTGCCAACACATACAAGTACAACGCATGATTTTTTAATGCAGTTACATTCTTTAGCCCAGTCCCAAAGCGAAATTTCGGGATCCTCAGAACGCCTTTCATCACTTAGAAAGTTATCAAGGGGAGTAGTTCGTGTTAATTTCCCACTTTTTCCTGTTTGATCTAAAAGTCTATGACCTGATAGACCAATCCGCCGTACTTTTTGGGTAGAGTGATACAACTTCCCTCCAGTGTTCGGATAGTCTGCAGCTGCTGCAGATATGTCAATCATTCCAATCATTTTCATTAAAAGTTTTTGTGCAATGGTCTTCACAGAGAGTTGTTTATCAGAACTTTCTAGCTAATGTTTATATATGTGAATCAAATCCTCGATAGAACAATTTCTTTTACAAGCGTAACCAGTAATATATTTGAGTAAAGCTAAAAAGTTATTATCAATTACTGGTTGAGTATCACAATTTGCCAACCAAGTAAGCAATTTAATCTTAATATGAATAATATACCTAGCATGATCTCTTGGACCTTCGTACCTAGAATGTTCTCCTTTTGTTATTTTTGCATTAAATGGATGTAATCCTTTGCCAGTTGTCCGTTTTGTTTCAGGATTTAAATCACCAAAGTGAAATCTACAATACTTTCGTGGACTTTTGGTCACCTTTCTTTTTACGCTTCAATCGCAAACAGTACCCATTACATTTATGTAGAGCAATACGATTAACAAGAGAGACATAATGTGTATTTAGATCAGAATTTTCATTAAGAATATCTGTAAGGGGTTTGGTTAATGGATTGACTTCAGGAGAAGGTTGTGTTCCTTCTGTTGTGTTCCCTTGGGAGTCCATTCTTTGTTACCGTTTTCATCATATTTTACTTCTCCACTGGCAGGATGCATGGATACAAAGCCAGGAGAAAAAATATCGGCTTGAACATCATCAGAAGAATTTGTCTGAAGCCAATTTCTTTTTTAAGTCTTCCCAAGACCTACCAACAGTTCCCATCCCCATCCCCATCCCTCTTATAAATAATCTAATTTAACTTATAAGTTGGAGTCTTATAAGTAGCAAACAAACCAAGAGAAGTTGCTCTGCCTATTATCTGGTCTGCTGTGCTCCACTTTTTCATGGGTCCTAACATTCTAAGCTGTTCAACAATACTTTTAGAATTGGCCATCATACAAATAATTCAAAGATAGAAAGTAATACTCATAACTTGATCTTCAGCGTACGCCGGGCCGACCAAACGATCTTCCAAGGAAAATTTGAACTTTCGCGGGGAAAAATACCTACTTAACTCTCAAAACAACAACTTTGCATTTTGATAAGCCTATCCATGTTCCGCATATCTCCACTCCGCAAAAATATTTTGAGCATCAATTTTATTCCTACGTTAGTTACTATTTGAAACAGCGTAAAGAAACCAAAAATATATCGGGAAAGGTTTTGTCATGAGAGCTTACCATTTCTGAGAGTTTTACCGAAACTCACGCACATTGCTATTTTATATACCAACACTCTTGACACTTAGTGACTTTGTGTGAGAACTCATCTATATGAGTAAAGTTTCCTGACTTGCGGTCGCACCGGTAAACTTTTATAAAAGCTCAATTTCAGGATTTTATGCCAGTTGTTTACTGTTCCTATTCGCTTTAACAGGTATGTAGTAAATAAGTAAGTAAGTAAGTAGCCGAGAGATTTTAGACCTTGGGCTTCCATCCGAAATGGTTGGTTCGTCTGCCCGCCGACTTGCAGCTAGTAGTTGACTTACTGCCAGAGATACGTATAGCATTGCTCTAACTTGCCCGAATGCAAGTGTAGTCAGTCGATGGCTCCTAATGGGTTAATACGCTGCTTTTAATGTGCATCGGAGTGGAGTATTGATATACGACATATAACTGAACTCGAACACGGCTCGTATTAAAAGGTACCAACCACTACACCATCGCTGCACTTTACAAAGGTAAAGAAGATTAAACTATTACATGCAGGTGAACTTTTGAAAGTATAGGATTGCGACTGACGGATAAATAAAATAAAATTGTTTTCTTTTGAGAAACATTGAGGGATACGTCGGGATTGTCAACTTTTTTAGAACATCTCCTCGGAAATTTAGAGGATTTTTGATTGCATGTAGATTGGTGAAAAATTATTGGATTTTTCCATTATTTTACTTCACATCGAACTGCTGCTACACACATGTTTTTTTCCGTACAAGACTATGTTTACACGCAGCTGATTAATTCCGTAACATGTGAACCATAAATCCACAACAAAAATCAACTTTTAAATGCCATTCGAATATAGTTATTGCGGCACATTATTCGAATCAAAGAGAAAGTTATTAACGTTTTAAAAATAAAAACAACAATGTTTATTTCACCAATTCAAAATCAACTCAAGTGTGGACACACCATTCTGGAGCGTAATCAATTCAAAACGAAACAAATCTGTTTTAAGACCGAGGGTTAATAAGAAGAAAGTTAGAAATTAAAAGATTTCAAAATAATTATAATAAGTATTTAAAATATTCGTTCCAAGTTATAACTTGTGTTACCCCCGCTTAAATCTGTTTTCATAAAAAGCTGTCTCGCGTATGAAACTGGTGAGCCCACTAATTTCTATTGTATTATCGTATGAACGCTAATATTAAATGCATTGCACTAACTTCAACTTCAAAAAGATTTTATTGAGAGAAGAAGTAGATGCGTCAAATTCAAAGTAATCAATGTTTATTTGTCAAATTTATGTCAAATACACCACATCTATTTTTCATCATCTGTGCAAGCATTATTCATACGTTCCCGCACCTCGAAAGTTCAAATGCAATACAATACAATACCATGCAAGTAAAAACTTCGCATTTTGCATGTGTGATTTCACAAATGCATCCCCCCCACCCACACTTATGGAAATGTATCCACACAGCCTCTATGTACAAATTACATTCTGTTTTTAGTCTACCATATGTGCTGTGCAGTAAGTGTGGTGCCACAGGAGCTGCGGGAGTTATTTGGTAATGACACGGTCATCAGCGTGGCGGCGTAAAGCTTGGTTTCCAATAAAAAAAATTATCGTGCGATCGTCGCGCAACAAATGTTGTGCGATATGTCGCACTTCTTTTTGTTGCACGACAGCCTTGTTTCCATTGCACGATGTCGCGTGGTTTTTTTACAAATGATTGGCGGGAAATTCAAAATATTATTTCAAAATGGACAAGCGCTTGTTGTTAACTTGTCAGCTGTCTCTTTGTGCAACGTTATTAACCGTTTTAAAACGTAGAAGAAAAATTCAGAAAAAGAGAAAGCACTCTTTCTGGGTTCGCCGAATTTTAAAAGTCGTTGAGTAGCAGGAGCATACCACACTTTAGTAGCTGAACTCAGAATACATGATTGTTAGTTTTTTTTATCGATATCTGCGAATGTCACCCAACAGGTTTGAGCACTTGCTATCACTGGTCGCTCCTCAAATCAAGAAGAAATTTTGCCCGACTAGGGAGCCCATTTCACCAGCAGAAAGACTTCTAGTTACACTGCGATACCTAGCAACAGTGAATCACAAGAGACCCAATCGTTCTAGTTCAGAATGGGGCGAGCAATAGTGTGCAAAATAGTTTCTGAAACAACACAGGCTTTATGGAATGTACTACAACCCATTTACATGAAAGCACCTAATCCTTGTAAAGAATGGGAAAACTTAGCTGATGGATTTGAAACAGAATGGGATTTCCCAAATTGCATCGGTGCTATTGATGGGAAACATGTGTGCATTGAAGCTCCTGCCAATTCTGGTTCTGCATATTACAATTATAAGAAGTTTCATAGCATGGTCCTCTTAGCAGTTTGTGATGCACGATATTGCTTTACTATGGTGGATGTGGGAGGATATGGTCGAGATAACGATGCATCAATTTTTAATGAGAGTAAAATGGGAAGAGCCTTCAATGAGCAAGTCTTCACACCTCCATAGTGCAGACGTCGTAGACGGTATAGAGTTGCCTCCGGTTCTTATTCGAGACGATATATTTGCTCATATATAAGTCCTGGTTGATGAAACCGTATTCCGGGAAAAACCTTTCATTGGAGGAAAGAAATTATAACTACAGATTATCTCGAGCCAGAAGGACAATCGAAAACTCCTTTGGTATACTTGCAGTAAAGTGGCGTATTTTTAGACATGCGATCAAAGCAAAACCTGAAAAAGTGGAGAGAATTATTTAGGCTGTTTACATAATTATCTTCGCTTGACTGATGGAGCTAATTATCTACCAACATGATTTGTAGACTGTGAATCTGATTCTGGAGAAATAATACCAGGTGATTGGCGTACTGATGAACGTGGAGATGCATTACAAAGCCTACCAAGTTCTCGAAGTAACCGCTATACGACAGATGCAAATATTGTTCGACAAAAATTAACATCATATTTCAATAGTACAGAAGGTGCTTTACCATGGCAGGTGGATTATGTCACATCATAATCCTGCGGTCATAATCCTGTTGGGAGAAGAATATACACTTTACAATAAAACACAATCCCAGCGGGCACAAGACGTCTTTGAGACGTCTCATTTTAATCGTAAAATGGTCGTTTGCTTTCCAGATCATTTTGCGACGTCGTAGGGACGTCTGAAACGGGACGTCGCAATTGGGATCCTTTTACGACGTTTTTAGGACGTCTTTATACGGATTGAATAACGACCTTCGAAACAATTATAAACTTAAGATCATTTGGGACGTCGTAGGGACGTCTGAAACGGGACGTCGCAATTGAGATCCTTTTACGACGTTTTTGGGACGTCTTTATGCGGATTGAATAACGACCTTCGAAACAATTATAAATTTAAGATCATTTTGCGACGTCGTTGGGACGTTTGAAACGAGACGTCGCAATTGGGATCCTTTTACGACGTTTTTGGGACGTCTTTATGCGGATTGAATAACGACCTTCGAAACAATTATAAATTTAAGATCATTTTGCGACGTCGTTGGGACGTTTGAAACGGGACGTCGCAATTGGGATCCTTTTACGACGTTTTTGGGACGTCTTTATGCGGATTGAATAACGACCTTCGAAACAATTATAAACTTAAGATCATTTTGGGACGTCGTAGGGACGTCTGAAACGAGACGTCGCAATTGGGATCCTTTTACGACGTTTTTGGGACGTCTTTATGCGGATTGAATAACGATCTTCGAAACAATTATAAACTTTCAAAAGCAATCAGTCTGTAAAGAATGATTTATTGTAAATGTTTTTAAACGTCTTGACAACAAGCAGCGGTGGCATAACGGTTACGAGTTCGGCTGGCACACCAGAGGTTCCCGGTTCGGGTCCGCCTGTGGCCTATTACCGTTTTTCAAAGAGTAAATTTCATAATCCTGCGACGTCGTTACGATGTCGTTGGGATGTCATCGAGACGTCTCAATGAAGATGTAATTGGGACGTCTTTTGAGATTCCCACTTCGCGACCATTTTGCGACGTCTTAGGGACGTCTTGAAAAGACGTCTTTACGACGTCTTTACGACGTCTTTGTGCCTGCTGGGATGGTGCCAATATAAACTTGTTATCCATACAAATGTGAACATAATAGAATAACCTCAATATTTCATTTCCTCACAACAAACAGTATACTTTGTTTGATTGTTGTTATGTAAAATGTATATATTGTTTTTCAATAAAGCTGGCATTGTAGTATTAAATAGAAAGTATTCATACTTTTTAAATTGCTGAAGGTGAATAAATTTATGGTGGCTTTATGCTGAAAACTTCAAAACAAATATAAAACAAATATTAAAACATATAAATGTAAAACTAGCTACAGTAGCTAACTATATTTTTGAAACATAAATAACACTGATAATGATAGCATAACTTTCAAGTTATCTTTATGTAGCTATAAACGAAGTCAAGAGTTTTGCATATACCTGCATTATATGTTTGGTAACTCTAATCCAATTAAAAATTGCTGAATATGAATTTTTGTATCTGCATACGTTTGTGGATTCAATCTCCTCCTACATTTAGTACAACAGAGTTACAGAATAGCACGACATCATCATCATCACCTTTTTCGTTGTTACCTTTGTCCAATACATCTGAAATTTTTCTCATTATAACAGAGGTAACAGAATTTTCTAATTCACACAATTCTTCCTCACTACGTCGCCTTTTCGCAGCTTGACTTTTTCGAGACTTTTTCTGTTGTCGCTCTTGTTCAGAATTACTCGAAACATCAGCATCAGTCACACCATTCCCCATTCCAGAAGCTAGGCCATTATCACATGTATTTAAAACTCTATCTACTAAATCTGTTTCAACAGTATTATCCCTATTCAGATGCACCTGTTGATGTTGAGGAAAATTATTTGCTGTTGAAAAATCCAAATCATCCAAATCATGCAATGATGACGCAGTCTGGTGATCTTTAATGGACATACTTTGCAAGTTGATGGACGTTTTTGCATGTTCCATGTAAACATTAAGCCACTCGAAATAGGCAATAGGGTGTCACCATTCTCTTTTTCATGTACCGTTCGTAGGCACTTCGGATGTTTTTACATTTTGTTTCGCACTCTTGCGGCGTCATTCCAAATATTTTACCAATACTATCCCATGCATTTTTCTTCATTTGAACATGCTTAAAATCAACACTAAATTTCTCATATAACACCGGATACTTTCGTACGTTGGTCATGAATGCTTCACGATCTTGTTGACATTTTTCTTCTAAAGTTGACTTTTGTGCAAAACGCAGAACATGAGCCGGCAAAACAGTTGCAGGGCCGAAAAAACAACACATTTGTCGCGCAACCGTAGCACAACTGTCGTGGAAGTGGAGATTTAATCAGTAATTCGTTCGATTTATCAGTAATTCGTTATACTGATTATTACTGATAAATTTCTGATAAATTACTGTTTGATTTATCAGTAATATCACTTTTTATAATTTCCCTCAAACCGTCACAGACAGATCAAGTTTTTGACATCCTTTTATGTATTCTACTGATGATTGATAAACATTTCAAACAGCCTAAAAGTTATTTAAAGTCAGTTTATTTGCAATACAAACAATAGGTAATGAACTCTTATTCTCACTTGTCTTGTAAGAACAAAAAGAAACAGAAAAGAAGAAAAAAGAGAAACAGTAATTCAATGAGAAAAAAAACATGTTTGGCTTCAAGCTATGCTAAATATGCTTACAGCAGTGGATCTAGAGGGTAGTCGCAACATGAGGTGAAGCCCATTCACATAATTTGCGAAATCAATTGATATTATCAATGGGATTATTTGAACGTTTTTTTTTATGCTTTTAAGGTTGCTAGCACTTTCCTACACAAGTTGCGACTGACCTCTAGAACCACCACTTTTTACTACACTTGCTTCAGTGTTCAGGTAAGTAAGTAAGTAAGTCAGTTAGGAAGTAACGGGTGTTTTTAGTCCTTGGGCTTCCATCCGTAATGGTTCAAGTCGGCGGGCGGAAAAACAATTGTTTTTCCGCCCGCCGACTTGCAACTGCTAGTTGACTTACCACCAGAGATACGTATAGCATTGCTGTAACTTGCACAAAGGCCTGTGTGTAGTCAGTCGATGGCTTTTAACGGGCTGATACGTTGCTTTTAAAGTACATCGGAGTGGTGTATTGAGATACGACGTGACTGGACTTGAACACGGATCGCAGTGGTCGCACTCAAAGGTACTGAAGGTAGTTCTCATTTTCATAGTGTTTATTCGCTATTACATCAAACCACATGTCTTTTCAATTTTTGAATTTGTTTTCTTTTTTTTTGATTTTGAATCAAGGGCCATTAAAAATGAGGGGTTTTTTGTCGTTTCAATACTTGACTGTCAATCGATGAATTCTTCAAAAGTGACATTTGCAATCTAAACACATTCCAAAAGTCCTTGTATAAAAGTAAAAGAGTAAAAAATATTACGGCTGGTTATGAACATGAACAACAAACCACGTTTTTGTGTTGTTTTCCTTTCATTATCAATAAGCCTTGATACCTTTATCATTCTTTTGATATGTTTAAAACGAAGCTTGCACACGAAAAGGATGTTTGTGGTTGCTATGCTTTGTTCAGTGGATATAGTCGGCAGCTGCATTGGCATCATATTATTTATGGATGATGTTGACTGTCTTTCCGTCACGGAAACCTGTCCAATTAAAAAGCCGATAATAGTGTCATTAATAGTGTCTATGTTTTTGACACTAATTCTGTTAATTAAGCGATACATCAAAATAGCATACCCATTAAAATATTTCTACTTGGTCACAAGAAGAAGATTAATGTTGAGCTTGTTGCTTCTATTGTTGCCTGCTTCAATCGTGATTGTGAACTTTTTCCAAACACGAAAAATTGCCAACCATGTAACAATAGTTTTACTGACGTGTTTGTATTCCATGTGTACTGTTTGTCTTGGTATTCGAACTTATGCCATCGTAAGAAGACATAACGAAATGATAAGATCCGGCAATAAAATATTTGGTAGGAAAGAGGAGACACTTGACCTACGAACAAAAGCCAAGAAAACAGTTACAGATATGCTAAATTATGGCTACTTGACGATGCTCATTGTGAACGTAATAAGCATAAGTGCATTTGCGCATGGATACATGAACAAGAAGGAAACGTCGTTATTGGTAAAACTGTCATGGAGTGTCTACCTCGTGCTGAACCCGATGCTGTTGCTAGTGACACAATATTAACTGAGGAAAGAAGTACGTAGAATGTTTTCAAAACAAGTAAATACTTCTCGTAACCGATGAGATGAGAAATCATTTCAAAGAGATGCGGGGAAAACATCATTGTTTTTAAATCTTTGTTTATTTCTCCTGTTATTGTTGTTGTTGTTGTTGTTTATAAATACAATTTGTTTATATGAGCACTTTAAGGGATTTTGAAAGCAAACCATAAAACGTCTATACCTTATAATTAAATTTGTAATTAAATTTGTGCCCCGCGTAATGTAACCGCCCAATAATTAATGTATGTGTAGCATAGCATAATCCCTCGTTATTTTGTGATATTTTTCAAAAAAAAGCGACAGGTTTTTATATTTTTTATGGCACAGGTTTTTAACGGAATAAAACATATATAAAAATACAAACATAACGAGTCACTCGCACAGTTCAAAACCTTACCATGCCACAGTTATGAGCGGTATCTACGACTACCTAATTTCGTGTGATAAGGTAGTTATATAAGCTTATTCTTTCGTTAATAGCGTTACTTTTCGTCAGTTGAAAAAGACGTCAATTTTTGTTGTTACTTCTTTTCTTCTTTTTAACGTTATAACGTTATTCATATAAAGACTTATAGTTTGTCATCAAAATCCCCTGGAACGTGTAAGTTTAAAAATATTTTAATTTTATACGCAACTGTAGATCATACACTCGAATGATGTTCGATTTTAATCGATCGCTGAATATTTCGTTACTAATATCATAATAACAGTAACCCGGGTAAAACTTTTTACCGAGTTTAATTCGAAAAGGGATGTGTCAAATTGGCCTTTCCCGTGTGTGAACCCCATGACGAAAATTTCAATTTGGGAATTGGAAGCAGAAAATCATCGTGACCATTAAAAAACTGACGTCACGGCTCATGCTACTATAATATAATCGTGAAAAACCCATGGCCCAACGAAGAATTGACCACGATTAAGAAAATTTTGACCGTAAAATGCGACAAAATGTATCACTGTCCAAAATAAATTGTGACACACACTCGCTAAAATTACCAGTCAATCATATAATTTCAATTGCTGTCTTTTTCTTTCCCCGACACGAACTCCACATTTTAGCTTCCTACTGTACACGTTCTTTTATAAGCAATCAAGCTTTGACGTTAGTAGTAATGTTGCTTTAAAAATGACCGTTTTTTATAATTTTTTGTAATTGAAAAACTATAAGTGTTCCGTATTGAAAACCTTTTTGTGCGTTTTAGTTGTTTAATTGGTATCTAAGTATAAAGTCTAAAGGCCGTTTTCCATGCGGAGTATTTTTGCCCGAGGGCGGAAAAATCCACCCGGAAAAATGCTCACGGTTTTTAATTTTCAGTTCTAAAAACAAAGAAAAAATTTTAAAAAGATACGTGCCTGTAAGGCATAAACTTGTAATTTTTATTCTTCTTCGACGCAGAAAACTGTTAAAGAAAAAACTAAAGCTATGTGGATGGGTCGCATTTTTATGGAACGGCCAGAAAAGGAACTTTTCAATATCCTAGTCAAGGATCTTCAAATGTTTGTTGCTCAAAATTTTTTTTATGTGTTTTCTAATGAATCCTTCGTATTCCCATATCTGGCTTCCATAATAGTTAAAATCACCAGTCTTTCTTTTTGATAAAATATATCGTTCTTCAAACGTTGCCACCTTGAAAATAGGTATTTTGAGTCTCTCCCCATGTTCCTCCTCGTTGTTTTCTTTGATTTTTACCGATTTTGATTGGCCGGTGCAAAATTGATCCGCGCGGCCAGAAAAAAAAGTTCAACATTGTTGAACTTTTTTTTGCAGTTCTAGCCCAGCAGGCACCCAACGTTTATCTAACGTTAGTCTAACGTTGGTTATAGGTTTAACGTTACCAACGTAAAACCAACGTTATTCCAACGTTAACTACTTACGTTAGTACAACGTTAGAAAGTTACATCAGGACAACGTTAAATTTCGTTAATTTACGTTGTATTAACGTTAGTGTTACGTTAGTTTTTACGTTGTGGTAACGTTAGTGGTTGGTTAGAATGGAAGTCTTTTTTTAATTAGTATAACGTTAGATACTTACGTTAGTATAACGTTAGATACTTACGTTAGTATAACGTTAGATACTTACGTTAGTATAACGTTAAATTTCGTTAATTTACGTTATACTAACGTTAGTGTTACGATATTTTTTACGTTGTGGTAACGTTAGTGGTTGGTTAGAATGGAAGTCTTTTTTTAATTAGTATAACGTTAAATACTTACGTTAGTAAGGGCTATCATAAGTAAGTCCTTGAGGATGATATGAATTTTGATTCGCACTTGCTACACATTTTCGCCTTTTCAATTAAGAAGTGTATCTCTTGAAAAAACTCGCTTTTACCGTGCTAACCTAGTATTTCCTCTCCATTTTACACATGGTAATATGTCTATTATATATCTATTATATACTTCGCGCTAGTCTAGCCTTAAAACGAGAAATCAGTTTGATTATTTAATCTTGGTTTTGCTGGCAAGATCTGTACTACATGACTTATAGATGATAGCTAGAGTATTAGGGCCTGCTACTTGATTATTTTTAATAGAAATGTTTTACTCAAGGTTTCTGATTAATTTTGTTGTATCACCAGAGTGTTTTGCTTTGTTAACATATGAAAGCACAAAATGTCTGTTCTATGGACATTAGTCAGCTGGAAAATAGATATCTGTTCTAGCATAAATTTCTATTGATTTTCATTTATTGCAATTTGCCGTAACCACAAGCATTCGTTTAACACCTTCACTTATATTTGTTTCTTTTTCTTCTATTAGGCATGCGTAAATATTGACATAAAAATGCACTTTTCTTGTCAATTAAAGGTAAATATCAACTTCTATGACTATTCGCTGTTTTCGTCATTTGTCTTACTTTGTTGGGATGGACACCGGGATTTGTTTATAATGACTTCAGAAGTCATTACAATGTTATAACATTTTGATGTTGTTAACGAAATTTAACGTTGTCCTGATGTGACTTTCTAACGTTATGCTAACGTAAGTATTTAACGTTATACTAACGTAAGTATTTAACGTTATACTAACGTAAGTATCTAACGTTATACTAACGTAAGTATTTAACGTTATACTAATTAAAAAAAGACTTCCATTCTAACCAACCACTAACGTTACCACAACGTAAAAAATAACGTAACACTAACGTTAGTATAACGTTGGGTGCCTGCTGGGAGAGCACAAAATAAATCCGCGAGTACAAGACAGATTTGCTTCTGCGCATGCTCAAATAAAAATCCTGCCCTCGAGCAAAATTACTCCGAATGGAAAACGGCCTTAAGTCATTCAAATTATTAGACAAAGCGGATAACCTACTGCAACCTAGTGTAACAACCTAATGTAGCTATTTTTTTTAAAAATGTGCTGTAGCTATGCTAGTGTTGCATCTTTTCAAAATTTCATGTTGATATCTAAGGTCCTATTAGTACTGTTTCGAATGTTTTGTTTTTGTTTTTGTTTGTTTTTGTTTTCGTCAGGCAGTTTGTTACTTGTGCTGTTGTGTTGTTGTTTTAATAAAAGAGACTTTGAAACAAAAAATTCTATTCTTTTATTTTAAAGGGGGGTTTTCAGGGGTCTCTAATACCGTCAAACCGTCATAACATTTTAACCATGTTTTAACGTTCCAGCTAAAATATTAAAGAACAAAAGCCTGAAAACGTTATACTGCGTTCTTGTAAAGTTCACTGAGAAGTAATCAACATCCTAACAACAATTTATTCCAGATGTATACAAAACACAAACAAATAATTCTTAAAAATCAATATACCATTAAATGGTTAAATGTGATACTAAATAGTATAAAATCTATCAAAAGAAACTGTTACTATAAACACTAACATTAGCAATGCAAACTACAGAAAGACTATCGTCGTATGATTTAATGATAGTTATTAATTTTCACTCGAATTTAATTTGAATTTAAAAGCAAATAATAATTTGCCTAAAAATGTTGCCCACCATGGTTGGGTGACGAAATAAATTTTGGTTTCCAGAATCTCTAGAATGGCTTTTAAATCGATTACTAGGAATAATTCTCACTAGAAATTTTCATTTTATTGAGTGGAAAGTCGGAGACGACCATAGAACCTTTCCGACAAAAGATGCTAGTAGGCTATTTTTCTTGTCATTGAACCATTGAAAAAAATGACATTAATTGATAACTCCAATCAGCTCCTTGAGGTCTTTTTCAGAATTCTCATCAATTTTTACCCGGAAGTTGAACGCTTCCTAATAAGTTTTGCCGAAATCAGTTTTTAAAATAGTCATTTTTAACTTGTTAGACAGAACACCATCATCCCTGTTTTGAACACAGTTCTTCTGATGTCTGAATTAATTTATGAAACAAATGCAAAGAAAAATCTTTCTAACACTCTCCATCACCTTATCTACACTAATAACTCACTAGTTGCTATTGAATTGCGTAGAAGAACAGCTATTTTAGCAGACATAAGTTCCTTTTGACGCGACAACAAAAAAATAGAATAGAAAAATTTGAAATATTGCACCATTACAATGTTGATAACCCACGCACTATTCAAAATATCGACATTATATCATGATCACATGTATATGACAAACTACCCCATACCAAAGGTTCTAGGACAATCCCCCCCCCCCCCCCCCCCCCCCCCCCCCCCCCTGGAAAATTGCCCCAGGATGATTCTTCCCAAAGACTTCAAAGACTTGCCGCATATTCCTTTTGAATTTTAAATGGAAATCTATTGTTTTCATACTCGAACACGTGCGCTTAGAATAAAAATCAGATATCGTGAGTAAAAAAGTACCTAAAGAAGTTCTCCTTGTCGACATTTCTCATTTCTTGGCAAAGGGTATTGACCGTTTTCCTTTCTTCCTTTGAATATATCACGAACCCAAGTACATTTTTTTTCATCATAGGTTCACCATCATCTTCAAATAACGAGTAGGATGATATTGCTAAAATGTCGTCAGCTTTGTTATCTGAGTTCGTCATTTTTCATTACGCTACTCATATTTTCAGTTTTCATTTAAATTTGCCTTTGTGAACTGTATCGTTTTCGGTACAGCCATTTCCGGTAAAAATATACGCATTTGATAAACGCTTTTTTTAAACTTATTTGGTAAAAACATTGTGATCAATATCAGTTGTATTAAACCATAGGTGTATCAACAATGAAATTTCTGTTTGTACAATATATTTCGGACATATGTGTCCATCATCAGGTATCTAAAAACATACAAGAAAAACAGTAAAACTGTTTGCTAAACAGTTTTACTGTTTTTCTTGTATGTTTTTAGATACCTGATGATGGACACATATGTCCGAAATATATTGTACAAACAGAAATTTCATTGTTGATACACCTATGGTTTAATACAGCTTTTTTTAAACGCGGTGTATATTTTAAACGTGCAGTGTGAGCTACGCTTAGTTTTTCGCACGTCTTTCTTAATGCGGAGCGGCAAGTGAGTAATTCTGAATATAAATGCGAGGTATTCTGTTTGTTTTTGGCCGGAGACATCTCAGCATTTAACGGAATGTCTTGTGTTGTTTCTTTCGCCATTTTTCTTCTAAAGTTGACTTTTGACCAAAACGCAGAACATGAGCTAGCAAAACAGTTGCACGACCGAAAAAAAACATGTTTCCAGCAACACATTTGTCGTGCAGCTGTAGCACGACTCTCGTGGAGATGGAATTTTTTTCTATCTCTACGACCTTGTTGTGCGACATCAAAAAATTTTGCACGATGTTCCACATGTTGCAATGGTGCACACGTCACATTTGTGAATATTTCGTGTAATCTCTTAGGACTCTCTTGTTTTAACTTTGCATATATGAAATCCAAACATGTAACATTAGTAACATTTTATATGCACTGATGATGGTTTTACACCAAAAAGCTTTTGCTTGATTTTCAACTTGTTGTTTTTTATTTCTTTCATCTACATTCCTTCCATATTCTGCCCATCTATTTCAACGAGACTGGTTACTGATGACTTGTGTCATTACGCAATTATCTAATTATGGTTTAATAATTGTCGTGCTATTCGTATCTAAGTTTTTGCTCAATTAGTCGAGTTCAGATCTGTAATTGGTTGAAAATACCTCAAATCGATCGTCAATATCATTCGTTTATCCAATGGAGCAAGTACTTTCTTACCATCTACAAGCAAAAAAAAGTATTTCCGCTTTTCTTATAATTATAGGGAGATTTCTTTGACAAAAACGTAATATTCACAGCTAAATAATACCACCAAGAAATCAACAATTGTAATGGCGTTCTTCCTTACAAAGAATCTAATGAAATAAATGAAATCATCTCAGTCATAAAAAGATCAACGTATGTAAAATTATTAACCAACCGAAAATTTTGAAGTAGCTACACTTCATATCGAATGAGATGTATAATAATTAATAATAATTTATAAAATTGTTTACTGACTAATAGCCTTTTAAGGTTCATTAATTAGAACGGGCGTTAACTTAAAGCACAGCGGTGTATTTGATCTGAAACATGAATTGTGTGGAGTTACATACGCTCATAGAGTTCTGGAACAATTGCCTTTGTCTTTTCATCCAAATACTTGATTTGCTCTTGGGTCAAGTAATTCACATGATCACCAACAACACCTTTCCTTACAAAATCTTTCACAAGAGGTACTTTGAAAGTATCTCTCATGATATCGACTTTGATCAGATTTCTTATATCTTCCAGCAACGCATCTGGTAATTCTACCTTCAAAAATGTAGCAAGCTTTTTTACAGTTTCGTTAAAGTTTTGAACCAGATCTTCAAATCGCAACCAGATCTCGTTGTCGCTTTTCAAAGCGAGCCAATCACGATGATATTGAAACCAATCAGAGTAAATAACTTGACCACTTACAAACATCTCGTAAAACGTCTCAAAGTCTACATTTCTTGCATCGCCAAAAAGCTGGTGATTTCGGTAGAAATGGAAAAGTGATACAAGTGTATCCTTTACGTCACGTGTTACGAATACTTTCTTACCAGGATTGGAAATAGGAGCAAGCCACTTCGGTAGATGTGTTTTTATCAAACGGTGTAAAGGCATTCTCCTTTATTTCTCAGTGTTTTATTAGCCATTTTTAGTTTGTTTACACGTTCCCTGTGGTTTTTCATTTTGGTCTTTATTTTTCATGTTTTTCAGTGTTTTTTTATTTGTTTGGGTTTTTATGTCAATTTGTGTGTCATTTTGTTCTGTAGTATATGTCATATCTAGGTCAGTATTTTGTTTTATTAATTTATCAATTTGGTCAGTATTTTCTAGGTCTGTATTTTATATATGTAGTTTTCTGATTTCTCACTATAAATCACATACACTTTCACTTTTTCTGTCTTCAATTCAAAGAGTGGTCATGGAACACAAATATCATTCACATCTTTGTCTTTTCATACTCAGGCAAGCTGGTATGTTTTCTTGTTTATCTTCCTTTTAATTTGCTTTGTTCACTCTTTATATACTTTTATTCAATAGTTGTATACTTATATTCTACTTTAAGCTTTGACAAATTTTTCTGATAGTTTATTTATTAAATTTCAGTTTGAACATATTCACACTGTTACAAACACTTGTGTTATCACGTGTTATCCCTGACCCCACAAACGGTAGGGTTCACCAACTTTCCTCGTCACAGTATCAAATCCATTCACAAGTCCTGGGATAGTTACTTCCAAATACGGAAAAGCTTCCATTATACCCTTTATTTTGTTTTCTGAAAGATTCTTTGTTGTGCCATCCATCAAACAGATCATCACGACTTGGGTTAGTGTTGTTCCTGATCTCGGATATGTTACCAACAAAACATCAGTATCTTTCATTGGCATATCCCGAAGTTTCTGCGTTGGTAAGAAATGTTCATGATAAACCCCAGACCGTTCACCGTTGGTTATCAAAACTTCACCCGGTAATTTTGGATATTCTGATTGACTTTCACGAATAGAAAACATATCTAAAGGTAAAACATATGAAGTGGTATTCTGAATATCAATAAATTCCGAAAAAGCATCCAGTTTCAATATACACTGCGTCATTTGTACCTTGGCTTCGTTTTCGTGATTTAGTAAAAATGCCGTCTGTTTGCTTCTCTGTCGTTACTACGTTGTTATGTTTATTTTATCTTGTAAAGATTGTATATTATATTTCACATTTAATCTACGTTTAAGATCAAAACAATGATTTTGCACTAATACGTTACAGTTGCCACGACTACCAACTGAAGCTAATATAATTATGACATAATATTTCTAAAAACTAACAAGAGGCGCTGAGGCTTGAAGATCAGCGCTTTCAAGAAAGTTGAAGAGTGATGGACTGTAAAGCAAAACCGAAAACATCTTTGCTCACCAGGAAGCGCGAAATAGGAATTTTAGTATGACAGTGAATAAGAAACCCCAGTTCAATACTGAAACAGGTATTGAGCTCATAAGCAATGTATATCATTGTAGTAAAATAACAATCATAGATATTAAATATACAACACATTCACTGAAATACTTATGAATACACCATTATGTCTACACATAAAACTAATTTTGAATCGAAACAACAGGACCGAAAGTTAGCGCTTTTAGCAAAGTTGAAAAATGTTGGACTGTGAAGCAAAATTGAAAAACATTTTCGCTCCAGAAAGGTCAAAATAGTGGTAGTGATTAAGAGAATAACACATTTCAGTTAAAAAAAAGCAGACAGGTATCCTCTCAAAATTGAGTGCATATACCAGCATCATTACAACAAATTAATTCAATAAAATCTTTACCAAAGAAATTAAAGATACAAAGCATTCACACAAATATTTATGATTTATTAATGCCTTCTTTAATTAGTTTTGTCTTCTATTTATGTCTGAAGTAAAATTAATTTTATATAAAAGACTTTCATATATGATTTTGTCTAAATCAAACTTATAGAAGATATTTTTCAATGTACCAAAATATGATTTTTTTCTCAATTGAAGTGAATTAAAAATCTGATTTCGATTAAAAAAGTTTGTATTTATGAAGTCAAAATAAGTTACCAAGTCTTTAAAAAAGCTTTTTTGAGTATACTTCAAAATATTTTATGGAGACCGTGTTTTATGATCACAAGAAGTTCAAAAGTAAACCTCTTCCTATGCAGATGAATTCCGTAAAGGAATGAATATAGAAAAAAATATATGACAATATTAAAAAATACTGTGTTTACTGTACGGTTACGGTTTACTGTGCTCTTTTATGTGACAATGTGGCTTTCACACATTTTTGTCTTTCCTCATTGAAAATAAAAAAGTAAACAAAACAACTGCTTATTATATGAGATTAAGAAAATAAGATATTGCTGGCCAAGCAGAGACACAGTAAAAAATAATAGATTATACGAAAAATGAGCGACAAGACAAGACTATGAAAGAAATAAAAACAAGAGGCCCATAGGCCTTAAGGTCAGCGCAAACTACTGTATGCTCAAAAATCTAAAGATCATAATCACTTTACAAAAGAAATGACTAACTTTCCAAAATAAAGTTTGATTAGTATCCTAGGTACGCTCGTATTCAACCTCGAACCCAGGGTCTCTTGCCTTTTCGATATACTTAATTATCTTTGCCGCCATCCGTATATCGAAAAGGCAAGAGACCCTGGGTTCGAGGTTGCGCTTGTATTCGGTTGGTGAACATGCTAATCGAAAATGTAAATTCATTCGCCCAAAGCAAAGACATTAAAAACCTCTCGTGATAAAAGGAGTAAATCGTCGAATGAATAATAACCGAAAAAGCCCGACATTGCATACAGATTATTACTTAATTATTTATTTAATGTCAGATCTAAAAATACATCTCATCGAGACCAAAAACACAAAAGGTAAACGTTGTGAAATTTCTTTCATAACGCTTACCTTTTGTTGCCTAGCGTTTCCACAACAATCAATAAAATCCGTTTCGTTATTTGTTGGGAGACTTTTGTGGCAGCATACGGTAATACGACACGCATCAACAGAAATCATATGGGCAAGAACAACTACAACAACTTTGATACTTCAATCGATTTTTTTGAGCTTCAAATTTCAGTTTTACAAGTTAGACTTTCCAGCTTTACGTTCTTACAGGCGTGTTTGGTTAATCACGCAGGTGTTCGTTTGAACCAATTAAGTGGTCCTTTATTATGAAGATCTAATGCCAAGCAGTTGCTGATTACTAAATAAAAAGTGTAAAAAGTTATGTATAACTGTACAACACACCAATTCATTCTAATTAACAAAATTCCATTAAACAAAATTTAGCCTTATGGAAACTTGAATTTTATACCCAAATGGAAAATAGTTACTGAATTTTTCTATTTCATGGTGGCGGGTGAGTCAATCATAGTCAATAAAACTCTCAATTTATCATCCCTATAAAGTCAAAATCCAGTTCATGGAAATTCATATTCACATGACAAATTCCTTTTCTCTGGTCAAAAAAGAAATCTGAAACAATTTGTATTGACTTTTGACTGATTTTCAATTATTTTTCATAATGGTACAAAAATGTAGAAGTGACAACGGCTAAATGTGCTTTTGGCATTTGTCAATCTTCCTAATTCCGAACACAAAGCAAATCCAACTGCACATCCCATGCTGTCAATAAAGTCATTTCTGCTAATAAGTATGGATGTATCTGCTCATTGATCAGAATCTTTTCGCATTCAGAATTAGGAAGTTGGTGGTCATTGCTTGTCATCAGGCATCATCAGTGTGTTGTGCACAGAGAATAACTAGAGATTGTTTGGAACTTTATGATATGATATGTTCAAACTGAAAATTAAAAATAATCACAAAACTAAGTGACAAAATATTGACGAAAAATTATCCAAGAAATTGAAAAGTATTTGACTAGAAATCTTGAAAAAATATATCAAAAATAATCTGCCTGAGCCAAAAAGGCTGATGAAATGAGAACAAAACAGGAAAAGACAAACGGCAGAAAACAACGTACCAGGTAGCCAGTATGTATAAAAACTGTGAATATGTGCACAAGAGTTGAGAAATGAATGTATTATGATGCAACCTCACTCATAGCTTGATTGATGAGTTATGAAAAGTCGAGAGAAAAATACGCCTATTAAATAAAAATCAAATACTAGATAATTGCCCTTGTGTCAAAAACTAAATTATACAGTAAAAATGTTACAAAAGAACTTAAATTGAATGCGTGAAGTTAGTTGTAAAGAGACACTGAATAAACGAGATGACGTTGACATGAACAAAAGAAACGTAAAGGACATAGAATTAAATTTTTTGTCCATTTTTACATGAACATGCATTACATTCCCCACCATGGGCCAAAAATTTAATCACATGATCAATCAAACCAACCAATAGCTCATAACCAGCTAAAATAACAACTTTCACTCATTTCATAGAGCTCATTAAATAAATCATGATCATTGACTGAATGAATCAAAACGAGGTTGCGGACAGATCTAGTCGTCTCACGTTTGACACTTTCATTTTCGTTTTGATACGTTACTACAACTTTTCGAATATTGCCATCATCACCAACGACAACATCTTTGACCATACCGTACTTGTAACGTTTCGTGAGTGGGGAATCGACTTTGGTGAATAACACAACGTCACCGATTTGCAAGTTGCGTTCATGGCGAAACCATTTTGTTTGCTTCATGAGTTTGGGAACGTGACATTCGAGCCAGTTTTCGAACCAAGCATCATAGATTTTGGAGTTGGCTTCAAGTTGCTTCATTGGGTTGCAGGTTTTGACAAAATCTCCTGAAGGACTGCGTTCGTTGTTGCGCCCAAGTATCAAGCGATTCGGTGTTAGAAGATCCATGGTTTCTGTTTCAGTGATGTTTCCAACGAGCAGTGGTAAATCGTTGATTGAGTTTGCAATGACTGATCCAAGAGTCTCCCATTGAATGATTGATAACCTCTCGTTGTGGGCTATCTTTTCGATTGACAAGTTTACTTCCCGGATTTTACGTTCGACTTTCCCATTGACGTTGTGAGCTCCAACTGGGCACGTTTCGAACTCAACTTTTCGATCCTTGAAGAGTGTTGATTGAATGTTGGTGAAGCTCATTCGGATGTCTTGGTTGCTTTTGACGAGTTGACTACCTTCGTCGCAGAATAGCTTCTTGGGGAATCCATACCTCGAGGAAAATCTTGTGAACGATTGGATGAAAGAAGGCGATGAATAGTCGTCCATAACGTTGATGTTGACGGCCGAAGTTGAACAACAACAATAGATAACGAGCCAAATTTTGACGGTTGCTCTTTTGTTGATTGGTGAGTACGATCTGTATGGACCACTGAGATCCACTTGAGTTTGATAAAATGCTGGTGCGATGGTGAGCGAACTGCTTGGAATTGGACCCATGATGGCTTCGACTGTACGTTTCTCGATGTAGCGACATCGTTCACATGATCTTTTAATGGTTTTGACCAGGATTCTCCCTTCGATAATAAACACCTTCTTGAGTAGACGACGAAGTGTTGCTTCAATACCATCATGTTTCGACCAGTGAGATTCGACGGCAAGACTGTACGCGACGGGTGAGTGGCGATCGATGACCGGTACACAAAACGTTGATTGAGATAAGTCGAGCATTGCATCTGTGAATTTTCCTGCTATCGTGACACCATTGTTTGGAAGGATTCGTCCTTTGTACGTTAGAATGCCGTCCTTCAAAGTAGAGATTGGTTCGTACTTCCTTGGGTTGACGAATTCAATGACTTCACGAGTTGCAAGTTTGAAGAAATAACGTTCAGCAAGTTGAATTTCGACTTCTTTGAGATGAGGAACATCAGATGTTGTGAAGAGTAACATGTTATTTGAACGAAGCTTTGATCTCAGGTTGTTGAAATAGCGGTATACGTAGCCCATTACACGAACGACATTGCTGAAGGATTTGGCGTTGGGATCGATGAGATAGGATGAGAATCTGTAACGTTCTCCAACTTCTTCTGGGATGACGGATGTCACATGATGAGCGTAAACCTCTTTGTTGACTTCTGATAATTCCTGATCGGTGAGGCGAAGTTCTTGAGCTGTCATAACTGGGAAGTCCTTGGATTGTTGAAGCATCCAGTTGTGACCATTGATCCAGGTTGATTCGTTGTTGACGTCTTCGATGGTTGCACCTTTGCGTGTACCGATATCAGCTATCATCTCTTTGGTTGGAACGTACTTCCATTGGTTCTTGGTGGTGAAACGAAGACTTTCGACGACACGATTTCGTACCCACTGCTTCAAGGGTTTCTGGTCGTTGTCCAGCCAGTACAAAACGATTTGACTGTCCGTGAATTTCATTGACGATTGGTGCCATTTGTCGAGTGATCGCTTTACGATTTCTCCAGTGTGTGTGTTGATAAGAGCAGCATATAGTTCTCCCCTTGGCTGTGACATTCCTCTTGGTACTGCCCTGGTTCTTGAGAAGATGAGTTGACATGAGTGTTGACCATTGGTTCTGAGAAAACGAGCGTAGATAGCGACGCAAACCATAGATGAGCTTGCATCGCCAAAGTCGAGGGTTTCGATTGATAAATTGACGGCATCGACAGGTACTACTGCACGGTTGAATTTGAGGTTTCCAGCCTCTTGCATCAGTTGAAAATTTGACTCCCACAACGCCCTGAGTGCGTCTGGTATGACATCGTCCCAGTCTAGTTTGCGGCGGACGAGGTCTTGAAGGTCGATTTTCATAGATGCGATGAGTGGTGACACTTTGCCAGTCAGGTCAAACATTTCGGCCACTTTTGATGCACAATGACGACGTGTTAACTTGGATGGAATAACATTGACTTGACTCGTTGGTTTCTTTCCTCGAGATTTTTTCGCGAAATTCAGATCACCAATGTTGAGTGAGACCATGTCTGATTTGACGTACCATTTGAATCCAGCGATGTGAATCATCTCTCCAGTCTTCGCTCATGGTGGTTGGAGGGTCTTCGCCTGAGAATACGAATCCCTTAAGGTTGAAGCCACCTCGATTGATGACATGTTCGAGTTGATCTGCACGGCTGTAGGCGGTTTGTCTATCTTTTTCACCGGTGAGACAATCATCGACGTAAATATCACGTTTGACGATCTCTTCAATTTCAGGGTACTCGTCTTTTGAGATCTCTGCGACACGTCGAAGACCATATTCGGCTTGGTTTCCTGAAGATTTAACCCCATAGATGAGGGTTTTGATGACTTTTTGTTGAGGGATTTTGGATGGATCCAGATTTGGTTGCCAAATGTAGCGTTGATAGCACCGGTGAGATTCGTCCAATCGGATGGTATTGTACATCTTTTTGATATCTGTATGCATGGCGATTGGGTGAATGAAAAAACGGATTAAGACTTCTTGAAGCTTGTTGAGCGTATTCCTCCCTTTAGCAAGAAGATCGTTTAGACTATATCCTGATGATGTTGTTGATGATGCATCGAAGACGATGCGACAGGGGGTGCTGATCGAGTTGCCCTTCCACACTGCTCTCCATGGGATATAGTGATGGCATTGATGGTCGTTGAGCATGTTTTGAGTTGATTTTGGTAGATTGCTGACGTAATCGACGTAACCGAGGCTCTGTAACTTGGACTCTGACAATAGGATATCTTGTTTGTCGTTCTGATTAGATGGTTTGTTGAGTTTTCGTAGTTGCTGACTAAAGACTTTCATTGCAACGTCTTTGTTGTTAGCTAATCTGATCGATGGATCTGCGATAAATGGTAGAGTAGCTGTAGTTGTTCGAGTCTCAGGATCGATTGTGACGGATGAGTTGATCAATGATTGCTCGATCTCCTCCCTAATGCTGATAGCTTCAACTGATTCATCGTGTTTACATTGGTTGCAGTTACGACAATTTGGACAACGATATGTGATCTCACTGCCTGCTCCTTCGACTTCCTCAAAGACTCGCATTGATGTGGATAGGTGAGAATTGAAGCCAAGTAATGGAACGTGAATGTCAGATGAATGATTTTGAAGTGATCGATAGGTTGACGTGAAGTTGCAGGATGCATGAAACGGACTGAAAGATGGGTGAGGTCCACCGATGACACCTTTTCCTCCACTTGCACTTGTGAAGGATGATTCGAATATTGAAAGTCCTGATGGCATTTGATAAACGATTTTTGGAAAATATCTCAGGTATTTGATACCAATCATCATATGAACGTTGCCACCTATTGATGATGGAAGCTTTGGAAGATGTTTTGATGAATTACTAGACTTGGAATAAGATTGGATGATGTCTTTTTCTGCTTCGGCGAGAGAAAACGTTGGGAATGTTGATGTGATCTGAGGAATGCATGGGCCATTTAACGAGGCTGTCTTCCCATTGCTGAGTGGAATGTTGACGACGTAACGACCAAGTGATGATTTTGTGACGCTGTTCCCGACACCACCGAGAATGATTGGTGCAGACGAATCCTTGATGGCGTTAGGTCCAAGAAGGTTGATTGCTTTTTCGCTGACCACAAAGTCAGAGCAGCCACTATCATAGAAGATAAGCAGCTTATGTTGATTTATGAGGACTTCCTGGAGCATGTAGATACCCCTATCTCCATTTTGATCGTTAGATTTAAAGGATTCTGCGTGAAATGACAAGCTTATGTTTTTCGTAAAGCTTGGAAGATTTGGATTTTTGAAGAATCGTTCTTTGAATTTCTCTAGAAGTTCGACGTTGGCTGGTTCATCCTTGTGCTCGTCGCAGACCAAGACGTGTTTTCGTACAGGATATTTTCGATGCGATGCATTAGGACAAACGAAGTCGTGCTGGCATTTACCATCCTTGTGCTTTCCAGATCCGATTGCTGCACCTGGGAAGAGACATTGAAAGCAGTATCCTTTTGTTTTGAGAAGAGAGAGTCTATTTGCAGGTGTAAGTTCAGCAAATTTCTGACAGGTGTAATATTGAACCAACTTAGTCTTGCCTGGGCCTGACGAGGCAACATGATCACTTTCACCAGCTGGGGTGTCACATAGAGCACACATAGGATTCGAGGTATCAGAGGACACATATGAATTAGGAAAATGCCCATACCTCTTATCCTTGGTGTGTTTGGATGAGTCCTTAGGTTTGTTGCTGTCGTTTGATTTGGGTATGCTGTCTCGAATGAGAAGTTTCTGCTCATTGATTCTTCGTTCCTTGGATAGGAATTCGATCAATGATGTCCAAGTCTCTTTGGGGCTTAGGTTGTCATCACAGATACTTGTAAGAAATCTGGTTGATCTGCCATCACCGAGAAGGTTCTGTATGTGATTGAGACAGTCGCCATAATACAGGTGCTCTTCGATGTCATGTTTCTTAGCTAGAGCTGCCATCTCCTGCATCATGCTGATGAGTTGACTGATGCCAGATACGAGTTTCTCTGGGTTCTTCTTGGAGATTTCGAGTGACTTGAGTTGGCTGATCTTTTTCTTGAGCATCATCCTGGTGTCACCGAATGCTTGCTCGAGACGCTGCCATATGTCGTCGATCAATTCAAGATTCTTGACCATGGTGTATGCTGGATCAGCAAGATAGTTGTTGATTAAGAGGTCTGGTAAGTAGCTCTTAGGAGTTGATGACAAATGAACTTTTTCAAAGTTAGAGCGAAAAGTATAAAAGTCGGTTTTGGAATCATATCCTGCGAATTTTTCGAGATGAATGTTAAGTTTGTTACGTTTAAACTCTGAATGGACGTCTAGTTCTCGATTACTTATTTCATTGTTCAGGTTTTGGATAAATATTTGACGTAAAGTGTCTAATGCAAAAAATCTCTCACCAAGTTCTTGAATAGTGGCTTTAATCTGCTCATTTGAGGTGGTTATTTGAAGACATTCTTTGTATGCTTCTGAAACTTTGTTGAACTTGGTTTCGTCTGATTTCATTTCCTTTCTCCAGTTCAGTAGGTCACTGGATACTGAATCAGCTGGGATACGTTTAAACTTAATTTCGAGTTCGTCGATAGATCCCTGGGCCAATTTGATGTTGAAGTTGAGAGTCTGTTCCTTGTGGGCGATGAACTCATCGACTCTCTTTCTTTCCTTTTGAGCGGTGAATTTGGAGTTAAAATCCTTTGAGTCCTGAATGTAACTTGTGATCTGATCCAGAGCTGCTTTGATTGCCTGCTGGATGTCGTCTGAGATGGATTCTCCAGATGAGGTGATTCTATGTGATCGTGTACGAATCGACTTGCGCATGAGTTCGAATCTTGAAAGTAGCGATTTCAGCTCCTCTGGTTGAAGGTTCTGAAAATTGTTCTCGTTGATGAGATCTGGTATCTCCTCACACATCACCATGATAGCAATGCGTTCCTCGTTTGTTGAGGTGAACGGAGATGGTGGAGGTTGTGACTCCATGACTGACGTTTTCGGACTGCTCGGTTGAATGACGCGATAAGTCCTGTGATTGATTTGACTGAAGGAGTGTGACTGCACCAGTCGAGTGAAGCTCCTTATAATTGATACGAGTGGTCTTCCTAAGCACTGACATGCGTTAGAGACTAGTAGTATTGATTGAGTAAAGGATATAAACGAATCAGCCCTCTCTGAAGCGAAGTGTCTGATTGAAGGTTGAAGCGAGGCAAAGCAAGGCGTCTGTTTGAATGTTGTGCACAGAAAATAACTAGAGATTGTTTGGAACTTTATGATATGATATGTTCAAACTGAAAATTAAAAATAATCACAAAACTAAGTGACAAAATATTGACGAAAAATTATCCAAGAAATTGAAAAGTATTTGACTAGAAATCTTGAAAAAATATATCAAAAATAATCTGCCTGAGCCAAAAAGGCTGATGAAATGAGAACAAAACAGGAAAAGACAAACGGCAGAAAACAACGTACCAGGTAGCCAGTATGTATAAAAACTGTGAATATGTGCACAAGAGTTGAGAAATGAATGTATTATGATGCAACCTCACTCATAGCTTGATTGATGAGTTATGAAAAGTCGAGAGAAAAATACGCCTATTAAATAAAAATCAAATACTAGATAATTGCCCTTGTGTGAAAAACTAAATTATACAGTAAAAATGTTACAAAAGAACTTAAATTGAATGCGTGAAGTTAGTTGTAAAGAGACACTGAATAAACGAAATGACGTTGACATGAACAAAAGAAACGTAAAGGACATAGAATTAAATTTTTTGTCCATTTTTACATGAACATGCATTACAGCGCTAGAGATTAAAAATACTACGAAGAAGAAGGTTTTTAAAAAGTTTTAAAGCATGCAGAAAAAATACTTATAACGTGATTATCTCACGATCTAAAAAACGTTTGAAAAAACTGAAACAAGAGTTGCTACTTCATTTTTTAAGATAAACAGTATTATTTGAATAATCTATTAGACCTTGGGATCCCTTTAAGCTCTTAGCTTGCCTAGCTACATGCTGATATGCAAATACATGGAGTTCAGTGACGTATCCAGAGATTTTTTGGGGATAGCATTTTCTTAGTTTAGTAACTTGCACTTAAATAAATTTTTTCATATCTCAAACAATTTCGTAAACATCTTGCATTTATGTGGAAGGCCTTAATAGAATAGAAGATTGAAGAATTTACTCTGTTTTGACTCAACGTAGTAACTGTTTGCAAGACCGTGTCCACATAAAGCGGCGCTCAAATTTTCTTCACTTCTTCATATCGAGCAAGTCTACTCCGGCGAAATTCGCTGACGAGTACAGAAATATTGACCAATCAGAAGCATTTTCACTGGGGAACATCGTGTCTGCAATCGTTAGTCAAGATAAATCATATTTTAAAGGGAGCTGGAAACTAAGATGCTTTTTAATTTCATTGAATAACACGAAAACGAGTCCTACTATTACCACCTATGTTTTGATATTCTTTCGTTAGGTGAACAAAGGAATTCGTATAACGAAGGAAATTTCAAAATTACCTTAGCAATGGTGGTCGTTCTCCCTAGCAACAACGAAAAATCACTTAATATACCTCAGTGATTTGCTGTCAATTGAGCACCAACGTACAGCATGTTTTTAAACAGTATCTACGGGTGCAATTAAAATCACGTCTTAACTAACTAACTAACTCAAGGAGCGTTATAGCGAGCGCTAGCGCGGATCACGAGCCTCATAATGACAAGACTGGGAATCGTACGCCTCAACTACCAAATAACCCTTTTGCACGTGCTATTTACCGCACACCTGGCAATTTTTTCATTGACAAGACTGCAGATGATTTTCCAGATGATTTCCCTATCTGAATTGTACCTTAAAAGCCACCTATTTATGCTAAACTGTGAGGCTACCAGAACTAATTCATGAATTCTTGCGATTTTTTTTCTTTGCTTTTACCTAGTGTGTAAATAGTTAATAAGACCAGGGACGTATCCAGGGAGGATTTGATACCGGTAGACTGGTATTGGCACCCAAACTCTCGCGCCCAAAAAAAGAAATTTTGGGAATTTTCAACTTTGAATATTTTATGTAAAAACAATCTTTTAACGGTTATTTAATCTTATTTCTTACCAACCTTCACATATAAGTCGTTTTATGCTATGATTTACTCCCAAAAACTTCTATAAAGCAGTCAACCCTCCATCCCATTTTGCTGTTGGATTGACATATCAACTTTTGTTTTTCGGTCATTACTTCGTGCCCCATCTTCCACGCGTGCAAAAAATAAATTTTGTTTACTCTTTTCAGTAGATGCAAGAACAAAAATTAGTAATAATGCATGGTTTCTATGCGAAGGATGAAATGGGGTACAGTACTTATATTCCAAAGAAGACTATTTAACTAATTTTTCTGGCGAATAAAAATATTTACTATCGCATTCCTCCCTTCCTCTTGAAACACTTCCAGGTTTGAGTGTTCATTATAAATTCCACCATAGAAACCGGGTGACTTCTTGAAATATCATTTCCCGCGTTGTGATGACACCTGGTCGTTCAAATTGAATTGAAAAGTCTCTTGTTTGGATTTTATTAGCTTTTTGAATACACAATGTATGTACCGGTATGCCCAAAAAAACTCTGGATACGCCACTGAAGACAGCTTTAGCATACTGTTTAAGGAAAGAATATTATTGTTGTTATGGAGTTACATCATCTGCATATACAGTGCAGCAGTCTCCGTGTGAAAAGGAAGTACTTTCTCAGTTTTTTTGGGCGTAATTTTTTGGGTGCCCATAGCGTTCAAAGGCTATCGAATTGTGCCTGGATAGGTCCCTGGAGTTGAATTACATTCAGCGTTCTTGTTTAGCAAATTATAATCAACTGTAATAATTGTTCTCCTCGACTTTCTACCCTATACATAATTTATATTATTTCTCCTAGGTAGTTGATTTGTTGAATCAAGCTCAACTGTCATCGGTGGAAGAAAAACTGAACTGTTTAAAGCAGGTATCTCCATTTAATATTTAATCAGGCAATCTGAACCTTCTGGTCAATTCTAGTGTGAAGATTTGTTTCTAAAGATCAGTTATAACTTTTAACTGTATCTATATATTAATAGCCGATTCTCCGTTTGTTTGTTTGTCTGTAAGTCACGCAAAATGGTAGATTGAGTTGTGAGAGTAATTACTTTATTTTGCGCGACGCCAGTACTATTGTACTGTTGTACTTAATCGAATGCGACGTTAAGGGAAAATTATCTCCGTAACGAATAGGGATAACATTTTTTGGGGTCCGCGATACAGGCAATAGGGTGACGAGAAATTTGGATCTAATTTTTTTTGGGGACGGGTCTATGACGTCATCAAAATTTTTGATCAACAATATCTCCGTAACGGTTGGTCGTAGCAAAACGATCCCATACATTTTTTTGATCAGTTTTTTGAGCTCTACAACATAGGCACACTTATTATTTCCAATTCCCTAATTTTATTTTTTGTGAACTCAACGCAGGCTGAACATGGGCGGCGAGCGATGCCGCCTTGGCGGCTAGTTCTATTTATTTCTCATGGTTATGCATTGGTTTGTAATTATTGTAGGTACAAGAATTAATAGTCAATAAAGACCCAACTTTGCTAGATAATTTTTTGGATGTAAGTCTATTTTGTTAATTTTTTTATTGCAATTGGTTGATATACTAAATACTTAGTGGTTGTTCAAACTTTTTGGTGGTTAAACAGTAATGCTGAGTGATGAGACGGAAGACCTTGGTATTTGTAGATTTAGATCATATTCTTAGAAATGTTTTTGAAGACTTGGACTCCTTCATTTGTATACCTAATTTCTTTAAGGAAATTCTGATATTTCAACAAGATCGCTCAGCAGATGTTCGAAAATTTGTTGTTTTATTCATTGAAGAATCATGGTAAATAGATTTCATTTTGCCATTGATACCACAGCTCTAACATCTTTTACATATATATATATATAAGAAGAATATAAAAGTGGATGATTAATTCAAATCCATATCATTTTTATGCTACATAGTGTTTAATGCATTAGTTTTCATCAGTGTATTTATGCCTGATGAATGCTCCATTCAGGTAGAGCATTTTGCTTAGTTACTAAGATAATAGAAATAGGTCTGATTTGTATGTGTTCCATTAAAAAATTTTCATCTTGATGTCATCTAGTGTATTTTTTGCCAGCTAAAGAGCATATCTGAGATACCTTGGTTTTTAGTAAGAAGGATACAGATTTGTTATCAAAGACTATTGGCTGCTTATCTTATTTGCTTGGTGATGAAAATATTAATGTTGTCAAGAGAGTTATGCTGGCGTGCAATTCCCTTTATAAGATTGGATTGCAGGTAACTTTTTTCATTCATACCCAAAAAATATATAATATGTACAAACATATTTTTTCACTTCATTGGTTCAAACAATGTTGAATGTACTTTGTCCATGTGGAATAATTTGCCTTCATGAGCTGAGTGAAAACCAGGCAGCAATTTGCCTTCATGAGCTGAGTGAAAACCATGCAGCAATTTGCCTTCATGAGCTGAGTGAAAACCATGCAGCAATTTGCCTTCATGAGCTGAGTGAAAACCAGGCAGCAATTTAAACCACTTGTAACTGTAACTAGTTGTAGATATTTGAAGCAGTGTCACTTGCAGAAATCTTTAGCGTAAAACACCTCTCACTTGGAACCTTTCAAGATACGATGTATCTTCTTATTAATGGAATAAACTTCTATTTTAGTTGGTTTGCAAAGTTCGTACTATCAAAGAAGATCTTCGTCAAATGTGGGAGGTAATAGTTAGATTATTTTATGTTTTTCATTCTATATACAATATATGACAATGCTAACATCAAGTTTATCAAGGCTTTTTTTGGAAAACAAAGATTTAATGAATCATATTCTTTATCCTGTGTTTAAGAGTATGACAGAGTTAAAAAGACAAATTTGTGGTATGATAGAATCAGAAAATGATGGGTAAGCATCCCATTGAAAATATTCTTTCATTTCCAAAAGAATCTGGTAAATACCTTTTTTTCCCTATCAGTGTTGTGGTAGTATCATGTGATCACAAAAATAGTACTGATTATATAATGCGAATACAAGTTCAATATCACAAGTGCCTCGTATTAATCATTAGTTAGTTAAGCTTCTAAAAAATGAAACCTTTTGCCTGCATTCTTATCTGTATTTTCTCATATGTTGTTGACGTCAGAGTGCGAACCCATGCCATTAAGTTTATGGAGATGTTGATCATGGTTCATTCATTGCAATCACAGTCTGATGAAAACCAAAAGAATGATATTTCATTGGATATTGTATGTTCAAATAAAACATTGCTGTTTTTTTTCTTGCTTGATATTCTCAATGTGGTTGTTAGTTTGTTGATGAAAGTATGAAAGATGTTTGTTTGTTAATTTGTTTTGTTAATTTGTTTGTTAATTCTCTGCTGTTTTTTTTAGGTGCCAGTTAACCACCCACTTGTAAAATATGAAGAATTAGTGGATGAAGGAATGACAACTTTAGAAGCTTTGCTGGCACTTTGTGCATCTTCTAACATATCTAGTGTTAATTTGATGGCTGTGTTAAGTTCATTGGCCAGTATTGGGAAGCAGAGGCCATTATTTTTGCCAACAGTTGTTCAATCATTTGAAGCATTACATGGTATGGTTTCATTAGACTAGGATTAATGGGATTATTTTTTGAAGATCACGAATGCATCTGAAAATTCCAATATGAAGGCTTCTTGTTAGGCAGGATCTTTAACCAATATTGTTATATAAAAAAAATTGGAGCATTCCTTTTAAGGATAGTCTCTAACCTCTAAACACATGTTCAGTTTTTATGAAATATCTCAGATACTTTCATTTTTTCCCCTGTAAGAGTATACATTTTCTGAAAGCTAAAAAAACTCTCTATCAATCTATCACATTAATTTTAATAAAAAAATAAACTCCAAAAAAGAAAAAAATTATTGAACGAATTTGACTTTTCCTGCTTTATTCGAGCTCCAAGTCCCCTCAGCCTCATCCGTTTCTTGTGAAAGTTATATCCACGTGATCCTCATCATGTCGCTAACAAAACCTTGCCTCACTTTTTTATCAAAACCAATAGATCTTTCACAATCATCGTTTAATCATTGTTCATATACTTATGGTCGTATTTACGCATGGTCTGTCTCGCTTATTCATAAATTTCTCAGCTGTTACTAAAAATTAGACAAAAGTGGGGCAAGGTTTTTTTTCCTAAGATCCCATTGGTTCGAATGAACGTCATTCCGTCGACATTGATTGATGTGTAGGGGACTTGGAGCTCGGCAAAGTCAGGATAACAGTGAAAAAAATATTGTCAAGTAATCGATGATTTAAGTTTTTTCAAAGATCAAACATGTTTACATAATATCTGAAAAAAAGAAAAATAGGAATAAAGATCAGCAACTTTTATTGAATCTTGGCAAAAGATCACATGTTTTGAACAATATTTAAAAAATGCTGAGTAGAACACAAAAACACATTTTTTGGAAAAAGTGCTTCTAAATTTAAATTTTTGACTCCAGAAACTTAATCTATAATAAAAATTGCATAGGAAATGGCAAAAAAATTTTTTGCTATTTTTTGAGCAAATAGGTTGGAGACTATCCTTAAAGGTTTTTCATTTGATAATAAAAAATATTATTTCCAATTTAATCTGCATTTGAAATGTGGGTAAAAGATGTAAATAAATTGGAAAGAAAATAACCAGAAGTATTAAGCTCAAACACTTTGAAATGATTTTTTTATTCTTGCAAGTTCAGAAAATGGAAAAACAATGATAAGCATGGTTTTGTTTCTATGGTGATTCTTTTTTCAGCTAATCTTCCACAAACATTATCTACTTCTCAAGTTAGCAGTGTTCGCAAAAATTTGAAGGTAAAAAGTTTTTATTGAATGAAAACACATTCATGATCCTGTGGACTGGTAATTAGTAAATTTACTAAATTTGTTTGTTCTGAAATATCAACATTAAAAGATTTGTTTACAATAATTCAATTAGGCTATACACAAGTGCTTGAAATGTAACATGATCATTGCTGTCCCCCCAAAAATAGCCTCCGACTTCAAAATAAAACAATCTAACCAGTCTAACCTTAAATAATAAATGGTCAAGAGATAATTTTGGAAGAAGATTTCAAATAATTTGAAATCTGCGCACATATACATTTGACTAGATTTGAATTTACTAATATTTTTTTGTCACTGGTTCAAATTTGTGGATCTGGTTTTCTTTGTGATTCAGTTGTTTTGAAATTCCACCTACATTGACCTGGCTTGGAATGTTATTTGTAATGATCCTCGTCTTTTGATACATTTTTTAGCTGTGTCACTATTCTTCCATTGAATTCTTTTTAAAAGAATTTGCACATACTATGAAGTGGCTAAAATCTACTTTATATATACCCATATCAATTCTTCTCAATTAATTTAATTTTTTAAGTTTTTTTCCAATGCAATTGTTAAGAACTTATAAATATTGTGTATGTATTACTATGTATTTTTGCTGGATTGTAACCTGCACATTTGATCTATGTCTACATTATCAACTCTTTCTATATAGTCATTTAGGGGAAAGTGACTTTTCAGAAAAAAAAAGCTGCTCTTGATTTTAAATGTTTTTTGTTGTGAGAAAAAATAATTGGATATGCTTTATCAACTATTTAACAACTATTTTTTCAATTAATGTTTAAAATTATTGCTCCGATTTTTCATAATTTATACTTCAAAATTCACAACCAAATTATTTGTAATATCAACTTCATGTACGTAACTCGACTTCCTTTTGCCATTATAACCCCATGGTATGCTATTATATCAATAGATGTGCCGCGTTTCACATAGCTATCAGCACTGTTTTAAAATCATCCAATAAATATTACATCATAACCGTTATGCCGTATTACCGAAATTCATGCGACTTTTTTCCCTGCCAAAAAAATTATGCTATGGGGGAAATATGCTGCAAAGTTTTTTCACGTTAAATGCCCCCTTGGGAGGTTCCCAAGAAAGAGCATTCAAATGAACGTTTCCACTGTTGCTGTAATAAAGGAGAGAAAAAAAGACAATTATAATCAGATTACAAGATGTTTTGTTTACGAAGAATTTCTGTGGTGTGGAAACCAGCCTTTATATAGTTTTACAAGATGTTTCACCTATGAAGTATTTCTGTGGTGTGGAAAATGGCCTTGATCATTCTCTTGGACTGTAGTTATCGATAATAAAGATAAATAAAGATTGCGTCTTAGAAAAGACGTAACAAACAATGTGCATTTTTTTCCCCAGTACTGCGGATTTTTTCTCCGATTTTCAGGGAAAAAAACTGCACAATCGTTCTTACTTTTCTACAAAATAGATGTATGCATATGTTAAAAAGATATACCAGTAATTTGTTGTAACATATATGTATATACTTATATCCAAAGATTTGGTACTTTGAATGATGCTTGGGTGATGCCTGAGAATATACAGAATGAAGTATGCTTTTTCATTCAATTCTAAAAATTTCATGTTTGAGACTAAGAAGTCATGAAGAATCAAAGTTTAAAAACTGCCTTCAAAATAATCATAAAATCTTTAAATTCATTTCTGGTTGGTTGTTACGATCATGTATTTTTAACAGCATTTGATCGAGTTTCAAAACTGCTTTTGTCAAAATCTCAATAAACCGAGGCGAGGTTGTTTGAATAGGTTAATAAAAGTTGTAAGTCCTTCTCTTTTTATACGTCCATGATTTGATCAATCAAACTTTATAATTACTTTTTCTAAAGAATCACAATTATAAACATCCAACATATTCAACAGAAATTTTGACTTGTAAAAATATTAATAATGTTGGTTAACAGACAATCTACAGAGAAGGCTTACAATGCATACTTGAAAATAACTTAAGCATGTGTGCATGCTTGTCCTGAAAAGACTTTAATATATTCCTTGCTATTTCTAACCACTTTTGGCTCTATCAAAAGTTACTATTTGGTTGCTTCTCTTCTTAAAGGAGAACTAACGAATGATAACAAGTTTGGATTATTTTGTTCATCATTACCTGAATATGAACTGTGCGAAGTTTTACGGCTTCATTTGATTTAGTTCTGGATATATTTACAATCAAAGAGCTCAAACGGTCATCCATATGATAGATTATAAAGAGGCATCCTGTTTCTTAATTTTTAAACCTTGTGACGTATTTATGCGACCATCATTTTGTGAATGAGTGAGAGAAACAAAAAGAGGATAAGTAAAATTATTAATGGTAAGATGAATTAAAAAGCTGAGTATAGTGAAAGAAATCTGTATTTCTGCCGTTTTATAATTGAGTTAGCCTGTAGTGTCATAGATGCCAGAAAACGTACAATATAATTTAATAATATAATCTAGAAAATCCTAACGACTATTTCACATATATCAATGTTTATTCACAAAGCAGTATTTTGGATCAATCATAAAAAGCCTAACTGATATAATAAAGTTGCAACTTGAGTCTGTCTGAGTACTCTTGTTATGGTAAGGTGAATTACATTATTTTTTCCATGTTCCATGAACTTTTCTTTCAAATCATTAATTATTCATAAAACAAGGGCCGGCTTTAACTTTAGGAAAACATTCCTACATCTTTTTAACAATGCACAGAATAACAACTTCTTGTGCTCCTTTGCCCAAAGATTCATGATAATGCGACCAAGTGTTATAATTTCAATTTGCTGTAAATCGATTATATACCTTAAAAGAACAAACTGCACTGTATAATTAATTCTTCCTCTGATAAAGAAAAATTAAAAAAAAAACACTCCGAAAGTGTAAACCAAGTTTAACGAAAAATCCTTGAAGCATAAAATAACTGTCTACTGAAAACAAAGACATAAATGGATGTAGTGAAATTGTAAATGGTAAACATATGACATAAGTAGGTACTGCAACAACTTTTTATGTTGACGAGAAAATGAGAAACAGATGTAATTACAAATAATTACGATACAAGTATCTTACTTATTATGAATGACTTGGAATTTGTTGAAATTATTCTATATACAATGATGAAGAACATGATCCCCCAAGATCGACTTAGTTCAAACACAATGTTTTGAATTCTTCATGCTCCGTTATGCAGTCCATATTGTTTGATATCATATTTTGCAAATTATCAAATTCCTTACAGCATTTAGTTACATTTGCAAAGAGTATCACAGCGGTTTTTACAGTTGCACCAGTAGTTTAAATTATTCTGCTAGAATGAAGTTCATTATCCTCATCCTTATTATTTTCATTTCCTGTTTATATTCTTTTCATGGACATATGCATAATTACAGCAGTAATAAACTCAAGAAACTGAAGATTGAGATAAATCCTGGCTGTTTAAAAACAGGAACTCAAATCAGACAATATTTGCATTAATACGTCACCAGTTAGAAGTTTTATTACAAGCCGTGTTGGCTTTTGTAATGTAATGACGACGAGCGTTAATGAAATTACTGATTTTTAGGGGGTGATTCTGGACCAAGAGAGACCGCTAGGGCAAATATTTTAATGCAGAATTATTTCTATAATATGAATGAATTTATTTAGTTAAAAAAAAACATACACCAAGATTTTTTCGTTAGTTCTCCTTTAAAGAAAGTATTCAAAAGAAAATCAATATAGCCATGCCCTGGCATCCATTCTCCTTGTTTATCTGCAGCATTGATCACACTAATGCAGAACAAGTCTTTCAGTAGATCATCTTAACCGCAATGAGTAGTAAAGACTGAAATCACAGAGAGAATGCTCTCTTAAACCATAAGCTTAATCAATATAATTCTCCTGTTTGCTATATCTATTCACTTTTTTATCTAATAAAACTCTAACTCTCACATAACTACTGTAACTTCCGATAAAAAATAACTGACTTGAGGACACTACTACTCCAAGTAATGAAGGCTTTCGTGCAACGTTGACATGACATTGTTGCCAGTTTTGCATTTTCGGCCAAATTTGGACTTTCAATTGACCAATTTTCATATGCTGAGTTCAAATTTGACAGTCATTTTGTTGGATTTGGCTAAGGACAAAATTTAGAAAGTTCTGCAATATTCATAAAAATTTGTACAATTTGCCAGTCATTTTGCTAGATTTGACCATAATTTGTTGTATTTTTGAAACTAGATATGTATCGTTGTGTTACATCCTGAAGTCTTCTTGTTTGTGCTTAACTCTATTTGTAAACTTACCTATTTTATAAAGATGTGTATTTGTCATATTTTAAAATTGTAGTTGCAACTATTATCTGTGATCAGGCTACCTTCAGCTGGTAAAAATACTTTTTTTGTATTATTGTTTTTCTACTTCTTTGACATTGTGGATTTAAAATAAAGCGAAGTTGGTTTATTCCTTTAGAACCGTTCTTGACACAAATAGGAACATTGTTAACTGATCTTGGAGCTTCTGGTGCTGAGGTTTGTATTTCTCTCACAATATTGTTACCAACAAACTGTCATTTGTATTGATTTATATCACCAAGGCAAATATTAAATTTTTTTTAAGATACAAAAAAATTTGCCCAAGTTAGATTCTTGGAAGAAAAGGTATGGATAATAATTTCCTGAAATGTGATTTCTGAAAATTTCATATTAAGTGGAAATTTTATTAAAATTTAGGCCATCAGAAGATGTAAAGGCTATCAAGAAAAAGACAGTAAGAAATTTGTTTCAATGTTTTTTTTTGTTTGTTTTTTTTGTTTTTTTAAATGGGTTGCTCCCTGCAAGGCCGAGGCCACTACTAGGTAGAGAGTTGCAAGATGAGAAAAGGAAGAAGAGTATGAGGGAATGTTATATTTTGTTTTTCTTTCTTTGTGAATCTTTCTTTCATATTCTTGATTTTATACTTTAAGGATGAGAACACTGATGCTAGTGGCCAATTCAGTTTATCTAAAGCCATTGAGTTAACAACTGCTGATATTGTCCCGAAATTAACCAAGGAAATTGTCACTGATCTGGTATTAGTGAGTATGCTTTTTTTGCCAAGGACAATGCCATCACATTTTCAAGAAACATTTACGCCTATTGCTGCTGCGGGAAGTAGCACACAAGCTGAGCATTTGGGAAGATTGATGGCCACACAGATGACAAATGCTGGTGTTGGTGTTGGTATTGAAATAGCGAAAGAGGTACACTCTCCTCCTTTGCTGTCTTAGGCTATGTATCTTAGGCTAAGTCTTCTTATTTATTTGAGCCTCTTGTTTAAATGATCAAACACTTCAAAGAAATTATTGCTCTACCATTCGAGTTTTCTTGTTTTGTGTTTAACACGGGGATCCTCTGTACCTAACATAAGAATTCACTAATATAATTGAGTCGAAAACCATATAGAAATGTTCATTTCTTCATGATAATAGGCTGCAAATGCTGACAAAAGTCGAGTATCTAACTTGACAACAAGTCATGACTCTCCAGTAGCCTCTGTGATGTCTTCAAATCAACACATGGAGAAGATAAATATTTTGAATTCCAAACAACCACGAGCTATTAAAGGTAATTTTTTTTCTATAACAGTTAATTTAGTGCCGGGTATTCTAAACTATCAAGATTATATTTTCTTAAGAAATTGCATCAGACCTGAAAAGTGGAATTAAAATGTCTAATGAACCACATACACGTGTTCGCAAGATAAAGCCATTCCGACTGCAAGATGTCATGCAAGACTTAAAGGGCAATAAACTAAAGAAAATGTTACATTCAACATACAAAAGGATTTTGCATGCTGGTGGTATGATTTGATAACTTCTTCCTGATTTGTTCTCACAAACAGTAGTTTTAGTTTATTGGGTTGTACAGAGTGAACAAGTACATCATTAAAGTGGACAGGTTACTTTATGCGAAGGTGCACAATCTATCAGACTTCTGATGGCCTTTGGTAGTGTCCTTTCAAATTTTGAAGTGTTTGAACAAATGAAATGCTGTTAGTGAAATAACATAAATTTTCTTTTTAGGAACGTCTGCTGTTGCTAAGATGGTGAGTAATTCTGTAAAGTATTAACCGAATGAATTGCCACAACCTGATGATTGAGCGAATGAATTGCCACAACCTGATGATGTAAAAAGCACCATAGTAACAAGTATCATAGATGATTAGTGAGCATTCCCAGCTAATGTTATTTTTGCTAGAAATGGTGTGTAGAAAAAGTCTGAAAACAAGCAGAGCAGTATCAAAAATGTTGTGATATTTTTTCTCATTTGTTTTTAACAGAACTTTCCCATTAAAAATTGAAACCAGTTGTACTAGATCAACTTTGCAATAGGTCTCTCTGCTTTATGTGTTTTATGAAAATCTCTAGAGACAATTGCTAACATTTTTTCCTTTCTGTAAATGTTTGTGATGAGCAGAAATAAAAGCGCCCCAAAAAGATAATAACAATAAGATAAAGGTTCAATGAACACTCATCAGCTTCAGCTGACAGAACTTTTCATTATTTACCAGTAGAACAGTCTTTCACTTATTATTGACCTTCATTTTCAATCATATCTACATTTTTTCATGTCAAGGAGCAACATAAAATCATTGTTGGTCTTGCTATTCAGTTTTATGAAGAATTGACTGATGGTAAGTACATCTAACTTCACCTAAGTAAGTAGAATACACAGAGTCCATTAACCTTGCTGGGATAGAATTGTTTAAATTTTGCAACTTCTGCTGATATTTAACTTTGAGGATTGATATTGTAGTTGTTTCTTTTTCCTATTGCCAGAAGTTTCATTTTGTTACAGACTTAGTGGAATTTGTAATGGAAGATTTTCGAGCAAGAATTAATCTGGGAATTTTGTGGTTGTATCAGGAGTATGTTAAAGAGGAATCGCATGGAGAAGGCAGTACTAGACGAAAAAATTCACGATATTCCATATGCTTACGCAGTATTGTTGATGGAATGAAAAAACATCTAGAACCTAGAGACAAGTATGTCAGAAGGAATTTTAATATACATGAATTTTTATCAGATGACATAAATGTGAGAATAGTTTGATGGAATGTTATTTTTTAATCCAGCTAAGCTCGATGTCTTTGTAGGTTATTCACGAGGTTCATCTTAGAAGCTCCTTACCTCACTGATAATGTTAGGAGAATTATCAAGGACTATTGCATTGATGCTGTAAGTGCTTGTCTGCTTTCATAATCTTCTTATCTAATATATCTAGTTGAGGATTTCTAAGTACAATAGCTCAAGCAATCAACAACTTTATTATTTTATAAATGCTTTAGGAGAGGATAATGGTTGGATTTTCTACACTTCGAGAACTGATCAGCAAAACACCAGCACAATGTCAAGACTGGTTGCAATTACTGCTTGAATTGACCACAGCCGAAACAGAACAAGTAAGCATCTTCAGCAGTTCAGTCATTTTCTGTGAATGTCTCAGATCAACTGAACTATTCATACTGAACAGGTCCTCGATCCATTGAACAAGACAACTAATCGATTGAACCAGGTCAACTTATCAATTTTCTAAATAAATAGGTTCGTGTACAAGCTATACATTCCGCCAAAAAGTTGCACAGCAAACAGGAGTTTTCTGAAGCAATAGAGGTACGATTTCCTGCTTACGACACGTGTCACCTTTACACACAATGTTACTCTATTCGTCTCGTTTGTAGGACTTCGCATTACACAGTTTGCAGCAACTTCTTCTTGACGTTCCACCAGTGAAGGAAACATCATCTACAGACGATAAGATTGGTTTGTTCCTATATCTTAAAATCATTTTTTGCCCCTGTTTGACGTCAGTATGTCCAAAAGGTTATTTGGTTACAAATTTGTGCGAGAAAGCTTCAAAAGAAGCGGCAAATCGTTTTTCAGTTACTGTATGCTCTAGCATAGGAATTTCTACTGTCTTTTTAGAAGTTCAAGCAGCGTTGGAATGGACTGAAGACTCTATAAAAGCTTACCTTTATCTGTATCTAGCTTTGTTGCCTACTAACCACAGTCTTTTTTTGAAGTAGGTCCATTCTGTTTATCTCCTTTACTACCTCATACAATTACGATTGCTTTGGGAAGTTCTATGTTAAATAGCTGTGAGAGTATTTAGTTGTTACTGAAACCCTTTTCATATTTAATTAATTCTCTTAATTTTTCTCATTCTCAAACTCTCACAATTTTCTTGGTTTTTTTTTCAATTGTGATTTAGTTTGGCCGAAGTGTATGTTGATGCACAAGCAACTATTAAAAGGACCATCTTGCGTCATCTCGAACATCCGGTAGTTTTTGTTGTTACCTTAGCGAAATAGAATGACAGTCTTCCTTTATATTCTTCTTCTTTCATCAAGGTTAGGGCAATTGGAATGAACTCACCCGAGTTACTGCGTCTTGTAGAACATTGTCCTTCAGGCGCAGAAACGTTAGTAACAAGAGTTCTGCATATAATAACAGATAAAAGTATGAAAATAGTTTGTTCGGTATGAAATCTCTCGCACTCACACCACTACAACCTGTATTTTTATGACGTAGACTCACCATCTCCAGATTTGGTCCTCAAAGTTAAAGACTTGTATCAGAAGCGAGTATCTGATGTTCGCTTCCTTATACCCGTTCTTAATGGTCTCAGTAAACAAGAGATTATCGAAGTTTTACCCAAACTTATTACACAGACTCCCAACGTAGTCAAAGAAGTCTTCAATCGGTTATTAGCTTGTAACCCAGGTAACGTTGTTTAAGATAAACAACAACAGTATTGAACAACTCAATTTTTGTTTGATTTGCTTTGTTTTCTTTATTTTTTAGTTTCTGCCATAACTCCACCATTATCGCCTGCTGAACTATTGGTCGCTCTACACTCCATCGAATCCAAAAGTGACGTCAAGTCGATCATGAAAGGTACGTCAGTCTACTGTCGGGTTTGTCTTTTATGTATTAAGTTTCAATTATTTTTGTTTCAGCTGTTAACGTATGTTTTGCTGAAAAACAAATTTACACACAAGAAGTTTTAGCTGTTGTTATTCAGCAATTGATGGAAATCACACCTTTGCCAACCTTGTTCATGAGAACAGTAAGTTTTCATTTCGTTATCATTCACCAGAACACAAACACTCGTTCACGAGAAGGAGGATAACATTTTCAGTGGAAACTTGGTGATGATAGTGATGTTTTCGTTGCTAGGTGATCCAATCGCTAGGCATGTGTCCTCGGCTGGTTGGTTTTGTCATGAATATCTTGTCCAAATTGATCAGTAAACAAGTAAGCTTCATCGCGTTTAATTTGTTTCTCGCTGCCCTATATATATTTACAGTTATTAAGTCAAGTTGAAGAAGAATTTTCATCATTTCAGTAATCATCTTATTTTTCAGGTCTGGAAGTTTCCGAAAGTTTGGCAGGGGTTTATAAAATGCTGTCAGGTAAGATTTTGTCGTTTCATTAATCGAACCATATTCTGTCGATTTGAGATTTTTGTCAGCGTTTTTTGTTTTAGATGACAAAACCACAATCTTTTCCTGTTCTTTTGCAACTGCCACCAAAACAATTGGAAAGTATTTTCGAGGTAAGCACTTAGATTTCTGTTGTTGTCACTTTTCAAAAAGTAATTGACAATTCTGTGTTTGCCTCAGACCAATCCAGAAATAAAAGATCAACTCACATCTCATGTGGAAAATTTAACTGGAAATCAAGTATGGATGAATCTTTAATAACTCCTAATAATGTTCAGTGTACTTCCTTTTACCAGTTCTTGCATTCTTTTAGCGTTCACATATACCGAAAGCGTTATTGCAGTTTTTTGAGAAAGCCAAAGACAACCCTACGTCATCCGAAAATGATTTGTCAGCTGCATATTCTTCTTCTGATAGTAGAAAACGAAAAAATGACTCCCAAAGTGACTCGGGAAAACCCTTGCTGAAGAAAAAGCCATCAAATCCTTCCACAGAGAAGTGCTAGTTTATCTTTCGTGTAAAAAGATCTTTGTAACCTAATTTGTAAATATCCAGAACATGTTGTTGTCATTTTTCTAACCTTTCCGTCACCACACGCGTTTCCACAAAATATGCACATGTTGAAAATTGTTCGTCTGTGTTTGATTTTTTTTATTTTTTCTTTAGACAGCTAGAACAATGTCTTTAGGGTTTTCTGGCACGTTTTATATTCTGTGGAATCTTATATCTTCAATATCCATTGTCATCATCAATAAGTGGATATTTGTCCACCACCATTTCCCGGGAACCACCCTCACATTTTTACACTTCACTTTCACTGCCATTGGCTTGAAAATTTGCGCTTATTTTAATGTGTTCAATCCAAGAAGCGTACAGGTCAGGCAGATGTTACCACTATCGATTTCATTCTGTGGTTTTGTGGTATTAACTAATCTGAGCTTAAAACACAACACAGTTGGGACATACCAATTGATCAAAGTACTGACCACGCCATGTATTATGATTATCCAACATGTGTTCTACGGGAAGACATATGAAACCGCTGTCATCTTAACACTGGTAGGTAGAATTCATCCACTTAAGATTCATGACGTCAGAAGTTTTGCCATATTTTCTTAACACTGCAGGTTCCGATCACTATCGGAATTTCCTTGAACTGTTACTATGATGTGCAACTTACCTTGGTGGGCATTGTATACGGATTTCTCGGTGTGGTTGTAACATCCATTTATCAAGTTGTAAGTCCACTCCATACTTTTCGCTTCAATCGTCTGTCTACGCAAATTCAACAGCCCTTTCCTTTTTTTAGTGGGTGGGTCAAATCCAAAAAGACCTCAACATTTCTTCAATTCAACTGCTTAACTATCAGGTAAAGTTCCTCACGCTTCTTCTTTCTAGAGTTGTATTACTCATTTTTTAAAAAAATACTGTACAATTTAGGCACCACTTTCTGCTGGTCTTCTGTTGTTCGTTATCCCTTGGTTTGAACCTGTCGCTGCAACCTACACTTTGGTGTGGCGATGGACTCTTACACCTTGGGTAATTTAGTTTATCTTTCATGTCACGAGATCGCTTTTGATAATTAAATTCCTCAGCTTTATCATTTTTTTTACCTATCTAGCTGCTTGTTACATTATCTGCTCTCGTCGCGTTTTTCATCAACCTAACAGTTTTCTGGATCATAGGAAACATGTCTCCAGTCACGTATCTTTTCTTGTCAACTACAAAATGTTTCTTGTTATCTCAGAGGTGGTCAGCCACTCACGTCCGTTTTCTTTAATATTCGTCCAGTTATAATATGGTTGGTCACTTAAAGTTTTGTGTGACATTGTTTGTGGCATACATGGTTTTTCGGAATGATTTGACTCGTCTGCAGTTGCTTGGTATATTCAGTACGTTCGTTGGTATTTTCACATATTCACAGTTGAAGTATAAAGAAAATCAAACTAAAGCGACTATCAGCAGAAACGTGTAACTATGGCAACTCCATCTTCCAAACACTTCAGTCAACCGCTTATGTTATAGTATTGGGGGAACCTTTTGTGATTGGATTGGATTGGGTTCGGGGAGCAAAAATAACTCCCAATAACGATTTTCATTCAATAAAACACGACAATACAAAATACTGTTTTTAACGAAGTAATATTGTATATTAGATAGCTTGAAATATTTAAGACAACTTGATGAAGACAACTTGATGAAGACAGGGTCTTACAAATAACGTTCACAAAAATGGCACGGAAGGATTCTCACGCGCTACTGAATACTCAGAAAGTTTCATATCCCAAACATTCTTGACGTTTGCTAACATGTGTATGTTTTTGCTATAATATTATTTTCTTCACTCTATTGGAGGCCCGGAAGACCCGAGTTATAAAATCGAGTTATAAAGTTGAGTTGTGAACTATGACGTCATAATTCGAGTTATTAACTCGAAAATTTTAATTTTCTATATTTTTTCGAGTTAATAACTCGAAAATATATTTGTCGCTTTTACTCGAAAAAGTAACTCGAAATTAAAAAAGTCAAATTTAGAATTCGAGTTAATAACTCGAAGTTGATTTTTCAAATAAATCAAATCGAGTTACTAACTCGATAGTATTATATTGCTTTAAAGGAATCGAGTTATTAAAGTTTTTAAAAATTCCTTACGATTTATCGTGTGTGCTTGATTTTCAGAATATTTTTCAAGTATGGCAAGGGATATTTTCGAAAGTTCACTGGGAATAGTGTGAGTTTTTTAAAAACGGCAAAGTAGGCGAATTTTGAGGCAAATTTTAAAAATCGTTCAATTTTTATGAAGATTTAATAGAGGAATGACTTTGTACTGTTGATTTCGAATTTGAAGGTCAACTTGTGCATAAGGCCAAATTATGCCAAATTAGGACCAAATTTTGAAAAGTTAGTAACTCGATTTGATTTATTTGAAAATTTAACTTCGAGTTATTAACTCGAATTCAAAATTTGACTTTTTTAATTTCGAGTTAATAACTAGAGTTGTAAAAGCGACAAATATATTTTCGAGTTATTAACTCGAAAGAATATAGAAAATTAAAAATCTCGAGTTAATAACTCGAATTATGACGTCATAGTTCATAACTCGATTTTATAACTCGGGTTTTCCGGGCCTCACTCTATTGAAAAGATTTGTAACAAACAACATCAATTCTAGTTTAGTGAAATTGTTGAGTTATTTTTAAGGTTACGGATGATGGCATTCCGTACATTCATATTTTAAATGTTTTCATAATCGATTTCTAGGAATTGCTTATACCAATCGTCCTCGACCGATCCATCCTCTCTGAACATCATTTCCATTGTAAATTGCAATTTTTTAAATTTTTCACCCCCAAAATCAAATTATTATAGCCAAAAACTATAAAAACTTTATAGGAGTGTCGCATTTAATCATTCCTTTCAATTTGGAATGTATAATAATCTTTGTTATAAACTGAGTGAATTTCATTTTTCAATGTTTGCAACACAATTCAAAATATCACCACAAAAGATAAACATAAACCATTTTAGAAGTGAATAAGTCTATCTTCTCAAACCTGTGTAAAAAATCAAATTTGGCGGGAATTAATATTGGCGATTCAGAAAGCCTTTTTCACATGCAGGTAAAATTTTACGTAAGCTCTTACGACTAGGACAATGTTCATTCATTTGGCGAATCTCTCGAGAAGAACCAGTAAGACAGTAACAATTGAAATACGGGAAACGTCTAAAAAATGCGACCGGTTCAGGGCTTTACCAGTAGGAAAAACTCAGAACATTGAAGAAATGTTACGTGCATAAGTATATATTGTCGATATATTGAATATTACTGAGTAGTTTCATCTAGTATAAACATCCACCAATAAGAATGAATAGATGAATACTGAACGTGCTCCCAGACATCGCTACTTTTGTTGATCTCGAATTTTGACTACCTTTACAGTGTGTCCAAGAGAAAGTGGGCACCTAATTTTCATGTTTTTCGTGTGTTTTTTTCAGTTTTTATACCAAAAGAAAGAAAATTTTCTGTTTTCTCTAAATACATGACCATTTTAATAGAAAAATTAATTTTGGGGAATTATAATCGATGCAACCATGAAAGCACGCAATTAAATCAATAATGATCAATTAACGCTTTAATAGGAGTTAATGACTCGAGTATGGAAAGTCATGAAATATTAAAATATTGTGATAAAGCAAAGTACGTTTCAAATGAACTTGCACAGTTTTTATTAATGCTTGGCAAATTTGAAGGTTGTGAGATATTTCAAAAATTCTTTTTGCGCTGTGTCAAGCTTAATCTCAAGCTTAATCTTGCGATCTATTTTACTTTTTTGAAAAATTATTTCGCCCTTTGAACGATCAAAGATTGAAGTTTGTCTCACAAAAAATTGAGTTGTTTTGCCTTTTTCTATAAAAAGCTCGTTTTTTTCATCTTCGTTTTTGTTCTTCCATTTTCATTATTCTTCCAAATATCTTTATATCACGAAAGAGTGCTTTGAAAGTGTATGAGTGTAGAGTGTTCATTTGAAACGTACTTTAGAAAACACATTTTTTTACAAACTTGAAACAGAAATCTTTTACGCAGATTTAAAAAAACTTTTTAAAATGTTTTTTTTTTTTTTGCTTAAAAAGATTTTGACAAGGCGTTGGGAATATAAAGTTATCAAATCATAATAAAAACTTAAGGTAGGTTTACAAAATGAAAAACAATCGTGCCTATTTAAAATTTTTCGTGACAAACTTATCACAACACCACCAACATCGTTTGTTTTAACGAAACATAGAGTTAATTGCTCGTTAAAAGTCTGTTTTATTGATCATTACAAAATAAACGAAGTAAAAGTAGTAATTCAAAATAATTATTCTTTTATTCTTTTTACAAATAATAACTTTTAGTTTTGTAAAGCTTGTAAATTCTACTTTCGAACAATATAAAAACCGATTGTATTTGTGAAAATTCGAAAAGTTATTTGTGTTTTAAACCAGGTTCCCACTTTCACGTAGACACACTGTATGTTGATACGATAATCACAATCAATTACGGAAATGGTATTGCCAGAGGGGCGTGTTGGGGCGTGTAGAGGTGTGTTATGCTGATGCATAATATGCTGAGTCAAGAAATTACTCAAGTATTATACATGCATATAAAATAGCTAAAAAATATATAAAAAGGTATAAAAAACAACTACTCTCGGGTGCCAAATACAAGGGGGGGGGGGGGGGGGGGGGGGGGACGCTTATTAATTTTCAAAAATTTTCACCACCAGGATGGACCTTATTAAGACCCCCCCGTTTATTAATTTTGGTGAAAGAGACAACGTAGTTGAAGAGGAGGACGACTTTCCAAATTTGTTTGACAACTTGTTTTACTAGATTAGAGACTTCTTTGTTTGTTAATATTCTTTGTTTTGTCTGTTTATATTTGTTCCTTGAATAGTTCTAAGTATGCATATAAGTACACTTGTCTCCTTGAATAATTTAAAACCCCATTTTAACGGATTTCTGCCCCAATAATGAAAAGGAGACTGTCGATAAGTCCATAATATTATGCTCAATCTGAAACTCCGAAACGTTTATTTTGCGAGATACTTTGCCATAAATTTTCTGGGTTTCGCGTTTTTTTTTTTCTCTCTCGAAAAATTGCGAGAGAGAATCAGGGTCAGTCGTTCATACGTATCTCTGTTCATACAGCTTTCCTGTAATTCGAGTTTGACGAGAAAGCAACCATGAACAATCTGTCCAAGAATTGCGGAGGTTTTAGAACTTGCGAAACGATAACGGAATACGGAAAGGCTGTTAAAGAGCTAATTAAAACATAAATAAGTCAAATGGGAAGGTTTTGCACATCAAACAGTTTTTTTTTTCTTAAATACACATCTTCACGGTAAAAAACTATTATAAAACATGCTTCTCTACATATGAACACTGCAAAAGAGCACAAACTTGAAATACAGGAAAGGTGTATGACCGAGCTGCTGATCCTTGTTGCTCTCTTTATTCGGTTTGTTTTACTGTTTTTGATACTCTACGGTGGATCATATCTACCACCTGATGTTGTGAAGTAGCATAAGGATCTCTATTGCGCATTACTTATTGCTATACTGCGCAGTCAAATCATATAATAATGAATATCCTTGATTTCAAGGAACTAGATACTTATGATGAAAATATCAAACTGTACGATTTATTACTTATTCAACATTCACCGAAATGTTTCGATGGAAGGCTGGTTTATTTCTTTCAACCGAACAAACAACACATTAATGACCATCATAATAATCGAAAAATATCTCATATGTTTCAGAGACGCTTTACGTAAAAGGTAGAACCTTATTCCACTGGTCAACTTTGGGTAGCTGGAGTAGCAGCTATAAGTCAGACCTACGTGATTATTCTTTTTGAATCTCTAGAATTCGCTCTTGGCAACTGGTTTGATGGCAAGGCGCCTCGATCGTCAACTTGCTATCTTTTGTGTATCTTGACGAAAGCATACCAATATCAACATCAATGGGCAACGTAAAATGCCGGGTGAATTGCTGATGGTGGATAGAGGAACCTTCCACATCTGTCTTCTCATCCTTCGTTTCGCCATGGATGACTATACTACGGTCACTTACTCTGATACTGATCTCTTCAGGTCGATAACCTTTCACATCGAGACTGACTTGGAATTTCTCCTTCTTTTTTTCCAGTTTCGGACCATCTACTATCTTCTTCGTTGCTTTGATACATAACACACCATCCGTTGTTATGTTCGATGTCAATGTATGAACATCAATTGTTGCAGGAATAGTATAGTTTCTTCGAAATTCGCTAGATTCAAAGCCAGCCTCACTTTCATGATAATGTTTTCCTGTAACCACCAGCACATTACCTAACAATAAAATTACTGAGTGAATATATCTTGAATTAAAACAATTGAAAGAAGTTAGAATTGTAATGACAAAAGTACAAAAACAATTGCCCACCATCAATTGCCCAACAATTTATGAGCCTGAGGTAAGTTTATCAAAGTAGATACCTTAAAGGTACTAATTTTCGCGCAGAGGCCCAAAAATGCGCGATATTTAATACCGAAACTATGCGCAGGAGGGAGTGCGCGAAAATCAATACCATATTTTAAAACCGTTTTTTCAGGTCACGGCAAAGCCGAGAACTGTTTAATTACGGCTGTGGTGGCGCGAGGCGAGGCGAAATTTTGGGAAAAAGTAGATCTCGACTGTATTTCTTACTATTATTACTTTTTTCTTCCAAATTCTCAAAATGTTTGGTCTGTAAATTATACGTACATTGTTTTCTTAAAATTCCGGCGTACTGCTACTGGCATTTGGATCGTTGAAAACAAGTGCGGACTCGAACAAATTGTGAATGTTATATATATAAAGTGAATTCGAAACAACTGTAATTATGGTACTCTACTGCAATTTCATCGTAACTCATTAGACGTTTAAGCAAACATAATAATCATGTATTGAAGATCTCTTCTCACAAATCGACTCACAAAACACTGTTTTTTTGTACTATATAAAGTATAACTATACAAGACTTCTAATAAGAGTGCTTGCAGGAAAAAGCCAAACCTTATCTCACTTCCACAGTTTCCCCCCTCACCCCCACTTTATTATCAACTCCCCCCCCCCCCATTTTATGTAATTTTGGGAAAATTCCCTGTGGTGCATTTTATAATGGCCCCCCCCATTTTACAATTTTTTCCCCGGAGTACCCACCCCCCCCCCCCCCCCCCCCCCCCCCCCTGCTTATTCGAAAAAAAAACTACGAAAAACCACAAGAACAATCCAAAAACCACGAGAAAAACAAACAACTACGAGAAGAAACCATAACTTGTGTGATTACGATTACGATTTCGAATTCGAATACAAAACGAGAAAACTGTTACATAGAACTAGAGGTTCCTTGAGTGTTAAAACTATTTTGCTATTTTGTCTTTCTAATACACGTTTTTTTTTTTTAAGAAACACGAGTTTAGGAAACTTTTAGTGGGAAAATCTTGAAATTCTAGTTGAACTAAGTTTCTGTTTGGTAAATTGAGTAATAGAATGTACATGCCCTACAAATCATGATGTCAAGAATGTGGGGAGCCAGTGTGTGAGAAACATTCAAAGCTGATTTGTGATAAGCATTTGTAAATACTGTTGGTCGCTTGTCGTTTGACGGTTGTTGTGAAATATCAATTTTTGACTTTGCCTGACTTGATATTATGGGATATTCAAGATGGATACATGTTTTCATAATTCTTTCATGTATTTTATATTAGTTCTAACTTTTCCAAATGAAAAAAAACTTCAAAAAAGTCCAATAACTTTGGCTCGCAAGTCGGTTTCAAAATGCCATATTTTACACTTTTATCGCATAATTATGACATAATTAGTGACGTCATCATTTTTAGAATGAGAATTTTTGAGATTTTTTCTTTGGAACTTCTTTTATTCATTATTAGTAATGATCTTGCCAACTTTCAAGTAGAAATCTTTTCCAATCTCGAAAATATGGGTCACTGAAGCTAAAAATTTGAAAAAGTGACATTTTACGCGTTTTTGAGCATTTTTGAGAATTTTGTTAACTTTGACCGTATATTTTAGGACTTTTCATGTGTCAAATATGATATTCTTTGAAATTTTCACTAACTATGGTCTAATACCTTTCCAAAAGTTGAAAAACAATCTAAAAAACATACTTTTGTAATCCACAATTTGAAAATTAGTAAAAGACCTATTTTTGACATTTTTCGCACAAATTTTTCCAATCACTGACATAATTAGTAACGTCATCAATTAGAAATTTGAAATTTTGAAATTTTTTTTTCCCAATTAGTTTTGGGAATGACTAAAGTATCTCAGTGCCAAATTTCATTTGAAAACCATTTCTCTATCAAAAGTTATTAGGTGGGGGCAGTGGAACATGGGATTCTACAGTGATGTTGACTTTGTTGTAGACAATGGGGATCTGATTTACAAAAAATTAAATACCGCATTCTCTCTAATTAGCGCCTGTCTCCAATGAGCCCCCCTCTCTTATAAGCCTCGTTCACAGCTAGCATGACCATTTCAAAATTTTTTTGTAAGCGCCCCTCTCCAATTAGCGCCTCTCTCTAATACGCGCCCTTTTAATTTCCAAAAATATTTTATAAGCGCCCAGGCGCTTATTAGAGAGAATACGGTATCGACAAATATTTAGTATTTACAGACCTTCCATCTGAAATTGAGATAATGAATCTCATCTTTACTGTGGAGTTTTTATATATATAGGTTTTACAGTTGTTTTATGCTTAAAGAAACTTTGAATCACTAGTTTATTTTACAGCTTTGACAAGATACAGTATGTTTTGTTATTTTTATTTTTCTGTTAATCCAGTATACATTGTTTATTCTTGCTTCATATTTTGTTTTGCTTTGTTGTTGTTTTATTTAAAGTTTATAAAGGTTTTTGTCCATGCAGCTTCGCTTAGTTTTTTTTCTAATCATTTTGTTAAGTTATCTTCCGTTCAGCATTTAAGGAATATAAAAATTTAAAACTGAATTTTTTCTCTTTGTCTTCATTGCCCCCGCAGCGAGCGTAAGCGAGCGAGGAGGCATAGTAGTTTCACGAGATAGGCGAATGTCAGTTTCCGATTTTGTTCATCATCATCATCATCATCATCTTCATCCTCCAACTTTCGTGTTGACGTTACACGGTGGAATGCAATTATTAGCTGACTTTGCTTTTTTTCCGTTTCAAAGCATGGTACTGTAAGTGGGAAAGACAGAATGTTTTTTCGTATCTCTTTCCTAATTTATTATTGTATTATACTATGTTATTTAGGAAGATCGTATGCTAAAATTGCTTAGATATTTTTCGTGTTACTTTTGTGTTGTTTTAGTGAAGTGAACGACAAGGATTTTGAAGCACAGCTTGAAATCTGAAATTTTGCCAACCATACATTTTATTTTTGTATATATATGTTTTAGCTCTAAATATTTCATTCAATAAACTTTGTTCAACGCACTAATTTTTGGCAAAGATTTTAATTGGATTTCTGTGTATGCAAGAAAGCTATATTACAAATTGTCTTTCTTCGTGTTTTTCTATTTTAACTGTCCACCTCGCGCCAAACCTAATCATACTAGTGTTTGATCATGATCAGTAAAAGCTTTTTACATTTTCTTGTTGTTTTTTTTTATAAACATTGGCTACTTTTTGTTTTGAATCAAAGTTTAAAACGCAGATTTCTAATGGATTTTTTGCTTTGATTTTTTTTTAAAAAAAGTTTGTTTTTTTTCTTTTGGCTCTTACAGAATTTCTTTAACAAATCTTGTTTTGATTATAAAATACGTATCCATGGTTTCAGTTCACACATTTCTTTTGTTTGTAGCAAATACTTTCTGATATAACTTGTTAAGCCTTTATTACACTTTTTGAAAGGTATATTAGCATCAATAAAAAAAAAGTTATCCTAAAGAAAGTTTAACTCAATTACAACGTAAGCGAAAAACCGTGAAGACCATCCGTCAAGGAGTTTTCAAATCTGATCTCCCATTTCGAAATGATCATGCTCGCAATTCTTCTTGTTTTTATTGTGTTTAGTTTATACAATGTTAACAAAAGTTTAAATGTATATATTTGTTTCTGTGTAAAGACTTGCAAAAACATTCATCTGAATTTTTTTGTGTTTTCGGACAAAAATTTGTTTTTGTTTCCGTTGTATAGCTTGCAATGTATAGCTTGTTGTGTGTACACATTGGAATGCTTGAGCGCGGGGGCATTTTTTAGCTAAAGCTACATGCTAGTATAGACATATATAGTTCATATATAGTTTTGGCGCAAAAAGATGCACCAAAATAAAACTGCACCAAATTTACAGTGAGCTGATTAAACGTTTTGTTTATTAACTCTGAACTTTATCACTTTGTAATTACCTTAAGTGAAGAAGTTTTGGCGCAAAGAATTGCACCAAATTTACAGTGAGCTGTACCAAATATATAAATCTTTTCTTCGAAAAACATAAAAATAGTCTAAAATTAGTGTAAATTTTGACCAAGAAGTCCGAATTGCACCAAATTTAAAATAACCTTGGCTGCGCAAAATCAAACCTGCGCCAAATAAATCGAATTGACTGGTGCACCAAAATTTCTTCATTTAGGTATTTTGCCAAACTCATATTTTCATTTGGGCAGTTTCTCTATTTGAGCCTTAAATTGAAATTAATTTCACTTTAAAAACATAGAATGAAAAGTTTAGAAAGGGTTGTTTACTTTTAGCATTTTGCATGGAATTTTTACTCCATATTTTAAGGTTTTGATGCTACTAATTTTAGATAATATGTGTGGTTCCTTAGTATTTAATCCTAAATTTCAGATGTAAATATTTGCTGCTAGTTATTGTATCATACTTATATAACCATTTCATTTGTTTAGTTGTCTCTTGTCTGCTTATACCCCTGACAAACTTTTTGCATAAAAATTGACAAGTGTTGACATCTTTTGTCCAATTTTTGAAACTAATGACCTTTCATAACTACCGTTCTACTTAACTTTTTTGACTGAAGTTTTTATATTAAGCCTGCATAAAAAATTTTCAAATTCAAAAATTTTCGAACAGCAAAATACCAATACCGACAAATAAAAAAACCCATCAAAATACATGCTAATGGTCTTATTTTGAAAGGTCGGCGTAATAATTTCAGAGACCTCTAACGCCCGCCCTAATACCGCCACTCAAAAAATAACGCCATTTAAGGCCGGTGTAATAAGGATCGATAAGGTAAATACACCTTTCCGGTAATTGATTGCGCAATACTTTTTACCATACTCCGCCTCGTTTTCGCAAAGGTTGATATGGTAACAGAATGGCACGGGACTCATTTCAGTAATGAGCAATTAGTGTTATGATTGTGATAGTGTTAATGATTGAGCACGGGAGATTCGGTTGTCATGGTATAGCATATTGAAAACGAGGTAGAGCATGATAAAAATATTGCGCAATCAATTACGAGAAAGGTGTATTAAAGTTCTGAAACATTTGTAAGTTTCAAATACCGTATTCTCTCTAATAAGCGCCCGGGCGCTTATAAAATTTTTTTAGAAATTAGGGGAGCGCTTATTAGAGAGGGACGCTAATTGGAGAGGGGCGCTTATAAAAACATTTTAAAATGGTCATGCTAGCTGTGAACGAGGCATTGCTTTTTATCATAAAAGAGTAAAAACAACTGTATTTTTCATGGCAACACGAAATAAGATTTTGTACTTATAACTTAAATTTAGACATCACAAAAACATAGCCTTCCGTTTCTATTACAGAATATTTGTGTTTGGTTCAAAGTTCTAATTACCGTCCGGGCGCTTATAAATTTCTGAGTAATGTCTAGTCACTCTATAAGCGCGCCCGGGCGCTTATTGGAGAGGGGCGCTTATAAAAATATTTTTGACTAGAAGGGGGCGCTTATTAGAGAGGGGCGCTTACTGGAGAGGGGCGCTAGTTAGAGAGAAAACGGTATGCAGATTTTACCTTTTGGGAATGCATAGTTCAACGAATTAAGAGTTGTCAATTTATATAAGCGTTCACCCTTCAAGATTGAACATTTTAAAGCATGACCCAGCATGGTTGGGGGGAGGTTTACCTAACCTAATTTTCCGCGAGTGAGAAGAAAAAGCATGAGCGTATTTTTCGACGCAATTCCAACACATAAATTTGTTATAATATCACATTTTATTTTAGAATTTCAAATTAAAATATCTACAAATAACCCTTAGTTTTCACGCTTCTCGGCCTGTCTCAGATGTCTACAAACTCTAGAAATGTAGAGTAAAAGTATATAATACAGTTAAAATGAAAAAACATAGCAAAATAAAAAACACCTATTCTTCAGGCAATAAATAACAGTAAAGCTTTAAGTCGTGACCTGTTGCAGCCATGCGGCTTGTTGTTTTTGGAAAGAAATTAGCATTTATCTTTAAAAATTTCTTCATTTTTATTTGTATGCCTAGAAAAAAATATATAGGAGGCCTTTGTGCGCGAAAATTAATACCGATAATTTGAAGACAATTGGCTGGTGCACGAAAATTAATACGCGCGAAAATTAGTACCTTTAAGGTATAGTCTAACCGGTATAGTTGCAATAACACGAGTATTGGTCAAGAACAACCTTCTTTACTCACCATCTACTTTTAAAGTTACTTCTTCCGGTCTATAATGCTTGACATCTAATGTCACAAAGAATACATTCTCCTTTCGTTCTTCCGACATTTGTCTGGAAATATGATATGGTTCATGTCCAACTAATTCCTTATAAAGTCTTTCTCTTTCTCGAGAACTTTCTCGGCGGTGCTTCGGTTGAGGACGAGAATAAGACACAGGGCAATATCGCAAAGGTGGAAATGTGCTGTCTATTGCTTCTTCATCAAAAGGATCTTCTATTTCCTCTGAAACGCTAGAATCATGAACAGGAATGTGATGAATTGAACTCATTTTTATATTTTGGAATGTTTTCTGAAATAAAAAGAATCGAATAACAAGTTACAAACTTCCAATGAGGTTGCAGGCCTCGTGTCCATGTCAAACTATCTAACTCCGCCTCGTTTTGATACATGGAATGTAAATTACATTATTGTCTAATCATACATTTGACAAAATATCGACGTTTGGACAACATTCGGGTCAACCGTAATCCGATTTGTGCTCAAAGAACCCTTGTTATTCAACTAAATGGCTGGATCTGACGTCATTTTAGGTTATAGGCATCCGACCACATTGGTTTATCACACATCTCCAGAGAAATACTAGGATAAAACCAAACGAGCACATGCAGAGTGGCTAACTTAATTTTTTTCTGCTTGACTGTGAGGATTTCTCATGGATGAGAGTTCGCACACATGGTTCTGAGCAGTAGGAAAACAATATTATTCAGTCAGTACACATTCAGTAAGTACACATTCAGTAAGTACACATCATGTACAGTCAAGTTATTGCTCGCAACAAAAACATTCTGCAGTCTTTGATGACAAAGCCTATCTACGCTTCTTTATTAAATGTAGTATACGACGGATCAAATGTAAAACTGATAACATATCCACTTTGTACATCAATTGAATATCTGAAATAAATACATATAAGAAAGTGATATTGTGTTGCAAACGCCAGATGTTGTACAAGCTGGCACTTAAAACTGTGTATTTTAGACTGAGTTTCGTGTCAACGTGAAAGAGTGCAGCAGGTTGAATGATAACCTCCTCAGATTGAAGTTTTCATGTAAACATTTATAAGACTCAACATTTAATGACATTTGACATTTATTGGAGTGTCTTTCATCCAAATCGACTGATTTACCTCTTATTTGCTGGAATGACAACTGAGTCAGCAACACTTAACTGTGAATGCAAACCATCCATTACATAGTTGGTTTGCCCCTCCTGAAAAGATTAAACGGAACCAGTATTTATCCAGTACTTTACCAGCCTATGGAGGTGTACAGGCCGATCAATAAAAGGATGGAACTTCGCTTCGCAATCATAAACCGAATACCTTTTAAGTACGACCAAGAAAGAATTATTGATGATCGTTATTGTATGTTACATTATTATCAGCTTCAGATCCTCAATTTCACTTAAGTAAAATTTCCTTTCAGTAAAGGAGTTGTTGATAGACGATCGTATTGTTTGTAGTAGTAGAGATTGTGTCTGGCGTTGGATAAACATACGTAAAAGAATTCAAATGTGAAAAGATTTTTTCAATAAATAAAGCAAAATTAAAACAAGATCTGCAAAAATGCGACTATATATTTCCCCAATATATATTTCGCTATACAGCTACAATGACACAATTACCAGCAAAATAAACATTATTGACAAGTCAGCCTGATACTCAGATAAAAAAACGTTGTCCTTACTAATCAGGGTGGAATTGAATTTGATATGAAGAATTTATTTTAAACTTATTATAAACTGAAGATGGTCAAATGACAAGGTTTCACCTACAATTCTTGCTGAGGATTTAAGTGAATGAAAAATTACTATGGCTATTGCTAAAAATTATATGACCTATATGCGACTAATATTTCGCCTTAACTGAATATTTTTTTATACAGAATATTAACAACTGCATCAAAATGTATGGCAATGCCATCATAATAAACACATAATCTTTATTCTTGCAGAAGCTTGACAAGTTTCCTATCTCTTTTACCATAAAATCATGGAAAACAATGTAACGGAACAGTTCTTCTTACACCATTATACAATCAAAGTTGTATACAGGTTTACAAAAGAACAAAAGAGATTTGATTAAAGCCAATTCTAATGTGTAGCATTCCAAATTAGGAAAAAGAGTTATTTTCAAAAAAGAAGGGCTTAGAATGTCAATTTATAAAATTAAATTTAAGTATTCCGAATAAACATCTGTGATACAAAATAATATGTTATCGCAAATTCCGAATAGAGAGATGTTTCTCTGATAAAAAAAATATGTTCTCGCAAATTAGTTCTAATTATTAGTTAATAATTAGTTAATAGTTATAATTAGTTAATAATTATGAACTCCTAAAAATACTGTCAATGTGATGAATGACCTTCCTAATTAATCCCAAATTAAAAAAATAAAAAACAGATTTTGGTACTGTAGTGAAAATACACATCAATCACCGAATCACCATTAGCTGAAGGCAGATTGTTTTCTGGCTTGATTGACAAGACAGGACGTGTAGTGCTTTTAATTTACAGACTGTTGTGTTGGAATGTGTTGTCATTTATATACGTTCGTGATAAGAAGGTAAATAAGAAGAGGTTGTTCATAATTAGGAAAATTGACAGTATAGGCCGATGAAAATTTTATATTAGTACCGAATCTTCGACCGGCAGGATCTCGGTGATTACAATAATGCAAAATGGTGTATTTGATGTGTTCTCCGGTATGTATGGCCCAGAACAAAATTAATGAATAATAAAAAAATAGAGCATGACATTTTCAAGAGATACGTGATGCGAAACTAATTTAAAATTTCCATCGGCCTAATTTTTGCAAAATAAAACATATATATTATTATATACAATGTATCAAAACAAGTTATGTGATCATGGAATTCATCCATTAGTAAATTATGTTTCTGTTATTAGATTAACCTACTATCCAGGAAGCACACTTGACCAGATTCCTTCACGTTTATTATGAATCTCATCTCTATCCTCTGCTAAGAATTAAAACACTGTTACCTAATTCGATTCCTGAACTTCTTGTTGTACCTTATCGGACAAAACTTAGTCGGACAAAAGTGACTAATTTTTTGTCCGACTAATAATTTTGTCCGACTAAAATTTTGTCCGACTAATTATTATGTCCGACTAAATATTTGGTCCGAATCATTTTTTTCAGAATTCTTCTTCTTATCAGTTTAATTACAAAATTTTAAATACTTATAATTTCTTGATGATTTTTCTTTTTGCTCACCAACGAATACAATATTTTTACATGACTTAGTCATAACCAAACAATTTCTAAAGTGGTAATGTGTTTTGATAAATAATATTAACGCTCGTTTTCATGATGTTCATTGTTTATTCTTTACGCTCTAAAGGGATTCTCGACCCTTTCGTAAACAGATTGGACGTTTTTAATAGCCTCACTTATTTCAGGAAGGAATCCACAGGAAAAGAGAAAAGCACCGGTAATAACAGAGACTTCCGATGAAAGTGATAGCGAGGTAGTTCAAAAGAAAATGAAGAAGACAGTCATAATAGAATACTTCCTTCATGTAGGTATGTACTATGCTTTTTCACGATTGTAACGTAAGTGGAGATCGTGTTTAAAATCGTCGTGGTGCCGCGGAGATTTGTTGTTTTAGGCCGACGCTCCATATGCATTACCATCACAGCCTAAGTGACAACATCATCTATTTTTCAGACCTAACTTTTAATCAAAGAAACTTAAAATTCTATAGTTATACTTCTAATTTTCCGATGTTCTTTTATGTCAAATATGTTTTCTTAATGACAATAGTCGTTAATATACTCAATGTTTCTTACGATAAAGAGAAAATAGCAAAGTAACTATCGTCTTCGAAATATTGTTGATGCAGAACTTCCTTCACCACGTGTGCGTGGGTGCATAGTCATTTGACTTTGACTATGATGGTGGGTGCTATCATTATGTACATCACCTTGCAGTCCGTTGGTCTGAGTGAGTACTGTAATTGTGTGCTGGATAGTACCTTATTTTTAGTGTAATTTAAAACATTGGTCTGTGGCAGATTTTTCGTTGCTGTTGTTTTCATCCATATTTTACTGTTCTTCTTTCCTCCAAGAACAAAAAAATATAGAAGAAGAAAAGAAACATAAGTGTGCAGCTTCGACCGCACCACAATAATAGCTTGTGCAGCTTTGTCGCACCAAAGTATTATGAACGTACTTAAATAGTACCTGTGCTTTTGCACCTTAATAGCTTGTGCAGTTTTGCACCAAATTAACTTACACTCTAAAGTATATTTTGTGCAGTGTCTTGCACACCAAATAGCTTGTACAGCTTTGTTGTACCAAAATTATATATATACCTTCTTAGTTAACATATTTTCCTGTGCTGTGTTGCGAGACTTGGTTATTGGAATTCATTTGACATAGATTTAACGAAGTGGATATTCGTCCGCACTTTTATTATTATTTATATAATAAAAGTACGGACGAATAATTTTGAAGTTATTCGTCCGCACTAATTTACGGCATACAATGTGTTAGACGTTCTTTCGTAACTTTTAACAGATTCTTCTAATTCTGCAATTGTAAAAAAATGAACCCTCCTGTGGTCGCAATCTCTTTCACCATAGTGCAATCTTATTCACAAGCTATACCACTTTAAGCACTTTAAATATATTTAAATTATCTTCTAACGGATTTTATGGCACTCACTAAAGGTGCGGACGAATAACTTCAAAATTATTTGTCCACACTTTATAAAAGTGCGGATGAATATCCACAGCGTAGATTTAATTGTGTAAATGAAGGTGACCTCCTTTACAAGTCATTGAATAAAGATACATATACATTTACTTTAAAGGAAGAAAGTGTTTGCAGAAGAAAGCTTTGTGGATCGGCTGAACCGCAAAATTTTTGCATTTTGCGGGAAAAATCTTTTGCGGTTCGTGGAAATGAATCCTTTTTGCGGGAATGAACTTTCGCAGTTCCTCAGTTTACATTTTTTTTTTGCAAAAAAAAAATTTTGCGCTTGTTAAACGAGAGTACCTTAGAAGGGAAAACTTCGTCAGGGAAGTTGTTTCTTTATAGACATGAATGCATCAAGAGGAAATGATTGCATTAAAAGAGTAGATTAACGCCATTTTCTAGTTGTTCTTTTGATATTTACTACAGTTAGTAAACAAACTCACTGACATTCGAATTTGTGTTCTATTGTAATTTTTATATCTCTCAGATTCGCTCTCCTCCATTATTATTCATTTTTGTCAGTGTCATTCGTACTAGACAAAGAAAAATTCATAGGTTGGAGAATTTAAGACAGAAAAACTTCACTAGGCAAACATAGTTTAATTTTTCGTCGGAGAAAATATTTCACAACTTTTAGCTTGAACAGCGAAATTAAAATGCCATGAAATTCAATTTTGCCGAAAAAAGCCCTCGAAATTCTCACGAAATAAAGTAGATCAAATCACTTATTGAAATTGGAGTCAATGAACTTCTACAAACAGGCTTTTAGGTAGGAGGAATTTGTCTTGTAATAATTAACGAACTTGGGATTATTTTGAAAATTTTGCGGGAAAAAACTTTTGCGGTTTTACCAATATTACAATATTTTGTGGGAATAAACTTTTGCGATTCGAACCAAAACCGCAAAAACTGCAAAACTTTCTTCCGCAAACACTTTCTTCCTTTAGAATTTATTTTCCAGACCTTAAGTGCCAATCCTACAGATTAAAATTTTCCCATGTTATTTTCTGTTAGATGTCTTTTTAATGACAAAAGTTATTGATATACTCAGTATTTCTTATCACAAGGAGAAATATTGTTTGTGCATTACTTTCATTCACCGGATCACTTGTTTTGTATTACGTATACTTTTGGTCTGAGTGATTACTTTATTGTGTGCTGAATAGTAGTTGATTTCTCTTTCTGTTCAAATTAGAGCAGTGATCCCTTTCTAGCTGTTGCTGTTTTATGTATATTTTTGAGTTCTTCCTTTCTCGAAGAAATAAAACATAGAAGAAAAGAAACACGTGCAGCTTTGACCGCACAACAATAATAGCTTGTGCAGCTTTGTTGCAACAAAGTATTGTACACATACTTAAATACAGGGTGTGTCTGGAAAATCAGGAAAAAAACTATGTTTGACAGGAAGATTCTGGAAAGTCAGGGAATGTCAGGGGGAAAAAGTTTCTTTACCATTTAGGTCAGGGAACACTTTCATAAGACTGTAACAGTGTCTATTACTGACTTTGTTCAATGATAATTTTGCTTACCCAATCATCTATCAATATTTTTTTTCTTTGTTTCAGAGTTAACTAACATGTTTTTATGAAATGTTTTATCCCTTCTCTAGCCTGTAAATTGATACTTCAGAATGTGTAATCTTGACTCTGTGGCAGTTTTAGTAGGCAATAAAGTCAGGGAAAACAGGGTGTTTTAAAAGAAAAGTCAGGGAAAATGATAGGGAAAATATTTTGGCAAAAGTGCGCTACGAACCCTGCAAATAATACTTTGCACCAAATTAACTTACAGTGTGCTGCACCAAATAGCATTGAACAGCTTTGTTGTACACCAAAGTACTATGTATATATAATATATACTATTCATATAGATTCTTATCTCTTTTCTGAAAGTGCTTGACAGTCAGTTTTTCAGTTAGCTGATGAATCCGTGAAGGAAGAAACTTAAAGTTCTAACAAAAATAGTTTTCTTCTTTTCATCCGTTTATAAGTATATACTTATATATACTTTTAGTAGGCATATTATCCTGTGCTTTGTTCAGAGACTTGCTTATGTCATTTAAATTGAAAAAACTTGTTCAAAGTTCTTTTTACCATCCATCCAAAAACTGGTAACCGATACGTACTTGTAATCAGTTTGCTAGCTTATCAGTAGGTCATTGTTATTTATTTGGTTTTATTGTGAATGAAAGGTGACCGCCTTTTGAACAAGGGCACATATTTTATAGTCCCAGATTTGCCAGATAATGTTTCCATGCTAGATTAAAATAAAATTGATTTATCTTGAATATGATTATAGCTTCCTAGATAAGTTAGTATCTCTGGCTTTGCTGATGTTTTCATAGATAGAGCTCAAAAAGTTGATTAACAAGTCTTTTTACAGTTTTTGAAAATTTCCTCTCCTTTTGCTGATATTTCAATTTAAAAATATCAAATTATGCAATGCATAATTATGATGTAATAGGAGAGTGTGGTTTTGATGTGTGTAACTTTTGAACTACTAAATATTCTTAGTTCATACTTCATCATATTATTTCTACCGTGGCTGATTCGTACAACATGGTTTTATTTTTAAACAAATAAAAATGATGAAAACTAAAATATGCGGCCGCACGTTTAAAATATGCGGCCGCACTTTATAATATGCGGCCGCACTTTAAAATATGCGGCCGCACGTTTAAATATGCGGCCGCACGTTTTAAATATGCGGCCGCACGTTTAAATATGCGGCCGCACGTTTAAATATGCGGCCGCACGTTTATAATATGCGGCCGCATATTTAAAACGTGCGGCCGCATATTTCGTCGATGGCTTTAAATAATATATTTATCTAGTCTATATTTTTATCTTTTCTGGTCAGTAAATCTCAGTGTCAAAAGAATTCACAAGTTGTTGACTCCCTATCCATAGACATTATTTGAAACACCACATTACAGCATACATTTCATTTCACAATGGGGGTTGTTGATACGATAGTTTGGTGGAGTATTACTTCCACATCAAACCGAAGCTCAAGTATGAGCACATTTATAATATTAATCTCCAACAACAACATACCTTCACATACGACGCCATATTTTGTAACTTAAAATATGCTGACGATGCTGTAGATTTTAATTCGACAGACCTCATAATTATACGCCATCAAGTTGTAGTGTAAAGTTTCCAGACCATGTTTAATAGAAAACGCTCAGAAATAACATCCTGTCATCAAAATATGCGGCCGCACATTTTAAACGTGCGGCCGCACGTTTATAATATGCGGCCGCACCTTATAACATGCGGCCGCATATTATAAACGTGCGGCCGCATATTTAAACGTGCGGCCGCATATTTAAAACGTGCGGCCGCATATTTAAACGTGCGGCCGCATATTATAAAGTGCGGCCGCATATTTTAAACGTGCGGCCGCATATTTTAGTTTTCATCATTTTTATTGTTTTAAAAACAAAACCATGTTGTTCGAATCAGCCACGGTATATTTCACTTAGAATTCTTCATCCATTTACTAATGTAAAAAGATGTAATATTCATTAAAAGCGATGAGAAATTTTAACTACTCACTTATTACATCAATGCAATGCAATGCATAAATCAAATCTAAGATGTTGAAATTGAGATATCTCGAAAACCACAAAGAATTATAAAAAACTGTAAAGTATGGTGGCCGAGCATCCGTGTATCAAACGTTCATTCAATTTCTCAACTAAATTTTCATGCAAAAATTGAATTTTGCCCCAATTTTTAATTCAATTCAATTTTTAAGTTGATATTGAAAATTGAAAATTGAAAATTGGTCCAGTATTCAACTTGAGTTGAAAATTGAGTTCATTCGATATCTTAATCTTGTTTTTTCACTTTTACTTGAAAGATTGAAAATTAAAAACGGACGGTTGTTGTGGGGCGTTATTGCCGTTACGTCCTCCCCTAAATTACGCCCCTAAGACCCATTTCTCGATACACAACATGCCACCTCCCATAAAACTAAAATAAACAATAATGTATCAAAAACCATTCTCCAAGGTGGAAATGAATCAGAAAGTTAATATAAGACGAAACCTATTCTCTGGTTGCTAGCGTCCCTGGAGTGGGGTTGGGGGAATCCAACTGCGACAGTCACTTTATACAGGTTTTGTTGCCGCATATCAAATTCGATATGGCTTTAGACAGCCTTATAAATGTCGAATGAATTTATTATCGTGTGTTTCTTACACGCTGTCACTACTTTCGTGCACTTTTTTCACAAAGTTCAATCAATCTGTTATTAAATTCGACGATTATGCGGCCGTATAAAGTGATGCCGAATTTATGTCGAAGATTGCCGTTTTATTCGACAAACTCTGCTGAACTTAACTCATTATGTCGCACTTAACTAATTTTTCACTTTATACAGTCGAATTTTCGTCGCATTTAATAAAGAGTTAAATTCGACGCGGCGATTATGCGGCTGTATAAAGCTGTCCTTAGAATAAAAAATCATCTTATATAATGTAATGAGAGCGAAGTGTCAATTGCACTAATAGTGATCCCTATAGGACAAAAGACAAAGAAGCGATACGCAACGCCAGAGATCATAAAAAACGCGCGCACGGACCGAGTGAGCCTGTTAACATCTTACGGCCGTAAATTTCTCCAGCCTCTAGAAAAATGTCATTTGGTTCATAATATAATACTAACACACGACATAAAGGTTAATTCTACTCACATTGGAAGATGCTTGAAAAACTTTTTTTCTAAGTTCTTCATCAGTTAACTTGCATTTCTTGCCAATGTTATGTACTTTACAAAATTACTTTACACTCATTAACGATAAACCCCTTAACGGAAGGATATTTTCTCTGAAGCTGTTTACTCACTTCCTCATACGTAAACCCTTCAGATATCTTTTTTTCCCACTTCTTCAGCAGATATAACCTTTTTTACTGTCACCATGTTTACTCTGCCGATAAAAATCTAGAAGGGAGTACGTATCAAATTGTGCAAGAAATAATCATGAAATATTGTATTCTCATTGGTTTAAAGTACCTAGGTTCTTTTTTATTGGCTGAAAAACAAACAAGTCTTCCTTTTTATTCAACTCATTTTGGATCATGACAATGCCAAGATATCCCGTATGGTTGGACATTGAAACTAGTGTCAGCTGTGTAATTACAGTGGAACCAGTTTAAAGCAGGTGAAGGGGTCGAATGAGCAATTTCAATAGAGCCGTGTTAAAATAATATGCAATTCGCCACTTTTGGGGCGTCATAAGGGTGTTATCACTAATCAACCCAACTTTCCAGGCGCTATGCAACGCCTCGCTATCTCAATTTTCACACTTTCACGTAAAAGTGAAAAAACAAGATTAAGATATGGAATGAACTCAATTTTCAACCCAAGTTGAATAATGGATCAATTTTCGATTTTCAATTTTCAATATAAAATCAAAAATTGAATCGAATTGAAAATTGGGGCAAAATTCAATTTTCACGTGAAAATTTACTTGAGAAATTGAATGAACGTTTGATACACGGATGGCCGAGAAGGGCCATCGAGAAAAAAATTTCAAAATCAAGAAAAAGATTTTCAAAATCGTAAAAAAAATATTCAAAATCGAGAAAAAAATTTCAAAATCAAAATCAAGAAATTAAAATTGAAAATTCTTTCGGAGCCGTAATTTTGCAAGGTTTATAAATAAATATGGCGAACAGGAGCTGTGGTGTGTTTTGTCGCGGTTGTGGCTTTTCGTTGGAAAGTGAGGATAGATTTTGCTTTAGATGCGGTAGAAAGGCTGAATCTGACCATTCAAGTAGCTCAAATATATTAGTAACGAATAATACTGACGTTGTCGGTGATGCATCGATGAAAGCTGAAAAAAGACCTCTTAAACTTTCAGAATACCAGGACGAAAAACGTAAACAACTTGTATCACATTTCAAGAAACCTAAATCCAATCAAAGTTCAAAGCCTCACAGCTCTAGTGGTAATGCTGATTGTAAAAAGTTGGTTCTTGTGAATGTTGGTATCATGACTAGGGATGATTTTGGTAATTTGAAGCCTGTACGTGGAAAAAAATTGCCAATAAAGGTTTTTGAAAAGTGTTCTTCTACCGAATTAAAGTTAGCTTCGATAGATAAGCATGCATCTCATAACCAAACGTTTTGCAAATTAGAGGAATACTCCTTGTTATATCCGGATGGAAAAGAGGTTATATGCTTGCCAGGAGTTCCACTATCTGAGGAGCCAAAACCTTTTAGACTACAGGATTATAAATTAGAATTGTGTAAACCGTACTCTCAAATAATATTCTACTTGTGTATGACATCACAGTTCGAAGGTGATATGCACAAGAGTAGTGATGACATTAAACTCGGTTATCTTGATGACAGTCACTATCAACCTCCACGATACCATTACCCTATCAAATGTCTATTCCAGATTACTTTGAAGCAGACAATATCCTGTCAGATTCTATTGTGGGATGTAGATAGTAACTTGGAAACAGTAAGTCGACCTCCTGATAACCAGGATTTCTCTACAAACCAAGCCTCAACTTCTTCATTGCATGTTTCAAGTTTCAATACATTTAGTGAAGGATCAATAGTCAATGACAGTGTTCCAACTTGTTCAGATAGCACTTTGAAATCGAATTTCTATAACGAGTTGAAGAAATTGCAGGATATTTTTACAAGTGACCCTGATGACAAGTATAAACTAGTTATTCGTCGGCGTAAGGTATGGCAGGATACAAACGAAAAATTGCAACGTCTTTTCTTAAAAGGTATTAAGCCTATTAAAGTCCAATTCATTGGTGAAGAAGCAGTAGATGAGGGAGGACCTTTGCAAGAATTTTTTTCTCTTCTGTTTGAAGTTGCTCTAAGGTTTATAATGCAAGGGAATTCATCATTCACATTTTTGCATGATATCGAAAAGGTAGCAAATGGGGATTTCTATCGGTTTGGGATACTCATTGCCCTGTCCCTTCTACAAGGCTGCCCAGGCCCTCGAAACCTTATGCCAGCTGTTGCATCATACCTACTAGATGGACCTTCAGTAAAGCCTGATATTGGAGATGTGCCTAATTTTGAGTTGCAGGAAAAATTACAACAACTATCTCAATGTGAAAATGAAGCATTATTCTCAGAGGAACTGAACAATTTACCCGAACGTTTTGATTGTGGTGTTACCAAAAGTTCAGTGTCATTTTCAGACAAATGGAATCTGATCGCAAACATTGCATATCACTGTTCGATATCAATTTGTCTTCAAGAAATGAATGAAGTGAAGAAAGGTATGGAAATTCTTGGGGTTATTGACTTAATGAAAGAACATTATCAGGAAGCAGTGAAAGAGCTAGAAATGTGTCAAGTCCAAACATGGGAGGAAGTGAATTGCTTGATTGGTAAAGTTATTTATTCTAGTGTAACTGATGAAACTGATTTAGTTAACAAAAGTAAAAAAGAATTAGAGGAGGATATTTACTACAATTTTACAAGCATGCTTGAGAGTTTGCAGCTTGAAGAAGCATCCAGGATGAATGTGATTGATCTAGATTTGGAAGCTGATGGAAATGAAATTACAATTTCCAAACCATTTACTCCAGAAGATGTTGTTAGATTTTGTACTGGTTCAAAGTTTGTTACTCCTTCAATTATGAACACAGGAATCATTTGTTTTGTTCACTCAACACCAACAAATGATATTTCTGGTAGGCGTGTTACTGCAGATACATGTACAAGAACATTGGTGTTCCCTGTGAATGACAGATATACATGCTCTAGCCAGCAGTTCAAACTCAACTTGATAGAGGATATACTAATGGCTCCTTGGTTTGGGAAAGTTTAAACATTGTTTATAAGTACATTTTTTAGTTTCTTTTTTTGAAAATAACTTTGGATTTTGTTAACATTTTGTGCTGTTTGTACTTTCACTTGATATTTTTTTGTTTGCTTAAGTTCATCTTTTATAAGCCTGTATGAATATACTTTAAGGGGAGATATTTTTGTAGAAGAAATTCTGGCCCTAAATCATAAAAGTAAATTCTGTAAAAATAGTTATAGGTGACGAAATTTCTACTGCAAAAGTTGAGTTTTGTTATTGGTTAAGATCCACATTTTATCAGTTTCCTAAAGTGAAAAGCTAATTCTGATATATAATACAATAACAAGTCACTTTTTATAGCTCATAAGATAATTTTATCCTACAAGTTTAGTTGTTTGTTGTAGTGCTATACTTATGACGTTTCTTTTGTTTTGTTAAAAAAGACGATTTTGTTGCTTTATGAACTTTTCCTATTCATTCTACGTCTTCAATGCCCGCAACGTACCACGAAATACTTTCCACTATCTTTAAACAGCATGTGATATGAGTTCTAGATATAAATTTCTACCACTATTCCAATCGTTAGGCGGGTGAATAAGATTTAGCTCGTTAACAAGATAGATAAAATATTCACTTAGTTCTTCATCATGTTCTTCTATTGCATCCTCCGCCCAATCGAGAAAGTCGTTCTCTGTTAAGACTTGGTTTACTTGTTCTACGCTTACTGCACGCTTACAGTTAAGATATCCACGTAATTCAGGGAGAAAAAAGATTTCTTCAGGTCGGCCTGGGATAGTATCATGTCTAGATCGGCGGATGTAATGTGAGTTCCAAAGTTTAATAACTTCGTCAAGTTCGTGTTGAATTAAAGCAGAGAATACGAACCATGCACATTCTAAGTGCAATAAGTTACCGATTACCATTTGATTCTTTGAAACTAGGTCTTTGAAAAAATCGATTAACCAAGACGTAAATCCTCGCTTACAATGCGACCAGAAATTCTCTATTCGTTGATTGTAATGAGAAGAACCATACGTATGCCCATTAACAGATGAAACAAACTTGCATTGAATAGACGCACTAAGTCCATTTTCCGTTCCACAGTCGGTTCTAAGATTTTCTGGACAAAATCCAAACTTGACTACACTTTTTAAGTAAAAATAAGCTGGTACAATGGGGTTGTTATTAGACCTTGAAACTTTGAGCCAAATGATTTTCCTGGAAAAGCCATCTATGCAACCATGGATGGGAAAGCCAAATGGTTTAAGTTTGTCGTAACCATCCGTGCCACACTGCATTGGCACCAGGCGAAACGTATTTTCTTCTTCTTAATCTCCTGGCTTTCCTAACACGGGTCCCCTCAGGGTCAATTTCTTTTAATAATAACATAATTTTATCACGTGCCACAGAGATTCCATAAGACTGGCGTAAACAGTGCCACATGCCTCTATAGCCACGCATAGATGACGGACCTTCGATTTCATGTTCAATGATCTCCCTTAATACATCGTCAGAGACTTCAGAGTCATTTCTTTTTAAGCCGAATTCACTAAGCCTTCGTTTTAGTGTTCTGACACTCATTTTTATTCCATGGTGGAGCTCTAAAAACTTTACAATTACATCGATACGGTGACCAGCATAAAAGTAATATCGGATCAACTCTTTTTCTGAACAAACAACGGTTTTCATGGTCGTCAAATCAAATTCCATCCTTCTCTTACATCCACAAGAAGAACAAAATATTCCTTCATCTTCAATAGCTTTTCCACAGTTGTGGCAATACATTACGCGTGGAACTGAATCTGGTTCCGTGTTCAATGGCTCTGATTGACATCCTGATATTTTTTCCTCGATTTTAAAATTTTTTTCTCGACTTTGAAACTTTTTTGTCGATTTTGAATTTTTTTTCACGATTTTGAATTTTTTTCACGATTTTGAAATTTTTTTCACGATTATGAAATTTATTTCACGATTTTGAAATTTTGTTCTCGATTTTGAAATTTTGTTCTCGATTTTGAAATTTTTTTCTTGATTTTGAAATTTTTTTCTTGATGGCCCCTCTCGGCCACCATAGTAAAGAGACTTGTTAATCAACTTTTACAGCTCTATTGTGTCCCAAAAAATAACTTTTCATCACAGGATCCCTTTAATGCTAGCTATAAAACGGTAACATAATTCTTTTACATCAAAAGTGTTTATGTTCCTATGTTTCCCAAACAAAATTCTATAAAATAGTATATATTTAACTTGTACAGTAGAATAGTCTAGAATATAATAGAATAGTTATATGTAAGTTATAATGTGAAATTAAGGAAACTTATATCTTTTATAGAACTGTACTTTTGAAAGTACACATCCAGAAGTTATAAATGTTGATCTTAACTATTTAAAAATGTGTATCTTATTACATCATAATTATGCATTGCATGTTGATGATTTTTAAATATAAATATCTCCCTAAGGAAACAGAAGTTCCAAGAACTGCGAAAGGACTTCATAAGCAACTTAGTTCTACCATCACAAAAGTTTGGACGCAAGAATCCCTTTAATCACACTCATTTTAGTTATCACTCAGAAATTGCTTATTTGACCTTTCTGCAGAAAAACGTTTTTTTCGATTTTGCTTCACAGTCAAACATTTTTCCATTTTGACCTTCAGGCCTTCAGTCCTGATAGTGCCTTCTAGTTTTTTGCCAATATCATGTGCATTACAAGGATATTCGATTGATTAACAATAGTTTCGTACAAAAAGGAAGATTACGAATTCCCTGACTAATGGCTATAACACAAATTACGTATACATTGAATTAAGATTTACAATCGTGTTTGTGCCATGAGGCTCTTGTTTAAGTTTGTTGTATAACGTGAAGAGAAGTATAAATTAGAGTCTTATCACCCCCTTCGTTGTATGCGGAACAAAATGTTAGTGTTGAATGCAGGATTACAAAACATACATACACATTAAAAAAATACATATACATTAAAAAGGACCAACAAGGAAATGACTTTTAGAAATTCGTTTTGATTATAATGAAGCAGGAAGAATTAGTAGACGTCTGCTGTAAGATGAAATTCGAATACATTCACCTGAAACAACTTGCTATAACATGTACCAAGTATAAACATTGGTGTTTTTGTTCAATAAAAAAAGGAATTTGATAACTTAAGTTTATGATGTGCGAGTGATGCATATCATGGAGGTAGAAGAAAATTCGAAGGATATTTGTTAATACGATAAAAGAAAAAACGAACATATTATGATGGGGCAATAGAAAAAAATCTCATCTCTACCCAACCACTCAATGGAATCAGGTCTCTATCCAACCATTCAATGCAATTGATCTTACTGACAGAGGGCTATCTGTTACATAGGATTTACACATGTAGAAATGGGCTTCGCTAGTGGCTTCTGTGTTGTCAAATTCAATCATTTATTTTCAGATCAGAATATAGATTGTGAAATTGTTGCTAACTTCGTACAAAGTCCCCGATTTTTATTTTTTTTAATTATCTTAAGTTTCTAAACCAAAGCATTTAAGATATAAATCATCCCATACTTTGCAGAAAACATTTCTCTCTATTTTTTTTTTTTTTAAATTTTTATTTATTTATTTTTAAATACTGAATACAATTTTTCTTCTTCATTAAATTTTACAAAATAATAAAATTTTTTTTATATAAAATATATACATAGATAGTGATTTAACAACGCCTGGTGACACATTTCTCTCTAATACACGCTTGTAAAGTCTCAACCTTGTCGTAATCATAAATCGAGTTTGCTTTTTACGCAACACAGACAATAAATTAACTTGCAAGTCATATTATAAAAAGAACTGATTTTATGACTTCCATCTTAACTTTTTCAAAAATGCTGTTTAATTCATTTTCATCAAATAAGATAGCAGTAGCAAACAGTCTCTCCATTCCACGACCGAACATTTTTAATGTTAGCCAGTATTCTGCATCATTGCGAATATCGCAATCATGACAATCAGGAAACCACAAAGATATATGTTTTCACTAACACATGCAGAAAATTAGAAACAAACCTTCACCCACAACCATGTCTCTTGCTTATTACAGATTTCATGCTTTCCAACACCAATGACATAAATCTTTAAAACGAAAAAATTCAAACTTAACATGATAATTCCTTAATTCAAAACTTTTGAACACAGCATAAAGTACCTTGAATTCACTCTTTTCAAACAGCAACTTTCCACCGCTATCGATTTGCTCCTGATGTTCAGCAACCCACTAGAATTAACAAAACACCACTATCTATCTACTCGTCGAATTACTCAAGTACTCATTGAATACTCATCATCGAAGAAAGTTGCAAGTTTGTTAAGGAAGTAACAAACTGACCGTAAATGACGAAATTATCGCCCGGGGCTCTTATTTAAAATTTCAACTTTTAAAGGGGGCGCTTATTCGACAGGGGCGATTATTCACGCATGGGCGATTATTAAATTTTCATAATAATACAAGGAAAATATATTTTTTCAATGCTTTTATTTTTTGAATAATGTCCGAAATAATGTCAAACTAAAATAAATGTTAATATCTACGTCTTCTTCATGGTCAGAATCGATAACAAGGACATCAGGTAATGCTGTCACAATGTCGATTTCATCAATCTGAAATGGATCAGTATCTTTTTCTGTCAAGATTGAAAGTTGGCTTCTTAGAAATTCCTTTCAAGCTTTTCAAGCTTATTTTCTTTGAGGCAATTTAAATATTTAAATAACAACTACCGTGTCAAAAAACGTACCAGTGTTTGTTTCACAAAATATCTTTTGATTGAATAATTGTGAAACACAGTTTTTTTATTTCTGAGGAATCCCTTTATCACTTTTTTAATTTTGTTGAGTAGAAAAGAAGTCATGGACAAAAAACTGGAAGCGATCCTTGTAAAAATATTTGAAAAGTGGACAAAAAAGCAAAATGATAACTATATTAATTATTTTTCGCTAGTCTCAGATAAGCGCCCCTAAGACAAAGAGCCAAAATTAGAAATCGGAAAAGTGTCCCTTATGAGAAATTGTCGAGGTTGAAACAGACGCACCCAAACCACGGAATAAGGTGTGGCGTGGGGGAACTAAAAAGCTTCGGCATGCAGTAAGAATTTTTCTAAACAGAACGCAGTAAGGAATTAAGATCAGATAAGAGTAAGTATGACAGTCATGTTGTACTCGACTCAGATGCGCTCAATAAAGATCATAAACATAAATAAGAACGGAAGAATAAAAAAAGTAAACAAATCCCACGCAAAACCAAGAGAATTGTTAACCGGATGAAACGGGAATGTGATCAAGTTGAGTCATTCCAGTTCATTCTGATAGATAGATTCATTCAGCATCTATCAGAATGTCAACACATTCTGATAGATGCTGACATTCTGAAATATTTTCGTTTATAAGGGTGAAATTTAAGCATATGTGATGCTGAATGAGGATGAACATCAACAAAAAAGTTGAGATGAAAAAAAAAAAAAAAAAAAAAAAAAAAAAAAAAAAAAAAAAAAAAAAAAAAATCATTTATCAGCTTTATCTAAAATTTCAACGACTAACCGTGCTATACAGTTACTTGTCCGAAATTTTAGTACTTTGAAACTAAAGTAAAACTTAAGTATGTTGAATGATCGTTATTCAATCAAGCCCAGAAAGAAATGCACCAACTAAAATAAGTGATACGTCCTCCTGCAATCTGGAAAGAGCAGTCAGTTCAAGAAAATAGATCATTTTGTTTCGAGGTTATAGCTGAGCTTTCCATCGACTTTTTAGTGAATGAAAAAACCTCTTTTTCTCATTGTAACAACATATCTCCCAGGTTAGTATCTTCGCTTTAAATATGATGAAACATATTTTCAAGCATACAAAGTTAATGTAAATACATCACTGGCTTGCTAAGGACTCACTCAATTGCTAAGGAAATCAAATATTCTATTTCCACATCCCTTACAAAATCTGTAAAAAAATTTCAATACGCTTGCAACGTAATGATGTTTCTTTTGATACAACAAAAGGCTTTAAATCTCTGAAGTACCGTTTTAGTAGAACAGTTTTAAAAAATTCTCACAAGTAATTGACTTTTTTCGTGTAACAGGCTCGTCGAGTTAACGAATCTCCCTAATAGTAATTTTTGCTTTTAGAAACTATCTTAAGGGGATTTTTTTTTGCGTGGATTAACTTTCGCAAAAATAAATCCACGCAAAACGTCAAGACATGAACAATTCGCAAAAAAAAAAATCCACGCAAAATTTTATGATTTTATTTGCTCATTTTTTTAGCTCTGTGTACCTTTCGTATTAACTATTTCTTTGTACTTATCAAGTACCCATTGGTTTTGCAATGTGGCAGGCATTTTCGCTGTTATTTCTAAGCTATTTTATAAAATACACGCATTGCACTTTGTTCACATTCGCAAAAATAAATCCAAACATTTTCCTTGACAAGCTTTGAGTCGCAAAAATCAATCTACGCAAAACACTCCCAAACCGTGGCACGCAAAAATTAGTCCATGCAAAAATAAATCCCCCTTAAGGTAATCCATTTAAAGGGATAATGTTTTGTATTGGATAATAAAATGTAGCGTAAGTCTCTATTGACTCGTGTTAAAATTAATGGTATTCCTAATAACACATTTTTAAAAGCAAGGAATATTGGTAAAAAAACTCTTATACCTAAAGTTGACATCCCTGAGACTGGTGACGATTTCAGGCCGACCATTACTATCCTGACAGTACTTTCAAAAATTTATAAAGCGCTTGTTTTGCAAAATCTTAAGTACATTGAGGCAAATTACCCCTTTAACTAAGTCTGTAATAACCACTCGACTCACACCAAATGATCACACAAGACGTAATACACGGTGTTTTCTCGAAGGAAGTTAATTGTGAGCATGCGCGCAATTTTCAGCAAAACGTGGTTGAATTCAATATGGCGCGGAGGGAAGACTCATTTTAGCAGAATTATAACGTTATTCTTTTCTTGAAATCAGGAATAATATTCTTTTTAAAGATAAAAATTACACGAAACGTTTGAGTATAACCTTTCAATAAATCAGATTTATGTGATTCATGTATAGATTTGTACAAATCACCTCATTTTTGCAGCGTTGATATTAGTACCAACGTTTCACGGTACTTTCAGAAGCTTAAGAAAAATGGTAATTTTGTCCATTTACTGAATTTTTACATCAATAACTATTATATATTTCGAAAGAAGGTAGATTTGTGTGTTTGTTGGAGTTGGTCTGGTTTCCCTATCATTTTTTTAATTTTTGATTTGAGGTACGCTTTAGACCTCTCTAAAATATTCCACTTAGCTCACTGAATAAACTAATCACGTTGTCATATAGATGAAATAGGCACATCTTTTCATTCTTCTCTTTTTCTTTTCAGTGTTTTGTTGCTAATTGTCTTTGCCATTGGGTGTACACGGAGATAGTGCTCCTTCAGCATGCTCTTAACTCTGTTTTTCCCATCTGGAATGTGCCAAAAAAGTCTCTTCAGGTTGTTGAACTCTGGGTGGATACTCTCACCTCCTTGTTCACCGTAAATGCCTAATCCAACTCGCCAGTTGTCGATGAAATCTTTTACATGATCTTCAAGCATGTAGAGTTTTGGGGTGATACTTTCACCTGGCCATGTTTGGCGATAAAAAGACATTAGTTCTTGAATTTTTTCCTCTGCAAAAATATAAACAATTATATAATTTAGATTTATGTTGTCAGTGAATTGAACTTTTATAAATTAGCTAAGGAAATATTATCTTACCTAGTTCAGAAACCATCTCATCTGAAAAAACATCGGATGAATTCATCAACTGATGACAAAAAGAATACTTAGTGAATAATTCTTTAAACTTGGTACTTATATCTATTGCTTTATGATCAATAGTTGAACCAGACAGTCCAAGTGATACAACTTTTATGGGAATGCTGTTGCATAGTTGTATGATGCTTGGTAACTAAGATTAAGAATGAAATACCAGATATTAATGAATTAATACATTAATGCTATTTATATATGAAATACGCACCTTCAGCATTTTGTGGACATGATTGCCAATAAAACTTTTACCGTTGTATACTTGACGACAAACATTCAAGGACTGTAGGGTTTTCTCAAGGACTTTAACTAACGGACCAGGACTAGAACTAGTTTTTGATAAAATTGCTTGTAGTTCCTTTTTCTGAAGTGTGATAATACAAAAATGATTTTTGACAGTTACAAAGAGTGTTATTAATGAAACAGAAACATTTACCTTTGCATCCATTTTCTCTTGTAAATGGATGATCCGTAAGGTAAATATTGAACGTATTTCATCTTCATTCTCTGGGTTTTTTAAAATGTTGGATGTGATAGCATCATGCACCTGAAGATAGTTAATTCTTCTCATAATTGTTATAAATTGGGTGAACTTAGACTAACATCACAAAAAAAATTTCAGCCGTACTTAACAACTAAACATGCATGTAACTTTTCACTTGTAAATAAATATTTGTATGGATATTTTCATTGTTTGGATGATTACAAAATCTTAGAATTACCAATGAAATTTTTTCTTTGAGGTCATTTATTGTGTAATACAATGAACGTATTTTCTTCTGTTGGTCAACCAAGTCACTATAATGTACCATTATTCTAGCACCATTTACATCTTGTTGATGAGACATTTCAAGATCAAGCATGCTGCATTCCACTTCCATCAATTCAAAGAATTTCTTATATGTTCCTAGTGAGATATGCAAGGCTGGTAATGCAACCTACAATATAAACAATGTATATAATGGAGTATTTTATTTTGTTCTCTGCAAAAAGTAATGATAAAGTAAAAAACATTACTTGATCTAGTGGTATATTAAAAATGGGTTCATCTATCACATTATTAAATAATTTTGCTTTCTTAAGATCACCACCAGCAGAATTGAAGTTTTCGAAATCCACTTTTAGAGATTCAAAAGATCTTTTTGGAAATTTTTTATGTGGAGTCTGCATTGCTTCTCGTGTAGTGGTGCAAAATAAACAGCAGTGACGTCCTATGAAAAATGGTCAGTAAACAGTACAACACATTTTATTTGTTTTCATTGATGAATGATAATATTGATAATAACTGTAGATGTCTTTTGACCTTGTCAAGGAGAAATTAGATTTTTTGTTTTACCATTTGCACCTGTCAGTCCATATACATTGCATAAGAATTCATAGTCTCCAAACATAAATACTCTCAACTTCTTTTCCCTGAAAAGATGAAGAAAAAAGAATAAAATTACTGTTTGTTTGTTTGTTTTTTTCCATTTTTGTTTTATACATGATTTCATTATAGTTTACTTACTCCCAATAATTATTTTGCAGGGCATCAACTTGGCTTTTGAATCGACTTAATGCTATCTTCAAATTTGTGCGATAATCCTTCGCTTCAAACAAGCTGAATACGGTTGTATTATTTTTGCTATTTGGCTTGTCAGTGTTTGCAATTTGATAGCACATTTTAAAAGACCCTCCTCCATGGTCACCACCAATTTTGATGTGAACTTCATTCGAAATTTTGTTGAAATTGAGCATATTGTGCCTGAAATTTTAAGTCTTATGTTAATGATTTTTAAATGTTTTGGTCTATTATTTGATTTTTGTAAATACAGACCAAAGAGTACCTTTTTAAAGATTGTAGTAACTCTAGAAGATGTGTATAAATATTTGACACATAACCCCAAGGTGCTGTTCGAATTTCATAAGACCCTTTGCTCTCTTTTGATTCAAATAAAAAGGGTGCTTCCTCAACTAAAAAGTCTGCTCCAGACCATTCTGTTGCAACGTTTCGTTGTTTGTTAATTGATGGTGTGTCGATGTTGAATGCCTTTAACCATCTATGAAAAAATTGTAATTTTGCAATGTATCATAACAGTAATGATTATATATATAGTAGATTTTATATAAACTACAACCTTGACATTGCTTTAAGTTTGTTCCATGGAATTCCCAAATCAGCTTTCAGAGATACCATTTCAGGTGCTGTAATTTGTACACAACCAATGTTGGCTTTCGACAAAACATGCTCTTGTGTTTTAGTGTCCAAGCTTCTTATGAATGATGAAGTTTGGTGCGTTAATGCTGCTGAAGAATTTCCTGCTGTAAGCTTCAGATGTTCGTTCAACATACGATTCCTTGTTCTCAGTGTTCGATCACATACATCTGAGCTATTTTTCTGTTGTTTGGAAATTGATGTAACAACAAATGGCTTAAAGTAACAAAGATAAGTATTATATCCACTTGAGTATAAATAACGAAACAGATTATTATTAAATGAAGTAATTGTTACATAAAAAAATTTGTTTCTTTAGGTAACATAAAAACATTCTATACCTGAGGACCTCCAGAACAAAATTCTGCAACATGGTTTTGCGACTGTTCAAGCTTTTTCTTGATGATATGTAAAGCAGCATCCTCCATATTCCTAGTAAATTCTTCAGAGTTTTGAATGGAGAAAATTTCTGAAAATGTTGATGACGATTGGTGAGATGTTGATGGTTCAGGTTGCAATCCTACGCAAGTTTCTTCATGTTGGAATTTGTTCTTCATTTCCGATATTGTGAACGCCAAACCACAGCTTTTAGTACAGTAACATTTCAGACACTTTAACATGGATAACACATATGAAGATGATTTTAATGTCCCAAAATTAATGCATTTCTTACAAATTGGACACAAGGCATCCTTTTGGTCTTTTCCTTCAATAATACATGAAATGCATTTGTAACAAAATGAATGTTGACAGTTTTCGGCTACAACTGGCATGGACATGAGTTCATTACATATCGGACATATGCAAAGTTTCAAATGAGGATTTGAAATTTCAGCAAAGTTGTGTTTTGCGACGTCAGTGTAATTTTTTGGAAGTGCCTCGAGTATTTCTTTTAGGATTTTTTTTGTCCATAATGTCGAGCTGGTTGATGGTCGACCAGTAGATTTCTTTTTGGCTTTTCTGCCCCTTGGCTTAGATGCACAAACAACACAATTCTCTGAATGTGCAACCCAAGTTTTAGCTTTTATCTGTGATGTTGATTCTCTTTTTTCCACATTGATAACAGTTGCATAGCACTTTAGGCATAGCATTGGTGGGTGAACTGACTCATTGTCTTATCAACATTGCAATATCAACACAAAATACCTCACCAATTCTTTTTGATTGCTTTTTCTTGCAAATACTAGATTTTCCTAGTGCTTGTCCACATATCCTACATAATTTTTGAAGGTTGATTTGGTGAATATCAGCCATAATGGCATGTAGGTTGTTGAGGTGGATGGGGTAAAAAGGCAGGTAAAAGTGAGGTCTTAAAAAGAATTTTAAAAAAATGATAGAGTTATGGGATAGGTTTTTTTTACAAGTAATAAGATGTTTCTTGGTTGCTTGAAGCTTATTTTCTTTGTAAAAATTCAAATGGTAATATATTCAGGTCGCTCAAAATAATGTTTTTTAAAATTTTGAAATTCGAACTTTTTTCGCGCCAACGATCTTCTCAAGCGTCAAAAGGACCTTCGAAACATATCTTTGTGGTACCCTGGTCATCCAGTAAACGATTAAAATTGACAGTTAGAGCTTTGCACTTCATACATCAAAACTTGAGCAGTATTTATTGATGAGGGTGACCAGGGTCATGATAGGCTCACCTCGCTGTGAGATGTGATTTTAATCGGTAAGTATTGCGCATGCTCACAATAAAATTCCGTATCGCGGGAGATTTGAATTACCGTGAATACCTAGTGTTTACTGTTTAACTTGTATATATGTGACATGGAAAGCGAAAAGGGACCGTTTGCCAGAACATTACGCCTGTTTACCGTAATAAATTCTGCTGACTACTAGGCGTAATTTCCATAATAATTCACATTAAAATTACGCCGTAAGGAAGAGAAGCCATTGCAATTTTTCTTACGCTAGCGTAAGGCGTAATCCATAAGCCGTAAGAAATTTTACGCTTACATCAGCGTAATTTTTAGAATTCTTACGGCGCGGCGTAAGCCGTAAGATAAACTTTAAAATTCCTACGCTAGCGTAAGAAGAATTATGCTTACGTAGGCGTATTTTTTAATAAAATAAATTTTAGATCAAGTATGATACATTTTTGGAAAGCTTATTCATCTGTCAAAGTTCATGTTAAGAATTTTGAGGTAAACATGATCAATATGTTTTATGATTATGAGTTTTCATGATCTTTCATGCACGCAAATTAGCCGCTAATATAGTAGACTCTCGCTAATTCGAACTTCTTTAATGCGAATCTTTCTATAATTCGAGCAAAATCTCACAGTCACCGTCATCGTCGATTTAACTTAGGAAACTCTAATAAAACACTTTCTAAAATTCGAACTTCTGTAATTCGAACAATTTTTCGTACCCCTTCAGAAAAATTCTCTCTCTAATTCGAATTTTCACTGTGTGGAAGGGGGTTAAACTCATTCGAATGCCATGAAAAATTCGAAATTTCCATTTCGTATGTTTTTCAAAGTTCGAAGTTCTCATTTCGAAGATTCGAACGGGCTATTTCGAATATTTTTATCAGATTTTTCAAAGTTTTTGTGTTTGAATTCATGAATGATTGTACTTCGGTTGAAAATGGGGAAGAGAAAACACGACGAGAGAACACTTGAAACTAAATATAAAGCGTTAGTTCAATTGGAGAAGGGGAAAACAAACAAAGATGTGGCAAAACTTTTTGATACACCTGCCAACACTTTATCGACATGGAAGAAAAACAAGAAAAAGATCTTCGAGGCATTTGAAAATCAAAATTCTGGTCAATCAAAACGACTCAAAGAAAACACTTACGAACAACTCAACCAGGCAGTTCTTAAATGGTTCACTCGTATCCGAGGTGAAAATGTACCAGTGAGTGGGATTCTTATCAAAAGCTCTGTACTTCGCTAAAGAACTGAAATTGGAGAAGTTCCAAGCTTCAGAAGGATGGTTAGATAAGTGGAAGAAAAGGTTAATATAGTTTTTACTTTCTTTATGTCTAATAAACTGGTAAATGTTTACAATAATTCAGGAAGCTCTTCTTTAAGAATTTTGAGGTACTTCTCCTCTGCTGAAAATATGAGACGAGATGGCACTTTCATTCCTAGGCCGTCGTTCTGATTTACAACTTTGCTGACAATTTCCACATGACATTTGTTGTCTTTGCTTGCTTTTAAAAAATAGAAAACTGTCTTTGCAAATTCACCAGATTTCCCAAGAGGGAGATGTCCAACGACTTGCTTTTTCCCCTTTTGAAAAGTTGTCACGGCGTATTTATCCATCGAGTTGTTTTGCTCCATAAATGCATCCAAATGTTCACCGATAGTTGGTGTCCATCTTTCTTTATAAACATGGTGCCCCATAACAAAGTCGAAAAGCCCCAGGTGCTTCAAGGGGGTAAAGAGTCTTCCATGTCGCTATATAGATCCCAACAGAAAAGCTGGATGTCATCCGAAATCTTCGAGGAATGGGTAAAAGAAATCGATCGCAATTTTGGGAAAAAGAAGAGTAAGATAGCTCTAATTGTGGATAATTGCCCAGCCCACCGGCGCGTCGACAAGCTTGAATGGGTAGAGCTCATTTTTCTGCCACCCAGCACCACTTCCAAGACCCAACCAATGGACCAAGGGGTCATTCGATCGCTTTAAGCAAAATACCGCAAATTAGCCGTCCAAAAGCACCTTGAGCAATTGGATAAAGGAAATGAACTTTCTAAATTTTCAATTATGACCGCTATGACAATGCTTAACAAAGCCTAGAACGCCATCCTTGATCAAACATTTAAGAATTGTTTCAAGAAATCTGGCGTTTCAGATGGATCGGTTGAGAAAGCCTTGAGTGATATGGATGGTCCATTCCGGAGTCTTGATGTCAAGGTTGAAGAAAACACAGTCAGCGCTCTGCAGAGTGATCTGCAAAGATCGAGGGAAAATTTCAATGTCAGTGTTGACATTACAGCAGAAGAATTGATTGATTTGGATTCGGATGTTTCTGTTTCTGGAGTTCTGTCTGATGCAGACATCATCAATGAAGTCAGCAGGTGCGTCGAGATCGAAGATGATGAAACAGATGATGAGGATGTTCCCAAGGAAAATATCAGTTTGAAACCTTCCTATAATGAAGTTGTGAAAGCTATTTTGATTATCGAAAGCTACAGCCTTTTCACCTGTGGTGATGATCTCCGGAAAACACTTTGCGACGCCACAAGGATCGTGGAAAGGGCTCACATCGCAAACACAAAACAATCAAGTATTGATCAATTTTTCAAATTTTTGTCTCCAGAAAAGATATTATTACTGATACTCCTAAAATCATTTTTGTCATTCAAATAAATTATTTTCCCCCTTGAAATTCGAATTAGCGAGAGTCTACTGTACAACGTTTTTGGAAAATAAATAGCCTTCCCATCAGCCACTTCCTGAAAAAAAGTTTCAGCAATAAAACTTTATAAAGGGGGAAACACAAGTCCAAAAATCTATTTTTTCTTGTGATCATTATTCATAATGAGTTTTAAAGATAATCAATGAAGCTAAAAGAAGCTAGGATCCTCATTTTTAAAAACTGCTGACTTGCAAATTTTACCGTGATTTCACTCACTAAAATCATATTAATATCTACAACAAGGAATCCTTCGTCATTAGTTAAACCAGAGACGGCCGGGAGAAAGATAGAAAAAATCAAAATAAACAAAATGGCGGAGGAGGACGGGACCGCTTCTCCCGTAAGAAAGAAGAAAAAGGTCTCAGCAAAAAAATATAGAATACATGTGGGTGAAGGTGACGAGGCTTTGGCTTTAACAGAGCGCTTTCTGTTTTTTAAAAACTCGATGAGCTTCCCTAACACATTCTCATGTTTAAAATTTATTATGGACAACATTGAGTTGTTGGAAGGACAAACTCACAGTAGGAGAGGCTAGAAATAATATGACTAAAATCATTCTTTATACGATTTACTGTCCATGTTTAGATATGGATATGTTGCAGGGTGACATAGATTGTTTTATATATGTATCCTGCTGTAACGCTTTCATAAGTTATTCAAAAATGAAAAAAAGTATAGGGAGAGAGTGCTCTTCTCGTCTGGGTCCTGTGTCTTGATTTTTTTTTTAAATTAGGGGAAACATGTTTATGAATAGTCGCGAAAAATCAAAGCAATCTATGCCAATCAACCTGCTCCTTTATGAAAATATTCCTGCGTCCAAAACGATATTTCAGGGGACAACTCACAAAGTTGTTTAAGAACTCTTTTTACAGTTTTTGGAAATTTTGTTTCCTTGGCCAGATTTTTCAATTTAAAAATGTTCAAATTATGTAACGCATAATTATGATGTAATAAGATAGTATTTTGTTAGTGTGTATAACTTAAATATTGTGACTTCATTCTTCTATAAATCAACTCAGAGTGGAAGCCTCTACTTCATCGTAACTTACAAAGATGTAATATTAATCATATCTAAAGTTATTGCAATGAAAAGTGTTAGTTACTATCTTATTACATCATAAATATGCATTGCATAATTTAAATATAAGGTTTTAAAAACGAAATATCTCAGAAACTATAAATAATTATGAAATACTGAAAAGAGACTTGTTAAACAACTTTTTGAGCAGCTATCATATTTGTAAATATCATTTTGGACGCAGGAATCCCTTTAATAGATTTCACCCTATTCCCTGTGTTACACTATCTTTTATTTAAAAATTGACAACAACGGAATACTGAAGAGCCTCCCTCAGCAACATTTTAAAATAAATGTTGCTGTTAAGTTAACACAGGCAGTACATAGGTTGGAGAACAATGTAGACTATTTTCTTTTTGTCTTATATTTCATCTTACGGTACTATGTATGTGACGGATTGAGGGAAAATCATAACAAGTGATATTACTGATAAATTAATCAGTAATTTATCAGAACTTTATCAGTAATAATCAGTAATTCGTTCGATTTAATTTGTTCCATGAATCAGTAATTCATTCGATTTATCAGTAATTCGTTCGATGAATCAGTAATACTGATAAATTACTGATTCTTTATCAGTATTTACCAATTATTTTATCAGTAATACTGATTCATCAAACAAATTACTGATAAATCGAACGAATTACTGATTCATCGAAATCTATTGTTTTCTAATCAGTAATTTACTGATAAATTTATCAGAAATTATCACTTGTTATGATTTTCCCTCAAACCGTCACATATGCCTTTTATGCTTTGTTGCTTTTTGGAAGATCAGTGGATATTTGAAGGAAAGTCTACCATCACACTACCAACCCAGCTGTCTATCCTCTTTTTCACTGTAGTAGTAGGCAATGATGACTGATGTGTGGATGATACCTTAAATTTGCAACAAGTTATTTTTTGTGTTCTCCTGCAGTTCTCTATGCAGTTAAAAATAATATTTGTAACTTGATTTATGTTTGAAGGGGTGAGAATCAACAAAAAATTTCAACAAAATTATGTAACATCTTCCATCTCCAAACAAAAATGAAATTTCAGTGTTGTTCTTGTTGATTACCACTCATGTTACTCATGTTCTTTTTTGGTATATAACCTTTTGGTTAAAAATGAGAAAAAAAATATTACATGCTGAATTGTTGTGTATTAGCGAAATATACATTGTTTTGTTGATTTAAAAATACAAATCTCAAATGCACACAAATGACGAAATCAAACAGGGCCGCATCCAGACGTGATTTGGTACCGTTGGAACGGTATGGGCGCCCAAAAATATATGCCCAAAAAAGTTTTTCCTAATTAATTTTTGTACATTTTTGTCCAGAATTATCCTTTAAAAGACCTTAATCTTTGTATTTTACAGAAGGTTTGCATCAATATATCTTGTATTCGCGATTGTATTCTCAACTATACCATCAGATGCTACTAGTGCGTTATGTAGCTGACAGCTACCATATTTAATGTTTAATATTCCGTAAAAACAAAATGAATAAAACAACATTAGCCTGTAATACTTGGATAATAGATAATAATGTGAAGAAAAACTTACATTTTATTGTTCATATATTAGAAAATGCGAATTTATTTCGACCACAATGCAGACAAAAAAGTTAAGACTGCGATAGTCGAGCTTTGCATTGACGCTCAGTCCTCGTTTTTGGGGTTCACGAGTTAAAACTTCCCCCTTTTGTCTGCTCAAAAAGTTCTTTGTATCTCGTTACTCATTCGTACATCAAGGCACGTAAAACTTACCTTGATACATCAATATATGTAAATCTCTTCTGGGAAGTTCATTTTCCTGGCATCTAGACCTTTTCAAATTCAAACATTTTTGCCCCTTAGCACCCACCATTCGGGTGTCACTATACCAACCTAATCTAAGAAAACGGTATGCCCAAAAAATGTCTGGATGCGGCACTGTCAAATGTTTTTTTTCTTCCTAGGGTCTAGCCTTTTCAGTGAAAAAAGAAGTTAGGAAGCCCCGGTCATACCTTTATGTTATAATGCTTCAGTCATAAGAGGACTGTTAAGTTAACAAGGCACACCCACTGCTTTCATAAGAGGAAAGTGTGGTCATAATTCAATAGTTTTAGCTACACCATATAGCATAGAATCCAAAATATTGATAAATGAAATACAGAAAATTTCTTCTAAACCAGTCTGGAGAGAAAGTAAATTCCACGCCATTCTGTGAAAAAGTCATATAGAAATTGAAAATCTTTGCCGGAGATATCTTGAATACAAGCAACATTTCCACATGGCTTGCTTTCTAAATCAAATCAAAAGTTTGAATTCTTCGCCTATGTTTACATTCCATAGACTATATACACAATAAGCAAACAATCAACCCCCCGAATGCTATTACATTAAAACTTGTAGAAGACTCTACATAGTAATGGTATACGGACGTGTTAGTACATTTCTTATGCATGCGTGAATTTACTGCTGTTCATCTATCACAAGCTCTATATATCTTCGTTGATTAACTTTAATCTTATCAAATGATCAGTTTATAATTATTTTTCAATGGACAGCAGCTGAGGCCTTTTTTTGTTATTATAACTACATTTACATTTTGCAACTTGCATATTTATTTGACTTTTACATATTCAAAGAAGGCACAAAGAATGATACATCTTAATGCAAATTTAATATTTTGTTGCACACACGTCAACATAATCAGCCATCGTATTTTTCACTGATGTTCGAAAACTTTTTTTTACCTGGTTCTCATTCAGTTAAAGATAAACATACAATCAGTTATTTCGAAAGTTACTACGAATAGAAACCGTCCGCTTTAATTCTATTTTAAGTTGTTCGTTCGATGATCCATTGTGGAAAACGTTTATATCTTTGTTTTCGTAAAGATGTATGTTCACCATTTCTAGCGATTTTTATTGACTTCAGCAACTTTATTCCGATAATAGTCTGGGACACCAGGATGAGTGTAGGATGAATGTAGGGAAAAAAAAAATGAAAACATTTTAACGTCAGCTTGACGTGTTGCAAAAGTTCTCTTTTGAAATACTCACCTTCGTTAAAATAAAAAATAAATAAGGGGCTGTTCATATAGAGAGGTGAGCTGGTCCGGTTAACCAGGCTGGCTCACTTGAATGAGATGAAATTCACCCAGCGTTCATATGGCTTTTCTCATCCCACTTAACCGGGCTGGAGAATGTTTTTTAAATCACGTAAACAATAATTCGAATTTCGACGCTTGCGCACTTGTCTAAAATCTATCCCACTAAGCCGGGCTGGTCTGTTCATATGAACAAATTTCATCTCACCTAGGTGAGATCCCGGTCAAATGAAATAATATCTCACTTAAGTGAGCCAGCCCGCCTTTCATATGAACACAATTTATTTTTATAAAGATTTCTTAATAACAGTGAGATCTCTGCTAAGTGAGCTAGCCCGACTAACCGGGCCAGCTCACCTCCATATGAACAGCCCCTAACTGTTTCCTTCAGTTTTTCATCATAGATTGAAATGCTTGTCTGAAAGTCATTGAAATCCGTATCGGAATGAGACGTTATCAAGCATAATACTTTACTCCTTTTTTTATTAGTGTAACACAAAATGATTAGACTCTATGAAACTTCAATATACTGCACTTATTGTTTTGGCCATGTAGACAAGGGAGTTAAGATTGAGAGAGTCAAGCTCTGCATTGGCGCTCAATCCTTGTGTTTAGGGTTCACAAGTTTAACGTCCCCCACTTCTTTACATTCTAAAATTAAAGACACTGAACTTATTTCAAGGAATACGGGTGTATCATAGCTTTTATTCGAAACAAAAATTTTAACTTTATTCTTTATTTTTCTTTAAAAATTACGCTTACGTAAGCGTAATTTTTAGAATTCTTACGGCGTAAGCCGTAAGACGAACTTTAAAATTCTTACGCTAGCATAAGAAAAATTACGCTTACGTAAGCGTAATTTTTAAAAAAATGTTTTTCTTACGCTGTAAGAAAAATAAAATTACATGTAGTATGCAAATGGTCCCTTTTCGCTTTCCATGTCACATGTATGTGATCTTTGTGAAAATCTGGCTTTCTGTTGGATTGCTGCACAAGATACATTAAAACCAAGCTTTGGTTCTTCTTCTTTTTCTTACTGTCCAAACCTTGAAAGCTCAGCTTAGTTACCTCCTCAGCTCCAAAAAATTAATGAGTTTATTTATATTATGATTAGCCAAAATCATATTTGCAAGTTAGAAATTCGAATCATGTTTCTCTAATCATCTATGTTTCCCAGTGGATATTTATTCAATGTTTCAATTTTTTTCAAAAAGAGGTCTCCACGTCTGTATATAAAAATGGATTTTTCATTCCTGCCAATGTATATGCGGGTTTTGATTCTGAAAAAGATATGGAAGCTGCGTGAAAGAAGCTGGCAATATTTGAAACAAAACGCCTTCGTCACATGGTGTGTCAGGTTAGAGATTAAACTATAGCTGCCAGCATGGCTAATACGAGCATTTTTTGAGCATGTAGTTTACAACACACTGATGGAAGTGAAAGAAAAGTAAAACTCTCAAGTATATGATAGATAATCGATGATGATAACTTCGAATTAGAAATAAAATTTCCAGCAAATTGACTTTTACACTGAACTACTGATGATATAATGAACAAACCTGTTGAAGAGAAAATGGAGCAGAGACAGTTATATCATTATCCATAAACTTCTCTGGCTCTTGCTTTACACCACCTAAAGGGATGATTACAGTATTTTGAAAGCTACTGATTACTTTCATTCACAATAATTATATCTTATTAAGATAGTATTGAAGGAAATGGGTCTGGAACGAGCAGCTGAAAAACCATGAAAAAAAACACAAAAGAAACAATTTGTCTCTCTCAGGACAGTTCATAGCAGGAGCATGCCGTTATCTATAATACCTGGAGGAGGATTTCCTGACTTGTATTCATCAGATTCATGAAATCTAAAAAGAAACCAGTCACAAATACCAGAACAAAATTGATGTTATAACACTTATTTTTAACTTAACACTTTGTTGTATTACGTACGTTATAAATTTGCTGTAATAGAAATGTAATATAATAGAAATATATATACTCTTTTATAATAGGGATGAAATCTTCTTTAAGGTTTTTCAAGTGAAAAAACTTCTGCCATAAAATAGTTTTTCCATCTTTACAGTAGTATCTAAATAAAAAAAGGTTAAAAGAAATCATAAGGAGAAATATTATGAGCGTGGCAAATATGTATGAGTACCGCAATCCATCCCACAAATGTGATCGTTCTCTCTCAATAACCTGAAACACACAAGGTTTTTTGATTAATGTGTCTGATTATAACAAAACTTGTTTTACTTGTATGAAATATTCTACTTAAGAAATCCAATGAAAATAAATATCCCAACAATTCAACAATAAAAGATGGACCCTGTAAAAATGCTGCCAGTTATTATAAAATTATTGAACATTACAAGCTTCCAACTTCGAGACTTTGTATGTATTCATGCATATTAAAAGGGAACTAAACTCAAAGGTTTGTCAGCAAAAACAGTAGAGGCCTGAAAATGAGCAAGGTATGGCAACAATTTCCTTTAGTGATTTGACACCTATAAGTGTTTGCCACTATACATCAAATTCAAAAGTTAGGTTCCCCTTTAACTTTTCTTCTACAAAAAATCAGTTCGAAATGAGCCTGATTGGTGATCATTCGCTTAATTAGAAACAAATTTCTACTAACCAAACCCAAAGTATTTTTTTGTCTTTGAGGTGAGTGGGGAATGCAAGATGGTAAAGCAAATACCTAAAAGAGAATTCAGGCTTAAATACTAATTTAATCAGCCCGGGGGAGTGACAGAAAAGACAAAATACAGGTGTTGGCAGTTCAGGGATATATCTGGTACATAATCATGATAAACTGAACCTGACAACAAAAACAGTTTCTATATATAAGATGGAGATTAAAATGATATTTGATAGAAATCATATGAAATAAGAAGCTGTATGGATTGAAGACTTTCACAATTGAATTGACCTCAACACTAGTAAATCTATTACAACCAAATTATTTAGAATATGTCAAATTTGTTTAAAAACTGAAGACCTCGTCTATTCATGATCAAATCTGCAAAAGTGACCACCAAATTTATTAACAGCACCTCCCAATTGATCTTTGTCCAAACCTTCAAAATTTTTCCAATGAGATTGTTCATAACTTGGATAAGTAGGAGCAGGTGAAACTTGGGCATTTCAAACTCGGGTATTTCAAAGATTTTAATCCATGACAAGAAGATAAAAATTATAATTATATAACTTAAATCAACATAAGATACAATATGAAAATCTATTTTTACAAAGCCTGCCGAAGGTAAGTCAATACTCGTGTAGGAGAGTGTTAGCAATTCAAACATAAAAGAAAAACGTTCAAATAATCCCATTGGTATATAGTTGTATTCACAAATTATGTTAGCGCACTTCTCTACAAGTTGCGACTACCCTCTGGATTACCCACTTGAATTTTCATGGTGGTTGGTTGGGCTGGAATCAGTGGGGGTGGTGTTGGAAAAATCCTAAAAACCTAATAGCCAGTGGGATGTGGAAAAATATTTTTCTCATAACTTTGTTTGAAATCGTAACTAATAAAAGGCTACTCAAAAAACAAAATCAGAAATCCAAAAGAATAAAAACAGAAGATAACCAGGAGATTATAAAGTCCTCATCAATGTGTAAGGTAATTTCATCACAATAACCATCTATATCAATAGCCGATTCTCTGTCTGTTTGTTTGTCTGTCACGCAAAATAGTAGGTGAACTGTGAAGAGGTTATTTTATTGTATTTGTTGGGACGTCAGTGTGAGACCATTGTATTAAGACCCTAATCGAATGCGACAGTTAGGGAAAAGTATTTCGGAAACCAATAGGGATAACTGATGTTTTTTGGAGTCCGCGATAGAGGCGATGGGGAGACGAAAACATTTAAAAACATTTGGGGACAGGTGTGTGGCATCATCAAAATGTTTGAACAATGATATCTCTGTAACGGTTGGTCGTAGCGGAACGATGCCATACATTTTTTTATCAATTTTTCGAGCTCTACAACATGTGCACATTTACCGTTGCCAATTCGTAAATTTTACTTTTAGAGAACACTGAGAGGGTGACACAACGCAGGCTGAACATTGGCCAATGAGAGACGCCGCCTTGGCGACTAGTCTATATTAATACCCGATTCTCTGTTTGTTTGTCTGTCACGCAAAATAGTAAAGTCAACTTCGAAACAAATCTGCAACAGAGAGATCGCAGAGAACCTAAGCAAACTAGGGGGTATATAAATGTAAAGCTCCTACCAAAGAAATGAATATGACTGCATGAAATTGTAATATTTTTAATTGAAATATATTTAAAGGGAAATTAAGCCTTTATCAAAAACTTTTTATATTAGGTGCAGAAAGATCTCATTAATCTTCTGTGACCATTAAAAATTATCTTAAATGATAAGTATACTCAGTTTTTCGTTATTCAGTATCTAACAATGGACGCCATTGCAGTGCTCTGCGATGAAAATTTTGGCGTCACAGCGCGATCGCTGTTTTGTAAGGATTACATAAACTACAATATTTTGTTTTTGTTAATGAAAGTTATTGTGTTCTTTGTGATATAAAACCTTTATTAAAAAGTATTTTGTTTTAGATTTATAGCAGGTATACGTGCGTAAGTGAGTTTTTGAACAAATGTGTATATTTTAGAAAAAAAGAAATTTTCAGTATGACTGTTTTTGTTTTTCTTGAATCGCTAACGATAAACTTATTTTACATCTTGCTGTTTCTTGATGTTTAAGATTGTTATGTTGATGAACGATAAATATCTTCGTGTTGTCTTTATTGTTTTACTACCATTTCTCGTATCTTTAGAACGTAGGCGTAAAAAACATACCATGTGCTGCCTACGTCTGATGTTTCTGCAAATGAAATGCAAATGAAAGTCATGATATTGATAACGAAAGCTGTAATGGCGATTTAACTAAGTTGTTTTTTTAGCAGTTTTTTTTCATTTGGAGTACCTTTTATACATAAAAAGGCGTTCCTCTAGGATGAATGAAGTATTTCATGCTCAAAATCAGAAAAGAAATTTTAAGGCTTAATTTCCCTTTAAATGAATTATTAACTAATATTTCCACAATACTTAAGAATTACCTTGAATGAATCTACTTTTAAATGCTGAAAGACAAAGGAAAAAAAAAGAAGACAAAATTCGTGCTCAATTGAGAAGGGAGAGGGATGCACAAAATCAAAGACAGCGACGGGCTAATGAACAACCTGAACATGCTTCTGGTTGACTTGAATCACAAGCTCATCGACAACTGTCACTTTGAGACAATGAGCAACCAGAACAAGCTGCTGCTCGACGTGCAGCTGATGCTCAACAACACCAAAGTGCATATGTCCGAAACAGACGAGAGTGCATCACTCGGTTTTTAAATGCTGCATGAATTGACATTGAAAACAATAACTTGCCCGACATTCATTCTTTAGATGAATGAAATGTTGCACAAATGGAAAGGTACAATTTATCAGATTATCCGCCTGAGTTACGGAATCTTTTACTTGATGATTCTGCTCTGGGTAAACATTTCCGTAAGTGTATTAGAGTTAATAATGCATTTAGAGTTTTGCTTCTCTGTCAGTTAACTTATGTCTGCCCCCAGAAAATGGGCCTCCATGTTTTAGGATATGTGCACAACTGCTACATAGATATGGAACACTGCATGCAAATGAAAACCAAGTGCCTATGTTTAGCCAACTTTACATTATCGAAACTGCTGATTCGCTTGACATGCGTATGCAAAACCCTTCCAAAGTGGATTGTAACAGAGACTTGATGGAACAAATACAAGCAGTCATTAATAGAGTTTCACCTTATGCCGCAGCATATCGTAACTTGGTTCAGGTCGAAAGAGAAGAAGAAGAAAGGGCCTTTTGAGAAAATAGACCAACCTCCGTAGTGGGTATGTGCGTGAAGGTGAAGACAGGAGGAGATACAATGCTCTACATCACAAAGAAGTTGCTGCAATTTTCCCATTCTCCCGTTGTTAGAAGTAATATAGTTTATCCAAGAGATCAGCCCTTGCATAATATTTCTTACACATCTACAAACATTGACTCCATGATGTATCCAATGATTTTTCCCAGAGGTGATCCTGGATGGAGTCCAAACATGAATCACGTGCAATGGCATGCAACTGAAAAGCGGAATAAAATTACACAATTGCAGTATCATATTTATCGTATTGCCATTAGACGTGAATTTTCTGCTTCACATTTAGCTGTAAAACTATTTCCGCAGTTTGTTGTTGACTATGTCAAAGTGGAGGGAGTGAGACTACACCAGAACCAAGAACAATTACAGCCGGATACCTACACAGGCTTGATGAAGAGGAAGTTGCTCATGAACGAAACCTCTGTACGGGTAATATCGTTGTGTTGCCATCTACCTTTTCAGGTTCACCAAGAAATATGCACCAATTAAAAAATTAAAAAATTTTGCATTCACACGAAAAACTACTTTTGATGGGAATTTAATTTGGCAGTGCGTGAAAAAAGTTAAATTTTCTACCAGCCAAAATTTCCTCCTAGTAGGTATCTTATTATAAAATAATCAGCAAACCTATGTAATACTTTTTTTTGTAAAGTATCATATAATTCTTTAAAATTTACAGTCAACTTCTTCATAGGACGTAAAGAAAAAATAACATTTTAATGTTATATCTAAACTAACACTTTTAAGTTGATGAAGGAGCACAAGATAATAATCACATCCTTTTAAACTCAAAAAACTAATTCATCACTTACCTCACCTTCCTTTATATGCACATCTCTTTGTTCACCTCTTTCTATTATTTTCAAACACATATCGCCTTTGATCATGTAAAAGAACTAAAAACAAGATGCCTTAACAGGCAAAAGGATTTCTGCCAAAATCTGCTGAAAGATGAAAGAAAAAGCATATGACATATTTGAAAAAGGTTATGTGATTTCCAAAATAAAAAATCACATTTCTAATGTATATTATCCCTAGGACATTGTCAAAAGATAAGTAACACTATGTGAGACTTATAGTATACTGCTAATAAACTGGATTACATCTGAATGACATTAAATATTCTACATTTTGTTGATAAGAAATAATATCAAGGATATATTGATCCTTTCAGATATCACAATGTATATGCACGTAACTCATAAACTGTAAAAAGTTCTGAATCTCTGAATTTGATACTTGGTGTCAATCTTCCTAGCAGACTTCCTAAATTACAAGCACAAAAGTGCATGCAGATTTTGGCCATGCAAAATACATCCACATAGACCAAAACCAACATTATAACTGTTGTAGTTTGTTTTGATTAGTAATACGGAAAGCACTTACAAACATTCTTGATCTGAGTTATCATTCATGACCTGTTTATAAAAATTCTTGAAGAAATTCAAAAAAAGGTTGAATGATTTTTACGACATAACATTGCATCTCTGATTTCATATGCACCCAAGGGCATTGCGAAAATATAGTTGACACTATGCGAAACTTTATTGTATACGTATATACACCACTGATAAACTTAACTACATCTGAATGACATAAAACATTCTTTATTTTGGGGGTACGAAAAAATATTAAGTTTATATTGATTTTTTCGGATATTACAGTGATTACGTATGTAAATCATGTTCTTTAAGCATTTGATATGTACCGTCAATCTTCTTAATTACAAATGGAATTATCAATATTTCAAACACAAAAAGTAAACAATAATTTTGATCATTAACAGTTATATACCGGGTGAGTCAAAAAAAAGTACCGTTGTTTCACAAAACGTATCTTTCGATTGACTAATTATGAAAGCTAGTGTTTTTTATTTCTGAATAGAGGAATCCTTTACCTACATTTTGGTGTATCATTTGTCAAATTTGGTTGAGTAGAAAAAAAGTTATGGGCAAAAAACTGGAGGTGGTCCTTGTAAAAATCGCCGAAAAATGACGAAAAAATCTAAACAAAACTTCTCCAAACAAGATTTTCTGTTCTTATTGCAAGCCGTATGGGATTGAAACTCATACACGCTTCAATGTGCTAAAACTTTTTTTTTTATTCCCAATGCTTAAATTAAGTAAAAAGTTCAAACTTTTTTCAAAATTTTATTAAAACTTTACTTGATGAAGTTTTTTATAAAGACTGTTTTGTAGAAAATGCCACAACTCACGTTACAACAAAGAATTTGAGTATGTATCCAGTTTCCAGTTTTGAGAAGTTTTGTTCAGCTTTTTTCGTCATTTTTCGAGAATTTTTACAAGGACCACCTCCAGTTTTTTGCCCATAACTTTTTCTCTACTCAACCAAATTTGACAAATGATACACCAAAATGTAGGTAAAGGATTCCTCTATTCAGAAATAAAAAACAATAGCTTTCATAATTAGTCAATCGAAAGATACGTTTTGCAGGCCTTGTCATAACAGGCGCGCGATCGCTCTCGCGCACGCAAACACGCGCCCAAGTTCAATATTTCTTGCATCACCCGAGCGATGATTCACTCGCCCAGCTTTGATAAACAACAATTTATCTGAGCGATTTATAGTTAATACCTATCAAAAGGAATGAATATATATTTTAGTGTTAGAAAACATGCATAACAAAAACGTCATGAATAGCTTTGTTAATTTCATAACGCCCTCGAAACGAAAACTTAAAGGCAACTTTATTACTATATCTTTTCATGATCAAGTTCAAAAATATATTGCGCAAGATTTACGTTATTGAAATTACAACAATTGGATTATATAGAAAAATATATATAGCAGGCACTTCCGTGAGAAAAAACGCTCGCGTGTGGTACTTCGCACGCGCAAACTTAATTTTACTGATTTGCGCGTGCGATTTTAATGTCCATGAAATAGTATTTTTCTTAACTCTACAGCGCTTAATCAGACGAAGTTCTTGGGGGTGCTCAGAGTGAATTATACAGTTGAATTTAGCTTACTCAGCAGATTCAATGAATTTGTTTACTATGAGTGAAGTTGCAGGGATACGATTTAACTAGTGAACCCCAAACACTAGAGACTGATTGCCGTTTATCTTTGCACCTCACAAAATAAATTTAAAGTTAAGTGTCCTGTATAAAAATATGATAACAATGCTTGTGGTGAGATATTAAAAAAAACCGAAAAACTAACGATGTTCAACTGAATGAAGAAGAAGAAAATGACTCTTGTGTGTTCTAGTACTCCACCGTACAGATTATACAGTTGTTATATTTTGTTAATAATAAAATAACAAAACCAATGAAAATGTGCCTAAAATAAGTAAGCAACACATTACCCGTTAATCTATTTAAATTCCTTTCAAAAACTTTGACGTCATTGTAATGGCCAGCTGAAATCTCATAATAACAAACGTCTTAGAAGAGTTTCACTGATCAAACATTTTATAAGCCATTTTATTGAAATTACATCACAGAAAGGGTGGCCATTCACTTACTTAAATGCAGTTTTCCACTAGACAAAGAATATCGATGCGGAAAGATTTTCTGCAATTTGATTGGCGCAGCAATATTCTCTCGGTTTGGTGAACCAATGAGATTGCAAAGAAACTTTTCAACGCAACATTATTCGCCTAGTAGAAAACCACCTTAATGTTACTCGCATGCGAAGCACGTACTACCTACGTAAGATAAGAAAATTATAAATTAAGATCAGAAGAAGAATTGCTACGTCATAAAAATAAGTTAAAGGACAACCGCAAGGAATAACTTTTCAGCACATGAACCCTAACAAATAATAATGAAAAAATGACAAGTGCTGTATCAAGTTTTGCACGTGCGACATATCACACGCGCAAATTTTTTTACGCGTCTCATGGAAGTGCCTGTATAGAAAGACAATATTCTTACTCATTTTGATAAATAGGAAATAATGTTCAAAAATCATAGTAACTTTCAAAAGCCTTTCAAACAAAGGGTTTTGTTAATTCAAAATATTTTTCCAAACAACACCTGTACACAGATCAATTCAGGAAATTTTGTTAATTCATTCTAAATATAGTTATATGAAGATTAAATTATGCTGAGTGATTGTTATTATATAGTTATATGGTTTTTTTTCCGTTAACTAACAAAGATGTATTTTGTTAATTGAATTTTCACATCAATAAAACACGAAGAACTCGTAGTTAAAAAAAGAAAGCACTGAAGTTGAAGATAAGGGGGGTTCACTGGTTAAATCGTCCCCCGACTTCAATAAGTAAAATTCCATCATTTGTAACGAAATTTGGGATCGCGCAGGCCAATTAGTTGTCAATTTAGGCGCGCGATTAGTCGCGCGGGAGAGATTTCTTTATGTCAAGGCCTGGTTTTGTGAAACAACGGTACTTTTTTTTGACTCACCCGGTATATACTTATAATGTTCTAAAGCACACACATAACATATATAATTATATATATAACTGAAAGGAAAGTTTTGTATTGTTACATGATGTATCTTTTGAATTTACAGACAGTTGTTTTACAGATGTTTTAATTTGCTATTGTGATTAGTCACTCGTAATAAGGGACATTGACAGTATAACTTAAAAACTGATCAAACAATAAAACAAGTAAGTGGTGCAGGGTAGACACAAATTTTCGATGTTGGAGCTAAAGAGGAAACTAAGCTGAGCCAAAGTATCCAGAGCTTAAAAGCGTAACAGCTCATATACAAAACAAACGAAGATGTTTTGAATTTAGACAGGCTTAAAGAATATCAAAACATTTCTCTATAAAAACAAACAAATAGCTACCTTTTTGACTCTTCTGTTTACAAAACGTTGAAAACTTCTTTTTAATTAGAAAAGAATGATCACAGTTCAAGATAATTATAAGTTTTTCTATGAAAATTCTTTTTTTATCTTCAGATACCAATATCTATCATTTTCAAGAAACTTTAGAAAATTTAAAATGGTTTCTACCCTCACATGCGTGATAAGCATAAGTTTCATGTAAGCGCACACACGAAATTTCAAAAAACCGCTAGGTTTGGACAGCATAAAAAAAAAAAAAAAAGAAAAACAAAGCCGGTTTTAAAGTATTTCTTGCTTTCGCAGAAATCCAAATATGTTCGCTTGGAAACTGAAATAGGTTCATTTTGTATAAAAAAGCACAACAGAACAGTTACCTCTTCACCATGATCAAGATGATAATCGTTTCTAACATTAGGTCCACCAATAAACATGATCTTTAAAACGCCTCCCCACCTAGCAACAAAATAATCAAACTATTATAATGTGATGCTCCAAGGGAATTGGAATTACAAACCATTAAACATAAAAGAACAAAAGAATAAATATAAAAATTGTTAAACTATTGCTATTTAACAGCTTAGAATGTGCTGGGCGAGATGGTTATTGTTTTTTCAGTCTGAAATCTGCTCATAGCAGTCCATTAAGTGTGTTTTCAAAAGTTGACTTCACAAACCTTTCTGAAAAGCATTGTGAGCGATCAGCATTGAAACTTTTAAAAAGCTTTATCATTTGTATAAAAAAAAAGTTCACCATTTCATATCGTGAACGAGAAGATTTTTTTTTTTAATCAATTGCTCAACACAAGGTTTAAAACCACTAATGTGTATTGAGGTACAAAGAAGAAAGGTGACAATGAACATTGCATTTAAAGTCTTGAAGATTATAATGAGAAGGAAAAACAGACTGTGGTAAAGATTTCCAGAGAGTGGAGGAGCGAGGAATGAAACTTCATTGGTAAAACGTTTTAGATGACTTTAGGATGTTGACAGTGTGATCATGGGAATTAGATGAATATCTTGTGTTTCACTTGAAAGTTTTTAATGCAGGGATGGGAAAAGAGAACTGAGTTGAACATTTTCCGTAAGAGTATTTATAAAAGAGGCGAAGAGACGCCACAGATCTGCGATGGGAGAGTGTGTCAAGTTTACTTGCAAGTTTATCACCAATAGCATTACAGATATGTTTCTGAATACGATCTAAAAGATTAAGAGAGTCTGAGGGTGCACAACCCCAAATATGGAAGCAATACTCAATACAAGGCCGAATAGTAGATTTATAGAGGTAAAGAACAGAATCAGGGCTGAGGTATGCTCTTGCACGAAGAAGGGAGCCCACTTTCATTGAGGCTGACTTAGCAATTGCCTCAATGTAGGCCAGGAGAAGTCCTGTGAAAAAGTGATGCCGAGGAGACGAAAGAAGTTGTTTTCTTCCAACTGGGTGCCTTTCATGGGAACTGATGGTAAAAAGGGATCTTTAGGGATGATTTACAATTGAATGTGACCAGCCATTTCTCTCCCCACTCAACTATAAATTGCAGATCAAGCTCAATTTCGCCTGCCATTTCTACCTGGCTGAACAAATCTGATTTTGGAATACAAGAATAGATGGTTGAATCATCAGCATATGGCAAGCTTGGAAATAATGAAGATCATTGATGAAAAGAAGAAAAAGGGTTGACCCAAGGACAGAACCTTAGGGAACTCCTGCATTGGTGGAATGTGTCCATGATGATTGCCCATCTAAAACAACGTTAAACCTACGATTACCAATGAAGGAACGACTGATCTCCTAAAGGAGACCCTTAACTCCATATGCAGCAAGCTTTTTAAAATGACCAGTATGCAAGACTTTATCAAATGCCTTGGATATGTCAAGAACAGCTCTTGCCTCCCCAGATTTATCTAATTCAGTGTAGATTCTATCAGTTATCACTGTAAGGAGGTCAGCAGTTGAGCGTTGGGAGGGAAAGCCATAATGAGAATCTGAAAATAACCATTAGATTCAAGGTGATTAACAAGAGCTCTATGATAAGGACCTCAAAAATTTTATTCATAATTGGTAAGAGACTAATTGCTTTGTAGTTTCGTGGATTAAATCGATCACCACAATTCTTAAAGACTGGAATTACAGAGGCAAACTTCCAAGATGAAGGAAAGCAAGATTCAGCTATACACTTGTTATATAGACCAGAAAGTACAGGTAATAATTCAGGTGCACACTTTTGAAACAGGATGACAGGAATTCCATCAGGACCAGTAGCCTTAGAAGCATCTGAAATTTAGAAGCATCTGAGATTTGAAATAATGGAACATATTTTAAATGGTGTGATACAGCAGCTATCCAGTACTTTATTAGTCCTCAAGAGAAATTCAGGAACAGTGTGACCAGAGTCATCAAGAGTAGAGTTAGTACTGAAAATATTAGACAAGAGTTCAGCTTTATCCTTAGATGATGATGAAGCCTCTGGACCATTGAAAATGGGAGAAATGGATGACCTTTTATTGTTGGTGACACTTTTAATGATGTGCCAAAAATCTTGAGAGCCAATTTTTTGTGAAGAGATACGATTACGAGTTTCTTGTTGATATGTAGACTTTGCATTATTAATGACAGATTTGCAGTGATTTCGTGCTTGGTTGAAAAGAACCTTATTATGAGAAGACTTCTCACGTTGATATTGATGAAAGTAAAGATTTCTGAGAGCAATTGTGAGAACCAGGGAGAGGAGTGAGGTTTAACACGAAATTTTCTACTGGGGATAAATGCTTCAATGCCAGATGTAAGCCAAGATGTAACTTCCTCTATACATTTTTCAGCTGGATTTGAAAACACATTGGACCAGGTCAATATTTGAATTGAGATAAGTCTCACAAATTGCAAAGGTCTCAGGAGAGTTGTTAGAAATGAAAGAATGAGTGTGAGAGAAATTTGTACGAAAACCATGGACATTTGTGAAAGAAATGTTCAGTGATGCCAGGTTAATCGAATTCAGCTTTGAAGCTATTGCATAAGCGAAGTTTAGATAGAGAAAGTAAATGAAAGGAACAAACATAACATGTCTGATTGCAAAAAGTCTGATTGTGTCAATACTGTTGGTTCATCAATAAACCTTCCGCCGTAACAAAAGGCTCAGGGTGTGGCCTCGACAAAGCACACCAAACACATTTGCTGGGAAACCCTCCATGTGCAACATGGCACAACAAATGTCCTGATATTTCACAGCTGCTGATGGAACAGCCTATATCAAGCGCTACCAAAAAACGTTCAGGTTCATAACTATCAGCTGGCCTCAGGCCAGTAACTGAGTTTTTGAGTTGTACCCTCACCAAGAGATGTTAACGTTCTTAACATAACTGTCTGACCCAAAGCGTTTTAGCATACTTCTTTGTTTGTTTGTTTTCTTGTGATAGTAGCAGTATTAATTTATCATCTATTGTTCATCTTTTTTTGCTTATACTTTTAGACGGTCTTTTCCAACAGCGGATTACTCAGCAGCCATTGTTTTAAAAACAAAAGCCGCTTTGCTCAGCATGTTCTAAACCGCCTAGTAAAAAACCAACTTACTGTTATGTAACTAAGTAACATTTCACTACTTTTCATTAACATACACAGATTATCTAGAATCTAATTTCAATCAACAAATGCTACTATGCTGTTTAAAAGGATCCCAAGGTCCATTAAATTATTCAAATAATAATGTTATCTTAAAAAATGAAGTAGTAACTTTCGTATCAGTTTTTTCAAACGTCTTTTAGATTGTGAGATAATCACATTATAAATATTTTTTTTCCATACTTCAAAACTTTTTCAAAATCTTCTTTGTAGTATTTTGAATCTTTAGCGTCCAAACTTTTTCGATTGTTAAAAATTTTGTGACATATGCTTTGAGTAGCATTTAAATATGTCTTTTATAAATGTAAATACAACACATGCTTCCAGTAAGAAATTGAGCGATTTATAACTCAGTTTTAACTGTTTTGAAAATTCTTTTTAGTGAACCACTCCTTTAATTAAAAGGCCGCCTGTGCTGTCAATATTTGCATATCAGAGAACATGGTGAATGCAAGAACGTCGGTAGAGTGATGGTATAAAGCACAACAATCCAATGTGTTTGTACCCACTGAGTGGTTATCTCCTCCATGTGTAAAAATAATGAAATAACAAAATTTTTGTAACTTCATTATTTTTAGTCTATCTTCATTGGTTAAGTAGCTGATCTTTCATTGTCCTTCCGTCCCATGTCCACAGTGTAAGCCTGGATTCCTGGATTGAAAGCTGATACCACTTAAAAATAAGGGTAGAATAGAGGCTATTAGTTAATCGTGGCTTAATTCAGATTTTTCAGATAATTTATAATTACAGCTATTTTATCAAGGTGAGTGCTGCCTCAAATTGAAACATGAGTTTTACAGTTTACCCATCACACAGATATCGTTTTGGAAATGGGTCTGTTACAAAAATACTTGTTTTATGTCTGACGGACAAATCGATACCTAGGGCTATATAAAAAGCAGCACGTTTATGACACAATATCAAGCAAACATTTTTCGAAAGTATACTGGAATAGACTTTACAAAATTCCAAAACATGATTTCTACAAGGATGATAGTCAAAAAATATTGAAACAAACAGTTATTGTGTCGGATGGACAAAATGCTAATACTTTTGTAACAGACCCAAATAAGAGCTAAAGGAAAGGGTTATTTTTCACCAGAGAAGTAAAGAAATTTGTATATTATATTCGTATATTAACACCATATATGTGACGTTCCAGGGGATTTTGATAACAAACGATATTAACGTTAATATCGTTAATATCGTTATTATCGTTAATATCGTTAATGGAACTACAGAGTATCGTTATTATCGTTAATATCGCTAATATCGTTAATATCGTTAATATGGTAAGAGCACAGATTACCGTTACTATCGTCAAAAAGTTTTGTTCAAGACGTTTGTTTGTACATTTCACATACGTGTGTCGTTTTATGAAGTTCTAAAATAACCGTGATTTAATTATTATTTCGCCAAATAGCAATCAATTCAAAACAAACTCGCTTGTTTATGACATGATAAACCTGATTCATTCAATTATGACACACGGACATATATATTTTTCTAGAAATAACAAAGCACTTTTTTTTCATTTGTTATTCCTGTAACTTCAGCACAAATTTGAAAAGCCACTTTAAAATACCGTTTCATTCGATTTGGTAATGTATTATTTTGAAATGTACATTTGCAGGTAGCACGCGTTTGTGTATTAAATTGAACTTAATTAGCTGGTTCTTATATTCATTTGGAGATTAAAGATACAGAAGTAAGTTCGAAAGCAGGCACGAGTAGAAACCGTCTGCTATAATTCTTTTTTCTGAATTGTTCGACGGGTTGCCATTCTATAAGCTCTTGGGAAAAAAACTTTACATTATTAAAGACACGTTACATTAAAGTTTTTTTCAATAGCAAAACCTTTATTATTATTCTTTCGAAAGACATTTCACTTGCACTGGGTGAAGATGTACCCTTAATTAAATTGATCGCAACGTTTTCAGTGAAAAAAAACTTTACATTATTAAAGACACGTTACATTAAAGTTTTTTTCGATAGCAAAACCTTTATTATTATTCTTTCGAAAGACATTTCACTTGCACTGGGTGAAGATGTACCCTTAATTAAATTGATCGCAACGTTTTTAGTGATCATTATTGATTTTTGTCATTTCGTCGATAATGTTTTCAGGTTCAACATTGGGATGAGGGACGAATTGTAAAGTAGAGAAGAATCAGGCAACGTCCTGTCGGCTCGACACAAGTATATAATCTAATCTATCATAATGGGTAGAGTACCATATATACAAACATAAACAAATATGGCGTATCCTACAAGTCCTTTTTTTTTTTTTTTTTTTTTTTTTTTTTTTTTTTTTTTGAGGACCGAAAGAACATAAAACTTACTTACAAACAAACCTAAGTATACATATCAAAATCTAAAAATACTAAAAATACGTGCTTTTTCTTCATGGGTAGGTTAGGTTAGAACATAGTCAGCCAATTTGGCAGGGGGCTTACGTACCCTAGTAGAGCGTCTCAATTGCGAAGGAGACTTATCGTGTGTTGGTGGCTCATTTGTGGCTGGTAGTCCTGATGCTGGTGCTTGTGTCTCCGGTGGTGTTATTACAGGGAGTTCGTTCATGAGTGGTCCCGGTGTTGTAGCGGATTCGTTTGTTTCCCTACTGTCAGTAGTCGCTGGTAGTGACGTGCTGTTGTCGGTTGCTGGATCGGGTGCGTCAATATCGATATTGTCACGGGCGTGATCTGGTATTCTCCGCAAGAAGCGTCTGTTCCTTAGGGTAGTACGGCGGCTTCCATCTACGACTATTCGATACTGTCGGTTTGGAAGTTTTTCGGCAACGGTTCCTGTGTTATCCCATCGTAAGGGGTGGTTTCCATGTTGGTTCTGAACTGCTACTGTTTCTCCAACGTTGATTTCCTCCAGATCCTTTTGTGAGCCGCTGTGCTTGAGGTGCGCCTCGTATCGTTTTTGCATTGCAGATTCACGTTGCTCAGCGAGGTCCGTCCATTCACGTCTGAAACGGGTCGGTTTTGGCAGGTGGTCTCTGATGGGGCGACTAAACAGTAATTCAGCCGGAGATAGACCGATATCTGCAGAGGGGGTGTTACGGTGCAGTAGTAGAGCTTTTGCGACGGAGTCTGTATCGAGGGATCCGCTTGGGCTCAGGTTGGTGGTGAGTATCCTCTTCATGTGCTTGACAGCTGCTTCCGCCCTGCCGTTGCTTTGCGCGTAGTAGGCAGATGAAAGTCTATGGGTGACATTCCAAGACTTCAGGAATTGGGAAAGTTCCGCTGATTGGTACGGTGGTCCGCCGTCACTGGATATCTCTTCCGGCACCCCGAAATTTATGAAGAAACGACGGAGTATATTACATACAGTTCTGGCGTTTGAATTAGCATTAGTTGAGGCGACTTCGGTCCATGCGGAGAATCTGTCAGCGTACAATATGTATAGTCGACCAGCCATATGGAAAAGGTCAGTAACAGTCATTTGGAAAGGATATGTCGGTTGATCATGTTGTATCGGTGTCTCCCGTGGGTTGGAGGGTGCTATCTCGTTGCAGCGTTTGCATTGCGCTCGTCGTAGACTGAGCTGTGCCCCCATACCAGGCCAGAAAAAACGTTGTCTGGCGTTGGCACGCATACTGTTGGGGCCTTGGTGACCGATGTGAAGATGGTCGACCAAGATACGTCTCAATTTCTGGGGGATCAAAACTCTCCCTTCCAGATAAACTAGTCCGTTTTCTAGTCAGAAGGATGGTGACGGTGATGTTATGGAAGAGAGGAATGATACATCGTCTTGGTTCTCTTCGATGGCGTTCGTTGATGAGCTCATGCAAACTTCCGCGAAATGGTTGAGTTTGCCGCATTTGTTGCATTTTTTGCCTTGAGCTGGGCAGTGTTTACGTCCTTTCTGGTGGCGATCACGTCCGCATCCGTTGCACTTTTGTTGTTGAGCAGAATCTTGGTTTCGTTTTCGTTGTTCTTTGTTTGGTGCGTATTTACTTTTCTGGTAATCAGATCTGATGGGCGCGACCTCAGTTGGCGGATCGTTTGGTCGAAAGTGAGAAGCGGCCTGGACAGTTGACTCCAATGTTAACAAACGTTCCACCAGCTGGTTAAGTGTTTTTAGAGTTGCTACTTCACTCAATATCTTGGTCTGGTGAGACTGATTGTGAAGGCCAGCAATGAGTTGCGACGTTATCATGTTGTTACTGTAAGATGTATCGCAAGTGCCGTTGTCGCACTTTTGAACAAATGCGCAGAGCATGGCTTGAGACTTAAGACGGGACACGAAGTGTGTGATTGTTTCGCCATCACTCTGTTTGAGGCGAAAAAATTGCTGGCGATATACCTCAGGGTGTACAGTTTTTACAGCGACTGAGCGTATATGATTCAATAATGCCTCTTCGTTGGCCGTGTTCAGTGTGTCCGGTCCCACAAAGTTGAAGAGCAGTTCGTTTACTGAAGTACTACATGCAGAGCGAAGTTCATTACGTATCTCTACCGGGTCGACAAGTTTTGCCATCTGTTTGTATCTCGTCCAGGCATCTTTGAAGATGACCCATCTGTTGTCGGTACAATCAGCCTCAATCGTAGGACGGGTAGGTTTGCTGCGTTGTGCGGATTGGGTTGATTGACGACTGCCTGGGGTGGTGGAAGGTACCGTGGCTGGTGCGAATTGCGAGATCAGTTGGGTGATTTGTTGTTGCATCGCAAGCTGCTGTTGTTGCATCTGGAGCATCATTTGAAGGGCTGGGTCCGTTGTTACGGGCGGTCCGGCGGAAAAGTTTGGGTTCGCGGTGTCGGGGCTGTGTACGGGTGCCGGTGGCGGTGGGGTTGTGTTTGCGGGCGTTTCTGTCATTTTGGAGCGCTACTCGTTACGAATTATCGCGAACAGTTCAGGGTGAGTGTGACCACGGATGCGGGACAGCGAAAATCCAAGATGGCGGTGTGTCCAGTGATAGTATGCGGTGGGACTCGGAGGTATTGCTGGAGGGCAGTTCGGTTCGATAAATTCAATCAAGAGCAAGGAAAATAAAGTTTGTTAGCCAGGAGTGACTGTAGAACACAATTCGAGTATGGTGAAAAGCAGTATTGTCTACATACACGTTCAACAAGAGTTTCTGTAGCAGAAGTGTTTGTTATGGTTTTCAGGGTCAACACGAGAGCAATGATAAGTTATGCAGCAACGTTAACAATGTTGAGCAGGAGTTAGTAAACAAGTTGGCAAACCTTGTGAATGATTATGCGTAGGAGTGATCAGTTCCAAATGCTCGCAGCGCCATGTAAAGTAGAGAAGAATCAGGCAACGTCCTGTCGGCTCGACACAAGTATATAATCTAATCTATCATAATGGGTAGAGTACCATATATACAAACATAAACAAATATGGCGTATCCTACACGAATGAAAACATTTTAACGTCGGCTTGACGAGTTGCAAAAGTTCTCTTTTGAAATACTCACCTTCGTTTAAATATAATATTACCTGTTTACTTCAGTTTGTTATGAAGTTTATGTGAAAGGTTGTTTGAAAGTTGTGTTTACACAGGGCTCTAAAACTTTACTTGAGGGTAATTCTAAAAATATTGAATTTCTTACGCCGTAATCAAGCGAAAGAAAGATTAATATACACGAAATGGTTTCCTTGTCACAAATAAAATGATCACATGTTTAATATTAATGTTATTATCGTTAATATCAAAAATATAGTTATTTTCTTACTATAATTTCGTAATTATAGTATATATAATATATATAACGATAATAGCGATAATAACGATATTAACGATAATAACGATATTAACGATAATAGCGCTATTAACTATAATAACGCAACGATAATTATTAGCGATAATATCGCTAATTCTATTGTTTTATTAACGATATTATCGTTAATAATTATCGTTAATATCGTTTGTTATCAAAATCCCCTGGAACGTCACATATTATAATTGAACCTGTTATTATAACTGTTCAGTTAGCTATACTTATTTTGTGTTTTTGCTATTATATTGGTCAGACCTGGACATGAGAGAGCTCTGCTGCCTCCAAAAGGACCTATATTACATCGGATATGTATATGTTATTTTTTATGAATTCATACAAATGTGACCATCAATATAGGCAAGTTTTCAATGTCACTTTATCTTATCTAAAATGTGTAGAAATCTATCTAAGTCATCCACAAAAATAAACAAACAACATCTTGAAGCTTATAAAGCATTTAATTACACCAGAAAGTGTGTGGTGCACTAATCCAAAATGATTCTAACAATGATATTCTGTGTTTTTTGTAATGTAATGTAGTAATTAAATAATCAGCCGTTAATTTTTGTGAGCCAAGGATTGAGAGCGTTTTGCATGGATTAATTATTCCAAGTCAGAGCTTCTCAAGGAAAATGTTCGGATTTATTTTTGCAAATGTGAAAAAAGTGCAATGCGTGTATTTCATAATATAGCTTAGAAGTGGCATCGAAAATCACCATTTCTATGCCTGCCACATTGCAAAACCAATGGGTGCTTGATAAGTACAAGGAAATAGTTAATATATGCAAGGTACACAGCGCAAAAAAATGAGCAAATAAAATCATAAAATTTTGCGTGGATTTTTTTGTTTTTTGTGAATCGTGTCTTGATGTTTTGCGTGGATTTATGGATCCCAAAAATTAATCCACACAAAAAAAATCCCCTTAAGGTATACTCTAAGCTTTTTTAAGGAATTGGCAACTTCTTTTGATTATAATGCAAACCTGTATTTATTCGCAATCCGATTTTATTTAATTCACTTGTAAACTTGTAAATTCATTTCATTTTTAAAGATATCTTTAGATAGCATAGATGAAAATCAAATGAGACATTGTTAAGTGTTTGATAGGCTTTGTATCTTTAATTTCTAGATAAACATTTTATTGAATTAATTGTTTCTATTAGGTTTAAAAGACATTGAGTGTTATTGAAGCAGAGAACTGTGCCCTAGAAACGACTGAGGAATATCATCCATGATATCATCCAAAATCCTTATTCAAGCATGTTGCCTGGAAACTATCTTGTTCAATTATAAACTTTACAAATTAAACGTTATAGTGACAAACAAAAGAAGTTAACACATACATTACACTATTGCATATTGGCGGCATCAAAGTTTCTTCATGTTTTTGCAAATACTGATCAACATTAATCTTCCGTATACCTGATTCTTCAACCATTTTAACGTAGCTTCGAAATCATCTAGCAAATAAGATTGTAAAATCAATAAACTTATTACCCTTTTCCCCCGCATATAAGCCCATGGGCTTTTATCTGAATTTTTGCTGATTTTTTAACTTTTAATTTGAAAAACAGACAATAGCTATCATTTTTAAAAAAATGATTTGTCTCGTTCATTTACCCAACCTTATAAAAAAATATAGGCCCATGGGCTTTTAAACAGGGTGGACTTTATGCAGAGGAATAGGGTACAATCAATTTCATCACTACATAAATTGGCAATTTCATGGTCATTTGACAGCCTTAAAGGGGAACTACACTCAAAAAATCAAAACTGATTTTTTGTACCATTTGGAAGAATTTTAAAAATGATGAAAGTCAGTTTTTGAGTTTTCAAAAAATCATTTTTCGATCCCGAGATATTGTCATTTAAAATTTTTGCTCAGAACTTGATCTTCATGGCAACGTGACATCACAATGTTCAAAACGAAATTGCTGACATACAATATGTAAATAACTGAAGAAATATTAGTGATACACTGCTAGAATTTTGTATGTGTAGTGGCAAACACCTGTAGGTATCGAATTACTTAGAAATAATTGTTGCCATAGTTACCCTGGGTTTGTTTCCAGGTCTCAACTGTTTTTTGCTTTAAAAGAAATTTTAGAAAATGGAACAGGTTTTACTGGACGTAAGTTAAAGCAAAATAGTAACAGTGCCATAGTAAACAGTGTTGGATGCTGATATATAGCTTTGTCAGCAAAAAATAATAAAGACCTGGAACCGAGCCGGAGTAGCAATGGCAATAAATTTCTTTGCTATTTTCACAACTGCAGTTATTTACCACTATACATGCAATGTTCTAACAATGTATCGTTAAAAAAATTCTGAGTAATTCACATATTTATATGTCAGCAATATCTTCTTGAACGTTGCCATGGAGATAATGGTTCAGAAAAAACCTTTAAACAACAATATCTAAGGAACAAAAAATGATTTTTTGAAAATTGAAAAACTGACTTTCAGCATTTTTAAAGCTGTTTGAAATAGTGCACAAATATGAACTTATCATTATTTTAGTTAGTTTAAGAGAATTATGTGAGCCATTACTCAAATGATAAGGAACTTGTGCATAAGTTTAAAATTAGAGTTCAAGTTACAATTAAAGGAGAATTAATGCCAAAATTAATGTGTTGTTTTTTTCAATAGTTCAATAGCATTGTTAAAGAACTCCTATTCCAAATTTTCAGCTCCATAGCTTTATACTTCACCCAGTTAGGAGCAAGTGTTGTTTTTGTGTTGAATGGCAGGTCTCAGAAGAGAATTTTAAGGATAGTCTCTAACCTATTTGCTCAAAAAATAGCAAATAAAAAAATAGCTATCACTGTCAACAGAATGACGTTTATTGGAACCAATGGGATCTTAGGAAAAAAAAAGGTAACCAGAGTAGTAACAACTGAGCCTTGGTTATAGTATAAATGTTTAAGTTTATCCTGGCTTAATGAGGCAAGGTCAAGCTCATGTAGACTAGACAGAAATGAATTTCAATCTATAATAGAACTGTATTGAATAGAATTTATGCTGTAAATCGTAGTTTTGACATTTGGTCTTTTAAGAAATTTTAATGTGGAACCTCTTGTCTGATGAGTGGTCTGCTGATAAGAAAGACTGAGGACAGATCTTATGAAAAGAAAGCTAAACGTGACCTATTTTTCAATTTATTTAATAATGTCTTCTGCTAATAAATCATGGAAATTGATAGGTTATCAGTACGAGCCTGAAAAATCACCGCAATCGATATGAGCCATTATATGACGATTATGAAGAGGAATCTGGTGATTTCACGTTAGGGCACTCTTCTCAAGCCCGAGAAAATTGGGGTCTGCGGGAATTATAAGACAATGGCAACAAACAAGGAATGCACATATTGCCATGAAATCAACAAGATAAAATATATCCATTTACAAGGTACGTATATATCCAGAATTAATGAAACTAAAGAAGAAACCTGATGATAATAATCAGCGTTCGAATTAGAAAGGGAAAGTACATTCGCAAACATTTGGTGGCAAAATGCGACGAAAGCGCTATACGCGCTAAGCGTGCAAAAGGCAACTTTTATTTTATTCATTAGATTTCATTTCACTTTTATTGTAAAGGGAGCTGGAAACTAAGATGCTTTTTGATTTTATTGAAAAACACGAAAACGGGTCCTGCTGGAACCACTTATGTTTCATATTCTTTCGTTAGATGAAGAAATGAATTCGTATAATGAAGGAAATTTCAAAGTTACCTTAGCAACTGTGGTCGTTCTCCCTAGCAACCAAACATGGAAATTAATTGTGTCATGAGAAACGATTTATCGTAACCGTTATTTAACATTTACGGAAACAACGGAACCTAAAATCATTTCAGCAGATTTAGATTTACGGTAACGATGCCGTAACAACGCTATTGTTAACGAAATAAAACAAGATGCTTTTTAATTTCATTGAATAACACGAAAACGAGTCCTGCTGGTACCACTTATGTTTTCATATTCTTTTGTTATTTGAACAAATGAATTCGTATAAAGAAGGAAATTTCAAAATTACCTTAGCAACAGTGGCCGTTCTCCCTAGCAACAGCATATTGGTGAATTATCACTTAACATACCTAAGTTATCCTTCATTGTCAGCCATGAAAACTAATAAAATAAGTTGAGCATGTTTTTGAAGAGCATCTTAACTAAGCTCTAGGGGCGTTAGCGCGGTTGCGTGGCTCATAATGAGAAGACTGAGTTATGGCTAAATCACAAATATTTCGAGAGCTAAGCATTAAAAAAAAACACAAATTTAGGAGCGTTATAGCGAGCTACATGTGCGATTAAAAGCGCATATTAACTAACTCTAGGAGCGTTACACGGCTGTTACGTTGCATTGCAAAGTGGAAATAGCAACTCTTCAAAATTCGAATTCAACAGAATTTTTTTTGTGTACATTGCAAAAACACAAATTTTCATGGTATCCTTTCTCAAAATGTATAAATGATATCACAATACGGTTTTTTTTATAAGAAAGATATACCTTTTTGTATTTATGATTTATATTTATAAAGAAAAAATTCATACCAAAAAGTGTCGTATTTATTTTTCAAATATACACAACTTCACCGAAAAATCCATCGAAAACGGGAATTTTTAAAAAAGTACCACTGCTTTCCGTGCCTATAAACCAAACTAGATGTACTTTTTCCCGCCTAAAACCAGTTTTTTTGAAGAGAGGGGGGTCCAAATTACCAAATAGCGTGCGAACACGGGCTAGACAGCTATTCTACAGTATGAAAAACCTTGATTTTCTTTTTAAATTGACGAGAAAAGTTTTGTAAAATGCTCAGATCAACCGTGTTCGCATTTCATGTTACACTCCAATCTTTTAGCTTTCATAAAAAACTAAAGTTTTCCATGTATATTCATTTCTGTTTGGGAAGTAGCCTTTTATATACCATACACTTTTACCCCCCGTCAGTGATTTTCAAAATCGATCGCTTCATTTTGTTTACATCGAAGAAGCCAATCAAATGTCAATAACCGCAAGATTAAACCAATCAGATTCCAAGAAATATCCGTTTCAATTATTTCAAATATCATGCGATCACGCAAGAAGAAGGCAGCTGAAAACGAAGGATGTAAGTATATATCAATTATCATCTTGTGTGTTATGGCTTCAAAATTTATTGTTAAGACCTGAATGGTGTGAGAATTCCCCTAACATTACATGGTTAACATTTGCATGCATAGCAAAGGAGCTTATTTGGAATTTATACATTCATTTTAGTAATAAGTCTTTTGGGGGATATAGAGATAAAGAAAAGAAAATTATTGATATTCTCCGAAAAATTGTACTTACTACTAATATGAATGAGGAGAGTCCTGCCGTCCTTACAGGTGGATGCTCTTAGAAGTAGGATTAAAAGTTTAATATTATTGCTCAAAAAAAGAATCTTAATCTCTCATATCTGAAAAAGGCAGGTGCACAAAATTTTTTTAACCTCCCAAACAGTGTGATGAGCTCAGTGAATGTGCCATTAAACTGAAAAATAAAAATACTGCAATGAGTCAGAAAATTCATGATATGGCAATTAATCTTGGTATGATGAAATTGGAGTTTGAAAAGACATACACATAGTAGTAGTGTAACTTCAAAATATTGTGTAATTTACATTGACCAAGATGAATTATCTCAGAATAATTCTTAGGATGTAAATATCGTGTTTGTTTACATTTCCATAATGAATTGAATTAGTTCATAGAATGTGACTTATACGTTTCGTTTAGAAATAGTATAGAATTAACATAGATTAGAATGACCAATCAGGAAAATTTTATATAAAAGCTATATAATTTTTCATGTGATAACAAAACTTTATTACTGTATGTAAAATACTTTTTGATTTCTTCAAAGTTACCAAAAGAAGTCTCGTGAATGTATTCTGAATGCAGAGTGAAAACCGATTGAAGAGAGGAGAAGAAGAGGAAGAAGAAAGAGAAAGAAGAGGAACGATGATTGGAAAGACAGGCATGAAGGAAAAGGGCGTACGTCACCTACAGTAAGAAAACAGGCATGTGACAAATCAACATGTGTCAGTGCAATTTTTTCCACTTGTGCAGATGCTGGTTCGACCTATGTCCCCACATCAGGGTGGACGGGGTAGAAAGGGTTTTTTTCAAAATTAATGTAATTTTCATATTAATTTTTCTTAATGTTATATTGTTCCAAATATATTGTTGTTATAGTCTTCATTATCATCTTGATATCCCTACAGTTCACCTAAATAGAAAAAACGATATAAAATAGACTTTTACAGGGTAACGTAACTGACTAGCCCTTTTTGGACCGAATTGGACCAATTTACCCCAATTGCAAGTGCATTTATTGTGAGAATCAAAACAAATTTATGCCATTAACATATAGATATCCCTACAACAGCCTACTTAACTAAAAAAACAACAGAAAATATACTTTTACAGGATAACCTACTTGATTGACCCTTTTTCGGGCCAAATTGGACCAACTTACCCGAATTTGAATTCAATGAATTACTAAGATATAGAATGAATGGTTCTCCTTAGCATCTAGGTATCATTTATTATTGACCTAACTCAAAAGAAGTCACAAAAATAGACATTTACAGGGTAACGTACTTGATTGTCCCTTTTTCGGGCCAAATTGGACCAACTTACCCAAATTTGAATTCAATGAATTACAAAGATATAGAATGAATGGTTCTCCTTAGCATCTAGGTATCATTTACTATTGAGCTAACTCAAAAAAAGTCACAAAAATAGACTTTTACAGGGTAACGTACCTAATCGACCCTTTTTCGGACCAAAAATCCCCCAAAATAGGACATAAGCCCAAAAATGATATCAAGATTTAATGAAAATGTCATAGGGCAATGAAATTTTTCATCACACCTACAAAATTGTTACTAATTTACACTTTTCAGTGTTGAAATCTGTTGATTTCTTTTTTGAGAGGGGCAAATTTCCCAAAATCCCCCAATTTTCTGACCCTCATCTTATAGAAATTTTCGCAATTTTTTTTTTATTTATAAGAAAAATTAATCACCTATCAAAAGCTTTTTACAGAACTTAAATACCTTTTTGCTAACTTGAGATATTTGAAAAAAGGTAAGGCAAGGTGAAAAATCTCAAATTTCCCGATCGCATTTCCGAACGTAACAGCCGTGGTTATAGCGAGCGCTAGCAAGATCGCGCGCCTCATAATGAGAAGACTGTCGTTTATTTGGCGCCATTCAAATTCAGTAAAGTCTCTCAATTTCAAAAGAAAGATCATGAAATAAGGAAAAGTTTGAACATATTCAAATATTCAAATTTAATGATCATTGAAAATGATAAACAAAAAATGAATTTTTTTATCGAATATATCATTAAAAAACGAAGGTGAGTTACAGCCTTTAGTTGTGTTTTAAAACTTCCTATTTTATTGAAGTATGCAAAAGAAGAGTTGTAAAATATTATTGACCATTCGCAATTTTCAGAAAAAATGTAAAAGAGACCTCAATGAAGGTGGGCTCCCTTCTTCGTGCAAGAGCATACCTCAGCCCTGATGCCATTCTTTACCTCTATAAATCTACTATGCGGCCTTGTATTGAGTATTGCTGCCATATTTGGGGTGGTGCACCCTCAGACTCTCTTAATCTTTTAGATTGTATTCAGAAACATATTTATTTACTTACAAGTAAATTTGACATTTTTTAGGGTCGGTTGGAGAACGGGAACAAAACATTTTCTTACAAGCGGCCTAAGCAGGCTGTACATCATTTATATACATATATTTTGCACATTTATTGTAGGTGGGAAAAGAAACACAAGTTAAAACAATATACTTCTAAACGATTTATGGGTAGCTTGCAATTTAATCTTTATTTTTGGAAAAATGATTTGAACCTCAGGTTGTTTTTATTTTGTTCTTATTTTTTGGCCAAATCTGATGCTTGTAGTTTTATATAAAACTGTTAAAAAAGCATACATTGCTGATGGAAAGTTAATATTCAAAATGCCTTATGCTAACATGGGCTTAACAAAACGTCAGTTATGCTTGCTTTACTGAATCGAATAGCACAGTCAGCTTGAAAAATATTCAGATGCAGAATTATAGGCGGATTATTGATATCTAATCCTAACCCTGATCCTAATCCAACACAAGTTCTTATGTGATTATTAAAGAGGCATTGGCCGACTTAAAACAATAGAGTTTGAGTAACTCACGATTACTCAAATACTCATACGGATTTACTCATTAAAAAACAGACTTATTGAGGAGAAGAAAATAAAGTTCGAGCAAGAAGATGGAAAATTTTCGTTGATGATAGAATTATTTTTTCAAAGTCTTGTTTTAGAGTTGTTGATTGCTATTAGAGACAAAATATTAATATGAAACATTACTGACCTTTTCTCGGAACATCTATGTACTAACATATGGGAAAATCTGTCATTATAAAGATATACTTGGATATATCTACCACACTCTTGTTTCGACATTCACGTAATGGATTTTTCGAAGCAAAAATCTAACTTTTTGTTGCAATTTTTATCTTCATTTTTGTGAAGTTTTTTTTTTTATTTTTCAAAATGTAAAAGAAAATCCATTTGCTTTCTGACAATCACAGAAAAACATTTCCTAGGGAATAAGATTTTTTAATTACTGGCATGACTTCAAGTGAATGCTCTACAACTTTTGTGTCTACTTTACATATTTGCACACGGTATATAGCTGGAAAAACCTTTTTTCCCTAAATTTATTAATGGGAGAAAACCATGACTTCTATCATAGCTTTAACAATACTCTAAGCTTTGCTATTACCCAAGCCTTTTGCTTATCTTTTGTTTTTCTTGAAAATAGATTTTGTAAAAGTTTAAAATAAGAAGCCTTTTCAACATAAGTTCAAACATTTGACGCTGTATGTGGAAACAATTTGTTTTCAAATTTGTTTGTCTCTTCTTAATTTTCATTAACTTACGGAAAAGTTAGAACTGTATAGGGAGGCAATTCCTGAAAAACAACCTACTGTGTATTAAAGGGGAATCAAACCCTCAGTTAAAATTTTGTAAATTCATTCAAAAAATTAAATTAATAAAAATAAAACTTGTTTGAGACTAAAAAAATCTTCCTTCTCTTCGTAATTCAGCATAATTGAACCCAAAAACATTAGCGCTGAGGTCCAAGACAGAAGCCGTAGTCAGGTGATATGACGTGTATTACGCTTGAGTTTCGCTCGATCATAGAGAAGTGATAAGGATGGCAAACAGTGAAACAGAATATCACCAAAGATATCTGATACTGACGAGGAAGATGAAGTAATTAAGAGTTTAGGGTGCTGTCTAAACAAATCTGTTTGAAGTTGATTGAATGTTAATGCTGCCAGGAGAGTGCAACTCTTTTAAACGATAAACAGGATTACATTCAGTGTATCACTTCACATCCAGACTTCAAAACACTTCGAACAGAATGGTTTTGGAAACGGCCGTAACAAGATATCGATGATGTCATCAAAATTTTAAAAATTTGCCTACGTACATAAGTAATTAAGCCGTAAATAATGCATTTTTAAATATTTTTACATCTTCATTTTGTTCCATGTCTGTCTTCATATTTTGTCGTTCCTCCAAAAGCATTCAAAAAAATAAACAAATATGAATTTCTAATAAGGCCTAGTCTATTTCTAAAAAGTACTAGTTCTTAGACAACTGCTTTACACAAGCTACCGGCCACGTACAACATGGGTACACACTACTTTGAAAGATTAGGACATGAGTGGTGATGTAGATCCTACACGGACAATAATTAGATTTTTGTTTATCTGGAAAAAGAATTTTCAGACAGTTTGTCACAAGCTATATCGATTAACATTCATGCACGTGCAAGCTCAAAATGTAGTATGTGTCAGACGGGGGTTGGTTTATGAGACTTTAGCCCCAAAAAATCAAAAATATTTCCATGTAAATCTTCGTCACTCTGAGAAAAGACGTATAACAGCCTATTTGTTAAGTATATAAAATCATTACCTGTTGCTGTTTTTTGATATGTAACTTAGATATCAATAATATGTGCCACCCGTTTTTGTCACAATAAACATAAGACATGAAAAACAGTCCATTCTTCGACACAAGGTAACTCAAATCATAACGACGGAGAGCAGAAAAATATGTTGAGCATAATGTACATCACGAAATTTCCTCCGTGAACTTTTTCAACAAAGTTAGAGGAACTTATAATAAGAGAAAAAAATAGGAAAAAAGCAGTTTCAGTGAATTTTTTTATTTTTCCTAATAAAACTATGGCTTGACAAGAGGATTTAATGAAAAAAAAATTTGGGGTTTGATCCCCCTTTAAATTGACCGGAGTACGAATTGTTTACTTCGGAAATGGAGAAGTCTTCCATTTAGTTTATATCAAAGTGTTGTAAACTGAAATATCTGAAAGAAATTTCATGGTGGTTATCTTGTATTTCATGGTGGTTACTTTCGCAAGAACTGCTAGAAAATGTTTTCATAACCGTATAACGTTTTATCGTTGTGTTGTAACGTTTTATCGTTATCATTACAGTAACGTTACTTTATAACAACGATATAACGTTATATCGTTATGCATTACAAAAAAGAATCGTTTTGTTTCGTATGTGAACGATTCTAAGTGTTATGCCCTGGTGCATATTTTACGGACTTATGTTTCGGTGGAGCTTGCTATTACAATGTGCTTATATTTCAGGACTGTGAAATAACATCGGTAAAAAAACTAAAGATGCTAACTTTAGTTATGATAAATAATTGAATTGCTCCCCACATTGTTAGGGGATAGCTTTAAGGTGGAATGCTTTCTTCATTTTCCTGGGAACAATAATGAAGAAACAGTAAACAAAATATTGCAGAAGACCTTTGATACTTTTTAAAATTCACATGAACAGTGGTTAGCATCACCAGAGGAACTGGTTCAGCATGTCATCAGGTTTGTTGTTTATCATCATCCCCTCTCTCCTCTCCTGGAGGATGGCTGCTGTTTGAATATTGTTTTAAATATAACTATCGAAAAATATGAAAGCCTAAACAGTAGCACTGCTTCGAGGGTTTAGGCACACAAAAACCATTGTAATTGAACCAAACCAAAAAAAGAAAAACAATCCTCAGTAGCCAGTATTACTTAGTCCTATTATATAACAATATAATTAGAAAAATGGTTAAAAAGTAATTAAACGACCTTGTAACTTCATTAGGCTAAGGCTAAATTTTACTGAATGTAAATGTGTTTTTTGTATCGAAAAATATTATAATCAGCCTTGTTAGTCTCTATTAGATGCTGGCTTTGTAATCTACTTATCTATATCCTACGTTTAAGGTAGCATTGTTTACCTTTTTAGTCAATACCCAGAATAGTCAGTTAGATTTCAGTTTACACTATCATAGCAGTTGCTACGGAAAATTCACAAATAGTATCTAAAATGGAAAGAGCAAGGAAGGGTTGCAAGTAGTAAGAAGTTATCAAGTATATACAGTAGTCAAACCTAGCTGTTCTAAGCAAAAGCATTACCCAAATTTCCTGGTGCATTAAGATCACATAGAATAAAACTAGATCTGGCATTTTGGAAGAGGTTTGTATCATTTGCGAAAAGGGAAGTCCTTTGTTAAGGTCAGAATTGCTTTCAATTTATTAGATGTGGGTTATATTATAACATTTTCTCCAAAGGTTCTAAAGAATATGCTTTCTCATAAATTGAGTTTTCATGTGTGTGCACAATTAAAATGGGTATATTTACATCTTTGGGATTTGAAAAAAATATTTATTATTAAATAGTTACTATTCAATTACATTGATGAAGGAGTAATCAAACTGATTGAGACTGTCATGCCGAAAGAACTGTATATATGATGAGTTTGTCAAAATAGTTAGAGAAAATAAGGGTTTAAATGCCTGGACATGGTAGATGGAGAGTCAAGCCGAAAATAATGTCAAAGTTTAAAGAGAAACTATGTTTTCATGATCCACCTGAAAAAAGCATTCAGAAATGTTAGAATGAAAGGTAGTAGTGAAAGTGACACAGAAAGTGAATGTGAATTTCAACAAGAAGAATATTTCAACAAATTTGTCAACCAGCTTCTAATTTATGTAGTTCATCTTTAGAAATCAAAAAAAATTTCAGGAGTTGTTTGTGGCCACCCAAATCATCATAGCTGACATTAAAGGAGTGTTTGAATCCTCTTAAACTTTTAAACCTTTTTGGCTTGATGCCTTGGTCTTTCTGATGACCCCACATTAGATAATATATGTGTAGGAGTTTAAACCAAAAGTTTTGATTGTCACCCAAGATATGATATTTTCATCATCAAAGGGCACAAAAGCATTATCTTTAAGCATGGAAACAAGGCAGATAGCAGGCTCTAAAAACAGTTTATTCAAAAGTTGAATGGTTTTGGGTATGGTGTTTCCCATTCTGTTGTTAGATCCCATAAAACAGCACTTGTTTAAATGAATATGATCTCTGTAGCTCTACCATCAGCATTTCACAGCAGTGTGTTCATAACTTTGTTTGAATTTTTTTTTTTTTTTAACGAGGCCGAGGGGAACTGTCAGTGTTATTCACTGATGTGGGCCTCCACCAGGAATGTATACCTTAGATTTTAAGGCAGAGAACTTGCACATACTAGACTGATAGGTGATTGTGGTTTTATTAATGTTATTGAGGCACTTGTTCATTACATCACATCATGCACATATCTCATTATACCTTTCGTTGCATATGTTGCATATGTTGCTTTTTTTTTTTTTTCATATCACATTAGCATTCTACAGTGCCAGGATTTGAACCACTACCAACTATCACCCTTGTATTACAAGCCAACCGTCTTACCAAGTGAGCTATACACCCTTGTATAACATTGATTTCAGAGAAGAAACAAGGCCAACACAGATATGGCCAATGGTACCATAATTCAAAGAAGCAGTAAAGAATCTGCATCAAATGAAGGATTCCAACCAAAAGAAAAGTGAGCGATCTTTGAAAGAACCATTAACAACGTTTTACGCTTTGTATTGCGAAAAAGGAATATGTGTGTAACTCAATGACAGCACAGATTAAGCCTTGGTTGTCTGAACAGGAATTTCTCCTGGAACAACTTATTCTAACATCGAAAGAATTTGTAAAATACATCTTACATCTTACCTAGTTGGACAGGTAAGATGTAAGATGTTAATACCACAATGTCACAGGCACCTCTACATTTTACAAAATACTCATGTTGCGGATGATGTTACGGATAATATAAGAAACGAAGAAATAGGCGTTGATGATTACAATGATGATTATGACCAAGACTATTTGATACGTGCTTATTTGTCGACTATTAATCTTCTACTTTCTGCGTTTCACTTAGTAGTTTACAGTGATTGAAAAGGTCATGTCTTAAACATTTCCTTTCATGTGTTTGCAAATACCCGCATACAAATTGCCATAAAAATTAGGCAACCTACGTCAGAAATTGCTTAATTACATGAATTAAATGGATTTATCTTTATTGTCCTTTATTGTCCTCTCCTGTTCATTTTGATTTAGTTTCTGGTTCATATGAAAGCAAAAATTAGGTGAACAGAAAAGAACCACACACCTCCTCCTGAAAGCATGGGTAAAATCCAATAGTCGTCTTTGTTCCATAAACAGTCTACAATACATTTTCAGATATATGTTTGGTAGGAAAAGTTTTTTTCCCCCATTTTGAATTTTTTCTTCTTCTTATGACGTCACAAAATGTGTTTTTGGGTTATTACATCATAACGGACCAGCGAATTTGTGGGAACTTTTTTGTTTCAGAACCACTACACACCCCTTAACATTTATTTTTTATTAAACGAATATTTATTTACAGGATTAAAAAAAAAAATCAAAAAAAAAAATCAAAAAAAAAAATCAAAAAAAAAATCAAAAAAAAAGTATACGAAACGAATACCGGTATGCTAGAATGATAATTGTGATAAAAATTGTGGACGCACGCACTGGCAAAGATAAGAATAAGAAAATACACATACACACACAATTATTCCAGCATAAAAGTGTGGTCTGCAAGTTGTACAGCGGAATATTTTTTCTGAGCATCTTTTTGTTACACAGACGCCGGCCTAGAACGTCACATATACAAAAATTGAGGCAGCAGCAGGCTATTCTTGTAACAATAATTTGAGCCTCAGGTCGTTCTTATTTTTTGGCCAAATCTGAAGCTCGCCTTCTTATAAAATGACTTTTATAAAAATTGTATATTATAATTCGGTCTATCAATAGAAATGTAAATAAAAATTAGAGCATACACCTACTCATTCATTCCATGTGCTTCTATATTATTGATGGAATTTTACACCAAACCCTATATCCCATACCTCTTCGTTTCTTGTCTCGATTCTCCGTCGCCACGTTGACTTGATCACAAAATTTTAGATTTTAAAGATGGCGTGGAACTTGGAAGCATTATTGTGGACTTTCGCATTTATTTGTATTATCAATTCTAAAGTTTCTGCTTTGTCTTTTACTTTATCTGCTAGATCGAAGAAATGCCTTCGAGAAGAAGTGCATAAGGATATTCTTGTTACGGGGGAATATCGTCTTTCAGATGCTCCGATAAAGACCCACTTAACGGTAAAGTTTGTGTTGTATTTTTCTCTCTTATTAGTACGCATAGTGCAATGTTAACAATATTGCACAAAAAATTCCAAATTTCACTTGTAATTGTTAATTATTAATAGTTTGAAAGTGACATACGCCAAATGTTTGGGCTATATATATAGAAGTAATATATATTAATCTTTAAGACAAATAATGCCCTTCTTCTAAGAAAAAAGGAAGAATATATATATATATATATATATATATATTGCATTAAAAGTTGTCTCTATATACAATAGAATATAATATAATGTAATATATGATTTCGTTTTTCAAGTGAAAAAAGGATACCGTAAAACGGGGTGACTTGAAACAAAATTCGCCGTTTTTTGAAAAGATTTGCTCATAACTTTTAATCTAAGAAAGTAATTACTATGACATTTTGAAAAAAGGTCCATTCATCTTTTGTCTTTCAGATAACAAAGTGTTCAAACTAATTGATGCATACCATCTCAAGTTATTGCTTCACAAAGTACACTTACTGAAATTTATCGTGCAGGGGTGACTTGAAACAGTGCTGTTTGCACAAAAATGTTGTTGTATAAAGCGCCAAAACAGAAAACGTGTGATCTACGATTACTTGCGTATAAAACATAAATTAAAATAATTTGTTATTGCCAGTTTCATTTTTATTAAATGATGGAGAGTGTTAGTAAATTTTGAAAACTCAAAATTTCAGAATGGTAAAACATTGTAAAAAATAAGTTATCTGAAGCCATTAAAATCATTAAGCGTGTGATAACGTATTTGTTTCAGAATCACTATCGAAAGCAGGCAAGATGAATTTGAATTTACAGCTAGTTTACACGACTGTACTTAAAACTTGTAAATTGAACATTATAGTAAAATTCCTCTTTCAGAGTATCCAACTTTCTTTTTCGTGCTTCTCTTAGTTTAGGATATACTTCCTTTACCATTTCGATAGAGATGTCACTTAGAAATTGATCCATCGTCTTTGTTTTTTCCACACAAGCGCTTCATCATTTCATCCGGATTACGCGAATTTATTGCGCCATTACATATGACATGTATATGGAGTATGAAACGGCGTCCATATATCAAAAAGGCAAGAAAAAGCCCTGGTAACGAGGTTAAGTATGAAATTGTAAAAGTAACAACATGCAGCCCGTCTATCGCCAATTTCAAAATAAGTATGGTGTGCCCATAGCCTTGTGAACGGAGGATATAATTGCAGCACCGATTTGTTCAGAATTCTGCTAAGTATTCAGTTATGGTACTTAGTAAAACGAGTCTATTGAGGTTCAATTCTTAGATTATTGACTCTTTCTATTAATGGAACTTATAATAATTACCAAATGACTTATACCACCTTTGAAACTCCATCGGCTGAACTTTATCACACATCAATGATTCGATTGCATCATAATTGATAAGAATATTCATGCAATAATCGAAGAGACGAAGTGTATCGAGTGAAAAAAAACGAAACATTTTAGTGGCATATATTTCTTTCAATTTTAAATATTTTTTGATAACATTCTGGAATTACTCCCTTTGACCTTTCTATTTTACAAATGTAAAAAAAATTATATTTGGCGATATGCTGTATCGCTGTGACGTGCTATTTTACAGGGGTACTGATTTCCGGCGCTTTGTTCATCTTCAGCTTCCGAAGAACTTCCTTGATTAATGAAATTTTTCTATCAAATGTTGCGCTAGATAGTCTCCGAACGGAATCTGAAAAAAATTCGGAGTTTCATTCATTATTTCATGAGAAATAACGTTTTTTTGACGCTGTTTCAAGTCACCCTGGGTGTTTCAAGTCACCCCGCTTTACGGTAAACTAGCAATAGTTCTGATATAAATAAACCGTTTGTTATAAATAGACATCTTTATGTAGTACATTCATAAATACTCTATGAATTTTCGATATAAAGTTGTTGGTACAGGAGACCAGGAAGTGCATGGGAAGCCTATGTTAATAGCAGGCAAGGTAGTGTTCACATAGGAACCATAAATTTGTTGGGGGGAGGGAGCGGAGTTGAGAAATCCGTACCGTAAAGCGGGGTGACCTCGATCAATTTTGCCACTATTTTAAAAGTAACTTCCGAAATACTAAACCATTACTTCTGAAACTTTGGAATCATTACATTACATATTTTTGTATTCCTGCGTAAGCAAGGAATACTTTGAAACCGTTCGTGTTTTTTTTGTTTTTTTTTTTTTTCTTTTTTTTTCACTGTCCAAACCTAGACCAATTTTTGTCGATGGGAAATAGCCACTCAAATCATTAATGTTCCCAACTTACGTTCTTTTTATGATTTAACAGTCTAAACTCACACTATATTCATTGTATACAAGTACTTTGCTTGAAAAGACTCTAAAAGTGTAAAATATAAGCTCTAGTGAAAGGAATAATTAACATATGGCTAAATCGCAGATGCCAAGGTAGAAATGTTGTTTCATGTGAGTCTTATGCAACGTTCTTACGTTTTCCGTAGTTGTTTTAAAAATGGAAGCGAAGAAGCACGCGTAGATCTGAGAAAATTTCTTGGTTGAATATATGGATATAGAAGAGGTTATACGGCTGTCAAACTTAAAAGAATCAAGAACATTTATGATCCAAACTGATAATCTACGTGAAACTAATATTCTTAGTAGTCATTCTTGATAAATAAGCAGTTTTTGATGCTTCAAAACAGATATGAACGACTAGGGTATGTTTATATCGATTTAATGCGTAAGGTTTCTATTAGTCTTTCTAAATATAATGCAATTTTTTAATTCATGTTCCTAGATAAGCTACCCTGTTTTTATAAAGCTCTGGAATCATGAAGCACAGCTCATCTTCCTCATCAAATTCTACCTATTTTATTTATCATTTGATGAGCACTTTTTTAATTGACTAGTCGAATTTAAAATATTGTATGATTTTAAAATTTGTATACTATCAAGTTGACGATAAAAAAGAAACACAGATATTTTTATTATTTCGCAAGGCCAAGTAAAAGTTTTTATTATGAAATTCAGGTACAAACAACATAAAGATTTTCATACTGTATAGTTTTAAAAGGAGTATTTTGAAACGTCCACGGAAGAGTGTTCTCTAATGGATTTTTAAACTGACGGTGTTCCTTTTTAAGCTTGATCTCCGGCAAAATTTTTTAAAGTCTGTTAACTTTTATGATGCTCTCGGGAATGTAATTAAATGAATTCGAAGTTTAAGCACAGACTTTTCTTGACGCGAAAAACTTTTTATTACTTAACAAGAGCCAGATGGCGCAAAACGGTAGCAGCAATTTTACTTAAAGTTATGAAAAGTTACTACAAAGTTCTTTGAGGCTTGTGTTTTTTTATATTTCACTGGTGAAAAACAGGCATAAACGATAAATTTGTTAAAATTATTAGTTAGTGTAAAAAGGGTCTAATCATAAACCAACAGAAATTAATTTATTAAAGACAAGAGAATTATACATGCGTGGTATGAGCTGTATTTGATTTTTTTATAAGAAAATTTTTTGTAAGACTATGTGTAGAAAAAAAACACGCGTTTCAAAAAAAAAAAATATGTTTTTAATTATAATTTCATGAAACCAAAAATGAATTCAAACAAATAACTGCCTTTTCGAACTAGATCTTTGAAAGCCTTAATACAGAAACATATAGTGTATAGTTAGCTAACAACTGAGGTAATATGAAATTTTGAACTGATAAGCTTTACCGTCAAGAAAAGCAAAATATCAAGTATTTTAAGTCAGCGTCATGAACTAAATATCCCATTTTTATGTAGGGCTATTTGATAAGAATTCATTCTTTCATGGATTAAGCTACAAAATATCAGATTATGTACTTTTGAAACAAAACGCAATCTACTTTTAAATGTTTGTTACAGAAAAGCTTCCAAAATTCGAAGGCTGCGTTCCTTCATTAAAACTTCCATTGCGTTATTAGTAGAGTCTCGCAGACTCTAAATCACAGACTAATTGCCATTTCGGCCGGAGTAGGAGGATGAGTAGTAGGAGTAGGAGTCCGCGGGTGTTTTAATACGGTATTCGCTATCGCTACTACCGTAATTACTTCTTGAAGATTCTTTAGGGAATACAACCTTGAATTAAAATCTTTTTCAAAAAATCTCTAAATTGAAGCAAGACTGAAGTTTTATATGAGACAACAAAGTTTAATTGTTATCGTTGTTAAAAGGTAAAATGTAAAATACCGCAACATCCTTCTGCATTATGCATATCTTTTTAAAGCGTGAACTAATATCAGTTCTTTCTGAAATCTTTCTAGAAAGTCTTTCAGTCATCTGCAGGAATACTTCTGCCCGGTAGGGCATCTTGTTTCTATTTCAGTGCAAAATTTCACATTAACTAAACTTGTAATTCCATAGAAATAACCTGATCTTTCCAAGAAAACAACAATATCGATTATGGGGTGACTTCGATCAGCTTATGAGAAGCGCCAAATTACTTATAATTATATTTGACAATGTTTTTAAAGCGCCATTATTACAATATTAACAGACCACCATTTGTCATCCGCGGTAAATGTTTGACCGTAAAACATCAGCAAATGTTAGTAAAACAAAAGATATTTACGACGTTCACACATGTGTGACCCTTGTTAATACGAAACGAAATTAACATTGAAATTTCATTGTATCTCAAACAAAATTTTTGAGATCTATCATCATGGGGAAAGAGCACACTTATTAAAATTTCTTCGGTAAGTCATTAAATCTCCCATGAGATACAACGACTTTTCACGAAGTTCTTGCGAAGATGTAACTTATAACGATATAAAACATTCGGTTTTTTCGTGTTTTTATAAACACGATATTATCGATAGAGGAATAAGGAAAATAAAAACAGAATATAGAGGTGAAGAACAGAATTTCTTTCAGATATATTATAATTTTCTTTACATTCAGCGTTTATACTTCACATATGTACCAAAAATGTCTAGGCTAAACTCTTTTTTTTTTTTTTTTTTTTTAATAAGTATATTACACAAAAACAAAAATATATACAAGCATACAAGCAACCCCTATCCTCGCAAGGCACAAAGTGATATCGCCAAGGATAGGGACCGAGAAACAAAAAATAAATAGATAAATAAATAATTAACGTAAATAAAGGTGGTTCCAGGGGAAACAAAAGTCATTTTTTGACTTTTTTTCAAAATTGAGTATTATATACTAAACTCTTGAATACGGCGTAGAGCGATGACCAATGTGAGCAGTGAAAATTCTGATGTTTTTCGTCATTAATTTCGGAACAAATTGATTGTTACGCTTGAAGACGATATTTTACAATAAGAATCTAAATGAAAATCTTAAAAAATTTGAAAAACGCACTTTAATTTCAGAGTTTAAACAGTTAATTTTTACTGATCGAAGTCACCCCGCTGATCGAAGTCACCCCGCTTTACGGTACTTTTGCCTGTGTCCACTTAGTTAGATGAAATGTGTGTAAAAACTATACAAACCTACATTCTGCATCCAACATTCCTGAAGCGACCCAAAAACCAGGGAAATTTTGAGGAGGCTGAAGAAACAAACCATACAAGAACTTACCAGCTACTTACATTGATAAAGGATGGAAGTGATTTGTAGAATATAAAAAAAAGAACAACAAATAAGCAAGAATCATAAATCTGAGTTATGCAAGGTGAAAAATAAGATAGGACTTAAGATAATTTTTGAATGTAGTCCTAGAAGCTGGCAAAAGTCACATTTAACTTTAGTCGACTTCGACTTTATGTCATTTCAATACTTTGCAGTTGGATTACGTACGGAGTATCATTGTTTTGGTAGACAAGACCTTTAGTTTGTTATTAGCATGTTGAGTGCTGTGTTCATGATTACCTCCAATGAGTTCAAAATAGTTTTCGAAAAGAAAGGGAAGTTTTTCTCTGAGGAAGTCAAAAACAAAGATAAATGTCATGCGGCATGTTTTCATTATTCATTAATTTTGTTTGTCAGGGTTCGAATTAACATATCGCATTTCGCGATTCGCGATGCGTTTTTGAAAAACCACGACGCAAAAATCTCAAAATTCATTAAAATTGCGATGCAACATTTCTTTAATTTTTATGTCTAGCAATTCTTATTTCATCAGGTTTCTTTGAAATACGTTTTCCTTCCCTCTTTTTGTAATATATAATGGCCAATCTAACGACATGATTTACCAAACACAGCTGTTTTTTTCTCTTATGTAGTCTTTTTTTTTCTTTCTGTCTCAGTTTGAGAAGACTTAATTATTTTGTGTACATTTTATTTCTTTTTCTATGAACATGCGCTCCATCGCAAAAGCGTTTCTCTAATTTTACCATTGTTTCAATTTTTTTATAAAACCAAGTAATAACATTAGAGTTAGTATAATTGGGAAAACGATGTTAAAAAGAAAAAATTCAAGAACTTTTGACGCTCTATCTCAGTTGCTTAAACGTAACAACTAGGTTTCATTAGGAAAGCTTCAACTTCAAGTTAGTCATGACGAAACTTAAGACAGTTAAAAAGTGGGAGAATGAGTATAAGATAAAGCTTAAATGGATAACGCAGAATGGAGGCAAAGTTTCGGATGTTTGTTGTGTTGTATGCAAAGAATATGAAACTCAAATAATGACATCGAAAAATTTCAGTGACAGCTGGATCAAAGGCTCCAAAAATCCTACATCCGATGGTATCAAAAAACATGTATCGTCCGAAATGCACAAGTATGCGGCAGATCTTGCGTTGAAAAAGGAGCTCGGACCGAAAGAATACATCCAGAACGTTTACCAGAATACATCTATTGGTAGATCTATTACAAGGATGAATGACGAAGCGAGGAAAGTGATGAAGAACAGATTTTCAACGGCTTACTACTTGGCTAAGAAGAGAAGCCATTCACCGACTTTCCTGATTTACTTGATCTGCAAGAAGTCAATGGGTTAAAAGTAAAAAAGGGATATAGAACAGACAGAGCCGCTGCTATTTTTAGCGATTACATTGCCGAATCCCTGAAAGTACCCCTTAAAGAATGTTTGTTGAAGGCTCGCTATTATTCCATCCTTCAAGATGGAAGTACAGACACAAGCGTAAAAGAACAAGAAATTATTTATGTTCTCTTCCTTCTTGAAGGACAACCGATTTTGAAATTTCTTAGCATTGAAAACCCACCAGTAGCTGACGCGGAGCATCTAGTTGCTTGTGTCAAGGATGCATTCCATCGATTCGGAATAACGGATTTTCATTCTCATCTCTATGGGTTGAATGTTGATGGGGCGTCTTGGTATTCACAAAGGTGTTGCAACACTTTTAAGAAATGACGCCCCATGGCTTATTGCTGTCCACTGTTTCAACCATAGAATCGAGTTGGCTTCCAAAGATGCATTTGGAAACTCATGTTTTGAAGAGATAGACAAAATGCTTGTCTTTTTGTACTATCTTTATCAGAAAAGCTCCAAACGACTTCAAGCATTGAAAGAGCTTGGAAAAGCTTTGGGTGAAAATATCCCAAAACCAGTCAAAGCATCTGGCACACGTTGGATTGCACATCGCTATAACGCAATGACAGTTCTGTTGAAACATTATGGTACATACATGACTCATTTGGAGGAATTAGCAAACACTGACAATTCCTCAGAGAAACGGGCTGAGATCAAAGGCTTTCTGAAAAAATGGGATCATGCGAAATATCCAATTCACATTGCTATTTATTTAGATGTCCTTAGTATCTTAGTCCGTATGTCTCTCAGTGAACAAAAAGATCTACATGACCCAGTTAAAGCAGTTGGTAGAATAGAAGACTTTAATTGGACAATGGCAAAGCTCCAAATGTATATTGAAGGGGCGTTGAGTGAAGATCAAATTCAGGAAACTGAAAAATCACGCCTTACCCACTTCAACAACTTCAGAAATGAAGTTGTTTTTGATTCAGAATCAGGTGATTACATTTACCAGGGTAGATCTTTGAAAGCTTTCAAACAAAGAGAAGGAACTGTGACAAGGGTTTATAAAGATACCATCGAATCTCTATCTGACGCCGTAATGGGGAGGTTTGCAAATTTAGCAACCTGCCCTGTCTTCAAAAATTTAGTTCCTATCTTGAATTGCGCAAATTGGCCAAAGAAAAAAGACGAACTCCTTCATTTCGGCGATAAAGCCATAAATGAATTGGTGGAGCATTTCAAGGAGCTTCTGAAGAAAAATGGCTGTGTAATCGAAAGTGTCCCTGCAGAATGGGATATTTTAAAAAACAAACTCATGTCAAGCTTGGAGCAAAACGCTAACTATCTTGATGTGTGGTGTAGGGTTTTAAAGAACGAGGAAATCAAAAATGATTGTCAAAACGTTCTTCATATTATCGAGCTTCTTCTAATAACACCGTATTCAAACGCTAAGTTAGAACGCATGTTTAGTGCCATGGGTAGAGTCAAAACTGACTGGAGGAACCGACTTGGTAGGGACAGACTTGATTCAAGTCTGAGAATAAAAGAGGAAGGTTGCCCAATCGCCGAATTTTGCCCGGATTCAGCCATTTATCTTTGGTTTAATGCTTCAAATAGGAGAATGAATTCATCGAGCCACAACTATCCTAAACGTCGAAAAATCTCTGCCGGCTCGTCCAAAGACGTTATAGATATCACAGAACTTACAATGTCTGATTTAGAAAACGACGAAGACGACGAAGATTTTCAATAGATATCTTATTATTATTTTACATTTTGATTATACAGTAGTTTAGTTTAGACTTTTCAGTTGTTCGTTATTTCTTTTATAGACGGAGCGCTGGTCTTGATATATGCAATAGTTCATTCTTACTATAACAAACTGCATCGCAAATTGATAAAAACGCATCGCAAAAGTGCATAAATTTTTTGTTCAAATATCTATACCATTTCGCATTGTTTAATCTTCCAGACCCCACTCATCGGAGATTTGGTACTAGCTCGAACTTTCAAATCACCTGCTTTTTCTTCAATTCACATTTAAAGGGATCCTGTGATGAAAAATTATGTTTTACAACATGTGGAACTCTAAAAGTTGATTAACGAGTCTTTCGAGATATCTCAATTTCAAGATCTTAGATTTGATTTATGCAACGCATAATTATGATGTAATAAGTGAGAGAATATTTAGTAGTTCAAAAGGTGCCGACATCAACAGTACACTCTTCTATTACATCATAATTATGCATTGCATAATTTGATATTTTTAAATTGAAATATCAGTGTAAGGAGAGGAAATCTTCATACCCAGCCTGGGTAAACATTCATAAATAATAAAAAACTTAGACATTTTGAACCGTGGTATGATGGTCGGTGTTGGGTAGGCAAGCAAATGATGTATTGTTCACCTGCTGTGCTTAAGCGATAGCAGTGTTTGGAAAGAGCTGGTATATATCTGATCCGATTCGTAAAATTTCTACTACTTTTACGTCACTACTCACATTGTGTATTTGAAAGTTATATCACGCGTTTTCACTACATTTTTCAGCAATGTCAGCAGCAGCTGATCGAGACTTTCAGTCTTTCTTGTTTTTTTAATAACAGCTCAGTGTGCATTTTACTCACATACCGCAAGCCTTGAAATAGCGGTCGGACATCGGACTGACTTTTTGTCCGACATGTTTTCATGTGATAGTTTACTTCGCAAATACTGCCGTCGTTATTGTAAAGCAACAAAAAGTTAGGTCTGTAATGTTAAATTTTTCTTCGATTAGTCTTCCGCGATTATATTGGAAATCAATTTAAGACTCACTGAAAAGGACTTAAATGATAATCTTTCGATCAATCAATTTCGAATGAAAATGAAACGCACGTGCATGACCTTAGAAAAATTTAAAAAGAAAAAGAAAAATTTTTCTTCTTTTCTATAAAGGCCAATTTTCACTGCGCGATATTAAATACTCTTCCAAATAATATACATCGTGGAAATATAGATAGCAGCGTTTCGATATTATTGGTGAAAAACTCTGAAAAGTTATGAAACTTTCCTTTTGTGCATACAGTAGTTGATCTTTCGTTTTAAGAAATAACAAGAAGCCTCATGGCTTGAACAATTTCCGCATCAGGCCTAGAGGAAATTGCTTTAGGCTAACTTTCAAGATATCTGAATGACTATCCAATCTTTTCTTGCTGCTTATGTGAGAACAGGTCTATCACAATTCCCAAAATATGAGTTACGGTTCACATGGAAAATAAAATGATATTCGATAGAAGTGAACCAAAATCATTTGAAAAAAAGGCTGCATGGGATTGAAGACTTTCACAACACTATTAAACTATTAAAGTTATACAAGCAAACTCGTTTAAAAACTGAAGACCTCGGCTATTTATGATCTGCAAGTAACTGCCGACTTTGATATCAGCACCTTACAATTGTTCTTCGTGCACACCTTCCAAATTTTGCCAGAAATGTGAATTTGGAGATATATTTAAGTAAACATTACATGAAATTGTTCACAACTGCATTAATAAGAGCAGGAGAAACTTGGGCATTTCAAAGATTTTAATCCATGACATTTAACAGGATTACAAGAAGATAAAAATTATATACATTGCTTATACATAACTTAAATCAACATAACATACAATATGAAAATCTATTTCTACTAAACCAACCAGTGGCGGATCCAGTGGTAAGCCGCAACTTGTGTAGGAGAGTGTTAGCATTTCACACATAAAAGAAAAAGGTTCAAATAATCCCATTGATAATATGAACTGAAGTCACAAATTATGTCAATGCGCTTCTCCACAAGTTGCAACTACACTCTAGATCCACCACTGTCTCCATATTACCACTTCCATAGAGTTTATAAATAACACCAATGTGCACGAAAAGACAAATGACACAATGAAACCTTGTTAGGATCTGTATGAAAATGTTCTTTTCAAACATGATATACCTTAAAGGGATTTTTTTGCGTGGACTAACTTTTGCGAGCCAAGGTTTGAGAGCGTTTTGCGTGGATTAACTTTTTGAGTCGGAGCTTCTAAAGGAAAATGTTTGGATTTATATTTGCGAATGGGCACAAAGTGCAATGCGTGTACTTTATAATTATACCTAAAAGGAGAACTAAACTTGAAAATTTAATTTTTCAAAAAATTTTTTTCTACTTAACCTTCTGTTAATATAACTTAAAAAATCATAATTTTATAAGCGAAAGAACTTTTATTCTACATGAACGAGCTCTTTATATTTCTGCATAAAGCCGGTTTTTTTCAAGATCGCTGAAAAGTTTGGGATCTGGAGCCGAGAATTTATAATGACGTACAAAAGTTCAAAATAAAATGTAGCGTATGTTATACAAGAAAAAGAAACATGTCTGAAATTAGCAGTGATGAAAGTTTTAGTTACCAATTTTTATATACGAACAACAAGTTAGTTCCGTAGGTACACAGAGCCAAAAAATGAGCAAATAAAATCATGAAATTTTGCGTGCATTTATTTTCACGAATCGTTCATTTGCGTCAATTTATTTTTGCGAATTTGACTAAAATTCGCAAAAGTCGCAAAACTTAATCCACGCAAAAAAAAATCCCCTTAGGTATTGTGTCCTAGAACATATTACACTCCAAATTTTCACAAGGCTTTAGTGATCTCATTGTATGTATATAATTGGTTAGATTTGAATCATCATCCAAAGTTTGTTTTCCTGACATATATCCAAACTAAATCATTGTGCCTCCATTGAATGGTTTGCAGGATTATTTTGAACAACGTAATCTTAAAATCTTTTAAATGTGAATTTAAAGCTAATCGGTTCCACACAGTGATAAATTGACCGACCATTGTACAGTGATGAATAATTTGATACAGTCTGGAATTCCCCAAATTAGCTACTCCCTTCTTTAATTTATTACTGCTTTTCAATTCACTATGATGTTTCAGAGCCAAAGAAACAGTTTTATAAGACATATCGTTCACCAATATCTTGCACATGTTTATACTTGCAGTATGTATGCACAAGTGATTTGTGCTGCTATCTATGACAATGTCATTTGTTTTTGGTTTTTTTTTTTTCAATATCTTCAACTTTCGGTGTTATATTTATTAAATGAAATGAACATATTTCATGCATTTATTGATAGGACGTATGACGTATTCACCAGTAATTTTGATACTACATACACTTCTGCTGTGATTTTAAAGTTTTTTTCACAGCAAAGTTTCGTTTACTATCAAACATTCACCTTCTTTTTCAAGAATTTTTTTCCAGAGTCAGCTAAATATCAATATTTCCTCCGTAAGGAACGTTCTCATGATTATATTTCGATTGCAATAGTAGATAAAGTCTTAAAATTCTTCTTCAAAGCTTCTTCTAAATAATCTATATAATACAACTTCCTCAAAACATAAACTAAATCGGTTCGAGAACGTTTCACGTGCTCGGTGTGCATATTTTACTGACTTTTTAAAGAAGTTTTAAAGGATAATTGAATTGGGAAGTTTTCAACATAAAACGGCTAAAATAACTTCTAAAAGTATTCCAAAAGTATTAAAAAGTTAACATTTTTGTGAATTGATATTGAAAGTGGCCTTTTAGTATTACATTTTGCATGGAGTTTTGGGTCTTTCATTAACTATTCTGAACAAGAGCCATATGGCACAAAACGGTAGCAGCATTTCAACTCGCAATGTACAAAACGAAATAGATTCTAAATTAATTAGTCTGAAAGCCCCATGAATCTTTGTCGACCTTTGTTTATCTCTTAGGCTTAAATTAAGGCAATTTTTATTTGAAAAAGTGTAAACAGGGCTTAACTAAAACCACCAGAAAACTATTTGATACAAACAAAAGAAATATGCACAATATGCGAAACTACGTTTTTTTTATATCAGATTTTTTTAAGAAAGCTGTAAGACCGAAAAGAGAAAAAAAAACAAACGTCTTCTAAAAATATAAGAAACAAAGTAAAACCGTTTCAAACTTTAATCCAAGACATTTTTGTAGACAAGCAAACAAAATACACACGCACAAAACATAAAAAAAATGTAAAATGCTTTTAAAAAGTTTAAGTTCGATGAATCTTTGTAACTGCAAGAAGAACAGAGCTTAGAACTTCGAAGCACAAGACGTTACCAAAAACAAAGCTTAAGTTTATTTTAACCGTGTTTCAAATTAGGTGCAACTAAAGGTCCCCACCGTGTTTTTAATAGGAAAATGTTTATTGGAAATGGCGAACCTATGGTAAAATACTAAAAGAACGTATATATAAAGAATGTTTTGATAGTTATAAAGATTATTAGCCTCCGTTCTTAAGTTGCAATTTACGCAGTTTCGAAAGCGACATTGGTAGGCTGCACAGGCTAAACTGCCATTTCGGTCGGTAGTAGTAGGAGGAGGAGGAGGAGGAGGAGTAGTCCAAGGGTGTTTTAATACGGTATTCGCTTCGCTGCTACCGTAATAAACAAACAATTCGAAATCCGAACGGACTTTCCGAAAACGGCAAAAAACTGTTACATAGACAGTCAGATAGTTAGATAGATAGAATGTCTAAACCAAACAATTTCCTACGCATAGCGCGCGGAAATTGAAAAATGCCAGGTGCTCAATCGGATTAAATTCAATTCGATTAAAGATTCATTCATTTCATTTGCGCAACTTTTTATCGTGGAAGATGGCCCATCCATAGAAGATTGACCCATCCAATGCCATAAAATTGTGGGTGGAAGAAAAAGACAGGCAACCAAATCAACGAAAGAGATCGCAGTATAAACCAGGCACTGGTTTGAAACGGAAACTTGCCTCGCTAAGTGATTGTAGCTCGAGTGAAGAAGAGGCAGATGATACGTATTTGGATGATTTTTTTGGCGATGATGATGAATATGAGGACTTCCTCAGGTTTTTAATACGTCAAACCTTTTCTTTTGAATTTTGTTTGTTTGTCAGTGAGATGATTAATTCTGAAGTCGAAAGTTCTATTTATTGTGTTAAGGCAAACTCAAAAGTTCTATCGAAGAAAAAGCCGCAGCAATAACAGACTAATCTCTCATTTCTAAATAACATACTGTTTGTTGCTAAGTTGTTTTGATTTTTATTTTTCAAGCAAAAGTAATTTATTTGTGTTATCAATAGTTAATCAATTTTATTATGTCAGAAAGTGATGGTTATCGGACATGTCCGACCAGATTTAAAATGTACCGGACATTTTGTCCGACTGTCCTCAAAAAATTATTTTGAGGCTTGATACCGTAAATGCTCGATTTGCCAATTTGCCGCCCTGGGCTTAATCTGACTTTTAGGGTGGGCGTTTAATCAAGAGTGGCACTAAAACGAGAGAGGCGCTTATAAAAAAACATATTTGTGTGTCAAATAAAAAGTTTCTTTTTAGGTTGTGAAACAACAAAACAGAAGACATATAATACTAGCATGTAGCTTTAGCTAAAAATGTCCCTATGTTCAAGCTTTCCAATTTTTACACACAGCAAGCCATCGGTTAAAAAAGAAAACTTTCCGCCCAAACATTTTGTAATTTAAAGATTTTTGTAAAAATGTTTTGGTTGATTTGGGGCCTGATAAGTGGCATACTTTAAATATTTCGACAAAGCCAGTCTTTCATGTATGGCAAAAGATAAACAATATTTCAAATACAAATCGTGATCAAAGTATCTATATGCAGTGAAGAAAGTGCGTGCCGAAAATCACATATTTTAGTGTAAATACTTAAGTTTTACAAGACAACAAATTATTTAATGAGTAACGTAACCTTGTGGCATAGTGTAGCGGTAGCTACACTAACTCGGAATATGCAAACCAAATAGATGTACTTACAGCTGAAAATCTGCATAAACTTTGTTACTTTTTGTTATCTCTTAGGCCTAACTCACACTAAATGCTAATATACTTTTCAAAACGTACCATGTTTTGAAACGGAAAATATATCAGCGTGTAACACGAAATGTTGGAGGATGATGAAGATGATGATGATGAACAAAATCAGAAACTGACATTCGCCTATCTCGTGAAACTATGCCTCCTCGCTCGCTGCGGGGGCAATTATGTATCTAAAAATAATGTTTTTGAGCGTGAATGTTCAGACTAAAATATTCTCTACATCAATAAAATCATCCGCCATGTTGTCATCATCCAACATAGAAACTTCACTTGTCGCCTCTTCTACGTCTGTATCAGTTACATGCAATGAAAAAGGATTAGTTTCATCCTCCATATCCTATAAAACCTGCATTTGTGTTTTGAGCATTTCTTTGCTCGCTGCACAAGGCTGTGATTCTTTGAAGCAGTAAATATAGTCATCTTCAGAACCATCAACTTTTATAGTGCACATGACTTAATGATCGTTTAATGATATCGGCTGATAAGGATTAGCACGATTCTTCATTCAACGATAGGCATGCGTCTACAAGGTGGTGCCTTAAGGTTGCCTTCAGGAATAATAACCTGATCAATGTTTGAAGATTTTAAGGCTGCTGCAACACTACTTTGCATGTGACATTCATAGGAATCCCATGCTAAAAATCTGTTACTGAAAGAGAAACTTCCCAAAACATTTTTAGTGTATTCAAGAGTCAATTCAGTATTCATGCAGCCATTAGATGAAGAAGCTACTCGCGATTTTTCATGGCCAGTAGTTTTCATGGTAACAGTCTTGCCACCTGTTTTATGTACTGTTGTATCATCCATTGCTGAGATGTTTGTGAATAATCATACTTAGAAGCGTAATGTCGAGCGTTGAGCTTATCAATCAATTTTGAAGGATATTTTTAGCGACAGAGGTTTTTCGTCTCAAAGATAGCCCTTTTTGGTGCATAAACTTCTGCAACCACCCCTTGGTACTTGCTACAAATGTTTTACTACTTTCTGAATCATTTTCTTTTGCTTTCTCGTTATATACAAAAAGAGCTTATTTCATGATTAGTTTTCTTTAAACTCGAATTCCTTTATCCCCTCTGTTTTAAATCCATTCAACAAGCACTTCTTCCATTTGCTGATCAAGAGGTTTACGTCCAGCACCGGTTTTTTAAAACTGGAAGGATTTTGCTTAAAAGTTGCCCTATCACTTTTTTGTATATAAAACATAGTTCCGCTTATTAGGTTTTTGGAAATTTTCCAACCCACCCCATTTATTAGTTTATTTGGCACACGAGAGTACCTTTGTGAGACATAGCGACTTTGTTAGTTTCATTTTCATCTGCTATATTTACGTCACTTTGAAGAGTTTTTTTATGGAACTTCATAAACTATCTTTATTTCATTTCACTGATCTATTTTAAATGTTCTTCACCACAGAAAATAATTATTTTTTAAAAGTTCCTTTCAAGTACCTAACATTGTAACACATAAGATGTTTAAGTGAATAAAAATACAGGTGACCAGGCTTCGCCATGAAGAAATGTCTAACCGCGGGATAAAAGTCGTAGCTAGAATACATTAGTTACGGGATCGCATACTATGAAAAACAACATCGCAAATATTGTACAAGAGCATTAACAGGCATAAGGATTTCTACACTTTCTGTTCATACTTTGTACTTAAATAATATCCACTTGATATAATTCAAATAATGAAATAGTAACATCAAAACATTATTATAATACTTTCTAATGTTTCTGGAAATTTTGGTTACCTTAAGGGAATAAATTAATGCAAGAATAAATTAATGCGAATTTGGCCCTAATTCGCATTATAAAATTCCACAAAACTTAAAATTTCCAGCAAAATTTAATTAATTCCGCATTTTTTTCAAATTTGGGTGATTTTTTTGAAATAATCAATGACGAACAAGATGAGGGCGATGAAGACGTTTAAAAGTTGTTTTTATTGAAGAACATTACTACTATTCGTTTAATATGGCGTAAGAAATTTTTAAGTTCATTAGTTATAACGAAAAAAGTTTTTATTGCAGGAAAAAAAACATTTTGTTTAAATCATCATTCGCATTAATTAATTCCGCAAAATCTTGAAATTTAGGCCCATTCGCATTAATTAATTCCGCGAAACATAAAATTTTTCGAGTGTCATTCGCATTAATTTGTTCCCTTAAGGTATTCATCTCACAACAATTCAAAAGATATTTTGAGATATGGATACAGTTTCCAATTAAGAATGAATGTACGCCAGCTTCGGGAATTGACATTTTGACAACGTGCCATATTAGACATAAACAAGTGCCACGGACGTATAGTTTGGACAGTAAGAAAATTGAACCAAGAACACGGAAGGTTTTAATAGATTTCTTAACAACAAAAAGTTTTTCATGTTAAACTAAATCGTAACTACATGAAAAAACATGTGCATAGCTACGCAACAGCACGCAGGAACATGATCCCGTAGCTTTCGTAACGAAGCATCATCAACATAAAATACAGCTATGGCAAGAACAAGCCTTTGTACAATGTTTATCAGATTTTGGATTTTGAAACTGTTACGCGTGGTCATCATGTTTACCAGTCAAAATGGACGCCTGAACTGAACTAAAACTCAAATGTACAATTGATACAAGAGGTGAAGCTACAGAGTATGATGAAAATGTAATCAGTGTTTATTTATGGGGCAAAGAAGAAACAGTATGGGCTTGTTGGTCACCTTCCATTGGAGTTATCAAAACTCAATCGTTTCAGCAACCAGTCGTGACAGCAACCGTGATTGGAAAAAGAAAAAGAGAAGTTGTCTTGTCATCCCGGCAAACAGGAATAAATACACATGGAGAACTTTATATGAATTTATATGTGAATTTATATGAAAACTAAAGAGATGGAGCGTAACATGGTTAATCTGTGCACATTTCCCAATTTTCATTGTCAATAAAGAAAATATTTTTCAAACTGTTGCTTCTGTCTAGCTATTCTTTTATGGAAAAGGTTTTAGATAGAGGACATACATCTCACCGCAAGAGATGATTATGCTTTTAAAAAAATTCTTGTTTTCAATGATAAAACATACAACATTTATGAAATTACTCTTAGCATTTTAATTCAGTATTCATATTCTATTGGACCTATTTTCGTGAGTTAGCAAATTTTCAAACCCAAATATCACACTATCTAGCTATGGAAACCTTAGAAACTATACCTAGATCGATAGTACTCTTCTAGACGCGTCTGATTAAGGTGTTTTTTTTCACTCAAAGGTTTCTCAAAAATGCTGACGTCAGCATAAAATATTTTTATAGACGTATCGTCCAATTCTGGGCAAGTGAGTCGACCAAATTAGACAAATGACCCCATTTTGGAGATCTTCTCTTCAAGCCCTATCTGATAATAAATCAGTTTTAGCTAAATAAGAGCTTCAAAAATCGACTTTCTAAGGGCAATGACCCTACCCAATTCAAAATTCAAATTGAAGTCATTTAAGCATTTAGAATTGGCAATACTGTTAGGAAGAAAGAATGTTCATAAGACTTTGATTTGGCATATATTGGTTTGAAACTGTTCAATGCTGATGCTTTTGGAATGTACTTTTCGTAAATGTGTTTACTGTCATGGATGCTGTTGAAAATCTTCATGCATGCTGCATTCCTTGTTTGACGATAGGGTTTGAGGGGTTCGTTTTCAATTCATCGACTTTATTTGAACAGCTTCCAGCTTGTTGGTCAATTCATAACGTATTCTATGATAGGTCAGACAGATGTATTAGAGACAGCTGTTGTTTGCTTTAGCAATGGTGATATGTGTTTTTTTTCCATATTCAGCAATTTTATGTCCTTGTCTGTGGATGGTATAACTATACCATCCATATCTTGTTTTTCCTTTTATTTGTAATCCTTATGACTTTACCCTTACCTGGATGAAAGTCCATTGGCCATTTTATCGCCCATTTGACAATATCATCCCCCATAATTCGAGTTTAATTCAAAAATATAACTAAGCATAACTGAGCCTGTTTTTTCCATTAATAATCAACAGATGGTGGTTGACGAAGTGATGTGGACAGAAATATTGCTTATTAGAACCTAATAGCAGGGCAATGAATTGAGTGATCAATAAAACTTGCATGTTTAATGAATAATAATATTTTACTTTATTCTCAGGTAATTGATACGAATGGTCATGTTCTGTACAAGAAGGAAGATGCTCAAAAAGGGAAGTTTGCATTCACTACAGATGATTATGATATGTTTGAAGTATGTTTCCACAGTGAAGGTACAGACAGACTATTTAAGTTGTGTATACTTGCATCAACATTTATTCCAAATTCAACATTATGATATTTGGCAATTGTTTTTTTTTTTACTCCACAGGTACTCATGGCCAGGGTATTGACCGAGAAATATTTTTAGATGTCAAAACTGGTGTTGAAGCAAAAAATTATGATGATGTAAGATATTGTTTTTTAAGTAGATGAGACTGTTTGTTAGTCAAAGAAACTAAGGGTGGCAAAGTTCAATAAGAATTAAAGAGTTTTACCCTGATTTCTTTAGATTCAAAAAACTGAAAAACTTAAGCCGATGGAATTAGAACTGAAGAAACTGGAAGATCTGTCTGAAGCAATTGTGAATGATTTTGCGTATATGCGAGCAAGGGAAGAGCAAATGAGAGATACCAATGGTACAACTGTTTCCTTTGTAGCTGTTCTCATCCTGTATAAATCTTTTTCTAAGCTATACTAGGGTTGCCAGCAGACCTTGAAAGCCTTGAAAAGCCTTGAATTTTAAAAAGTGACTTTGAGGACCTTGAATAACCTTGAAAAGTCATTCAATGACCTTCAAATTTGGACATTTCTTTCATTTTTTCATTTGTGAAATTGTTTTCAGTTATATACTCCTTTTAGCTGCAGTAAGTATACATGATACTGTCATTTTACGAATATCTGTAATATGTGGATAAACTTACAATCAAAATGTTTCTTCTGTGTAGCATTGCATTACCCTAATAAGTTTAACAATTTTCAAAAATTCTGATAGTATGAATAGTTTGAATAAAAATGAATTGAGTTAAAGATTTAAATTTAATTTCTGCTGGCAACCCTGTTTAGTGGTTTCAAGAGCGCAATTTAACATGCTGTCATTTTCATCTTAGAGTCAACTAGCGATCGAGTATTGTATTTCAGTATATTCTCAATGTTATGCTTGATTGGATTGGCCATGTGGCAGATATTCTATCTACGAAGATTCTTTGTGGCGAAAAAGTTGATCGAGAATTGATTTAATGAAAACGAAGTTACGTTTTTGTCGTCATCAATTTTGAACTCTATATTCAAATTTTCAGCAACGAAATTTTTTTGTAACAGTGATGTAAAAATTTCGGTAAAAAGTACCATCTTAAAACCGTTTGAAAAAGAAATCTCCGGTTTTTCAGGATTACTGCAGTCATTGTAGATTTATCGATTCACCTATAATGTAAAATATACTCAGGAGTTAAATCATAGAGCTTTGTGGCCAGGTCACACTCACTGAGAATTGTACCCAACGTTGTACCCCACCTAAAAGGCGACTTTCTACTTATAGAACAATTTCCACGGACTGGAACAGAAAAGAAATAATACTAAAATCTGATTGGTTTGTTTTCTTTTCCTTCTTTTCTGTTAGGAACAAGCAAAAAAAGTTGAATCTGTTTCAACAGGAACAGAAATAAACAAAAGAATAATTGTAAAGTGTTAGGGTTTAGATAAGCATAATATTTTCCCGTATAGCAGCCGGTAAGTATAACAGGATCTGATGAAAAGGTTTTTCGATTTCCCGAACGGCTTTGAAAGCATTCAAGTATGTTCCAGTCAAGTGCGTAATATTAAAGTTTTTCAAAGAGCCAGCTATACCTTATTTACATATCTCTGTTATTATGAACGATCGTAAGGTCGAGAAAAGATTGTGTCCGTAGTTTCTGAGCCAATTATTTTTTTACTTTGTTTGAACGCATTTTTAATGAAACAGTTGCTCGTTCCCAGACCAAAAGCTTCTTTTTTTGAGCAACTGTGCTTACCTTGCGAAAACGTTACTTCTGTGGCTTGCTATCGATAAGTTGGTGCTCGTAAAAGTAGAGCCGAAAGTGTAGTGGTGACATTTATTATTTTATTGCAAAATTTTATGCGTTGACATTTTACAATTTACTTACGAGAAATCATCTACGATGAAGTAAGGAACGCTGATGCTTTTGGTAATTATGTTAATTTGGTAATTACGTTTATTGTTCGTGGCATGATGGGAGTATACAACCGCTCCAGAGGGACGACTGCTTTAAACCATCGAAAATGTTTAATCGTCCGAGACACAAATATTCAAAGACAAGAACATTGTATTATGCAAACTCTGTTTCTACACTCCATCTTGTTTTATCGGGAGACATTTAGTTAAATCCTTGCCCTACAAGATGTAAATCACCCTGCTGTTTAACATAGTAAAACCATACGTAGTAATAGTAAACAGATATTGTGTGTAAAATGTAGAGAATTATCTCATCTAAAGTGTGCTTATTCGAACTCTAAAGCAGTACCAACCACCGACTGGACATGTGTAGCTTGTTTACATACTGTTCTCCCCTTCTTTAATCAAGTTTCGCTAAACAACTCAAATATTCAACTTGACGATTCTTTACAACATAATCAACATTTTTACGATACACATATAAATGTATCGGCATAACGGAAACTTGACTTAAATCCAATCATTAGCAAGAGAATTACGTCCAAGTTTATGGCTACCAGACCCTCTTTAAACACCGTGAGAATCAAAGAGGGGGTGGCGCTAGTTTTTACGTAAAGGATCACCTATCTTTCAATGTCAGGAAAGACTTCGGTAAAATTGAGGACTCTTTGGAAACGTTATGGGTTGAGGTGAAATGGTCGTAATAAGAGTACCCCATACTTAATTGGAGTAATATATCAACCAAATTTAACACTGAAAAAGAGAAATTAGAATGGCTTGAAAAATTCGACCACCTTATGAGTGAAATTTACGTAAATGGAACAACACGATAATACTAACTGGCGATCTTAATATCGATCTAATTGGTGAAGAAAAGGAATCAACGCGTCATTACAAAGACATTCGCGAAATTAAATTCTCGCGAAAAAAATGTTTTCTGATTGGGGATTTTTTTTAAAAAAAAATTATTTTGATCGACCACGAAATTAAAGGTAGCTTGGTCATGGCTCAGTGTGAAAATGACCTGCATAAATGACCTGCATAAATGATCTGCATAAATGACCTGCATAAAGCTTCTTAGTTCTGGGGAAGTAGTAACCAGATAGAATACTGGTGAAATTCAGAACGAAACACAATTCATAGATAGCAGGATATTTTCATCGTACAACAATGAAAACAATTTCAGACTTTTCTTCATATTCATATTTATGGGAAAAAGCCCTATTTCATCCTGACTTTTCCTGACTGCAAAAACATTCCTGTTAGATGAAAGTACAAGTAATACTGCGACAAAGATAGACTCACCAAATAGACCGGTCACAGCTGTTTGAAAGTTCAAAAAAGAAGTTGGTAAAATCAATGAAACCCGGTTAGAGGATTTAGGAAAAAGTACGAACAGGAACAAAGAAGGATCAAGGAGTTCTTGTCAATCAACTTCCTCTTCAATAGCGAACATTTACGACGTTGAGAACGTTGGATATCTTAGTCCAACATTATATTCAAGCTGCCAGTAGTAGGAGATCCGTAGTAACCAGGTCGTTGTTACCTACATAGTGAGAACACTGTTGGAACGCTATTCTGATATAAATAGAAGACACTTTTGCAGAAAAATGTTTTATTAAGTCAAGCAAAAAGATATAAGTAAATAAAGAAGGCAATTTTTACAGCACTACGATTAAAGTCTTGGCTCAGGGCATCTATGACAAGCAAACGCTTTAACGCTCTTGCCATTTTGAACATAGCAAATGAATTTAGCTCTAAGAATGATGAACGAAAAACATATCTATTTTCAAGTGCCAAAGTTCATTGATTCAGTACCATAAAAGTAACTAAAAGTCCCAGTTTTATGTAGACCTATTTGATTAATATCCATTCCTTCATCAATTAAGTGATAAAATATCAAAGAAAACGTATTTTAAATGTATGTGATTGAAAACCTTCGAAAATTCAAAAGGCTGCGTTCGTTCATTAGAATGTATCTAGGAGGATGTATATTGAGTTTTTAGTGGGGACTTGCATACTCTAAATCGTAGGCTAAAAACTGCCGTTTCGGCCGGAGTAGTAGTAGTAGGAGGAGTCCAAGGGTGTTTTAATACGGTATTCGCTTACGCTGCTACCGTAAAAAGCAATGAAAACAATGAAAAAAAATACATTCTTTAAGCTTGAGAGGATGTGGCTATCTTAATTGACTATTCGAAGGCATTCGACACAATAGATCATCTTACTCTGCTTGGAAAACTTGTCAGCATGAATGTATCTAAAAATAGTCTAGAAATCCTTCAAAGTTACTTAACCGATCGCTATCAATTTGTTCAAGTTGATGATCAAATGTCAGAGACGAACTTGATGAACTACGGGGTTACACAAGGAAGTATCCTTGGCCCCGTGCTGTTTAACGTATATCTTTTAGATTTGCCATTTAACATAACATCAAACTCTGTCCAATACGCTGATGACACTAGCATCTATAAACATTACAAACCATGTGATATTACTGCTAGTACAACCGAACTAGAAAATGATCAGCATAACCTCGCAGAATGGTCAAGGAGGAAGAACCTGTTATTTGACGAGACAGGAAAACCAAATCTATACTTTTTGCAACTCTACAAATGGCAAATAAACATAATCTCTTCGAAATCGATGCGTTTAAACTTCTCTGCAAACATCAGTGTGTTGAAAGAGTAAACACCTCTAAAATACTCGGTGTCTATTTTGACGACCAATTGTCATGTAAAAAACATGTTAACTATCTTGTCAAAACATCATACGGAACACTTAGAATGTTGCGTCAGTGCAAACGATTTACTCCGTTAAATGTTCGTAAAAGTCTTGCCGAGTATTTGGATATCTTCCAAAATACCTAACGAATCGTTTGCAGCGTGTACAAAATACTGCCGCAGGATAGGTATTGGGTAGATACAGTAAAATCCACGATCTTGCTGAACTGAATTGGTTACCAATACAAGAAAACACCGAATTCTCCGTTATCAAGTTAACACATCGAGCCCTTCATGACGAAAAATGGCCAACATATTTGCCAATCGAAATCGATTATCCACGAAGAGCGTTGTGACATAACGATGACGGTTTAAAAAATTAGAAGTCGTTTCAACAGCAGAGTGTTGCATTCGATGAACTACCTAAGAACGTTAGAAATATGAAATATAAATAACTTTAAAGCATTTTGCAATGAAGCAAAGGCATATTTTAAGGATAAAGCCCTAGCGAGGGCACTTTCGTATTGATTTTATCAATCCCTTCCCTAATAGCCGTCCCCGCCCCTGGTTTTTATCACTAATACATATGTATATATAATTTAATTCTTTTAGGATTTTTTTTAATAATTTTGTATTGTAAATATTCAATTTTTTTCATTTTTGTCCATTTGTTTTTATCGAGAAGAACCATATTATATGTTTATGAATCCAAAATAAATATTAATAATAATAATAAATAATAATAATAATGAATAAAGGAAGACTCAGCAAAAAAATTAATTAAAAAAAAAAAACAGATAAAAATAGAATTGAGGTTAAGTAATAATATTATTAAGAATTCAGCATATGTTATTGATTTGGATAAACCCGAGTAACGGCTTTATCAGTAAAATAGGAAAAAATAGGATTTGTTCGCAAACGTTTCCAATTTTTCAATTTTTTTTTCAAGTTGTTCGGAAGGTCATTAAAACAACCACCAGCTTGTTGGGGGAAGGAACCATGCGTGCATTACTTGCGTTTGCGTCTGCGTCGCAGATGTGAACCAGGCTTTAGTTAGAATTAGATAAAACAAGAGCCAGATGGCGCAAAACAGTAACAGCAAAAGTACTTGCCACAAGAATACTTTCGAAATTTTACTTAAAGTTCTTAAAAGTTCTGTAACCGTTATTTCTTGAAATATCTTACTGGTGGAAAACAGGCATAAACGATATTATAATGTTTAAAATTACTAACTCGTGTAAATAGGGTCTAATTGTAACACACCAGCAATTTAATTTATTAGAGGACAAAAGAATTATACATGCATGAGCTGGTACGTTTTTTTTATAAGAGCTTATGTAGAAAAAAAAACTCGTTTCTTCGAAAAACAAATGTATGTTTTGAATTATAATTTCTTGAAACCGAAAATGGATTCGAACAACTGCCTTTTTTTAACTCGAACCTTGATGATATAAAAGACAGAACAGATAGCTAACAAACGTAGAAAGTAATAAAGGCCCTGATACACCTATGAATTTTTCTTTCGAAAGATTTAAAATTTTTCTTTCTGAAATGTTTTAAATTAATTAAATTTTTCTTTAAAAAATTTACTTTCTTTATTAAATACTTGTTGTTTCCGATTCATTTTCTAAAGCCCTCAAAGAAAACCAGTTGAATTTACCGCCACCCCAACCTTTGCCGAAAGATTGTGACGACTTCTGGTATGAAGAAAACCCCGAGCTCTTACCAATAGTGTTTGTAGCCGACGATGATTTCCCTCTAGGAATTCATTGCATGAAACCTTTCTCACAAAAAGAAACGACCGATGAAAAAAGAATTTTCAACTACAGGCTTTAATGCACGCGGAGAATAAGTGTGAATGTTTTTGGAATATGGGCCAATAGATTTAGGCTTTTTGGAACTAAAGCGTTTCTGAACCCAGGTAAGATTGAACAAGTGTGACCGCCAGAAAAGTCAGAGAAAAAGTCATGGAGCACTTCTATGGACCAGGGCAAATACCTTGGCAATGGAAAATTTTGTACGCGTAAAAAAAAACTTCATTCGGTTGTAACTTCTATTTCTCATGAAAAAAGCAAATACATAACATAAGAATGAAGCATCTCTGATTTCTACCTAGGATCGAAGCTGTATTGTGGAGAACCTAAACGATCTGGTTGATACGAACTACCATTAAGCGATTCATCTTGCTGTAGTTGACTGGTAAATGATTGGACTCGAGGTTGAAGAGTATTTCTGAAAGGATTGAACTGCGCTTGATGTTTACTGTACATAGACATATACACCAGCCTCTGAATTTCTAACTTTAGGAATTCTTTACACGTACCATTCCCTAACTGCCGCAACTGAACAAGCAACATTTGAAAAAAATAGTCATCTGCCGTCTTATCAGGCGAGCTTTCTGCAACCACAGGTTGCTTCAAAACATTGATTGCAGCCGCCCTAAACATTTCCCTTTCTTCTTTTTTCTTAGCATCTTCCTCCATTGACTTTTGCTTTCGTTTGCTTTTGTGCGAAACAGGAATATTTTCTGTGCCGTAGGAGGCGTCTGTTAAGTTTGCGTCTGTTAAGTTAGTTTAAAATTATCACTCAAGAATAGGAGTCTTTCATAATACGGCCAAGTAATTTTATAAACCTCATCAGCTCCAGCGTCACTTTTTTGCAGCTTGCTGTTAATATCTTCTGTTGATATCTTCTGCTTTAATTCTGCTTTAATTCTAGTAAGTGCGTTTTATCTTCTATGTCTTTATACTCAGCGTAAGTTGTTTCAAACAAGCACGGTTTTGCCTCCCATATAAAGGTATAAGTTTGATAATGTGGTCATAACACCATGACCAAGATTTTTTTTACTTCTCTTTTCTTTTTCGACGGTTATACAACTTCAGACACCCAGTTATCTTCTTCTCCTTCTTCTTGCTCATCCCTAGCAATTTCGTGTCTCATCTGGTCTTCCTCAGAGAACATCTCAAGACAATATGTAAAAGACCAAAAATACAAAATGCTTTGGTGCACAAAGTATTTACAAAAAAGCTGTTACTAGCTTCTTTAAAAAAAATAAAAAAATATATTTGCTGTACCTGAAACGTCTTAACTCGTCCATGTTTCTCACAAAACTAACTTTCTTCTTTTCGTGTATTCTCAAAATTAACTTTCTTCTTTTTCGTGTATTCTGTTTCTCCCTACAGAGTTCCTGATTCTTCAAAGTTCATTCATTTCGCAAAAATCGTGCCACAAATTCTGTCGGTTTTCTTTGATGTCTCGCGAAAAGAAAAAATTTCTTGCAAAAAATAATGAACCGTTTCGTTATATTTTTAAAGATTTTCAGAGTTTTCAAGAAAACTTTAAAACATTTAATTTCTTTAAAAACACAAGATACATTACGAAATTTTTCTTTAGCAATGTCTGAATGTCTGAATTCATAAGTGCCTTAAGAAAGTCTGATCTGTGCTTTTCTGACACGAAAAACATATCTATTTTCAAGTGCCAAAGTACATTGATTCAGTACCATAAGTAACTAAAAGTCCCAGCTTAATGTAGAGCTATTGATTAATATCCATTCCTTCATCAATTAAGTGATAAAATATCAAAGAAAACGTATTTTAAATGTATGTGATTTAAAACCTTCGAAAATTCAAAAGGCTGCGTTCGTTCACTAGAATGTATATTGAGTTTTTAGTGGGGACTCGCAGACTCTAAATCGCAGACTAATTGCCATTTCGGCCGGAGTAGGAGGAGGAGGAGTAGTAGGAGTCGGAGTCCACGGGTGTTTTAATACGGTATTCGCTATCGCTGCTACCATAATAATGCGTGTTCTTTTTCCACCTCTCTTTTTTTTCTACTTCTCGTTCACAGCAGTTGTAAAATTGAAAAGTAAATTATATTGTCCGCTGACAGAGGTTGAGGAATTCTCTTCTCTCGATTGGTGCATGGTGTTGAGTAGTATTATTTTGACCTATCATTTTGGGATTGCCTGATCAAAATTTTTAACTACTCTTTATTAACGCCCTGGGCGTTCATTAAAAAAATGTTTTCGGGGTCCAAATTTGCAGGACAAGTTATTGTTTTCACCACACCTTTCATGGTAAATTACAGGCCATATTTACCATTGCTTGACCATATATAACGAGTGGGGTTCCATAATAGGAAAGCGATATGCAAAACGTATCTTTATCAGAGTATGGTGGTTCTGGTATCAATGCCCAGCATTTCCAAGAAAAGCAGCAACGTCGTAACCATCTGTTAACTCAGAGGAATGAATCGTACAGTAATAGGTCACAAAATGCTTTTTCTCAAACACTTATTGTCGACGAAACTAAACAGTACATGGATAGCATGGTTGCTGATGAAGAAACTGATGATGAAATTTTAAAAGAAGACAAAAGTGTTGACCTGAAAAAGCCAGGAAAGAAAACAAGAGGTCGAGTTAAAATAAAGATGGAATTCATTCAAAATAAGCTCAGAAGATATACTACTTTCAGCAAAAGGAAAACTGGGATTATGAAAAAGGTCTGTTTTGCTTTTATATTCTTAACGAAATAGAAAATTTTCATTTCATTTTTGAATAGACAAGTTTCTGATGTTATTTAGGTACAAGTTTGTATCTTCTGCTTGTTCAAACTAGAAATCTATAGAATTCAAAAACTAACTAGCCGCCAAGGCGGCATCGCTTGCCGTCCATGTTCAGCCTGCAATGGTTTCACACTGACGTCGCACAAAATAAAATAAAATAATATCTTCACAACTCAATCCACCATTTTGCGTGACAGACAGACAAACAAACGGAGAATTGGCTATTAATATATAGACTAGCCGCCAAGGCGGCGTCGCTCGCCGCCCATGTTGTTCAGCCTGCGTTGACTTCACGAAAGATAAAATTAAGGAATTAGCAACTGAAAGTGAACCCATGTTGTAGAGCTCGAAAAACTGATCAGAAAAATGTATGGGATCGTTTTGCTACGACCAGCCGTTACGGAGATATTGTTGATCAAAATTTTGATGACGTCATAGACCCGTCCCCAAAAAAAATTAGACCCAAATTTTTCGTCACTCCATCGCCTGTATCGCGGACCCCAAAAAACGTCAGTTATCCCTATTGGTTACGGAGATAATTTTTCCTAAACGTCGCATTCGATTAGGGTCTCAATACAATGGTTTCACACTGACGTCGCACAAAATACAATAAAATGAATGGTCTCACAACTCAATCTACCATTTTGCGTGACAGACAAACAAACAGACAGAGAATCGGCTATTAATATATAGATATAACTAAGATCAGCTATATAACTGATGAATGAAGGAAGAAACTCAAAGTTCTAACAAAAAATAGTTTTCTTCTTTTCATCCTTTTATAAGTAAAATTGCTCCTGACTGTCGAGCACTTTCAGAGAAGAGATAATATCAGTATGCTATAAATTATATTTAAACGTAAAGAGTCAGTAAAACATGTGTTGCATATCATGCACTTGACAAAGGTTTTTAAGAAATCAAAATATTGTGGAAATTTTGTGGTTTTTTTTTTAGCTATATATATATATATATATATAGAAGCAAAGATGTGTATATACTCATGTTCATAACTTGATTTATATTTATGTTGTGTAACATATAGCAACTTTCGTAACAGAGAAGAATCCGATGTATACAATTCGAATTAAATTTTAAGCCATATAAAATTAGGAATTTATAAGAAGATTGAGACAAATGTGAACAAAATAAATAAAAGCAAATATCTCAGAAATTTATTCATACCAGTGCCGAATCCAGAAGTTTTTTGGGCATAGCGTTTTCTTATATATGTTACTGAATTCATGATTTAGTGTCCCCACGACTAAGCTATGATACAGCCTATAATGTTCCTTGAAATAAGTTTAGAATGTAAACAAGTGAGACATTAAACTTGTGAACCCCAAACACAAGGATTGAGTGTCAATAGAAAGCTTGATTCTCTCAATCTTAATTTCCTTGTCTACTTGGCTGAAACAATAAGTGCAGTATATTGAAGTTTCATAGAGTTTGAAGTTTCGTTAACCGTGGTCAAAAGTGTCTTGCCATTGATTGACTAAAACGATTAAAACAAATGGGTTTTTTTCAGTGAAGCACAGAATAAATGTATGATTACACAAAATATTAAAGTTCTGGCTATTTATTACTTTAGACATAAAAAAGAACAAAATCTTTAACAAAGAGAAAGAAAAATATAAAAGTAAAAACTAAATGTCTCAAGCTATAAGAATAATAAACAAGATTTGCTTCATTTATAAATCAATACGACGATCAGCACTATCCCTGTAAAGGTCAATAAGGGTTTCCCAAGTTTCATCATCGAAATCATCTGGACAAATCAAAACCAATCACATTAGTTTATCAGTTGATGTTGGACTTAAACTATTTCATTGTTTTGTTGCCAATAACGCAAGCACAGAAAAAACACGTTCAACGTTCCCAGTCTGGGAGTTATTAGAGAAAACTTAAAAAGTTTTAACAATTTAGCATATTGATTATGCTCTTTATACATTTCCTGGTAAATTACTGACAACATCGAATGATCTTCTTTGTATTGATTAATCATGTAAGCAAACATGTGAAATTTACGAATTTCATGAAGCAAAAATAAATGATGTGCTTGCCTCTTTTTTTACTTCCTTTTCTTTTTGCCATTGTATCAATATTTCAAAGCTGCGAAGGAGAGAGAACTAATACAGGGAGATGTATTGCTAAATCCTATGATGTTCATTTATTGAAATGCTGTTGTGGGATGAATTAGTTATAGTACTTAAAAAACATACCACCAGGTTATGGGAAATTTTAGTAACTTCAGAAATTGACTGCTGTGAGTCATATATAATTTATTTTAATGCTTTTCTGTTTGAACTAAATTGATCACTTGATGTTTTAGGCATATGAATTGAGTACACTCACTGGCACTCAAGTCATGTTACTTGTTGCATCAGAAACAGGCCATGTGTATACATTTGCTACAAGAAAATTGCAACCAATGATAACATCAGAAAGTGGAAAAGCTTTAATACAAACGTGTTTGAATTCACCTGATCCCACTCCAGCTGCAGTGTTGCCGCAAGGAACTGTTCCACAGCCACATATCACCGCAATTTCAGCACCTGTTGTGCAACAACAGCAATCTCCGTCACAGGTGAATTTACCAGTAGCTGCAAGCGAGCAAAGAATGTCGCAGACAGGTTATGAAGAACCTGATCTACAATATTCCAATTCTGAAGATGAAATTAAGGTAGTGATCGTCTTGATTTTAAAGGAATTATTGAATCTATTCCGTTCATTGTTAAAATATGATATGGCCAACATGATCATCTCAATGATTACACAGCAACGATTGTCAGACACTTATTAATAGAGTGCTGTCCTTTCACTGATGTTATTCAGCATTACTCTCACAACATCTCTTTTTTTAGTAGTAAATACATACCGGTAAAAAAAAGTACCGGTGTTTCACAAAAAATATCTTTCGATTGAATAACTGCAAGGTAGTTATTTTTATTTCTGAATAGAGGAATCGTTTACCTATATTTTGGCATATCACTTTTCTAATTTGGTTCAGTAGGAAAAAAGTTATAGACAATAAACTGAAAGTGGTCCTTGTAAAAATCTTTGAAAAATTTGATATTTGATATTAGCCTTAATAAAAGAATGATTAGTGATAGCCTAAAATCAACTCCTATAGAAATTGAACCCCATGATCATGAGAGAAGCACATGTTAAACATAAAGGGGCAAGATTAGTAAACTAGATAATAACAAAAAGTAGGTTCACACCTTTTTGTGAACTAGGAATAAATTTTATGTCAGTTTGGAGCCCATTTATTAAGCAGGGCTTGAAGTGGCTGATGACCGGTCAAAAAATTATTTGCAATGATGGTCACTTTTTTATTAAGCATTTCAAATTTTTCCATTTCTGTTATGAAGTTACCAGAAGATCACTAAAAACGTTGCGATCAATTTAGTTAAAAGGGTACATCTCCACCTAGTGAAAGTGAAATGTTTGTTAAAAAAAGGTTTTAAAATAAGAATAAACGTTTTCTTCCCACAAGGAACGCTCGCTGAAAAATGACGATGGAAAGTTGTTGTGACTGTCTTACCATAATCTGTCGATGTGAGCGATGTTATCTTAAGATAAACTAACATATACGTTCGACAATTATTACTTTAAGGGGACTAAAGTTCGCGGGAATTTCATTTCGCGGTTGACTTAAAAGTCACAAAATCACAATCAACAAGCACTGAAAATCACAATCATGAAAAGAAAATTGCACACAGCATTTTAGTTAAAAAATCTGATCAAACTTAAAAGACAAAATCGTCAAAAATCGATTTGACTGATTAGATTTCTAATTGTTAGGAATAATATACGAAAAAAAAACGAAGACGAAAAATGTTTCCTTAATGAAAATTTCAAATTCGTGAATCGAAATGTCATTTAAATAAATTTCGCGAACGGCTTAAAGTGAACAATTTCCCGGGAATTAAATTTAGCAGAATACCCCTTAAACCGCGAAATCCGCAAATTTAGTTCCTTTAAAGTAGCTATAGTACAGGTATTACGTGCGTTTTTTCTACGATTATGTTATCTTCTGTATAGAAAGAAAAGTGATATTTGGTAGAGGAAAATTCACTTTTAGGCTGTGCAGACCACAACTGGATCTATTCATTATGTCAGTCCATCGACCTCAACGTTCCCAATGACCACATATATTACTGCCGCTACGACTCAACATCAAGCATCGAGTAAAACTCTCCCTGTCACCTATGCTGTACAGCCTGTTGGCGGGATTGCGACTATATTTTCACCGGCTAACTCTTCTGGACTTCAAATTCATTCACAGAATAATAATTCGCAACAAACCCCGCAGGTAAACTTGCTGTTAGTGTAAAACCATGTTTTTTTAAAGTATCAGCTTTTGGAATTTGGTTAAGGAACACTAGTCTCCATGTCGTAAAGAGCAATATTCCATTCAGTGGTAAACTGAGTAAAAAAGATTTGTTAATGTGTTTCATTGTGAATTCTAGATTTTATCTGGTCAACTCCAACTCCATCGCATCCATCCACAAAACATTATACTGACTGGCAATTCTTCTTCTTTACAATCCAATCACATAATCCTGAATCCATCTACTGGCGGAACCTCTTCTCTTGTGATGGCTACTGATGACACGCAATCCACCAATCGACAAAATCAACAGTCGCAATCGACCCAACAGGACGTCATTACGTTGGTAAACTCGGAGCTGTCGCAAACAACACCATTGCAAATGGTCTATAACCCTTCAAGCGGGGTCATTTATGCTCCTCATAATAGTTCTTTTAAGCGGAGCGAAAGTGGTAATGATGTGCTTTCTCTTCAACATACACCAGTCATTCAAACTGCGCTGCAGCAAGACACTCGTCATATGGAAGAACCTTCTATAATAGTACGCCACTCGCAATCCGATATTGTAAAATGATTTTTTACTTTGAGTTTTGAATTTTGTCTTGCCATTATGACTTTGCTGCTGGCAGTAGTTGTCTTCATATACTATCTTACTTGTGTATCAATTTTCGCAATTTTTTGTATTTAAAAGGTGGAGTTTCCACCGGGCCATGGTCATAATTTGTTTTTTTCCTTTTACTTGTTAAGAGTTTACTAGCAAGTTCGTAGATGTCAGTTTAAGGATAACCGATAATCGAGTTTCAGATATGCAAAATTATCGGCGCTAAGGAAAGTGAAGACGCATCAAGAGTTGAACGAAACTAAAACTGAAATCAACAAAATTGCCATACTAGCCATGAGTACTAAAAAGATATTCGCTGAAAAGATATACTGTGCAAATGCACTGAAAACAATCACGGCAGAGTTGTCTGTCTTCTCAATATAGTCGAGACCGGGAGAAAAGTTCGAGAAAGCGGTAGGCAGTTTTTTTCGCTTAGATTTTGTGTCATTTTTTTCCAGCGTGGTCAGTAATTTGTTTTTGTTCTTAACCCAGGTTAATATTGTGTTTTTTGGGATACCGGACTTTTGGGCTCTTTTTTAGACTTCCATTTCTGCAAGTCTGAATTGAATTTTATATCACAAGAAAGAGCTTTTCATGCCCTATCTGTTAATATAAAATGGTTTTTAAAACTCAGTAAAAAAACCCAGAAATGACAGCTCTCAAGTTATTTGTTATTACGGTAGCAGCGTAAGCGAATACCGTATTAAAACACCCTTGGACTCCTACTACTACTCCTCCGGCCGAAACGGCAGTTTTTAGCCTACGCTTAAAGGGAATGTACGGTCTAAAAATAGTGTGGTAAACTTTTACTTTAATCATCTTCTACTTAAAAAGTCATGCCATAAAATAATATTTATTTAATAAATGTTTTTGACTGTATCTTGAATATGTTTATTTTTTATTCAACCTTCGCCATGTTTCTTCTCCAGTTTTTGAATTCTAAAAAACACTCGATTGAGAAATTGAACAGCGGTTAAATATGCTAAATATGCAGATGACGTAACAAATTGGATTCACAAGACAAGCCCGTAGTAAAAACTTAACTCGCGATTTTAAAATCTTTCCACCCCTGGACATTTATGTATTTTTCGAGAAAATAGTAAGGTTTTATAAAAGAAGAACAAATATTTTTTCTCTTTTACGTAATTTAATCGCGATAATTTCGAAATAATCATACACAAGTTACTCTATAACACAACCTGAAAAATTAATTGATCAACGGATGAGTAACATTTCGATATGGCTGAGAATAATAGAAAGGTAGTGGGTTTTCAATATGAACCAGTTTTGTCTGAGACGGGTTAGATTACGATAGCTGTTCAAGTAGCAGCGAAGATTATACAACGGACGAAAATGTCAGTAGGGTGGAAGCACAGGTAACTGATTGGTGTTGTTACCGAAAAGGGACCAGTTCCCAACAGATAAAGAATGTGTATTATGGATTTTGGAGTGGCGCGACAATAAAACCATTATAACGAAAAAACGATTTTGATTTTCTTAGCTCCTTCCGATATGCAGCTTACCGCCAATTTACTTGGTTTATTCATTCAAGAATTGGCAAGGGTGTAAGAAGAATCATCCCGTCCTGTGTCATCAAAGCCATTAGGGACGAATTTCCCGAAGAAAATGGCGTGTACACTGGCTTTGTGAGAGAAGGCAATGTTACTGAAGTTGATGCCTGTTGGGGAAGAATAAAGATCAGTTTTGAAGCTTCAGCCTTTTGTATTTTTCTGAATTTTCAATGATTTCTTCACGTGGTAGTCGCGCTTTAGGTGCTAATTTCAGCTGCAAAAACCTCTGCGAATGACTTAGGTTGATCAAATTGAGTCCCGAAATCTTTTGTACTGACTTCTGGGACGTAATCTTCCATGGTAATAAAGCCATCGATATCGTCAGTGTCACGTGACGTAGATAGTCTGCTTATTTCATCGTAATTACTGACAGCATTTGAGACAAGCTACAAAGAACAATAAACAATGCCATGTAAGTTTACATACCGCATACTCTCACCTGTAACAATAAAATAATATGAATTACTTCTCTTTTTAATGACGCGGCTTTCCTTTTCAGAGACAGTGTTCGTTCCGTTGCTTTCGTCGTTGCAGGAAATATGGAAGGAATTGATCCAGGCAGCAACTTCTGTTTCACTTTTACTTCACTAAGCTGAGTCTTCATTGCCCAACTCGATTCAAAACATTTCTCATCGAAATGATCAGAATGCACAAATACGCGCTTAGGAAGCTCGGTCCGATTTATTGCTCGAATCCATTGGTCGCGAAGTTTTCGATCCGGCCGATGAATGTTTTTGATTTGTCGCGCTTTCCATTATTATGACAGCCTACAACTGCACACCAAGACATTTTGCAAAACGGTTAATTCATTACACGGTCTTTTTTTCTCCTTTCTCACTTGCATTTTGCTGCATATTTTAATTACTTCTTTATTTATGCCAACCGGGGGTCATACTGACTATGATTTTAGTCATGAAATTATTTTTTTAAGAGTTTTTCTCGATAAATTCTAGTCGCGCACTGTCTTGCAAGTGTGTTTACATTTCATTAACTAAATGGTTACGTCACATGCACACGTGACTCAAAGATCGCGTTTTGAAAAAAATGAAATTGAAAAAAAAAATGGCGAACTTGAGCATGCCGCATGGAAGAAAATAAAAAAGTTCAGAAACCTTTTTCTGTATGTTAATTGAATTTTCTTTTATAAAAAATTTAAAAATATAAAATCTTTTAATCAATACTTCTCAGAAACGAAATATTTAAGTACTTTATATTTTGACCGTACATTCCCTTTAACAGTCGATCAGATTTCGTTCAGAAAATCATATGAAATCTCACAAAGGAACGCAGTCTTAAAATATTCAAATATTATATCCAGCAAACATTCTAAAATAAATTTTTCTAATATTTCATCGCTTAATAATACATGAAGAAAGAGATATTTTGGTAGTAAGGCTTTAAGTTAAAAGTAGTAAGTAGTTACTTTTACTAAAAATGCTTAACATTTGGATGTAAGGTACGATTTTATCGTCGGTAGTTCAACCTTATTAACGAACTTTTTAATTACATCTAAAGTTTGTCAGCTATCTAAACCGTCATTTTGTATTAAATATTTCAAAGATCACAGTTTTTGGGAAGGTTTCTTGAGTCTATGGAAGCCGATTGTCACATATGTCATATATTCTTAGTATATCAATTTTTACTACAAATATCAACTAATATTCTAAGTAGATCAAACCAAATTCGATATTGATGAAAACAAAGTAGATATTTAAGAAATGTTCTCGATGAACCAATAGCGCACCAAACAAACTATTGCGAAGTCAGAACGAGGAGGTATACCTTATAGATGATAAGAGACCACGAGGAAAAGTAAACATGCTTAAATTTTCTATACATAAAACAGTTCTTTAAGAACTCCATCATGGCAATTTTTTCTTCTTATAAATATTCTAAGTAGCCACATAGATTTAGTGGCAGCACCTGCTCCTGTCTTCTTTAATAAACGAGACAAATTTAACCGTGACGATAACACATTCGTCTGCCGGGAATTTCGAAATAACTGATATACTTAGTATATCATTTGATAAACCTAGTATATCAAACTTTACTTAGAATATCAGTTGATATTCATAGTAAAAATTGATATACTAAGAATATCAATTGATATACTTGGTATATCAAATGATATACTAGGAATATCAAAAGGTGTGAAGTGATATACCAAGTATATCAATTGATATTCTTAGTATATCAAAAATATGTGACAATCGGCTTCCATATGAGTCCATGGAATCTTTGTTATTGTTTTTAATTTTTTTCGAAGCAGACGCGTTTTTTTACACATAAGTTCTTATCATTTTTTTCTTGAAAAAAATCGACTGATGTATGTACATTTCTTTGTCTTGAAAATTATTTGCTGGTGGTGTTTCTTAATAAGACCCCATTTACATTCGATAAGACCTCTTTACACTAACTATTTTTTTATGGCAATTTTTGGTCGTGCTTTCGAAAGTATGCTGCTTGCTGCTACCGTTTTGCGCCATCTGGCTCTTGTTGTTTAAATTAATTTAGAAAGTATTTTTATATTCATGCTTCAATGATGTTGTTTTGTTAAGTTGTGTTAACTGACCATTACAGTTCTGTTGAACTGAAGGAATTCTCGATTTCCAGCTGGCAGATAGGTTTTCAATTTGCAATTCTTACATCATTGGAAAGCTGGCAAAATTTCCAACGGTGTGAAAATTATTATCATCATCGCATCCAGTTATTTCATGACAAAGCCCTTGACATCTCATTTCATAAAATTTTTAAAGATCATTTTTGTTTCAGTAAAGATTCTTTTCAAAGTGAAATGTTTTTCGATGTGTTGTGAACTCTGGGTTTGGGATATTACAACCAAATTAAGCAATAGTTTAATAGCTGAATATTAGCTTGTGTCAATGCAGCTATTTTTTAGTATCTTGAAGGTTCTGAGTCATGCTAGTATACTGTAACTGAAATGGAGTTTTGTTTTAATTAAGTCTTGAAGTCGCCAAGTACACGGAAGGATTACGCAGACGTGGTTCGCTCTCAAATATTGACACACGATTGTATCAGCAGCAGTTTCTACAATTGCTTGTGTTTGTTTTATTGTATTTTCTCGAAAAGAAATCTTGAAATACGCTATAATGAAATATAAACACTAAAAGTACTTCCAATAGCCATTCCAATGCTCCGTTGTTCACAAAGTAATCCATGAATTTGTCTGTAACTGACTTACGGAATGACTGTGCAAAGAAGTAATAGGCAACTGACTTACGGAATGACTGTGCAAAGAAGTAATAGGTAGAATGAATCAGTAGTGTTATTTTGGCGCCATTCTCTTTCAAATGATAAATTCGAAAAATTATTTAATAAAATTTTAATTTATTTCGACAAAGCTTTTCGGCTTACGCCATCATCAGCTTTAAATCTCGTTCAAGATATTGAAGAAAAACTCAACGATTTGGTTCATTAAATTCTTAAAAGTTTTTCTTCAATATCTTTTCGAAGAACAAATATTTTGGCAAACATTTTATATTAATGGATAGGGCATGAAAAACTCTTTCTTGTGATATAAAATTTACAATATTATCAGACATGTAATGAAAAATACGCCTTGAAAGTTGGTGGATAAGACATTTTGATACACACTGTATTACTTAAGCCTGGTTCAGACCTGGCGACTACGATGATTACGACGATTAAAAATTAATTAATCGTCACAATTGCCAATCACCAGGTGTGAACACTCTCAAGTATTTCATTAGTAATTAGTAAGCCATCAGTAGCTTTTCATATTTCATCGTCGTAATCGGCAGGCGTGACGATTGCAAAAGTGTTCACATTAAACGATTATGACGACTACGATGATTACAACGAATTTAGTCGTCGTAATCGTCGTAATCGCCACATTATGCAATTATAAAAACAATAAAAAACATAGAAACGAGGCGAAACTTGATAACTAAGCATTAACTCGGCATTTAAACAGAAATTTGGGAAAGGTGTATTATTTGCTCGTTTTCCACATAGAATTACGAATTTTGTATTTCTATGTTTTCCAAAATACAGCGTCGTCGTCGTCGTCGTCGTAAAAGAAGGTTAACGGTAAATGTTGACTGGAATGTTAAGTGGCTTTTAATCAATATGTAATGTAAAACAAGGGCAGAAAGAATGATATCTATCGTCCATGGACTTTGACTCCTGGTTGATAGTTGTGAAAAATATCTTCCATTTGTTTGTCAATATCCTGAAAAGATTTTCAGATATTCGACGTGCAAGTATATACGCATCGTCGGTCAGTACTTGTTGAGCAAAGAAAAACCTTTCAATGTACGTCCCTATGAAAAACGTAAGATACCTTTTCTCCAGCAATGATGTATCTATTAAGACAATCTATTTCGTTATTTAATAACATTTTCAGGTCTAAAAACAAATTAAAACAGCTAAAAACAGTTACAAGTTATTACATCATACAGTTTTGCATCATACATACTGTAAAAACACTCTGTAAAATGACCGAGTAAAAGAAAATATATATATGAAGTCTATTGCTAAAACCCATCACGGTATTGTCTAAATTGAATAACTGTTTTACTTGCTCGTTTGAAAGTCTCATCAATTTGTTGTCCAATTTGCTTTTAAGTTCGTATTTCAAACGTATTTCAAACGATTATTCTGGAGTGAAGTATGATTGCAACGTTAACTCTCTGCTTCCATTTATTCAGTGGTATTCTGACAGGTTTTCTTTCACTAATTATTGTTTTCCTTTAGCTTATAAAGTTCTTTCTTCAATAATCGTAGCTGAAAATCCATCACCGCCCGATTATCAAAATAACCATTTGCAAGAATTGCAAAGATAATTCTTGCATTTAGACAATCATCTAGAAATTTGATATAAAGACTGTGATTTATCAATTAATCATCACTAGATTCAAATTCGTAAAGACAGTTTTCCACCAAGATCAAAACAAAACAACTTCAATTTCTACGGCAGCCGATTCAACATTGTTGTTACCTTGAAAAAAAAGATCGGTTTTTATTTTGCTTTCTGATTCTTTGATGTTTTCCGTTAGTTGCTCCTTAGGCGTGTGGAAAATTCCATCTTTCTTTTAACTTCTTCTTTGAAATTTTACGCCATTCAGCTCCCGTTGAAGGGACAAAACCTGAAGTCATTCGTTTCACTATAGGTTTGCAGCATCGCCGGCAGCCAGACAACGCAACATTTTCATCACTTCTAATTAGATTTGTTCGGTCGAGTATTTCTTTTAGTGAAATTATATCAGATATTTGAGACAGCAGAACATGGACATAGAGAGGTAAACACAACTAATCTTAAAGCCTTTCGTTTCTATTACAAAAATCTTTTAAGTCGGTGTTTCTTTGATATAATATTTACCTCGCATTTTATTGGGTTTGGGCTTAAACGTAGTTTATACGACATCTACTCAACCTTTTGTAAAGTGTTGAATGGGAGTTACAATTAATTTCGACGAGTTATACTTGGTGTACTTGGTGTATATACTGTACTTGGTGTATATACTTTTGTCAGAAAGTAGGACCTTTGATAGACGCCTGAATGACGCCTGAGAGTTTACAGGAAGAAAAATGTCTTGTTATTTAATTTCATGTTTAAGACTGTAAGTGGTCAGCAGGAATCTAAAAATTGGTTACGAAATAGACGTGAAAATTTTCATTTCTGGCTGGTTATTTCGATCATGGAAGTCAATAAAAGTACGCCTTTATACTTATGGAAGTTTCATAACTGCTTTTGAGGTTTGTTTGAACAGATTTATAAAAGTTGTAAGTCCTTCCCTTTTTATTCTGTCACACCCCTTCTAAACTTTTCTTTAAAACCATTTTTAACTCATTGGCGACGTTGTTAAAGAATCCCTTTCATTTCTCTTTTTACCCTTCTTGTTTTACCTCTAACAGGTTTTTCATCGTCAGAATCTAATAGTTTTTTTATCACAACAAGCGCTGGCATAAACCTATCTGCAATTTTGAACCCTGACATAAAATGCTGGACGGAATACTGGATGCGTTTGATTCGGAAAAAATTGCGATTTCATGATGAGATGAGATTTCATCCGTCATTAGAAATGCTGAGAGACTTTCAGACCAGAAACATCTAAGAGGTGTTCATAGATACGTACAGAAGAAAAAAAACAATTGATTCATGCATGGACGTATAAACGTCCATGATTCATGTCGACACTGTTACTAGGAAATGGACACTGTTACTAGAGAATTTAACATTCACCGTTGCATTCAATTTTGACTACGAAATGGCTTTGTGGTAAACTTTTCAGCTAAAACAATCTGCAAAATTGTTTGATTTAATCGATCCTTGCCGATCCAAACAAACTTCACCTATAACTATTATATATGCAGGCGTTTTGATTTTGGTCCTGATGTTTTAGGTCTGGTCACTGTTACCGTGTTATTAGACTGCACCGTAACATAACGAATGACAATCTATATAATCGTTGTGATTTATTAGATTTCTAGTTGAAGATACACCGACGTTAACAATAACGAGCTGTGTGTTTTTATGATTCCAAAACTGTTTGGCAATAGGTCTTGTATTCACGTCATTCTTAAGAACATATTAACATTAGAAAAAAGTACCTGTCACACCAAATACTATATTTTTCAATTAAAATTTACATGAAAATAAACATAAAGATAATATTGGTGTGAACGAGCACTAGAAGTGTTAAGGACATTGATTGTTGAATACACATAAACTGGCAAGATTGAAGTTACAAGCAGCAATGCAGTGCAGCGACCTCGATTTGAAGAGAAAATGATGTTCTAAGATTCAGCGAGTGTTCGACTAGAATATAAGTGAAATTAAGTGTCAAGTAAGTTCTCAGACTGTAAACAAATCACAAGGACATTCTCCAAAGGATTTGCGACAGTAAGTTAGGTAATCGACAATGAAGAACAGCCAACATGACATAAAAACGAAAAAAAGAATATACAGATATGTGTATTTATATATATAAAAAACGGTAAGAGAATTCACACATTGAAATTTCAGTATTCACTAAACTATTCAAAGCATCATTTCATAAGCTATATTAAAAACATACTAAATTGCCATTAAATACGGGTCAGAAATACGATTTAGGGATATAATTAGGAAGAAAAAAAAAATTTTTAGGGATACAATTAGGGAAAAAAATTTTTTATTGTTAGCTTGTAGAGGATAATTGTTGATATAACTATAGATCAACTTCGATATGACAATATGTTTCAAGTGCTGATAAAAGAATATACATAATCCATAACAACACAAAGAAAGCAGTACTGATCATTCTCGATTTTGACGGTCCACCAAGCTCAGCATTGATGTTTTTATTGTTACGACGATACATAAGCACACCAATGCAGATTAGCGCCTCTATGCAGAAGATTAACACAGAAAATCCTAATGAACCTGGATCAACTCGAAACTGTTGACCGAGCGCGGCATGATAAATAGCAGCTACGGACCAAGCTAATCCAATACCAAGAAAAACGTTTACTGAATTGGAACCTGTCACGTTCCCAATTGATGAATCAGCTGTTTCATCGCTTATTGTCGCTACCTTGCTAGCAAACGTGTCTAAAGATAGAAACGAAAGTGTTTTTTTATAACAAGTAAATGTAAAACATGAATACACTATCACAAAAAAATTATTTCATAGTTGTTATTATCCATAAACATAGCTTACATATGTGGCAGCAGCAAGATTTGAAGAACTAACATGTTAGAAGTCCACTTCAATATGGCAATAAGTTTGTAAAGCCGATAACAATAAGTAAGTTAGCCATAAAAGGGCACAAAGAGATGAAGTTACGATTCTTGCATTTTTTGGTCCACCTAATTCTGCACCAATTGATGAATTAAATCTACGGTACATCATAATTGAAATACATATAAGAGCTTCTATGCAAAATATTAAAACAGAGAATCCTAGAGATCCAGGTTCAACTTCAAATTGACTTCCATTAGCGGTATGGTAAATTGCTGCAACTGACCAAGCCATACCAATACCAAGAAATACGTTAACAGAATTAGAGCCTGTAACGTTACCAATCGATGAGTCAGCTGTTTCATCATTTATGGTGGCCACTTTACTGGCAAATGTGTCTGAAAAAAGATCAATTCAGATCAAATATGAAGAACCATTTTATTTTTGTTTCGTCAATTTGTCGTGTGGGAATGGTGTGCCAGTCTTTTAGTAGTACAGTTTCAATTGAGTCTTTTATGAAATCCTTTTTGGTAACGTGTTAGTGAAACAATGTCTGTCAGTTAAAACGTCGAATTACAGTTGCTTGTCAATTTGTAAGCAGTTGTTTATCATTTGTCTACTTGGCTGTCTTCGTGTCACTACTAATTCATACCTCAGAGAAGATAGAGAAATCATTTGGAATTACCTGGCAAGCTAGTTCCCAATGCAACGAATGAGATGGCCACTACGCTGTCAGCTAGACCAACAGTGCATCCAAAATGTGATGCAATGTCACCAGTTATGGCTGTTAATATGCCAATCATTGAAATAGCCGCCCAAAAGCACGCCCAACCTCCCCAGATATCTGTTGGAGGCACAAGGGCGAAAGCAATTTTCCAAAACAATGACAAATAGTGCATGAGATAATCAAAGTATGTTGGTTCAGATTCTTCTTCGTCGTCGTCTTCACCATCGCCTCCAGCCTCAACTTGGAACGCTTCGCGAAATTGCTCAACCCAAGAACTTGATTTCAGAAAGGAAGCCATATTTGCACGACCGACCATGCTATCTATAGTTTTCTTGAATTCCTTGCATTCAACAACGTGGACGACAGCATGTTGATGGTCACCTGAACAGCAAAATATGCGAGAAATGTTGATGATAAAAAATAACATAAATGTTGTGAACAATTAGTAATGCATTGTCCCTAAATTAAGTTATTTTTAATAAACTCGTTTACCTAGGGCAGGTTTCCCAGCTTCTAGAATTTTTCTGAGTTCTTCATTTTCGATAGAATCGAGGTTTGAAATATGAGCTTCTTCGCATCTCACAACCTTCGGTTCACCCAAAACAATGCTGAACGTTTTATGTTTTTCGTATTCCTCACGATCTACAATCGGAACTTCTAACACTTTTCTACAAAAGACAAGAGCCATGTGGCGTAAAATAGGAGGTAGCTTGAACAACATACTGTATTCACAGGTCTGTCTTTAATCCGCGATATTCGCTGAAAAGTGTGACATACAGTACAACCCCGTTAAGTCGGACACAGTCGGACTAAAACCTTGTCCCCGTTCAGACTAAGTAAGCAGAGTGTGACTTAAGATGAAGTTCCGATAAGTCAGACTACCGTTAAGACGGACTGATTTTTTCGGACCCTTGAAAGTCCGACTTAACGGGGTTGTACTCTAGAAACAAAAAAAATTCGAAAAATAAGTTCTGATTTACACTGACAACATCAATCGTTTAACGCAAAACTAACAGTGTAACTACCAACTTAATCCCAGATGATATTTTCAGTATTTCAACATAGAAATCCCTAAAAATATTTTTGTTGACGTCAAAAGGGATGATAAATGATAAAATGGCTATGAAAATTAAATTACATCGTGAGGAAAATTATTAAAACTATTGTCAAAGAAACTGCTCCATTCTATTGATCTTGCAAAAACTACTCCTCAGATCTTTCTTCAAAGTCACCTCCAGATCATGCTCTGGAAGTTGTTCATTGGTTGCGATGCTCGTGTATTCGACGGTTGCGGTGCTCGTGTATTCTTTAAATTTCAAGAACATTTTCAATATTTGAGAGCTTCTCACTATAACAAAAATCCTCTTTTTCCTATCCCTTAAGACATTGAATAACGAAAGCAATAAATGATTTTGTGGAACAAAAAAAAAATTAAGATTATCAAAAAACAAAACTGCCAAAAATCATCAGATCAGGTTCAGAAAAACACGTTTTTTAAAATCATATTATCATACATGTACGTCAAGTTGAATGTTATTTCAGGGGGCGAGGAAGGGTAATCAGAATTAACCTTTCACCCCCGGTAAGTCAACAATTTTGTAGTAGTTTTTTATACTTTCGCTGTTTAATTATTTATCTTTATGAACTTAATTATAAATTATAAATTTAAATATTATAACACAGATCAGTAGTGGTTTTGGAATTTTCATCCTTACGACTATTTAAAAAAACTTTCAAATAGTCTTTCTTTGTCTCTCCCTCCACAAAAACGTTCCTAAATCCAAAATAAAATCCGAGGGTATTTAATAAGATAAATATAGGAACCATAAATGCCTACAAATGTTTAAGTTAGCTAGTTTATGTTTTTCTCCCCAAGATACTTCTTCCATAGTCCGTAAAACGCACAGTCAAGTATGTTTAACTTCTTCGACATGCTAATGTAAGGTCCAGATGGTCAAATTAACAAATGTAGTCTTTTTTCATTTAAATTACTTTCAAAAAAATTCTTAAATCTATATAATAGATGCTTACACAGTTTCTTCATCTCCAAATTCAATTTCTCCAACACAATCTTCATAATCTTCACCTCCGCCTTTGGCTGAGCCTTCTTCAGTATGGTAAGGTACACGAATCACGCCACGAGCTCCAATCAAACGTACAATTCGCAATGTAAGAATTCCTACGGTTTCCATGACTTCATACTTATCATGTTCCAAAGTAAAAACGCCTACATTTCAAAAGCAAAGCACTATCATATTATGAACACGTTCTTCTATGAACGAACTATTAACTATTTTTTAGAGTGAACATATTTACCGGGGTAATCATCATCAAGAACGGTTATCGTGGCCGTATCTGGTGAACCGATTGTTGTGGGCATAACAGTTTGACGGTGACGGTCAGGCGAGCCACGAATAGCTGTTAGTTTACAGAAGAAGTATTCATCCAGTTCAAATACATCATCATCCACAATTTTGATGGCAATAGTTTGAGATGTCTCTCCAGGTTTGAATGTTAACGTTCCTAATGTATATAAAGTAAGAAATGAGATAATCGAAGATTTGTAGCGTTACAGAAGTATTATTCATATACCTTTAGTTTCTTCGTAATCTTGACCAACGTTTGCAGTTCCATCTGTGGTCTCGTAATCCACGTAACAAGTATCAAACAAATCCTCCCCAACTCGAATAACTGTTATGTAACATGTTCCACAACTTTCAACAACCGTGTATTCAGAAGGATGAAAATACACGCAAGTGCCTTCAATTCCAGCAGCTTTGGCGTTTGCATTTAATTCATCCAGTTCTTGCTGTAATGCTTGATTGCTGCCTGGACCACCTTTTTTCCATTCATCAATACTTTTTTCTTGTTTCAATTTCAATATATTACCTTGGCCAGTCATTCGATGAGTTGCTTGTATTCGGTAAAAAGCACGGGACTTATGCTGTAATTTCAGATTTTCCTGTTCAACTAACTGCTGCAGTGTCGCTGAATCTGCGTTTGGTGCTTTGCTTCTTGCTCGATGATATGCTTCCATTGCTATCCTCTTTTTCTCATTCATGTGCTGCTCAGGATCATCACCTTCCCGAAATGCTAACAATTCCATGTCTTTTTTATCAATTCCATCCATTTCTAATTGGTTTTTTTCAACATCTGATTTTGAATCTTTGATCGAAACAGCTAGCACATCACCATCTCCAGTTTGGATGACAGTATGTCCATGTTTTTTTTGCTTACGTATTTTCTTTCTCAGAAATCGATAAAAATTTAATTTGATATCTATTAAGTATGCAATGCCAACCATGCCAGGAAAGCATAACAGAGTAATTATACCTTCCCAAACTTCAATTACTCCAGGACTTATTACTGATAAGATCATGTACATCCAAACGTAAGCAAACACCGAACAACTTGCTGTAAATGCGAATACTCGAAGGTGTCTAATTCTTCTAACTTCACCAGGCGGGAGAACAGAAACACAAACTGCAGTGATCATAAATAGATTGAAAGCTGCTGACCCAACCACGGTGGAAGGACCTAACTCGCCAGCTTTAAAATTACGTCCAATAATTTCAATTACAGATAGTAGGATTTCTGGTGCTGAGCTGCCCAATGCCATTAACGTTAAATTGGATACAGTCTCATTCCATATTTTGACGGTAACTATTTGCCTCTTTCCAGTTCTTTTGTCTTTTATAGTAATTTCTTTTTCTTGTGAAGTTATTATTTCAATAGATGCCATAAAGCGGTCAGATATAATAGATATACCAAGAAAGAAATAAAACATCGCTATTAGATAAACAAATGCTCTAGCAGCAGTTAAAGCAGTGCCTCCTGCATTTCCAGGTGTTACCCATGCAGGCAACATGACACCGTCTCGGCATTGAATTTGAACTCTGTCACATGTTTTAGAGGAATTACTATTTGAGCTGACTATGCAAAATAAAGTTGCTTGCAAAAAGAGCGATAACAGCAACTTGTGAATATAAGGCGACATTCTTGACTGCCAGGTTTGTGGACGATAATCACAGGCTGATGCTTCTAACCTGAAATAACAAAAAAATAATGTTGGAAATAAAAGAAATGAAAAAAGTTGTCATTCAGTAATGCACGAACCCCACCTGGTAAATGAATCGTTTTCGCTTGAAATTAAGTAAACAACAGGGTAAAGGTTCTCTTAAACACTTTTAGAAAAAAGATTCTCAGCCTGTGTAGGATTCATGATGATAAATTTCAAGCAAAGACTTAACGCTTCACAATTTATAAAATATGGTTGTGTAAAAGTGAATAACTTCGCATTAACATTCAATTATAAAACCATCCCTTCTACAAAAAACAGACAAACCTTTCCACATCTAATCCTTCTTGTGACGTCTATTTTGATTTCATGTTGTGAAAAAATAGTTGTTTTTCTATTCTAAAGGCATATTTATCGTTGCCTTTAGCAACTTAGTATTTGTAAACATCGTTTATGAATTAGAGAAATCAACGATTCTTAATTAATATCATTTAATAGCAAATGGAGATAGTTAAGCAGTCAACCAAGTAAGTTTTTCGAATTCTTGGTAACAATGCTCTTGTACAGCTTGGTATATCGACATTATATTAAACTCAACTTACCTAACTAAGCAACATAGCTGATAACCAAACACAACCAATACGAACAGCAGGTGAGAAAATCTACCAGTGATATCAATGCCTAGTCCCAAAGAACTGAGTTTCTTTCTTGACAGCAAGCATTTTTAGAATGTCGTTTTTTGAATGGTATCTATGAAGATAAGATGCGTCTTATCCATATAATCATGCTGTAATTCGTCGTACGAAAAAAACTTTGCATAAGATCAACATAGAACACTTCAACTAACGAAAAGATTTTGCTTTTCGACTTTCAACACCACATCTGTTAATAAAAAAACAACTTTTGTGTTAGTTTGAATGGAAAACTTTCAGTATAATATGTTACCTATCCCACTTCTGATAGTTCGAAAACTAATATACACTATTTATTGGCGACCTATGTATGTAATCACGCAACAAATTTTTTTGAGATTCGCTCATCTAAATGTTAATTAAGACGGTGATTTATTAACACAAATTATTGAAGAGGCTTATAAAATGACACATCTACGGACATAATTAATGACAAAAATGTTTTGGCAAGGTATTGTAAGCACGATCATAACACAGAGGAAAGACAACCAGATTATTGAAAAGCAGTCAAATCTCAAGTATAAATATTTTCAAAAAAGAGTTCAGTGACCGGAACTGTTGAATATAAACACATACTCCGCGGCCATTATTTGTAAAAAGACGATAACAATACATCATAAAAATTTGCTTTGATATTTGAGATAGCCTTCATATTGCTCCGCAACAAAATCAGCGTAATTTGTTAACTTAAATTTCAATAGTTCCTAAACCAACTCAGACTCAATCATTATAAAAAATAAACAGCTATGTATGCAAGTATTCAGTCGATGTTATTGTTACATATCAAGTTGAAAACAATCTGTCAAACCCCTACGTTATCGATAAAACTGAGTTTTTGAAGTTAATTTCATCAAATCTGTATTTATAAAATAAACCTCACTGAAATTCTTTTTTCGTAAAACAAATTCCAAACTATGAAATTAAACATAGCATATGTACTTTAAAAACAACATCGTCGCTCAATTTTATAGATTTAATTTTTCTTATTCTTAAAAAATTCCTATGTGTATAAGACGTGATATTGCCCGGTCGATTTAATCAATTACTTACCAGAAGACTTAAGACCTCGGTTACATTACTAAGTTTATAAGTCTTGTGAGTAATTCGAGAACTTAATGTACTTTCAGTTATTTTTCATTATGACACTTTGTTAAAAAACGCTGCGGCTATAGCTACTACGACTGAACGCGTAAAAGTAATCTTTCGATATCGAATAATAACAAGTCTGTCTCCAGTGTCAGAATCATTATCGTGCTCCATGCTAAGCAAATTATAAACACGTTGAACCACATACACAGAATAGATCGTGAGAGGATCTAGGTCAATATTGAAAAAACTCAACCATCAAAATACTTGAGTGAGCAGACCACAGTTAATATATAAACGAAAACAAACAGTGGATTAAAACGCGACGGAGCTATTTAATAGTTTTTTATTCACTACAAAGTGTATAAGTTGCACCGGCCCTTCTTAAAATTTAATTAGAATTTTCAGTGAATGGGGAACAAGCAATAATATAGGTTTTATGAAACAAAAATCAAAAACTTATTATTTATCAGGCATTTATATGGTTAAGATTAAAGGAACGTATCAAAACCGTATTCACTGAACTGCTGTTAAGTACATTTAGATTATTAAGTTAATCTTTTATGAAAATTGATAACCATTTTATGTAAAATGTAAACATGAGGATATCGTGTGATGCGTTGTTTTCCTCTTTTCCACATATTGAGGAGAATCAAGGTTTTCCACAGTTACCACTTCTTTTTACCATCCAAAAACCATCTCTCAGGCGTTGTTAATGATTTGAAGAAAAGCAGTTACTTTTACGCCCTTAGCATCGCAATATAAACTAAAGCAAATGGAACCCTAACAACGTAAATACTAGGAAGACGCATTCCAACGTGCTTTGTGACCATGACAACGGTTATTTGTTGTTTGTAATGTGAAAATATTGGTTTAAAGTAAGGTTTGAAATTTAACGCTTCCAAAAATATTCATAATATATATATAATTCTTAGGAATAATATACATGACATTTCATAACACAATAATCCGATGGACATTGTTTTTTCTTGTCAAAAAGTCAAAGCACAGTTGATTGGCGACAGCAAACAAAGGATTTCGGAACTTACCTACGTTTCCGAAGAAAGTGCAGACAACTATTTTTCCCTCCATTTTAAAAGATTTTGACAAGTGCAAAGAACATGTGTTTTTTCACAAATAAACCAACTTTCTTCATCAAACTTCCTTTCATTATACATGGTTATGAGGAGTATTGTAAAGAAGTACCCTGCAATGTTCGACTATAACTATTTAAGGAAATCACAAATCCAATGAAAAGAGGTTAAAGAATCCAAATAATTTCTATGATCGCTCCTTTTTCACATCAAATCTACCGAAAAAAGAGTTTTGTGCTGAAAAATATTGGATTAATTTTTGTTTGAAACCTCTTCTTTGGTAGTTTCTTCTATTTTCTTAAAAGAAAACACATGCCCTTCATAAAAAAAAACTTACTTTAATGTTCTACTGTTCCGGGGGTAAAGTCCTTTTCTAATCTATTCTTTTAAACAATTTGTAGTTGAAGCCTAAGCAGCAATTTAACATAAATACAGCAAAGATGAATACTATAAAGAAGAAACATAAGCTCATCCGATTTCAAAACAATAGACTTATAATTACAAAGTTTCACCGATAAAAATAGTTCAACAATCATTGAGGTAAAAAACGTTAATCGATAATACCTTAGTACACGTGTTTCACGTTAGAAACAATAAAAATAAGAGTCACCACCACTTGAATTTCACTTAAGAATTTTACAAATTAAAAAAGTAGTCTACATGAATGTGAATATAAATTTTTTAACTTCGTGAATATGAACTTGAAAAATTATTTGAATTTTTAAATAGGTTTACACTAATCTTCTTATTCTCTCACTCGTAGAGACTTTTCTCTCACTCATAGAGACTTTTCTTACTTTAGAAAATCTTTTTAAAATTGACAGAAAAAAACGGTCCAAACATATTTTCATTAAAGTAAACTTGGAAAAATATGATATTACTGATTTGAATATGGTAGTTATCGGAGATTACAAAAACCAATTTCACGTAGAATAAACCGATGAATAATAACTTGTATTATTATTTGCACTGACCACAAATCAGTGGCGGTTATTTAAAAATAGTTGATAATATTGGTGATGCCATATGCAGGGGAAATTTGCTATCAAACAAGCAAGTATGAGAATACTAGCCGCCAAGGCGGCGTCGCTCGCCGCCCATGTTCAGTATGCATTGTGTCATCTTCAGATTTCACCAAAAATAAAATTAAAAAATTGGCAATGATAAGTGTGCCCATGTTGTAGAACTCGAAAAACCGATCAAAAAATGTATGGGATCGTTTTGCTACGACCAACCGTTACGGAGATATTGTTGATCAAATATATTGATGACGTCATAGACCCCTCCCCCCAAAAAAATAGTAAGCAATACAGTCAGTCATCTGAGCTTGACAACTTCTCTTTCAGAGCGCCAAATATCCTTCCTTATACTTTAAGGGCAGAATCCTTCACGGGAAAGATCTTTTTGATCACTCTCAACGGCTTTCGTAGATGGCCGATGCAAAACCGTCGCTCGTGAATTCCGGAATGCTGAATTGATACGGATCTTTGAATTTCAAACGAAATCGCTTAAAAGACAAAAGGAATATCATCGATATTTTGAAACCCTCGCTTTTATAATAAGCTTTTATAATAAGCTTTTATAATAAGCTTTTGTGTGTAGGAATTATTTTCTGGGAATTATTTTCGTTGGCTGTACGGTATTACACTGCTTCTCTTACATGTTGGGTTTTGAGATCTTTGGTGGGTAATCAACCCCGGGGGCAGATCCCTCACTACCTGAAGCGTTCCCGACAAACGTTCCCGTGTGACATATGCGGTCATGTCCTTGAAACAAAAAGAGGAAAAGCGATTCATCAAAACCGATATGGAAAGATATCTCAGGAGTCGCAAATAACAGAAAAAGAAGCTCCTGCGTAAAAACGCCAAATGCTGAAGACGGAATCTCTCTACAGCCCGACCCACCTCCTCCCAATTCTAGTAGGATTCGTTATAGATGGGGTGATCTTGACAATATCAAATTCGAACACCATGTATCTTATGCGTATGAAAAAGTTGTATCTTGGAGAAAAAAAAAAAATTTTTCTTCTTCCAACTGGAAAGGCTGGCAAAGAATTTATCGACGAAAGCAATTCTCTGAAAGCAATAGCATTTAAAGCAGTTATTATAATGCCAAGCCTGCTTCTGCAAAAGCCGAACAAAAACTCTAAATCGAAAGATCATGTCATAGCTCTTGAAAGAAGAATGTTACTTTAAAAGGATGTCAAGATTAAAGAACTTGTCAAAAAAGGGGAAACCATACAGAAACTTACGGATTCTACTATACCAAAAAAGCATCGGCAAAATATCTCTTAAATTTGCGAAATGTATGAAGAAAGGCAATGTTAACGGTGCAATAAAGTTGCTGACTGACAACATGAAGAACGGGATTTTTCCTCTAAATAAACAACACTGAGGCAAAAACATTCAAAAATTCTTCTCCAAGATGATCCAAATCCAGCGTTCAAAACCAAAGGTGGATCTGGTCCTTCAAGTATAGGCGCTGATTGATGGAAAAGCATGGTACTTAGCAACTCGTTTGGAGAACCTTTGTCGATAAATTGCTCACGTCGCACGTAAATTATGCACCCATTATTGTTATTATTGTATAATATACTAGTAACCCGGGTAAAAATTTTTACCAAACTTAACTTCGAAAACAATAGGTCAAATCCACCATTCCCGTGTACATGCCCCGTGACGAAAAAATAAATCATAGAATCGCAGCTCAAAAGTGTATCTATGTTGTAGAGCTCGAAAAACTGATCAAAAAAGTGTATGGGATCGTTCCGTTACGACCAACCGTTATAGAGATAACGTCGGTTAAAGATTTTGATGACGTCATAGTGGCAATACCAAAAATAATTTAGGCCCAAATTTTGTGTCACCCCATCACCCGTATCTCGGACCCTAAAAAACGTCAGTTTTCCCTATTGGTTCTCGAGATGTTTCCCCAAAAACGTCGCGTTCGATTAGGGATGCAATGCAATGATTCCCCGTGATAGATTAAAAAACTGACGTCACGGCACTTGCTACTATATAATAATCGTAAAAAAACGCATGGCCTAACGAAAAACATGACCACGATTAAGAAGATTTTGACCTTAAAATTCAACAAAATTTATCACTCTCTAAAATAAAAGTGTGACACACACTCGCTATTATATATAAGACTAGTAACCCGTGTAAAAATTTTTTACAGGTTTTATTTTAATCGATATGAACTGAACAGAGAGAAAGACTTAGTATAATGAATTTTAGTATGATAAAGTTCCTCAATTGTTTGGAATGTATAATGTTTAGAATGTAGTATCCCGTGTAGAACAGTGTGTAGAACACGGGTTTTAATTCATCAAAAATAAAAATACGCGCTGTGCATCCACTTTTTTCACTTTTTACATTTTTCACCCTGTAAAATAAATTGAAGAGGCAATGCAATGGTTCCCCATGATTAAAAATATGATCTGAAACACATCAAAATATTCGTAATAAATCTTTCACGATACGATATAATGCAGTAGTAAAAATAAATTGTGCGTACAGGTAAACAACAAAAAGATTAAAATCGCTGTAACTGTTCATGGAATCCACACCCCAATGTAAATAAAAGCCAAACGCGAAAGTCGTGAAAGTATCGAAATGTGAATTAAAAACAATTGCGACTTTCTTTACGAACCCAGACCGTCATGATATTCATTTCTTCAATCGCGTATTATTTGAAAAGTAATGACGCAAAAACCCTATTAATACTATAACAAAAACAAAACAAACAAAAAAGTTCTAAAGCGTACTTACCCTAAAAACATTAATAAATCTTCGCGCAATACTTTCGTTGTTGTCTATTGTTTCTTGATCTCGCGAATAATCATAATCAAAACATTTGAAACGATTAAATGCAATGCAATGTTTTCCCCTAATACTAATCGTAGAAAAATATTAACCGCCGTGGTCTGACACTCCATTATGAATAAGTGACCGCGAAAACGACCCGAAATTTTAGAGAGTGAAAGCGTGAAAAAAGTGGTATGCACAGCGCGTATTAGTATATAGATAGTATCTCGCGTAAAAGTTTTTTACGGCTATAATTTCGAAAAGGATGTGTCGAAAATAGGCGACCAAACATTAAATCACAAAATCGTGACTGGAAAGTGTTCCCATGTTGTAGAGCTCGAAAAGCTGATCAAAAAAGTATATGGGATCGTTTCGCTACGATCAACCTTTGCAGAGATATCGTCGATTAAAGATTTTGATGACGTCATATCCGCAGTACCAAATAAAATTTAGGCCCAAATGTTGCGTCACCCCGTCACCCGTGTCACCGACCCTAAAAAACGTCAGTTATCCATATTGGTTCTCGAGATATTTCCCCAAAAACGTCGCGTTCGATTGGGGATGCAATGCAATAAGATAAGATAAAAATAACTGACGTCACACCGCGTGCTATTATACTAATCGTCAATTATCAATGGTCTAACGAAAAAATGACCACGATTAAGAAGATTTTGACCGTAAATTTAGAAAAAACACAACACTCTCTAAAATAAAAGTGGTATGCACACACGCGGATTAGTATAAGTAGACTAGTATCCCGGGTAAAAACTTTTTACCGAACTTAACTTCGAAAACATTAGGTCAAATCCACCATTCCCGTGTACGTACCCCGTGACGAAAAAATAAATCATAGAATCGCAACTCAAAAACATCCCAGGCGGTGTTGCTCGCCACCCATGTTCAGTATGCGTTGTGTTGTGAAATTTAACTCGTGTAAAAGTTTCTACAGGCATTAATGTTTTAATTCATTTCTTACATTCAGAAGATTAAAAACAGAAACAAATAGCAACATGGCTCAGAATAATATATTTATACGCAGAAGAAAAGTAACTTTAATGTAAAAAAAAAATGGCAATATATAACACAGAACTGTTTACCCAGACATACGAAACCAAACATTACAAAATGTTAATTCAAAACAAATTGATACCTTCCAACTTTTTCTTTTGTTCCAAAGTTACTACTGGACTGCAACCATTAATGAATTTTTGAAATGATATTTAGTCTGTTCTTCCCAAAACCATCAACGTCATGATTAAAACCATGAGTTTCATTTCTTTATGCTTTTTTTATTATTACCTAAAAGCATAATATTTCAATTGTAATACCGAAAACCTAATCATGCTATAAGAATATTGAAATAAACAACAACAAAAAAAAAGAAAAAAAAAATTAAATTCAAGTACGCATTTATCCTAAAAACAATAACTAAGAACAAAAATTTACACCCAGAAGTCACAAATAAATAAAATCATAATGCCAAAGTTAATTACCCAGGCATAGTACGTAAACGATTACCATAACACAAAATAATGCATTAACATGAAAAAATAAAAAAATAAGAAAAATTCCATGAATTAGAATGTCGCATAAACAAATACAGGTATATACATCCACTGGGAGCATTATCAAAAACAAATTCAAATTATGATGCTGATAATAGTCGGAAAGTCAGACAGAGATACATTACACATGAAACAACAGTGAATAATTATTAGCTGGATGACGAAGAAGAACATGATCAAACTAAATACCCAAGTATTCCCAAACTCATAATATAAAGATGATACTTTCCTAAATGACGTTTATTTGTTTTTACTTTCTTTCTTGTGAAAAAGGAACAAATCTAAATGAATAAACCATGCAGAAGAAGACACTATAATCACATTTAAAAAGTAAAAATACGCTTAAATGAATAAAATCTATAAAGATCATGTATGATGTAGCTACAGGCAAAGAGCCTTTCAACAGCAACAGCTTACGCTTGCCTCATGGTCACAACTCTGGAACCATTTTTGTTTTTGTAAATAACAGAACAATATAATAATACAGAATAATAATAAGTAACATCACCTTTGCTAAGCATGTTGTTGTTGTTAACAATAACAACGATGCTCCACCACATCCAAGTTATTCGCCCCGTAAAGTTTTTCTTTCTTTTTCGTCTTTCTGTACTGATATGCTAACGAAGAAAACAATCAGTTTTTCGTATATTTATGTCCACTTCTTAATTAAATCTCTACGAAGTGGTAGCTCAACGAAAACGATAAAAAAACAAAAACATTTTACCTGAGTAAAGATCTTTCTGCAGGCATCCGTTTTTAAGTTCTAGAAACAAAAAAGGAAAGGTATTATAATAAGTAAAGTTAGTAAATAAGTAAAAGATTCTTGTACATTCTGCACTGTAAACAATAATGTACTCTACTTGATAAACCCGAAAAGAAAACGATCCCGAAACTTAAATTTTTTTCAGTTCTTTCGTCGATTTGCTTCCACACTTGTTAGTTCAATCTTCACAATACGTTTTTTCGCAGAAACTACCTAAAACAATCAAATTTAAATTAAAATATTCGTATACAAAAAGAAACACGTCTTCTTCGCGAAGTTTCTTGCTCACGAAATGATCGTTGAGAAATTTCGAACGAAGACGTTGCATTGCTCGCACTCCTCCAAAGACGTTTTTCGGCTGATTTCCACTGCGCAAACCAAAATAACAAAACGGAGGAGCATATACTAATCGCGGAAAATCAAAAAAAGTGTCTATCGCCTCCGCGTGGCTTTACGACAAAAAGGGAAAAAATAAGAAGGTTTTGACCGTGAAAAAAAACCAAATATATCACTCTCTAAAATAAAAGTGTGACACACAATCGCGAATTAGTATAATAAGACTAGTATCTCGCGTAAAAGTTTTTTACGGCTATAATTTCGAAAAGGATGTGTCGAAAATAGGCGACCAAAAATTAAATCACAAAATCGTGACTGGAAAGTGTTCCCATGTTGTAGAGCTCGAAAAGCTGATCAAAAAAGTGTATGGGATCGTTTCGCTACGATCAACTGTTGCAGAGATATCGTCGATCAAAGATTTTAATGACGTCATATCCGCAGTACCAAATAAAATTTAGGTCCAAATGTTGCGTCACCCCGTCACCCGTGTTGCCGACCCCAAAAAACGTCAGTTATCCATATTGGTTCTCGAGATATTTCCCCAAAAACGTCGCGTTCGATTGGGGTCGCAATGCAATGGTTCCTCCGTGATCATAAAACATCTGACGTCAAATGCCACGTGCTATTATACTAATCGTGAATGTGTCTTGCGTGGTCGAACTGCCGCTATATGACCACGATTAAGAAGATTTTGACCATTAAAAAAACAAAAACAAAACACTCTCTGAAATAAAAGTGGTATGCACAACGCGGATTAGTATATATAGACTAGTATCCCGGGTAAAAACTTTTTACCGAACTTAACTTCGAAAAGGATGGATCAAAATCGCCTTTCCCGTGAACAATCCCCGTGATGAAAATTTCAATTTAGGAATTGGAAACCGAAAATGTAACCATGTTGTAGAGCTTGAAAAACTGATCAAAAAAATGTATGGGATCGTTTCGCTACGACCAACCGTTAGAGAGATATCGCTGATCAAAGATTTTAATGACGTCATATCCGCAGTACCAAATAAAATTTAGGCCCAAATGATGCGTCACCCCATCACTCGTATCGCTGACCCAAAAAAACGTCAGTTATCCCTATTGGTTCTCAAGATATTTCCCCAAAAACGTCGCGTTCGATTGGGGATGCAATGCAATGATTCCCCGTGATCATAAAAAAGCTGACGTCAAATGATGCCACGTGCTTTTGGAATGATCGTGAAAAAAGTGTCTCTCGCATCTACGTGGTTTTACGCGCACATAAGAGGACGATGACCGTAAATTAAAACTAAATATATCACTCTCTAAAATAAAAGTGGTATGCACAACGCGAATTAGTATAATAAGACTAGTATCTTGCGTAAAAGTTTTTTACGGCTTTAATTTCGAAAATTGGTGACGAAAAATTAAAGTACCGAATCTCGAAAGAAGACCGTACCCATGTTGTAGAGCTCGAAAAACTGATCAAAAAAATGTATGGGATCGTTTCGCTGCGACCAACGGTTGCAGAGATATCGTAGACCAAAGATTTTAATGACGTCATATCCGCAGTACCAAATAAAATTTAGGCCTAAATGTTGCATCACCCCGTCACCCTTATCGCGGAACCCAAAAAACGTCAGTTATCCCTATTGGTTCTCGAGATATTTCCCCAAAAACGTCGCGTTCGATTGGGGATGCAATGCAATGAATCCCCCGTGATAAGGTAAAAAAAGCTGACGTCACGCCGCGTGCTATTATACTAATCGTCAATTATCAATGGTCTAACGAAAAAATGACCACGATTAAGAAGATTTTGACCGTAAATTTAGAAAAAACACAACACTGTCTAAAATAAAAGTGGTATGCACGATTGCGAATTAGTATAAGTAGATTATTGTCAAGTGTTATTTTTCCGTCGTGGAATCTACACATTTCTTGCTTGCAGGCTGATACCACTCGATAAAAATCCAGGTCTACGACCCATCCGTGTCGGAGAGGTATTGAGGAGGATCATAAGAAAGGCTGTTGTTTTGACAACGTGTGAGCAGATTCGGTGGGATCTCTGCAAGTTTCTTCTTCTCTTCTTCTCAGTACAAGTAGCCTCTTCAAGGCCGGATGCAAAGCTGCGATAGACGCAATGAAAAGCATGCTTCGGACGCTTTTAACAGAATTAATTGGAATGTTTCCTTGCACAACATCAAGGTGATTTAGCCTGAACTTTCAACTTTCGTGACTAACTGTTATTTCAACGCTACGCGTTTGTTTGTCATCGGTGGTGTCGAAATCACATCTAAAGAAGGCACATCCCAATTGAGAAATTAAGCGAACTTACCAGTGAAGCTTGATTGATATTCCTTCGATCTTCACCTGTGGGTGAGGTGGTATAAGATGAGTGAGTGAGTGAGTATAATATATGATAAGTATAACTACTCTTCTCGTGTAATAAACGTGTACAGCCAATTTACCGAGAAAGCTCTAAAGGATGTGAGTCTATCACTGGTGGTGGTGTGTGTGAGAATAAAAGATCATAGATAGTATACAATATAAATACAATATAACTTGAAGAAGTAAGTACATGGTAGTGTCTACGTAGTAATTTTTTGAAAGTCCACATCATCCGTTGTTACGCTTTTTATTTCTTTGTCGTAATACTTGAAGAATTTTTCCAACAACCTTGTTTCAAAATCTGCTCAATATCAATCTTCAGAGTTTTCGCCTTACTGGTACTAGCAGCTCGACAGCTTTGTGGGCTATAATTAACAAGAGGCCCTTAGGCCTTAAGGTCAGCACCAAAGAAAACTTTAAAGATTTAACATAAAAACTTCAATATTCCTTCAATTAGATTATTAAATTATTATTGTTGAAGAATTAATGCTAAGAATCACAGTTTCTGATTTTGAACCAAAAAATTTACAGATAACAAGAAACGATAAAAACAACTGCAAAATTATACACAGAATGATTGACTCACTAACCACCCACAGACATGGGGAAATTCTTGCGGCACTAACCAATAGGAGAAATAAGCACTACACTTCCTTGCAAACAGGATGTACAATTACAAGCAGAGAGTTCAAATCCAAAAATTGCATCAAATTTTCAGGTACACATTTCACAGATTAATATAATATATATTGATAATTACAAATGCACAAACTCTGATTTACTATACACATACTTGAGAATGAGTAAATGTCCTGATTACCATGCATTATAATTAACATAACCAGAAGCCATTGTTTTCATTGACAAACTGTTTACAAAAACCTCTAGGATCAGATCTTAGTAACACAAACAATGAAGGGAAAATCATTGTGTTGATTTGAGTGAATTCATAAATTTGATTATAAAATGAATCTTTAGAATTTTTAACTAATACTGTATCTAATAAATAAACAAAGCATTTGGGTACTTTCTGTAGATTGAAATGAAATTTACGAGACATTGCCTTTCGAATCATGGAAAATCATAACTTAGTTTCCCTCTTTCTTTTCACTAAAGAAAAGAAATATATACACTTCGGCATTGTCAAATATATACACTTCAGCATTGGTTAATTTTTACCATGTTCTTAAAAAACAGTTAATGTATTATGGTAGGTATAAAAACCAAAAATACACAGCATTTAAAACAAACTTGCACACGATAATCAGTTATCTCTTATAAACAAATCGCAAAAGCAATAAATTGTCAGTCATCTATAAAATTACTATCAACACAGTAGTAAGTATATTTTCTTGACAATACAGGTTATTGTGATCATCAGAATTATAAAAGGTTCCTTAGCAGAGAGGAACGCAAATAGAATGATAAATACTTTTTCCTTTTTGACTTATGTTGTGATTATTATACTAGTTTAGTTGCTAGCAATAACAACGTACAACAAAACAACTTTTATATAGATGACTTACCAAGTGACGTAATGTTTATAAACATTAACATTTATTATTTGATAATTTTTGTGTAACAAGTTTATTATAGAATACTATTAATCAAGTCATTTTCCTGTGAGCATGTGCACACTTTCCCAGGAAATAAAATACTCTTTATTATACATTACAAACTGTTTTATATATCTGTTTATTGGTTCTCTAGAAACAATAAAGTCAAAGTCAAGTGTATAACAATGTAACTAGTATATATATACTTGACTTTGTTAGATATTTCTATTTTTAAACATGTATTTTAGAGCTGAAGATGATTTAATAAAATCGAAATTGATTATCAAATAAATAAATATATGCACTGTTGGTTTGTATAGAATCTAATTATTTTTTTAAACAAAAAAAACAATAAAATAATGCACATCATTGTATTGAACACTCAATCAATTTTTCTTTGCTTTTTAGTTCAGGTAGTAGAGTATTAACTCGAATGAATGATTATAATAAAAAAAACCAGACAAGATAAAAAATGAAAACATGTATATCCAAGAGAATATGGACCCTTGGAAGCAGCAGCAGAGCTAATCATATCCATTTAGGTCATTTACCACCCTTACACATCACCAATACACAAATAACTCCAAAAAATTCAGTATATAATCTAGAGTCACTCAAAATACACGGTCACAGTTATGAGAATTCTTCTTGGTAGCATGGATATAATATATAATATGAATGCACTCTGATTCATTTCACAATTTCGCAAACAAACTGACGCTGAATCTTTCTTCTAAGAAGTGCATGTTCCAATTTTTTAATTTTATGCCACACTCACCATGAAAAAAAATATGTTACTACTCCATCACGAAACAATTTTTAATTGAACCACGGACCAAAATAGCCTGAATTCTGGCAGCCTACATGGTATCAGCCTACAACTGCGACATTACACACGGACTGACAGACACGGGGAAATGAAAGATCAGCTTCCTTGCGGCGCTGACCAATAATTCCCGCATCTTTAAATATGTCCATATGTCCATCTGCGTAGGGTATCAATACTGGCTGCTTTATGAGGTTTGCCATAAGTAATAAAAAGTTGGGAGATATTGGGAGTTATCCATTCTTTTCTCCTTTTCAAATACTCATTTAGTGTAGAAACCACACACAACAAAGAATTATTAGGATAGGTTTTAAATGTGAATCTATCAAGTGTGTTTCCTTTATTATGTTTTAAAACTTTTATTGGAATGAATGATACTGCATTGCTGCTACGTATCATATGGCTTACATGGAAGTTGTAAACTGTGTTCAGTCTTTGCCCACTGAGTAATAGCAGAAGAATGATTAATTTTTGACTGAGTATTTTATCTAAACAAATTCTCATTTGACCCTAGCGATCTGATGTGATCAAACATTGTATTTACGTCCCATATAGTTGACAACTTTGGTTTTGGTGGTCTCAGGTTGTATATGCCTTTGCCAAAGGCCTTCATCATAGGATGTTTTGAGATATTACTGTATGGGAAAAATTTCACAAGGTCATACAGAGTAGTGAGAAAATTGATGGCAATTTGTATGTTGACTTTCTTGCATCAACACCGTTTTTCTCACAATAGCTGTAGAATTGTCTCTGGTAAGTGAGGTATTTACCTTTAGTTGACTCTCTTCTAGCAGCATCTATTATTCGCCTGGCTTGATCAGTAAAGCCAACAGGTGAAGTTTTTGGTGTAGAGGATGTTTCTTGTTGCTGTCCATCAGAAGTGAATTGTTGGGATGTGGTTTGATTTTCATCTCCCTAAAAGCAAGAGCACAAGCTAATGGGTACCATGGTTGACTTGGCCAATCTGGCACAATGAGTATTCCATAGGCATTGTCCCTCTTCCATTTTGCTATGACTCTGTTAACCAGATTAAAAGGAGGGAATGCATATACATATTGGCCTCCCCATGGAATAACAAATGCATCTATTGAGATAGCTTTTGGGTCTGGGAACCATGACACAAATTTGTCCAGCTGTTTGTTTTTACTGCTAGCAAAAAGGTCCACTTGGGGTTTCCCAAATGTATCTACTACTTTTTTAAAAATGGTTGGGTTGACTTTCCATTTTGTGTTTTCATTATTTCTTGAATAGAAATCTGCTACTACATTTTTTGAACCAAAAATGTGAGCTGCTGTAAGCCACACATCATATTTCCTGGCCCATCTCCAGATATCTTGATCTATCTTGTTAGCTTGCATACACTTTGTACCCCCCATGTTGTTGACATATGCAATGGCTGTACTGTTTATCACACATTATTTTTATATGTTTAGCTGTCTAATTTGCAGGATAGTGCTCTAGACCAATAAGAATTCATTTACCTAATAGTGAGATTGTAGAAAAGCAATTTTCAATAACCTCTTTGAGTTCATCTTTTACATTATTATTATTTTGGCAAGTGTTTGTCTTTCCTTAGTTTATAAAGCTTAGAGACATTTTGAAGTGTTGCACATGCTTCACATTGAACATTTGTGATTTTTGGAGCTTTAAATCCTTGGATTTGTTATGAGCTTTCAATTGAGTTGACCAGATCTCTGGATTGCATTTTTTAACAATAAGAGATTGGCAATTCTTTGGTCTTTTAATTGTCTCTAGCTTCTCCTTCAGTCGGTCATCAGAAGGTGGTTTTTGCCATGTGTCATTGGCTATTTTTGCTAATCCTTCCATTATGGGGTCAGCCAAATCATCCTTTTCTGTGAAGATGTCTTCCAATTGTGAAATCAGTTCATCTTCTGATTCTTGGTCATTATTGACTATACTTTCATTGTCACTGAATAATGCAACTACCTTAGAGTTCATATCTTCAGCATCAGGGATGCTGACATCTTCTCTGAATGATATGTCATCATCATCGTCACTACTTTCATTGTTAATTGTAGCATTTGTAATTGCTGCCATCCTTTTTGCATTAGCACTGGATGATGACTTTTTCAACATTAGGCTTTTTGGGTGGTGGTCTGCTAATTGTAGATGATTCTACCCCCATCTTTTGCCTTTTAGCTTTGGGTTCTGATACGTTTGTTGGTTTTAAGAGAAAACGTCTTTCAAAAAAATCTTCAATTTCGTAGAAGAAACTTTCGCGTTTAACCGGTTTAAAGACCTTTCCAGAATTCTATGGAACATTATATTGTTGCTGATTATCATCATGTGTGAGAATTCTATCGAACATTATATTGTTGCTGATTATCATCATGTGTAAGCAAAGGGTGAACTAAGTCGCAAATCATATTTTGTTGGGAATTTTTTGAAGAGTCTTTAAAAATTACAATCACAAATATAGTACAACCACGTTATGTCGAACACCCTGCGTACTCGGATTAAGTAATAGTCCCCATTGAAAATCTTGTAGCCATTATCCTATTTCTGACATTTATATAACTTCTCAAGTTTGTTTAAGTTTGCTTTGGAGAGATGACTTTATCCCGCCTTTACATGAGAAAACATTAAGCAGGAGTTTTGCCGGGACAGGACAGCAATTGCATTTAAAACATTATAAAACGTCCCGGGACAGTGTGTTTATATGATGAAAAACGTCCCGCTTCAAGCGGTATCCCGGTTTGAGAAAGCGAGATCTCGCCTAACCGGGATGGGACGTTTTTTGTCCAGGGGTAGTTTTTTTCATATAAACACGAGATATAGTCCAAGAGCCAGTGACATATTTGCCTAACCCATTTGGCACAGAAGGTTTGACATCACCAATGGACACTAAGTATCAGTTAAAGCATTTTTAACTTGGTGAGCTGCTCTCGCTGTGGGGGGTCTGGTTCCCATGGACTCCCGAATTCCCCAAACATTTACGTGGTAACCCATTCCGTAAATGGGCATAAATTGCAGGGAATAAAGTACTTGTTAAATGACTTTCAAAAATTTAATAACTTACCAAAATATCCGGGGGTAAGGCTGGGTCAGCTGCCCAGCAAGGACCCGGAATTTTACATCAGCTTAACCCATCTCATAAATGGCTGAAATTCTGCTTAGAGAAAGCCTATGTAATGACGAGATAATTAGTCAAAGAACTTACCGAAAAATCCGGGGGTAGCAGCTGGTCAGCTGGCTTTGATTATTTCTGTGACGTCACCTCAAAGGGTTAACACTTTTCTAACCCATAATGAAAATGGCTGAAACTTTGCATGGTGGAAGCTTATGGTATAATGTAACCATTGGATCAATAGCTTACCAAAAACTCCGGGGGTGATTATGGGTCAGCTGTCCTCAGTTATTCCCATGATGTCACTTAAAAATTCCTACACATGTTCGTTAATTGCCTACAGTAATTGCTGATGCTATTGCAAGCCTATAAATTAGTAATATTAGAGAGGGCTAAATGCACAAAGCAAAAACATTCAAATCCCTGGCAGGCACAAATAGAGTCTGTAAAAATCCATAAAACTTTATTAAGCTACTTGACAGTTTTCTCGTTGTGCTGGAGTAAGGGGTCAAAAACGAAAGAAAATGAATTTCAAAAACGTTCTTTTTTTTTTTTTTTTTTTTCATCTAATTGGGATCCATACAATAATATATGGTTCTTCTCCCTAGAACATAAATTTTCAAATAAAAATATCAAAATAGTATTAAATATTATTATTATTAAATAACTTAATAAAATGTGTAAGGGGAGAAAAAAGGAAAGAAAAGTGAGCCAGTGCACAAGACTATCTCATGTGGGATAATACCAGACTTTCAGCAATCACCTTTCGAACTTTATAAGGGGTAAATCGTTTGAATTGTCGTATTTGATGAAGTGTAGCGTAAGACAATCTTATTAATTTGTCTACGTGAGTTTTCCAGGTAAGGTTTTCGTCAAAATAAACACCAAGAATCTTTATCGCGTCCATACGTTTAGATTACAGTGGCGGATCTCTTGATCCGCGACTGGATTGGTTGTTGTGACGTATCTGACATGTGTCGTCATTGGTTAAATTATGTTTTTTCAAGTTGTTATTCAATGACCATTCTGATACCTTCTTCAGATCTGACTCAAGCATCGAAATGCATTTCTCGATGTCTTTTAGTTTGCTCTTTTGGTATAAAGTTGAATCATTAGCGTATTGTAGAGAGCTGCAAGATAAGTCTTTCACAAGGTCGATAATATACAAGTTGAAGAGGACAGGACCCAGTATACTGCCCTGGGGAACACCAAAGTTGTTAGGTTGGACGTTGGAAGATTTATCATCAACTTGAACATATTGCCTTCGATTTGAAACATAGCTTTGAATCAGTTTCAGTGATTGGATAGAGAAATCCATTTTGCATAATTTGTGGAGAAGTGTCCTATGATCGATTGTATCAAAGGCCTTGGAAAAATCCAGTAATATAAGTAATATAAGTAATATAAGTTCTATCCGTGGAGCCGGCAGTTCCTAAATGAAAGCAAAGCAATCCTCAGTCACAGCATTACGCCTTTTCGGAATAAATTTAAACATCCGTACCATATTAACTTTTAATTTTAAGCTTTAGTCTTTTAGCTGTTAGAGTTTTTTTTTGTAACATTTTTGCACCTGTTGTCATCTTGTTAAGCATTGACATTTTAATCATTTTCGTCATCACTTTCCCAATTATCACTGTCGTTATCTGAATCTAGCAAAAAAAGGAAGTCTCCTTACAATATAAGGTGTAATCCAATATGGTTCTAGGACATTTTGCATAAGTTCCTTTGAATGGGTTATCATATTGGATTGGCAATAGATAAAGCAGCAATGTAAGTACTACAAGTTTTAGAAACTGCAATCCATATTATAGAAAACCTTGTCTCAACTTGAGTTACTTTGGCAGTTTGTTCTATTTCAAACAACGATTATCGTACCATTTTCTTCACCATCACTACAATCATCGCCTTCTTCCTCTATTACAACATCCAGTGACTTTGAACAACATTCTCCACTGCAGTATAAAATAGTTTGGTAACTATTTTATACTGATCTTCTTTTAAAGATCAGCTAAATTCTGATTGATGCGGAGATACAGATGATAACCATGCATTAGCTACGTAAAAAGCTCTCTTAATTTTTTCTCCAACACTCGCCAACAAGTAGGCATACAACTTGCACCTAACTTCTTAACGGTGGTTATCCTTTTATCTCCTTTAGATTCTGGTTTATACTTCTTCAAAAACATTTCAAACCTTGCTTGGTTAACAGCTTGTAACTTCTTCATGCTGTAAATTGAGCATACAAATGTTTCCATTGCATTCATGATGTCATTATCGATAACGGTGGTTCCACCCAAATGTTTAAATACTGCTTGAAAAACTTCCGACAACTCTCTATAAGGAACAATACTAGAGATTCTTTGAAGCGGGCATTTCCAAGGACTGCTAACCAGTTCTATGGGCGCTTTTGATTTTCTCATGAGATACATCCAGTTTGAGTTGTTCTCGATGCCCTTTCAACATCTTTTATCGACGGTTGTATCCATTTATCTGAAACAAAGTGCACAACTTGACCCTTAGATTCCATTATTTTTCTGAGCAGGTACAGAGCAATGCCGCCAAACGTAGCTGGTAAATTTACATGCAAATGTAAGAAAAACATCGCATCGATTACTGTTACATGAGATGGTCCTTGACTAACTATTTTCGCCTTCAGGTACTTTAAGAGGGCCGATTTCGGTGTCTTGTGAAACACCCCATCCACGTGGCAACGGAGTTAATGGACACGTGGGAACCTCTCCCAAGTCGACCTTTTTCTCAAGGGACAAGTACAAGATAATCCTAAAGAGATATTTCATCAAACAAGCTGAAACGACTTTTCCGTCCGTCTTCTTAATTCGTTTTCTGCCTAGTTCAGTCGCGAATGTCTGAAGGTTCTGTTTCTTGATGTGCTTCAAATCTAGAGGTGCCCTCGAGGCATTTTCAATAAACGTTTCCCTTGCTTCATCACCAATATTTTTGATATTCAGCAAAAACATGTCAGTATCATCATTTGCAGCTTTTCCACTTCCAAGGTTGTAAAGGTGATCTTTATCTACATTTTGATCAAACAGATTCATTGTGTTTTTCAGCATCGTTTTGATGTTTTCTAACGCTCTGTTAGCACTTTTCACTTTGTAGTTTTTTAAGTCTTTTGCTGTATTATTATTATTATTATTATTATTATTAAAACATATATTTAGCATCCACAATTTACAAAGTGGCTCTTCCGCCTAAAATTAAAATATGAAAAAATTAAAATATTAAGATAATTGTTGTTCAAAGAATTGTGAGAAGAAGTGGTTAAAAAGTTAAGTTAAAAAGTAAAAATAGAATATATGCATTGTTTACGCACTCATTGAAAAAGAGATAGATATTATCTCTAGGTATGTCACTATAGCATGATCGAATAAAATGGTAAGAAGTGTAAAAGTTTCCAAGACAGCTTGAAGTGATGACCATGCCAACAACACACTGAAGTGGTTGAAATTGGGTTCACTTCAAACTTCGAGGAAATGAACTATTATTAGGAAGAAAGAGATCTAGTTAAAGCTTTGTCCATAAAGAACTTTCGAGAGTCACGTTTAAAACTAGCGTATGACGTCGAACATCGCACAGCCCTGGGCAAATCGTTAAAAATTAACGCTTGTTGCCTAAAACTGTGCGGTTCACCTCTTGAAACTTTCATTGTATTGTCAAAACGAGACGATCTTCGAGCACTTTCTAACTCAATAGGAAGATAGTCTGGCCATTTATTATCATTAAGAGCAAGATACGTTAATTTTACTGTTGCATGCTCAATGTTTTCCAGGATTGGTAGCCAGTTTAAGCCTTTCACTACATCGTGCATTTTAGCATATTTTCCAAGAACATAACCAGCTGTAGTGTTTTGTACTCTTTGTAGACGATTCAACAGATAGTTCGGAAGTTCAGCATAAACTGTGTTACAATAAGTAATCTTCGGCAATACTAGAGTCTCCGCTAGAACTTTACGTACATTGAGTGGTGTAAAACGTTTGAATTTTCGTAACATTTGCAATGTCCCACAGCAAGACTTTACGATTTGGTTGACATGGTTAATCCAACGAAGATTTTCATCGAAATGGATTCCTAGAAGTTTGGTAGAGTTTACTCTTTCAACAGTTTTATCATTACATCTAATTTTGAAAAGTTCCGGATTTGCAAGGTTATGTTTCCGGGACAGTTGGGACGTTGAAAACAGAATTGATTTTGTTTTGTAATCGTTGAAAAGAAGGTTCTCATTTACTGACCAGTGAGATAAGTTGGAAAGATCATCTTCTAATTCTTTTACACAGCTCTCGATTTCGGATCTCTTACAACTTTGATATAAGGTTGTATCGTCAGCGTATTGTGCAGATTTACAGTTAACAACATCAGACAAACCAATAACGTACAAGTTGAAAAGTACTGGACCAAGAAGACTGCCTTGCGGTACACCAAAATATAAATCAGATTGTTTCGATAATTTATCATCAATTTGCACGTACTGTTTTCGATCACTGAGGAAACTAAAAATAATTTGCACCGCATCTTTCGAAAAGTTCAAGCCAATTAATTTTTCTATCAAAGTACGGTGATGAATGGTATCAAAAGCTTTTGAATAGTCGATAAGTACTGCTAAGGTAACTTCACTTTTATTCATAGCTTTTTTTATGTCATCCCTAAGTTTGAGAAGAATCGTCGTTGTAGAGTGTCCCTTTCGAAATCCAGATTGAGTTGATTTATATAAGGATTCTGATTCAATAAAACTGCAAAGTTGATGAAGAATGACACGTTCGTATACTTTGGAGAGAATTGGTAGCACTGATATCGGCCGATAATCCTTAAACGATTTTGGATGATCAATTTTCGGAATTGGACAGACTCTTGCTATTTTCCAGATTCCAGGGAATACCTTTTTGTTGATCGAATTGTTGATAATGTGCACCAGAGGAGACGCTAAGTACTCAGCTACAGGTTTGATGAATCGTACAGGCATGTTGTCGTGTCCACTAGAGCAATCGTTCTTCAGGTTTTTGATATATTTTAATACGTCACTATAAGTTGTGTGTTTGATTTGAAATTTGAAATCTCCGGTGTTGCTATCAGGCAAGTCTGGAAAAGTGGATTGTACGTTTGGTTGGTTTGTAAGTGTGGAAGCAAGGGTGGTGAAGTATTCGTTTAAGTCGGTTGGATGGTGTTTAATACGTGTATTCTGGTTCCGAATGATTCGATTTACCGTATTCCAGACTATTTTGGGATTTTTTGACGACATTGCCCTACGTAAAAATGAAGCCTTGGTAGTTTTAATGAGCTTTTTTAGTTTGTTTCTAGTGCCTTGGTAAATTCGTCGGTCTTCATCATTCTGAGTTTTACGTGATTTTATACGACTTTGCTCAAGTTGTTCTTTTATTTGAGTGATACTTAACGTCTTCATCCATGGTGCAATCGGTCTGGTGATCTTAACTTTTTTAAGGGGAGCATGTTGTTCGATGCAGTCTAAAATGAGTTTGTTTAAGATGTCGATTTGATCACCAGGGTCATCGAATGCGTAAACTAATTGAAAAGGTATTTGACAGAAGTCTGTTACATACGCGTTCATATCTAACTTCTTTTCGTCTCTGATGTATTTATAACGAGGTTCATATCGCTGTTTTTTAACATTTATTATAGCATACGGCATATCATGATCACTGATTTCGTCGGTATTTATTACGTCAGTATGGATAACTTTGTTGGGAATGTTACTGATGACATGGTCGATGAGTGTCTTACTTTTACGAGTTGGTTGGGTAATATGTTGGTGTAGTGAGTAGTTATGCAGCAGTTCTTTGTATCTACGCGTTGATTCGTTTTTGTCGGATAATAGATCAATATTGAGATCTCCTGCTAGAAGAATGGCACCGCCCCATTTTGTGCAAACCTCTGAAAGAAGTTCATCAAATTTTTCAAGCCAGCTTAACCTTTCAGTTTCGACAGAACTAGGTTGGTATACTGCACACACAAGGTACGCAGAGTTTTTATTCTGTCCGCGTATTTCAACCCACATTGTTTCAAGAGACTCTTCTATTTTGTTAAGGTCCTTCCGAATTTTATAATGAATATGATCCTTTATATAAAATCCAACTCCTCCACCTTTCTTAGCTTCTCGGTGACGAAAGACGGTGTTGTAACCAGCAATTTGAACGTAGTTAATTTGATGCTTATTGTCTGTATCTTCCTTGTTTGAAAGACCAAACTCCTCAGATACATTTGAAATGATTGAAATAGTAAGAAATGAGACTCGGCCCAGCGTTGTCGTGCAGAAGTAGAGTCGGTTAAGTATGATATTCTCATGCGTTGGCTGGCTGCATCAGCATTAATTGTTTGTTCTAATGTTAAGTCGACAGGAATGCGGGAAAATGGCTTTGAGGTCCTTTTGATGCCAAACCAACCTTTTTTAAAATCCTCATAAACAGCTTGGTGTGATTAGGGAAGTCTCAGGAGATTATCGTGATAACGGACCATCCACCGGGCATAGTTGTGAAGATTAAGTACTAAAAGGTAGTTTGTCATCAATTTTGGTAGCACAGCCACAAACACCTCAAAGTTTCCCAGCCAGATACTTCTTGTAAAATCGTGGTAGTCGTGGACGATGTTAATGTAATACATCCAAAACTGAGCTGTTTTTCCGTGATTTCCAACATTCGTATCGTCAGTATATTTGATATATTCATCATAAAACTCTGTAAGCTCTTTGGATACTTCTCCTTTTTCAAAACGGGATCTTCTATCTCCTTGCGCTTTTCTAAGTCTTTCCATTTCAGCAGCAAGTCTGCCTTGCATTTCAATTCCATCTTCTCTGTTTTTAATAAACTGCTCAAAATGTAAACATTCGATGCAAGTGGTAGAAGCTCATGCAGTCGCTGGCGCGTTTGTAGCTTATTAAACTCCCAACGAAAGTAGAAAGTGAGCCTTGAGCCAATACTTCGCATTCGTTTAATACTTGTGGTCCACCAGACTCGTTTAAGACTTTTGCAAATGCTTTAAAGAGGGCCATTTCATTGTGAATGGGCCCTAAGTGAATGAACAGTTTGGCAAATATTGGCCTTTCTTCAAACTGTATTTGTAGGACGACCTTTGCAATCGCTAAATCATATGTAACTACTATAGACTCACATTGACATTCTTCTGCAATTTTCAACGATCTTCTCATTGTCTCTACGACCACTGAATTTGAAGTTGGGGATTGATTAATCTGTGGCAGGCAAAAGGTCTCTTGACTTTGCTGAACTTGCAAACCTCGCGTTCCATCCTACCCACATAGACGTTAACTTTTCAGGATTGGTGAGCACATTAATCATCCGCATCTTGTCTTTAAACAATGGGTCATCTATTCTTAAAGTAGCATTTTCCGCAGGTACTTTTCTGTGATCATCTTCAGGTAACAATAATGCGCTTTTCATCGTTGGTTTCTTTCGATAGGGTTGAATACTCAGCCCGGAAGCCTCAAGTGTGCATCTTTTCCACTTTTTTTATCAAAGTCATTCCTGTTTGTTCAACCTTTTTCATACCACCAACTGTATGTTCATCTTCATTAGACTGTTCAGCAACTTGAAAATCAACAGCTTCTTCTGCTGCATCTACTTGGTAAACAAAACCCACAGTGTCGTTTAGGGTATTTTTACCGCTGCTTGTTTCCACAAATCGGTCATAATTATCCCAGGCTACTCCTGTTCCAACAGTACTCAACAAATCCATTCAAAATGGTGTACTAACATTTCGCTTTCTTGCTTCAAATGTCATTTCAGTTTCTAATTCAACAACAGTGTGGTAACTCGAACAATGACCCATGCGATTCATTAATTCAATAATTCTTCGGCTGCCAGTTAGAGTTTTCAATATTAAACCAAGTTGAAGGTGCTTTCTTGGGTTTTTTTTCTTCTTGATGTTGCAGCGAAGACCAGATCTTGTGCAACAGAGTTTGTTTTTCTCGTTTTTGCTGCACTGCATCTTCTAAAATCTGACCCAAAATTACAAGCTGAAGGAACCCATAGACTACCTCTGGTACATCAACTTCACCAATAAAAGAGTCGACTATTTGCTGTGACGCCATATGGGAATAACTGAGGACAGTTGATCCACACTCATCCCCGGAATTTTTGGTAAGCTATTGATCCAATGGTTACATTACATGCGTTTCTGCTTTGTGTATTTAGCCCTCTCTAATATTACTAATTTATAGGCTTGCAATAGCATCAGCAATTACTGTAGGCAATTAACGAACATGTGTAGGAATTTTTAAGTGACATCATGGGAATAACTGAGGACAGCTGACCCACAATCACCCCCGGAGTTTTTGGTAAGCTATTGATCCAATGGTTACATTATACCATAAGCTTCCACCATGCAAAGTTTCAGCCATTTTCATTATGGGTTAGAAAACCCTTTGAGGTGAGGTCACAGAAATAATCAAAGCCAGCTGACCAGCTGCTACCCCGGATTTTTCGGTAAGTTCTTTGACTAATTATCTCGTCATTACATAGGCTTTCTCTAAGCAGAATTTCAGCCATTTATGAGATGGGTTAAGCTGATGTAAAATTCCGGGTCCTTGCTGGGCAGCTGACCCAGCCTTACCCCCGGATATTTTGGTAAGTTATTAAATTTTTGAAAGTCATTTAACAAGTACTTTATTCCCTGCAATTTATGCCCATTTACGGAATGGGTTACCACGTAAATTTTTGGGGAATTCGGGGGTCCATGGGAACCAGACCCCCCACAGCGAGAGCAGCTCACCAAGTTAAAAATGCTTTAACTGATACTTAGTGTCCATTGGTGATGTCAAACCTTCTTTGCCAAATGGGTTAGGCAAATATGTCACTGGCTCTTGGACTAATAGATTTTTTATGAAAACTTCAGTGGAGGCGGGATCCCGTTTTTCGTCCCGTCCCGGCAAACGTCCCGTCCCGCCTCTCATATAAACAGCCCCTAAGGCATGAAACCTTCCCGAGAATTATGGTTCAAAAAATCGTTTAAGTCGATGCTCCCTATTATTTTTCCGTCCGACAATAAAGTCAAATCAAAAAAGGTCTTCATAGCAAAATAAAGGACAACTACCAAATGTTTATGTTTCTAAAGTATCGATGTATATAAGAAAGATTATCATTTTAACTTGAAATACTTAATGTTGGTTTGTAATTGTCTGGAATTGCGATTTATTTTGAATGATTCCGTCCAACAAAAATAGACGAAAACTTTCTTCACCTCCAACCACATCCAGAACATCAAAAAAAGGTCTTATTTCTTTCTCCTAAACTCTTACCAACTTTAATTTAGAAGGTCTAACGATAACCCCTCCTTGGGAATTGCCCCGCGGGAAATTGTCCCCGGAGAATTGACCCCCCCACCCCCTCAACCAATTTTGAATTAATAAATTTCTCATGCTATTTGCATGTTTTATCCAATTTCAAATAATCATTCATCCAAGTTATTGCTTCGAATTCGAAATTCAAATTTGATTAAATTCGAATTCACATAATGGTATTCTTATGGCGAAGATGTTGTCATTTGTGGTCATGAATTATCCAATACTAGCGGCCAAGGCGGCGTCGCTCGCTGCCCATGTTCAGCATGCGTTGTGTCATCTTCAGATTTCACGAATAATAAAATTAAGTAATTGGCAATAATAAGTGTGCCCATGTTGTAGGGCTCGAAAAACTGATAAAAAAATGTATGGGAACGTTTTGCTACGACCAACCGTTACGGAGATATCGTCGATCAAAATTTTTGATGACGTCACAGACCCGTCCCCCCAAAAAATTAGACCGAAATTTCTCGTCACCCTATCGCCTGTATCGTGGACCCCAAAAAACGTCAGTTATCCCTTTTGGTTATCGAGATAATTTTCCTTAAACGTCGCATTCGATTAGGGTCTCAATACAATTGTTTCACACTGAGGTCGCGCACAAGAAGAGAAATAATTTATGTGTGATCTTACATTGCTGACTCCCCGATTTCTTTCGCAGTTCACATCTACCATTTTGCGTGACTTACAAACAAACAAACGGAGAATCGGCTATTAATATATAGACTAGCCGCCAAGGCGGCGTCGCTCGCCGCCCATGTCCACCTTCAGTATGCGTTGGGTTCACGAAAAATATAATTAAGGATTTACCAATAGTAAGTGTGCCCATGTTGCAGAGCTCGAAAAACTGATCAAAAAAATGTATGGGATCCTTTTCCTATGGTCAACCGTTAGAGAGATATCTTCGTTCAAACATTTTGATGACGTCACAGACCCGTCCCCCAAAAAATTTGGCCTAAATTTGAGTTCACCGAAAATAAAATTAAGGAATTTGCAATGATAAGTGTGCCCATGCTGTAGAGCTCGAAAAACTGATCAAACAAATGTATGGGATCGTTTTCCTACGATCAACCGTTTCGGAGATGTCGTCGAACAAAATTTTGATGACGTCATAGACCCGTCCCCCAAAAAAATTAGACCCAAATTTTTCGTCACTCTATCGCCTGTATCGCGGACCCCAAAAAACGTCAGTTATCCCTATTGGTTACCGAGATCATTTTCCCTAAACGTCGCATTCGATTAGGGTCTCAATACAATGGTTTCACACTGACGTCGCACAAAATAAAATAAAATAATCACTCTCACAACTCAATCTACCATTTTGCGTGACTTACAAACAAACAAACGCACAAACAAACAAACAAACAGAGAATCGGCTATTAATATATTACTAGCCGCCAAGGCGGCGTCGCTCGCCGCCCATGTTCAGCCTGGGTTGACTTCACGAAAAATAAAATTAAGGAATTGGCAACCAAAAGTGTCCCCATGTTGTAGAGCTCGAAAAACTGATCAAAAAAATGTATGGGATCGTTCCACTACGATCAACCGTTACAGAGATATCATCGTTCAAAGATTTCGATGACGTCACAGACCCGTCCCCCGAAAAAATTAGACCCAAATTTTTCGTCACCCCATCGCCTGTATCGCGGACCCCAAAAAACGTCAGTTATCCCTATTGGTTATCGAGATAATTTTCCCTAAACGTCGCGTTCGATTAGGGTCTCAATGCAATGGTTTCACACTGACGTCGCGCACAAGAAGAGAAATAATTTATGTGTGATCTTACATTGCTGACCCTCTTTCGCAGTTCACATCTACCATTTTGCGTGACTTACAAACAAACAAACAAACGCACAAACAAACAAACAAACAAACAGAGAATCGGCTATTAATATATAGATTATTATTATTATTATTATTACGAATATTTATTACAGGATGGTTCCTCAGTTATAAATACATATATACATACATATATACAAATACTGTTATTCGCCGCCCATGTCCACCTGCTCTGTATCACTGTATCAATGAACGTCAAATTTCCTTATAAACGGCTCGTACAACTTGTGTTCAACCAGAAGCAGATTCGAAGTCACAACCTCTGGTAAAACCAATCTTTTCTCAGTGTAACGATACACTCAAAACGTATAAAAACTTCAACTTTTTATTAACTTTTGTTTTAAAAAAGTTACATGCTCTAACATGGGTGCTATCAAACGTAAGGGGGAAATTTTTTCTCTTCTTAAAAAGATCACACGGGAGGAAAGAAAAAAGGGCACGTGCTAAATGAATAAAGTGAATAAAAAAACGTTCGATCTGATATAAAATAAAATAGATTAAAAGAAATCGATTAAAACAAATTAAGACAACTATTATGACAAAAGCAAAAAAAATATTTTGTTTTATGATACTCTTTTTTTACCTATAGGTTTTTAAACATTTTGATTGCTCGAAAAAAAAGTTCACCCGTCTCAGACAGTCAGGCAAGGATACGTTAGGATACACTGGCAAACCGAACATGCTACCACGTTCTGCCATGGCTGCTTTTTGTCCAAAATGTTTTATCAGTTAGTTTCTTTGTATTTAGTTGATGTATTGTTTTCAAAGCCAAGTCAACGTGGAATATAAAACTAACAAAATAATAAAAACGAAACGTTATTCCTATTAGTTCATCAGCCAAAAAAAGTCACGTTCGATTGGGGTTTAATGTATTTGCTTCGAACTCACGTCGCACACAAAAAAAAGAAATAATTTCGCTCACAACTAAATCTACCATTTTGCGTGACTTACAAAGAAACAAACAAACAAACAAACAGACAGACAGACAGAGAATCGGCTATTAATATATAGACTAGCCGCCAAGGCGGCGTCGCTCGCCGCCCATGTCCACCTGCTCTGTATCACTGTATCAATAAACGTCAAATTTCCTTATAAACGGCTCGTACAACTTTTGTTCAACCAGAAGCAGATTCGAAGTCACAACCTCTGGTAAAACCAATCTTTTATCAGTGTAACAATACACTCAAAACGTAGAGAGAGAAAATATCAACTTTTTATTAACTTTTGTTTTAAAAAAGTTACGCGCTCTAACATGGGTGCTATCAAACAGGGGGAAAATGGTTTCTCTTCTTAAAAAGTTCACACGGAGGAGAGAAAAAAGGCACGTGCTAAATGAATAAATAGAATAAAAAAACGTTCGATTAGAACGCTTAACAATTAAAAGAAGAAATTAATTTATTAAAAGAAAAGCAAAAAAAAAAGACATTTTGTTTTTATATGATTCTCTTTTTTTACCTATCGGTTTTTAAACATTTTGATTGCTCAAAAAAAAGTTCACCCGTCTCAGACAGTCAGGCAAGAGTTAGTGGCAAACCAAACATATGCTGCCACGTTCTGCCACTGCTGCTTTTTGTCCAAAATGTTTAATCAGTTAGTTTCTTTGTATTTAGTTGATGTACTGTTTTCAAAGCCAAGTCAATGTGGAATATAAAAATAACAATAATGATAAAAACAAAACGTTATTCCTATTAGTTCATCAGCCAAAAAAAGTCACGTTCGATTGGGATTGCAATGTATTTGCTCTGAACTCACGTCGCACACAAAAAAAGAAATAATTTCGCTCACAACTCAATCTACCATTTTGCGTGACTTACAAACAAACGAACAAACAAACAAACAAACAAACAGACAGACGGAGAATCGGGTATTAATATATAGACTAGCCGCCAAGGCGGCGTCGCTCGCCGCCCATGTTCAGCATGCATTGACTTCACGAAAAATAAATTTAAGGAATTGGCAACCGAAAGTGTTACCATGTTGTAGAGCTCGAAAACCTGATCAAAAAAATGTATGGGATCGTTCCGCTACGATCAACCGTTACAGAGATATCGTTCTTCAAAGATTTTTATGACGTCACAGACCCCTCCCAAAAAAATTAGACCCAAATTTTTCGTCACCCCATCGCCTGTATCGCGGACCCCAGATAACGTCAGTTAGCCCTAGAGGCAGATTGGAAATCAAATATCAAATATCAGTTTAAACAATGGTTCCAAATAAACCAAAATTTCATGATGTGTTATTTATTTTTTAAAACAATCGTTGATCAGTACAACAATACACTCAAAACGTAGAGAGAAAAAGACTTTTTATTAGCTTTTGTTTTAAAAAAGTTACGCGCTCTAACATGGGTGCTATCAAACGTAAGGGGGAATGGTTTCTCTTCTTAAAAAGTTCACACGGGAGGAGAGAAAAAAGACACGTGCTAAATGAATAAATAGAATAAAAAAACGTTCGATCAGAACGCTTAACAATTAAAAGAAGAAATTAATTTATTAAAAGAAAGGGAAAAAAAAGAAACATTTTGATTTGATATGATACTCTTTTTTTACCTACCGGTTTTTAAACATTTTGATTGCTCAAAAAAAAAGTTCACCCGTCTCAGACAGTCAAGCAAGAGTTAGTGGCAAACCGAACATGCTGCCACGTTCTGCCACTGCTGCTTTATGTCCAATACAGTTAATCACTTAGTTTCTTTGTATTTAGTTGATGTATTGTTTTCAAAGCCAAGTCAACGTGGAATATAAAACTAACAATAATAATAAAAACAAAACGTTATTCCTATTAGTTCATCAGCCAAAAAAAGTCACGTTTGATTGGGGTTGCAATGTATTTGCTTCGAACTCACGTCGCACACAAAAAAAGAAATAATTTCGCTCACAACTCAATCTATCATTTTGCGTGACTTACAAACAAACGAACAAACAAACAAACAAACAAACAAACAGACGGAGAATCGACTATTAATATATATAGACTAGCCTCCAAGGCGGCGTCGCTCGCCGCCCATGTCCACCTGCTCTGTATCACTGTATCAATAAACGTCAAATTTCCTTATAAACGGCTCGTACAACCAGAAGCAGATTCGAAGTCACAACCTCTGGTAAAACCAATCTTTTATCAGTGTAACAATACACTCAAAACGTATAGAGAGAAAACTTCAACTTTTTATTAACTTTTGTTTAAAAAAAGTTATGCGCTCTAACATGGGTGCTATCAAACGTAAGGGGAAAATGGATTCTCTTCTTAAAAAGATCACACGGGAGGAGAGAAGAAAAGGCACGTGCTAAATGAATCAAGTGAATAAAAAAAACGTTCGATCTGATATAAAATAAAATAGATTAAAAGAAATCGATTAAAGACAACTATTATGACAAAAGCAAAAAAAAATATTTTGTTTTATGATATTTTTGTTTTACCTATAGGTTTTTAAACATTTTCATTACTCGAAAAAAAAGTTCACCCGTCTCAGACAGTCAGGCAAGGATACGTTAGGATACATTGGCAAACCGAGATGCTACCACGTTCTCCCACGGCTGCTTTTTGTCCAAAATGTTTTATCAGTTAGTTTCTTTGTATTTAGTTGATGTATTGTTTTCAAAGCCAAGTCAACGTGGAATATAAAACTAACAAAATAATAAAAACGAAACGTTATTCCTATTAGTTCATCAGCCAAAAAAAGTCACGTTCGATTGGGGTTGCAATGTATTTGCTTCGAACTCACGTCGCACACAAAAAAATAAATAATTTCGCTCACAACTCAATCTACCATTTTGCGTGACTCACAAACAAACAAACAAACAAACAGACAGACGGAGAATCGGCTATTAATATATAGACTAGCCGCCAAGGCGGCGTCGCTCGCCGCCCATATTCAGCCTGCGTTGTATGACCACCTGCTCCAAATTATTGCACTTAAAACCATTGATAAGACTTCCTTTGCTGCTGGCTTTATCGCTTAATAAAGCTCGTTTGCACGAGAAGAGAAATACGTTCCTGGTGTTTCAAATCTTGCATGTTATTAACTCCGCCGTTCATTGTCGCGGTCGCATTTAAAATGCTTTACACAATGCATTCCGAACGTGAACTTCACGTGGCTTTTATTTACGATTTTAAACCAATCAAGTATCAGTTTAACAATTCACTCAAAACGCAGAGAGAAAAAACTTCTTAACTTATTATTAGCTTTTGTTTTACGCGCTCTAACATGGGTGCTGTTTGAAGTAGGTGAAAAAATGGTTTCTCTTCTTAAAAAGATCACACGGGAGGAGAAAAAAATGCACGTGCCAAATGAATGAAGTGAATAAAAAACGTTCGATCAGATTAAAATAGATTAAAAGAAATCGATTAAACGAAATTAAGACAACTATTATGACAAAAGCAAAAAAAAATATTTTGTATCATGATACTCTTTTTTTACCTATCGGTTTTTAAACATTTTGATTGCTCGAAAAAATGTTCACCCGTCTCAGGCAGTCAGGCAAGGATACGTTAGGATACACTGGTAAACCGCACATGCTGCCACGTTCTGCCACTGCTGCTTTATGTCCAAAACGTGTAATCAGTTAGTTTCTTTGTATTTAGTTGACGTATTGTTTTCAAAGCCAAGTCAACGTGGAATATAAAACTAACAATAATAATAAAAACAAAACGTTATTCCTATTAGTTCATCTGCCAAAAAAAGTCACGTTCGATTGGGATTGCGATGTATTTGCTCTGAACTCACGTCGCACACAAAAAAAGAAATAATTTCGCTCACAACTCAATCTACCATTTTGCGTGACTTACAAACAAACAAACAAACAGACAGACAGACAGACAGACAGACAGAGAATCGGCTATTAATATATAGATAACTGACGAAAATCACTGCGCTTTGTATTTGGGGGAATACATACAATGTAAAGATGAAGAATGTATGCGATGCCCTGGTTTATGTCAGCAATGGTTTCAGGGACATTGTTTCTTTGAGCAAATTTACAACTTGAAGTATTTTTTCTGTTGTATTTGATGTTCCCTTTGATTTATTCACTATTTGTCGGAGGGAAATTTCGAGTGATATTAGCCAAATTATAGCTTTTCCTGGTTTTCTGGCGGTATAAAACTATAATGTCTTTTGTATTTACCGCAAAATGCAAATAGCTAATGAACTTTTGCTTTTCATCTTTCAAAACGTATGATAATTAAAAGTTTTATAAGTTTTTCTGCATTTTATTGTCGGACGGAAGTTGATTAAATGGCGCATCAATATCTTGTAATTTAAAAATTGGCCTCTTATATCATGGTGGTAAGTTGGAGACACTCTCTAGAAATAAGAATTAGGTCATTTTTTCCAAGAAAATCTTTATACATTTCTGAGTCAACATCGCTTCCGTCCGAGAATTCCGTCCGACAAAACTTCCATTAGGGTGAATTTCGGCTCATATCGTTAGGTGTTGATCATGTACATGTTAAAAACTTTGTTTACATCGTTTAGTATATACTAAGTTATTATTTAAGGCATATCTCGTATGGAACTTCATGTTATTTTCGATAGAATAGCTAAAAAACCTTTAGTCTTGTCCAATCTCAATTTCTATCGATTCCGTCCGATAATTTACTTTTCCTTGTGATATTATAAAAGAATAAACTTTTTCGATCTCACTCTTAATTGTTTTGGAAGAAGTTGGGTCCGTACCAGCTAATCAACACTTAAAAATAGCACAATGGTTTCTCTAAAGTTTTTTGTGAGCGTTTAAGGTATCGATTTTCCGTCCGACAATTAACTGAATAAAAAAACAGACCCTCTACCGAACTCGCTGCTACCTATTTTACAGACTCTATCCGGCGAAAAGTAGACGAGAAAAAGGTAATTGGTGCAGTGTTTCTAGATCTGACTAAAGCTTTTGACATGTTGAGCCACTCAAAGTTACTTTCAAAGCTATAACGATACGGTATCAAAGATCGAGAACTGAGCTGGTTCACTGATTGCCTCTTCAACAGGAAACAGTGTGTCACTTATGACAACGTGCTATCAGATCATCAGGCTGTTACTTCGGGAGTACCACAAGGCTCTATTTTGGGTCCCTTTCAATTTATTCTGTTTATTAAGGACCTGTTGCTATTTTAGAACACTCTGAAGCTATCATGTATGCCGATGACACAGTTCTGTATATTGCAGGAAAGGACATCAGACATGAAAAGAATTTTCGACTGGTGTGCTGAAAATGAAATGGTACTTAATCTTCAACCTGGTAAAACAGAATGTATGTTGTTTGGGACTGCGAATAATCTCAAATTGCAACCATCAAAGTTGAACATTATGGTTCTGACAACATACTTTTTACATTGTCCTATAAATATCTGGGTATTACTCTCGATCCTAACCTGAACCTGAATTAAAAACAATTACCAAAACCTTCAGAAAGGCTACCGGCAAAATCCGATTACTACGAAAAATACGTCCTATGGTTGATAAAGCTTCTGCCACAGCAATTTACAAAACCATGATATTAGCTATGCTTACATACTGTTGTTTTGTTAAATTGTTAAACTGCAATTCAAAGAAAACACAGCTTACTCAACTTCACGATGGAGCTTGTAAAATTATCGATTACACCCTACAAGATAAAATACCATCCTGTAACGCGTTACTCCTTGTAAGAGCTTGTATATTTGTACGAAAATCATTAACTGGAGATGTCTGTGTAAACTACGCGAACTACTTCAACCTCATGAATCACAAAAAGTCGACATGAAACAACACGATATCACTTAAACTACCAAAAGTACGTCTTCAATTCGCAAAAGCATCATTCTGCTATACTGGTGCTTTTGTATACAACAAACTACCTGAAAATATCCGGTAGTGAAACAAATTTTAATATATCTCTGGTTCAGGCTCATTTTTATGCAATGTGAGTAGTATAGTGTCTCTAATTGCTGCTATTTCATCCATTCCTCAATTCCTTTCATTTTCACTGCCTTATTTTCGAGCTATCATAACTCATCCTTGTTCTTTCAATCACGTATATGCTGCACGCGTTTCATTTCCCCCTTTTTCTCACTGATTTTCACTTTCTCTTGATTTTCTTTCAACTCTGGGGCATATTTTAATTTTTGTATATATTCACATTTATTTATTAACATAAATATTTACTTTTATTTAACATTTTTAATTTCAACAGGACCCATATTGATAACATAATTTTACTTGTATACATACATACTTCTATATAATCTGAAATGGTCATCCTGCATAAAAATTTGATAAATACAAATACAAAATATGCATCTCTCAGGCGGAGCTAGCTGGACACGGATTTTGTCACGTGACTGAACATCCTAGTAATATTTAGTCTAACCGTTGACGGTTAAAGATGGCGGACGCAAAATGTAAACAAGAAAACGAAACCAAAACTGTTTTGCAACTTCTTGCTAAAACAAGTATTTAAAGACGCAGAAACTGTTGATAAAAAAGTCGTAGTGTTTTGTCAGTCGATTTTTAGATTCACATTTGCTGCAACAAGCCATATATTATTAATAATGTCTTCAAACGAGATCGCTGGATCGCAACCTACGCCGATGAGAGCCACAGTAAACACAAACCTTCATCTCTGTGTTGCATGTAAACGAATTTGCAAAAGCTTATCAGGATTAAAAAAACACCAGAGAACCTGCAAGTCCTTAAAAGCAGATGACGTTGCCTGCTTTGATGCACTTTTCATTGCTCCAAAAAATTGTCAACGAAAATGACTTTAGACGTGAAATACATGAAGCATGTAAGAAGATGATAATATGGAGAAAAAAGATTTTCCAGTTGCCGAAAGGGAGCGCCGGTAAAAGCTTTTCGTTCAAGAACTCGCTAAAGCCATTGATCTATGGAACAACAAGTTGCCGTTGAGAGATGTAACTCTAAAGATGTTCATGATCCTTCCCAATCTTTTATTACAACGAATAAATTCTAGAGTTTTTATCTATATATTAATAGCCAATTCTCTGTCTGTCTGTCTGTCTGTTTGTTTGTTTGTTTGTTTGTTTGTAAGTCACGCAAAATGGTAGATTGGGTTGTGAGCGAAATTATTTCTTTTTTTGTGTGCGACGTGAGTTCAGAGCAAATACATTACAACCCCAATCGAACGTGACTTTTTTTGGCTGATGAACTAATAGGAATAACGTTTCGTTTTTATTATTATTGTTAGTTTTATATTCCACGTTGACTTGGCTTCGAAAACAATACATCAACTAAATACAAAGAAACTAACTGATTAAACATTTTGGACAAACACCAGCAGTGACAGAACGTGGCAGCATATGTTCGGTTTGCCACTAACTCTTGCCTGACTGTCTGAGACGGGTGAACTTTTTTTTGAGCAATCAAAATGTTTAAAAACCGATAGGTGAAAAAAAAGTATCATATCAAAACAAAATGTTTTTTTTTGTTTTTGCTTTTCTGTTAATAAATCAATTTCTTCTTTTAATTGTTAAGCGTTCTGATCGAACGTTTTTTTATTCTATTTATTCATTTAGCACGTGCCTTTTTTCTCTCCTCCGTGTGAACTTTTTAAGAAGAGAAACCATTTCCCCCTTTCGTTTGATAGCACCCATGTTAGAGCGCGTAACTTTTTTAAAACAAAAGTTAATAAAAAGTTGAAGTTTTCTCTCTATACGTTTTGAGTGTATTGTTACACTGATAAAAGATTGGTTTTACCAGAGGTTGTGACTTCGAATCTGTTTCTGGTTGAGCACAAGTTGTACGAGCCGTTTATAAAGAAATTTGACGTTTATTGATGGAGTGATACAGAGCAGGTGGATATGGGCGGCGAGCGACGGCGCCTTGGCGGCTATCTATATATTAATAGTCGATTCTCTGTCTGTCTGTTTGTTTTTTGTTTGTTTGTAAGTCACGCAAAATGGTAGATTGAGTTGTGAGCGAAATTATTTATTTTTTTGTGTGCGACGTGAGTTCGAAGCAAATACATTGCAACCCCAATCGAACGTGACTTTTTTTGGCTGATGAACTAATAGGAATAACGTTTCGTTTTTATTATTTTGTTAGTTTTATATTCCACGTTGACTTGGCTTTGAAAACAATGCATCAACTAAATACAAAGAAACTAACTGATAAAACATTTTGGACAAAAAGCAGCCGTGGGAGAACGTGGTAGCATCTCGGTTTGCCAATGTATCCTAACGTATCCTTGCCTGACTGTCTGAGACGGGTGAACTTTTTTTTCGAGTAATGAAAATGTTTAAAAACCTATAGGTAAAAAAAATATCATAAAACAAAATATTTTTTTTTGCTTTTGTCATAATAGTTGTCTTTCATCGATTTCTTTTAATCTATTTTATTTTATATCAGATCGAACGTTTTTTTTATTCACTTGATTCATTTAGCACGTGCCTTTTTTCTCTCCTCCCGTGTGAACATTTTAAGAAGAGAAACCATTTCCCCCTTACGTTTGATAGCACCCATGTTAGAGCGCGTAACTTTTTTAAAACAAAAGCTAACAAAAAGTTGAAGTTTTCTCTCTCTACGTTTTGAGTGTATTGTTACACTGATAAAAGATTGGTTTTACCAGAGGTTTTGACTTCGAATCTCCTTCTGGTTGAACACAAGTTGTACGAGCCGTTTATAAGGAAATTTGACGTTTATTGATACAGTGATACAGAGCAGGTGGACATGGGCGGCGAGCGACGCCGCCTTGGCGGCTAGTCTATATATTAATAGCCGATTCTCTGTTTGTTTGTTTGTTTGTTTGTGCGTTTGTTTGTTTGTTTGTAAGTCACGCAAAATGGTAGATTGAGTTGTGAGCGAAATTATTTATTTTTTTGTGTGCGACGTGGGTTCGAAGCAAATACATTGCAACCCCAATCGAACGTGACTTTTTTGGCTGATGAACTAATAGGAATAACGTTTCGTTTTTATTATTTTGTTAGTTTTATATTCCACGTTGACTTGGCTTTGAAAACAATACATCAACTAAATACAAAGAAACTAACTGATAAAATATTTTGGACAAAAAGCAGCCGTGGGAGAACGTGGTAGCATCTCGGTTTGCCAGTGTATCCTAACGTATCCTTGCCTGACTGTCTGAGACGGGTGAACTTTTTTTTCGAGTAATGAAAATGTTTAAAAACCTATAGGTAAAACAAAAATATCATAAAACAAAATATTTTTTTTTGCTTTTGTCATAATAGTTGTCTTTAATCGATTTCTTTTAATCTATTTTATTTTATATCAGATCGAACGTTTTTTTATTCACTTGATTCATTTAGCACGTGCCTTTTCTTCTCTCCTCCCGTGTGATCTTTTTAAGAAGAGAATCCATTTTCCCCTTACGTTTGATAGCACCCATGTAGAGCGCGAAACTTTTTTTAAACAAAAGTTAATAAAAAGTTGAAGTTTTCTCTCTATACGTTTTGAGTGTATTGTTACACTGATAAAAGATTGGTTTTACCAGAGGTTGTGACTTCGAATCTGCTTCTGGTTGTACGAGCCGTTTATAAGGAAATTTGACGTTTATTGATACAGTGATACAGAGCAGGTGGACATGGGCGGCGAGCGACGCCGCCTTTGCGGCTAGTCTATATATTAATAGTCGATTCTCCGTCTGTCTGTCTGTCTGTTTGTTTGTCTGTCACGCAAAATGGTAGATTGAGTTTTGAGCGAAATTATTTCTTTTTTTGTGTGCGACGTGAGTTCGAAACAAATACATTGCAACCCCCAATCGTACGTGACTTTTTTTGGCTGATGAACTAATAGGAATAACGTTTTGTTTTTATTATTATTGTTAGTTTTATATTCCACGTTGACTTGGCTTTGAAAACAGTACATCAACTGAATACAAAGAAACTAACTGATTAAACATTTTGGACAAAAAGCAGCAGTGGCAGAACGTGGCAGCATATGTTCGGTTTGCCACTGACTCTTGCCTGACTGTCTGAGACGGGTGAACTTTTTTTTTTGAGCAATCAAAATGTTTAAAAACCGATAGGTAAAAAAAGAGTATCATATGAAAACAAAATGTTTTTTTTTTTTTGCTTTTCTTTTAATAATTTAATTTCTTCTTTTAATTGTTTAGCGTTCTAATCGAACGTTTTTTTATTCTATTTATTCATTTAGCACGTGCCTTTTTTCTCTCCTCCGTGTGAACTTTTTAAGAAGAGAAACCATTTTCCCCCTTACGTTTGATAGCACCCATGTTAGAGCGCGTAACTTTTTTAAAACAAAAGTTAATAAAAAGTTGAAGTTTTCTCTCTATATGTTTTGAGTGTATTGTTACACTGATAAAAGATTGGTTTTACCAGAGGTTGTGACTTCGAATCTGCTTCTGGTTGTACGAGCCGTTTATAAGGAAATTTGACGTTTATTGATACAGTGATACAGAGCAGGTGGACATGGGCGGCAAGCGACGCCGCCTTGGCGGCTAGTCTATATATTAATAGCCGATTCTCTGTCTGTCTGTCTGTCTGTTTGTTTGTAAGTCACGCAAAATGGTAGATTGAGTTGTGAGCGAAATCATTTCTTTTTTTGTGTGCGACGTGAGTTTGAAGCAAATACATTGCAACCCCAATCGAGCGTGACTTTTTTTGGCTGATGAACTAATAGGAATAACGTTTTGTTTTTATTATTATGTCAGTTTTATATTCCACGTTGACTTGGCTTTGAAAACAATACATCAACTAAAAAACTAACTGATTAAACATTTTGGACAAAAAGCAGCAGTGGCAGAACGTGGCAGCATGTGCGGTTTGCCAGTGTATCCTAACGCTTTCCTGACTGTCTAAGACGGGTGAACTTTTTTCGAACAATCAAAATGTTTAAAAACCGATAGGTAACAAAAAGAGAATCATGAAACAAAATATTTTTTTTTGCTTTTGTCTTAATAGTTGTCTTAATTTCTTTTAATCGATTTCTTTTAATCTATTTTAATCTGATCGAACGTTTTTTATTCAATTCATTCATTTAGCACGTGCATTTTTTTCTCCTCCCGTGTGATCTTTTTAAGAAGAGAAACCATTTTTTCACCAACTTCTGACAGCACCCATGTTAGAGCGCGTAAAAAAAAAAGTAACAATAAGTTGAAAAGTTTTTTTTTCTGCGTTTTGAGTGAATTGTTAAACTGATGCTTGATTGGTTTAAAACCGTAAATAAAAACCACGTGAAGTTAACGTTCGGAATGCATTGTGTAAAGCAAATGTCTACTGACATTTTAAATGCGACCGCGACAATGAACGGCTGAGTTAAGAACATGCAAGATTTGAAACACCAGCAACGTATTTCTATTAACGTGCAAACGAGCTTTATTAAGCGACAAAGCCAGCAGCAAAGGAAGTCTAATCGCTGGTGTTAAGTGCAATAATTCGGAGCAGGTGGTGATACAACGCAGGCTGAACATGGGCGGCGAGCGACGCCGCCTTGGCGGCTAGTCTATATATTAATAGCCGATTCTCTGTCTGTCTGTCTGTTTGTTTGTCTGTCACGCAAAATGGTAGATTGAGTTGTGAGCGAAATTATTTCTTTTTTTGTGTGCGACGTGAGTTCGAAGCAAATACATTGCAACCCCAATCGAACGTGACTTTTTTTGGCTGATGAACTAATAGGAATAACGTTTTGTTTTTATCATTATTGTTAGTTTTATATTCCACGTTGACTTGGCTTTGAAAACAGTACATCAACTAAATACAAAGAAACTAACTGATTAAACATTTTGGACAAAAAGCAGCAGTGGCAGAACGTGGCAGCATGTGCGATTTGCCACTATCTCTTGCCTGACTGTCTGAGACGGGTGAACTTTTTTTTTGAGCAATCAAAATGTTTAAAAACCGATAGGTAAAAAAAGAGTATTATATCAAAACAAAATGTGTTTTTTTTTTTTTTTTGCTTTTCTTTTAACAAATTAATTTCTTCTTTTAATTGTTAAGCGTTCTGATCGAACGTTTTTTATTCTATTTATTCAATTAGCACGTGCCTTTTTTTTTAAGAAGAGAAACTATTTCTTCCTTACGTTTGATAGCACCCATGTTAGAGTGGGTAACTTTTTTAAAACAAAAGTTAATAAAAAGTTGAAGTTTTTTCTCTATACGTTTTGAGTGTATTGTTACACTGATAAAAGATTGGTTTTATCAGAGGTTGTGACTTCGAATATGCTTCTGGTTGAACACAAGTTGTACGAGCCGTTTATAAGGAAATTTGACGTTTATTGATACAGTGATACAGAGCATGTGAACATGGGCGGCGAGCGACGCCGCCTTGGCGGCTAGTCTATATATTAATAGCCGATTCTCTGTTTGTTTGTTTGTTTGTTTGTTTGTTTGTAAGTCACGCAAAATGGTAGATTGAGTTGTGAGAGTGATTATTTTATTTTATTTTGTGCGACGTCAGTGTGAAACCATTGTATTGAGACCCTAATCGAATGCGACGTTTAGGGAAAATTATCTCGGTAACCAATAGGGATAACTGACGTTTTTTGGGGTCCGCGATACAGGCGATAGAGTGACGAAAAATTTGGGTCTAATTTTTTTTGGGGACGGGTCTATGACGTCATCAAAATTTTGATCGACGATATCTCCGAAACGGTTGATCGTAGGAAAACGACCCCATACATTTGTTTGATCAGTTTTTCGAGCTCTACAACATGGGCAAACTTATCATTGCAAATTCCTTAATTTTATTTTCGGTGAACTCAAATTTAGGCCAAATTTTTTGGGGGACAGGTCTGTGACGCCATCAAAATGTTTGAACGAAGATATCTCTCTAACGGTTGACCATAGGAAAAGGATCCCATACATTTTTTTGATCAGTTTTTCGAGCTCTGCAACATGGGCACACTTATCATTGGTAAATCCTTAATTTTATTTTTCGTGAACCCAACGCATACTGAAGGTGGACATGGGCGGCGAGCGACGCCGCCTTGGCGGCTAGTTTATAGATTAATAGCCGATTCTCTGTTTGTTTGTTTGTTTGTTTGTTTGTTTGTTTGTAAGTCACGCAAAATGGTAGATTATGTTGTGAGCGAAATTATTTCTTTTTTTGTGTGCGACGTGAGTTCGAAGCAAATACATTACAACCCCAATCGAACGTGACTTTTTTTGGCTGATGAACTAATAGGAATAACGTTTTGTTTTTATCATTATTGTTAGTTTTATATTCCACGTTGACTTGGCTTTGAAAACAGTACATCAACTAAATACAAAGAAACTAACTGATTAAACATTTTGGACAAAAAGCAGCAGTGGCAGAACGTGGCAGCATGTTCGGTTTGCCACTAACTTTTGCTTGACTGTCTGAGACGGGTGAACTTTTTTTTTGAGCAATCAAAATGTTTAAAAACCGGTAGGTAAAAAAAGAGTATCATATCAAAACAAAATGTTTCTTTCTTTTCCTTTTGTTTTAATAAATTAATTTCTTCTTTTAATTGTTAAGCGTTCTGAGCGAACGTTTTTTTATTCTATTTATTCATTTAGCACGTGCCTTTTTTTTCTCCTCCCGTGTGAACTTTTTAAGAAGAGAAACCATTCCCCCTTACGTTTGATAGCACCCATGTTAGAGCGCGTAACTTTTTTAAAACAAAAGCTAATAAAAAGTTGAAGTTTTTTCACCCTACGTTTTGAGTGTATTGTTGTACTGATCAACGATTGTTTTAAAAAATAAATAAGTAACACATCATGAAATTTGGGTTTATTTGGAACCATTGTTTAAACTGATATTTGATTTCGAATCTGCCTCTGGCTGAACACAGGTTGTACGAGCCGTTTTTCAAGAAATATGAGGTTTACTGGGGTCTCCGTGGTGACACAGAGCAGGCTGAACATGGGCGGCTAGTCTATATATTAATAGCCGATTCTCTGTCTGTTTGTTCGTTTGTTTGTGAGTCACGCAAAATGGTAGATTGAGTTGGGAGCGAAATTATTTCTTTTTTTGTGTGCGACGTGAGTTCAGAGCAAATACATTGCAATCCCAATCGAACGTGACTTTTTTTGGCTGATGAACTAATAGGAATAGCGTTTTGTTTTTATTATTATTGTTAGTTTTATATTCCACGTTGACTTGGCTTTGAAAACAATACATCAACTAAATACAAAGAAACTAACTGATTAAACGTTTTGGACATAAAGCAGCAGTGGCAGAACGTGGCAGCATGTTCGGTTTGCCAGTGTATGCTAAAGCTTGCCTGACTGTCTGAGACGGGTGATCTTTTTTTTGAGCAATCAAAATGTTTAAAAACCGATAGGTAAAAAAAAAGAGAATCATGAAACAAATTTTTTTTTTTTTTTTTTGCTTTTGTCTTAATAGTTGTCTTAATTTCTTTTAATCGATTTCTTTTAATCTATTTTAATCTGATCGAACGTTTTTTATTCACTTCATTCATTTAGCACGTGCATTTTTTCTCCTCCCGTGTGATCTTTTTAAGAAGAGAAACCATTTTTTCACCTACTTCTGACAGCACCCATGTTAGAGCGCGTAAAAAAAAAGCTAATAATAAGTTGAAAAGTTTTTTCTCTCTGCGTTTTGAGTGAATTGTTAAACTGATACTTGATTGGTTATAAATCGTAAATAAAAACCACGTGAAGTTAACGTTCGGAATGCATTGTGTAAAGCAAGAAAGTCTACTGACATTTTAAATGCGACCGCGACAATGAACGGCTGAGTTAAGAACATGCAAGATTTGAAACACCAGGAACGTATTTCCCCTAACGTGCAAACGAGCTTTATTAAGCGATAAAGCCAGCAGCAAAGGAAGTCTTATCGCTGGTTTTAAGTGCAATAATTTGGAGCAGGTGGTGATACAACGCAGGCTGAACATGGGCGGCGAGCGACGCCGCCTTGGCGGCTAGTCTATATATTAACAGCCGATTCTCTGTCTGTCTGTCTGTCTGTTTGTTTGTTTGTTTGTTTGTTTGTTTGTAAGTCACGCAAAATGGTAGATTGAGTTTTGAGCGAAATTATTTCTTTTTTTGTGTGCGACGTGAGTTCGAAGGAAATACATTGCAACCCCAATCGAACGTGACTTTTTTTGGCTGATGAACTATTAGGAATAACGTTTTGTTTTTATCATTATTGTTAGTTTCATATTCCACGTTGACTTGGCTTTGAAAACAGTACATCAACTAAATACAAAGAAACTGATTAAACATTTTGGACAAAAAGCAGCAGTGGCAGAACGTGGCAGCATGTTTGCCAGTGTATCCTAACGTATTCTTGCCTGACTGTCTAAGACAGGTAAACTTTTTTTTCGAGCAATCAAAATGATTAAAAACCGATAGGTAAAAAAAAAGAGTATTATGAAACAAAATACTTTTTTGCTTTTCTTTTAATAATTTAATTTCTTTTTTTAATTGTTATGCGCTTCAGATCGAACGTTTTTTTTTATTCACTTTATTCATTTAGCACGTGCCTTTTTTTTCCTCTCCTCCCGTGTGATCTTTTTAAGAAGAGAAACAATTTCCCCCTTACGTTTGATAGCACCCATGTTAGAGTGCGTAACTTTTTTAAAACAAAAGCTAATAAAAAGTTGAAGTTTTCTCTCTGTACATTTTGAGTGTATTGTTACACTGATAAAAGTTTGGTTTAATCAGAGGTTGTGACTTCGAATCTGCTTCTGGTTGAACACAAGTTGTACGAGCCGTTTATAAGGAAATTTGACGTTAATTGATACAGTGATACAGAGCAGGTGGATATGGGCGGCGAGCGACGCCGCCTTGGCGGCTAGTATTTACTATTTCTTAAAACCTGATTGGTTCAAGAGCTCGACTGCAAAAAAAGTCGACTGCAAAAGTAGAATGAATTCAACTTTTACGTCGAAACTCAAGAGAAATATGTTTTATAAAATTATGCCAAGACAGCGGAAATTTGGTTTAACTGCGCATGCAATTTGAAAAAAGTTGTCGGCATTTTGCAGCTGACTGCAAAATACAGTCGTATGGAAACTAAGCTTTACACTGATAAAAGATTGGTTGTGACTTCGAATCTGCTTTTGGTTGAGCACAAGTTGTACGAGCCGTTTATAAGGAAATTTGACGTTTATTGATAGAGTGATACAGAGCAGGTGGATATGGGCGGCGAGCGACGCCGCCTTGGCGGCTAGTTATTATTATTATTGTTATTATTATTATTATTAACATAAATGGGCTTCCATATATTACAATGGTTCTTCTGCCTAAAATTAAATAAATAGATGAAAAGCTAAAAGTGTTAAAATTTGTTAATAATGGCTAGTAAATAATTAAAAATTATAAATACAATAGAATAAATAGAATAGAATACAATAGAAAAGGATCTTACAGAGTCAAAGTCCTGGCAAGAGCTTTATCTTTGTAAAACCCTTTTACTTCTTTGGTAAAAACTTTAAAATTGTCGGTCTTTTTCATAGCTTGTGGTAATTCATTATATATTGTGGCTTGTTGTTGAAAAGTGTTTGTGTCACCTTGTTTTATGCTCGGTTCTTTCTCTGATGAGCACAGACTTCTTCGTCGTTCAATAACTTCAATAGTATTTAGGCCGTAGTTTGTTATCAAGAGAGTTTGTTATCAAGTTTAACTATGTTATAATAATCAATTTATTCTGTAATAGGTGGGCAATTTAGGTTGACAACATCAACTAATGTGGCGTAACGTCCATATACATAGCCTGCTGTTGTGTTCTGGACACGCTGATCTGGTACTTAGGCATTTGTCCACATACAACGTTGCAATATTTCGTTTTTGAAAGAACCAATGCCTCCGTCAACGTTTTCCTAACATTCATAGGAGTGAACCTACTGAGTTTTCTCAATGCATAGAGCGTTCCATGAGCAGATTTAATGATGTTATTGACTTGATCAGCCCAGGAGAGGTGTTGTTCGAAGATGACACCAAGTATCTTAACGTTAGGTTTTTGTTCGATGGACTTTCCAGAGCAGTGAATAAGTAAGTTACAATCTCCAAGTTTGTGCTTTGAGCTTAAACGCATAGACGAAAACAGAATACATTGCAGTTTATCGCGATTGAGTATCAAGTTGTTGTTGTGTTCAATTTCATCGATACATTTGTCGAGGTCTTGTAATTTGCTTTGACGATAAACAGTAGTGGTACCGATCCATGAGGTAACTGCAGATGATGTTGATGGAGTTGTTTGCAAAGTTCATTTTCTGGAGCTTTTCGAGGAGGATGCAATGATCAATGGTATCGAAAGCCTTGGAATAGTCTATAAGGATCGATAGAGTGACTTCACTTCTATTCATTGCTCTTCTAATATCATCTCTCAGCTTAAGTAACAAAGTTGTAGTAGTATGTCCTTTGCGGAAACCTTGGTTTCGATGTGACAGCAAAGCTGGGTGAGGATGACACGCTCGTAAATCTTAGAGAGGACCGGTAGTACGGAAATTGGTCGAAAATCTTTGACATTGGTTGGATTGTTGGTGATGACGTACACTAATGGGGACGTTATGTACTCAGCAACCGGTTTTATATATCGCACCGGGATTTCATCGTGTCAACTGGAGCAGTCGTTTTTCAAACTCATAATTAGTTTAAACACGTCGCTATATGTTGTATGGTTGATACTAAGGGATTGTTCGCTGTTGTTCGTGGGTAAATTTTTAATCATAGTTTCATAGCTGCTTGCCTTATTCTCATTGTTAGTGATATTAGCTGCCACTTTGCTGAAGTACTGCTAATATCAACATTAAATAAACTTATCCATAACTGGTCAATGATCATGCTCCACTAAAGCGTGTCTCAAGAGACTGTGAATAACACGATTCAATTTTATAACGATCAGTTGGGAATTTACGCATCAGTTATCTTTCATTAGTTTATTATTTTTAATTTTGTAGCATTTCTCTATATAAGCAGTAACTTTCTTGTAAATTTTATACTATTGATAAAGACACATAAGTGCCGAAATATTTAGTTAAAAAAATGTCGTATTCTTAAGTAAAAATATTTGTTTTATACGTCTACATAAGGTATCTAAGTGATAATATATATATATATATATATATATATATATATATATATATATATATATATATATTATATTTGTATCATATTTTTAACAGTCACTGTACATTACACATTTTATTTTAATTTTAATTTATGACAGGACCCACATTGATAACAGCAATTTTATTTTGTTGAAGTGATCATCCTGTATAAATATTTGTTATAAATAAATAAATAAATAAATAAATAAATAAGTATAAGTAGACTAGTAACTCGCGTAAAAGTTTTTTACGGCTTTAACTTCTAAAAGGATGTGTCGAAAATGGGTGACGAAATATTAAATCACAAAATCGTGACTGGAAAGTGTTCCCATGTTGTAGAGCTCGAAAAACTGATCAAAAAAGTATATGGGATCGTTTCGCTACGATCAACCGTTGCAGAGAAATCGTCGATCAAAGATTTTAATGACGTCATATCCGCAGTACCAAATAAAATTTAGGCCCAAATGTTGCGTCACCTTGTCACCCGTATCACGGACTCTATAAAACGTCAGTTATCCCTTATGGTTCTCGAGATATTTCCCCAAAAACGTCGCGTTCGATTGGGGATGCAATGCAATGGTTCCCCGTGATCATAAAAACATCTGACGTCAAATGCCACGTGCTATTATACTAATCGTGAGTGTGTCTTGCGTGGGCGAACTGTCGCTTTATGACCACGATTAAGAAGATTTTGACCATTAAAAAAGCAAAAACACAACACTCTCTAAAATAAATGTGGTATGCAAACACGCGGATTATTATATATACTAGTATCTCGCGTAAAAGTTTTTTACGACTTTAATTTCGAAAAGAATCTGCAGAAATACGACGCGTTCCCGTGTGTGTACCCCGTGACGAAAATTTCAATTACGGAATCGGGACTGAAAAATGTACCCATGTTGTAGAGCTTGAAAAACTGAGCAAAAAAATGTATGAGATCGTTTCGCTACGATCAACCGTTGCAGAGATATCGTGGATTAAAAATTTTAATGACGTCATATTCGCAGTACCAAATTAAATGTAGGCCCAAATGATGGGTCACCCTATCACCCGTATCGCGGACCCCAAAAAACGTCAGTTACCCTATTGGTTCTCGAGATATTTCCCAAAAAACGTGCCGTTCGATTGGGGATGCAATGCAATGGTTCACCCGTGGTATGATAAAAATAACTGACGTCACGCCGCGTGCTACTATACTAATCGTCAATTATCAATGATCTAACGAAAAAATGACCACGATTAAGAAGATTTTGACCGTAAATTTTAAAAAAACACAACACTCTCTAAAATAAAAGTGGTATGCACGATTGCGAATTAGTATAAGTAGACTAGTATCTCGTGTAAAAGTTTTTCACGGCTTTAATTTCGAAACGGATGTGCTAGAATTTCCCGCTCCCGTGTGAGAACCCCGTGACGAAAATTTAAATTACGGAATCTGGGCAGGAAAGTGTACTGATGTTGTAGACCTTGAAAAACTGAGCAAAAAAATGTATGGGATCGTTTCGCTACGACCAACCGTTGCGGAGATATGGTCGATCAAAGGTTTTGAAGACGTCATGGCCGCAGCAGTGCCAAATTAAGTTTAGGCCCAAATTTTGCGTCACCCAATCACCCGTATTGCGAACCCTAAAAAACGTCAGTTATCGCTATTGGTTCTCGAGATATTTCCCCAAAAACGTCGCGTTCGATTGGGGATGCAATGCAATGATTCCATCCCCGTGATAATAAAAAACTGACGTCACGCCGCGTGCTATTATACTAATCGTCAATTATCAATGATCTAACGAAAAAATGACCACGATTAAGAAGATTTTGACCGTAAAATTTACTTAAATATATCACTCTCTAAAATAAAAGTGTGACACACGTCCGCGTATTAGGATATAGACTAGTATCTCGCGTAAAAGTTTTTTACGGCTTCAATTTCGAAAACAATGTGCCAAAATCCCGTGTGCCAAACCCCGTGACGAAAATTTTAATTACAGAATCGTGACTCAACAGTGTCGCCATGTTGTAGAGCTCGAAAAACTGATCAAAAAAATGTATGGGATCGTTACGCTACGACCAACCGTTGCTGAGATATCGTCGATCAAAGATTTTGATGACGTCATAGCCGCAGTACCAAATAAAATTTAGGCCTTAATGTTGCGTCACCCTTTCACCCGTATCGCCGACCCCAAAAAACGTCAGTTATCCCTATTGGTTCTCGAGATATTTCCCCAAAAACGTCGCGTTCGATTGGGGATGCAATGCAATGATTCCCCGTGATCATAAAAAAACTGACGTCAAATGATGCCACGTGCTTTTGGAATAATCGTGAAAAAAGTGTCTCTCGCATCTACGTGGTTTTACGCGCACATAAGAGGACGATGACCGTAAATTAAAACTAAATAGATCACTCTCTAAAATAAAAGTGTGACACACTATTAGCCACATTCCTGAAAATCATGTTTTGTTTACACGAAACTATATTCGCTATGTATCTGTAGGGACGTTTATATATAACTTGGTAGAGTTGTTCTTGAATATGTCCCCCCAATGTCATTAGAAACTTCACGTGAACATTCGAAAAAAACGTGCAAAGTAATGATGTTTCTTTTGATAAAAGTATAGTTTTACATCTCAGAAGTAATTATTGAGTCTCATCAGTAATTATATTTTTTCGTGTAACAGGCTGGTTGATGTCAGGAATGTGGCTAATTGCGGATTAGTATATACTAGTATCCCGGGTAAAACTTTTTACCGAACTTAACTTCGAAAACATTAGGTCAAATCCACCATACCCGTGTAAGTACCCCGTGACGAAAAAATAAATCCTAGAATCGCAACTCAAAAATGTAACCATGTTGTAGAGCTCGAAAAACTGATCAAAAAAATGTATGGGATCGTTTCGCTACGACCAACCGTTGTGGAGATATGGTCGATCAAAGGTTTTGATGACGTCATATCCGCAGTACCAAATAAAATTTAGGCCCAAATGATGCGTCACCCCATCACCCGTATCGCGGACCCTAAAAAACGTCAGTTATCTCTATTGGTTCTTGAGATATTTCCCCAAAAACGTCGCGTTCGATTGGGGATGCAATGCAATGATTCCCCGTGATCATAAAAAACTGACGTCAAATGATGCCACGTGCTTTTGGAATGATCGTGAAAAAAGTGTCTCCCGCTTCTACGTGGTTTTACGCGCACATAAGAGGACGATGACCGTAAAAATTCAACAAATATATCACTCTCTAAAATAAAAGTGTGACACACAACGCGAATTAGTATAATAAGACTAGTATCTCGCGTAAAAGTTTTTTACGGCTTTATTTTCGAAAAGAATCTGCAGAAATACGACGCGTTCCCGTGTGTGTACCACATGACGAAAATTTTAATTACGGAATTGGAAATGGAAAGTGTACCCATGCTGTAGAGCTCGAAAAGCTGATCAAAAAAGTGTATGGGATCGTTTCGCTACGATCAACTGTTGCAGAGATATCGTCGATCAAAGATTTTAATGACGTCATATCCGCAGTACCAAATAAAATTTGGGCCCAAATGTTGCGTCACCCCGTCACCCGTATCGTGGACCCCAAAAAACGTCAGTTATCCCTATTGGTTCTCGAGATATTTCCCCAAAAACGTCGCGTTCGATTGGGGATGCAATGCAATGGTTCCCCCGTGATCATAAAAAAACTGACGTCAAATGATGCCCCGTGCTTATATACTAATCGTGAATGTGTCTTGCGTGGGCGAACTGCCGCTAGATGACCACGATTAAGAAGATTTTGACCATTAAAAAAACAAAAACAAAACACTCTCTAAGTTAAATGTGTTACACACATTGCGAATTAGTATATATAGACTAGTATCCCGGGTAAAACCTTTTTACCAAACTTAACTTCGAAAACATTAGGTCAAATCAACCATTCCCGTGTACGTACCCCATGACGAAAAAATAAATCATGGAATCGCAACTCAAAAGTGTACCCATGTTGTAGAGCTCGAAAAACTGATCAAAAAAGTGTATGGGATCGTTTCGCTACGACCAACCATTGCAGAGATATCCTCGATCAAAGATTTTGATGACGTCATATCCGCAGTACCAAATAAAATTTAGACCCAAATGTTGCGTCACCCCATCGCCCGTATCGCGGACCCTAAAAAACGTCAGTTATCCCTATTGGTTCTCGAGATATTTCCCCAAAAACGTCGCGTTCGATTGGGGCTGCAATGCAATGATTCCCCGTGATCATAAAAAAACTGACGTCAAATGATGCCACGTGCTTTTGGAATGATCGTGAAAAAAGTGTCTCTCGCATCTACGTGGTTTTACGCGCACATAAGAGGACGATGACCGTAAAAATTAAACAAATATATCACTCTCTAAAATAAAAGTGGGATGCACAAAGCGAATTAGTATATATAGACTAGTATCTCGCGTAAAAGTTTTTTACGACTTTAATTTCGAAATGGATGTGCAAAAACCCCGTGACGAAAATTTCAATTACGAAATCGGGACTGGAAAGTGTTCTCATGTTGTAGAGCTCGAAAAGCTGATCAAAAAAGTGTATGGGATCGTTTCGCTACGATCAAACGTTGCAGAGATATCGTCGGTCAAAGATTTTAATGACGTCATATCCGCAGTACCAAATAAAATTTAGTCCCAAATGATGCGTCATCCCATCACCCGTGTCACCAACCCCTAAAAACGTCAGTTATCCCTATTGGTTCTCGAGATATTTCCCCAAAATCGTCGCGTTCGATTGGGGTCGCAATGCAATGGTTCCTCCGTGATCTTCTAAAATGAAACTGACGTCACGCCGCGTGCTATTATACTAATCGTCAATTGTCAATGGTCTAACGAAAAAATGACCACGATTAAGAAGATTTTGACCATTAAAAAACAAAAAAACAAACACTCTCTAAAATAAAAGTGGGATGCACACACGCGAATTAGTATAAGTAGATAGTATCTCGCGTAAAAATTTTTTACGACTTTAATTTCGAAAAGAATCCGCAGAAATACGACGCGTTCCCGTGTGCAAACCCCGTGACGAAAAATTAAACCACGGAATTGTAAGTGGAAAGTGTATCCATGTTGTAGAGCTCGAAAAACTAAGCAAAAAAGTGTATGGGATCGTTTCGCTACGATCAACCGTTGCAGAGATATCGTCCATCAAAGATTTTAATGACGTCATATCCGCAGTACCAAATAAAATTTAGGCCCAAATGTTGCGTCACCCCATCACCCGTGCCACCAACACTAAAAAACGTCAGTTATCCCTATTGGTTCTCGAGATATTTCCCCAAAAACGTTGCAATGCAATGATTCCCCAGTGATACGATAAAAATAACTGACGTCACGCCGCGTGCTATTATACTAATTGTCAATTGTCAATGGTCTAACGAAAAAATGACCACGATTAAGAAGATTTTGACCGTAAATTTTAAAAAAACAAAACACTGTCTAAAATAAAAGTGGGATGCACGATTGCGGATTAGTATAATAAGATAGACTAGTATCCCGGGTAAAAACTTTTTACCGAACTTAACTTCGAAAACATTAGGTCAAATCCACCATTCCCGTGTAGGTACCCCGTGACGAAAAAATAAATCATAGAATCGCAACTCAAAAACATCCCAGGCGGCATCGCTCGCCACCCATGTTCAGCATGCGTTGTGTTGCAAAATTTAACTCATGTAAAAGTTTCTACAGGCATTAATTTTTTAATTCATTTCTTACATTCAGAAGATTAAATATAGAAACAAATAGCAACATGTCTCAGAATAATATATTTATACGCAGAAGAGAAGTAACTTTAATTTAAAAAAAATGGCAATATATAACACAGAACTGTTTACCCAGACATACGAAACCAAACATTAAACAGATATTGCATGGCTTTTTATTGAATATCGCGATTCATTAACTCGAGGTGTTTGATATTCAACGACGCAAAGCGGAGTTGAATATCAAACACCGAGAGTTAATAAATCGCGATATTCAATAAAAAGCCATGCAATATATGTTTTATTATATACCAAAAAAGAATTACAATAACACATTTTTGCTTCTTTTTTTCAATCAGTTAACTTATTCAACGCTATTTTTATTCTGATTTTTTTGAATTCGTTCGAAAGAGTGTATTCGAAAATCCAAAATGCGAAGACATTGTATTGCGCCGTTGAATATCAACAACGACCGTGTAACATCGCATCAGGTATTGCACGATCATACGGAACATTCAAATTTATTGTAGATAAAAAAAGCTTATAGGTATATAATAATACAAAATGTTAATTCAAAACAAATTGATACCTTCCAACTTTTTCTTTTGTTCCAAAGTTACTACTCGACTGCAACCATTAATGTATTTTTGAAATGATATGTAGTCTGTTCTTCCCAAAACCATCAACGTCATGATTAAAACCATGAGTTTCATTTCTTTATGCTTTTTTTATTATTACCTAAAAAATTAATACTTGAATTGTAATACCGAAAACCTAATCATGCTATAGCAATATTGAAATAAAAAATAAAACAAAAAGAAAGAAAAAACAAAAAGAAAATTCAAGTACGCATTTATCCTAAAGATAACAATTAAAAACAAAATTTGGTCTATAAAGTCAACCGATACTGTGAGTCAATACGGGTTCACTCAACACTGGAGCTGAACAGAATGAAGACTTTTACCTGGCATACACAACCAAACATCAAATTAATAAAAATAATTGAAACAACAAAATGCCCTACTTTGACCAAAACCATAATTGAATACCCAGAAGATATTAAAAGCAACAAATAAAAACAGAATGCTAAACTTATATACCTAGCAAGTATGTATGTAGCAATTAACATAACACAAAATAATGAATGCCGTAAACAAATATAAACTGAAGAAAATTATACCCCAGCAATGCTTCTTTTTTGTAGTACAATCGCAATGAAATACATAATCCATTCTTCTCTTAAATAACCTTTGTGTGTTTCATTTGTGTTTCATTTATACATTTATAAATTTCGTTTATAAATAGCTACACTTTTTCTTTTCTGACCTAAAAGAAAAAGATTTCAGTAAAGAACAGCTACAATACTTACTACTACTGCAACCATATTTTAAAGCAAACCAAAACAAAAGGCATAAATGGCTGGCAGAAAGGCATGCAGACAAAGCATCAAACATCGTCAATAGATACAATTTGACAGCATAACACGTTCCGTACTTCCACAGCCATGAGAAAGGAAAACAGCGCAAAGCGCTCCGCCTTTTAAGCTGGGGGTCTGGAAAAATTGCGTTATTTTTGCTATAGAAACGCCTGAAGCGGGCTAAAAATAGTTATGAAATCGGGCTGCAAATTGAATAATTTTGATGAAGATCCACAATGAAATCAAGGCGGCAGCTTTTCAGAAACTACATCACAGTAGTACTCGCCTCGCTTTCAAAGTATAAATTAATGACATTTGGGTCGTTGAATATTGAAGTATTTTATTAGAAATAAGGTGATGACTTCTACGATGTTACTTCTATTCGAGCATTTTTTTATTGTTTGTTTATTTTAAAACATAAAACACAAAGAGACTTTAATAGAGGCTGTTTCGCTCAATATCAGAGCTCATCAGCATGTCTAGGAAATAATCCAGACATGGACAGCCGAAAAAGGAAAAAAAAAAACAAAAAAAATAGAAAAACAAAAACTGGCTGCCTTCCCAAATGGGAAAATGAGAAAATGAAGAATGAAATAATATGCTATTAAAAAATACAGGATTTAATGTTGACACTTGGTAACCATCATGGTATCCTGCAACCAAGTTCTACCGTTTCTTGACAGTGTCAACATTTAAAGTAATGAATGGAATGGAATGATGTACCAAAAACTGATAAATGAACAAAGAAAACTTTCGCTGCTATACAGAAGAATACAAGAATTGAAGCAGATTTCAAGTAGTTTAAGTCTTCAATAAGTAGTGTTTCAATGAAATAGTTTAACAAGAATACAAATCAACATAATTTAAATAAAATCTAATCTACGAGGAGCTTTGGAACAAAATCTATTAATGATATCATTTTTGTCTATCTTTATACCAAGATGGACATGGAGCAATGCCAAACCATTAAGTCTGTCTTCTGTCATAGTTGAGCGAGAGAAGTTTTTCAATCGTCTCATGGCAGAAAAAGACCTCTCACATTCACAAGAAGTCATAGGAATTGTGGCAAGGATTCTTAAAGCCACTTCAATGTTCGTAAATACACCATCGGCATGGGGAAATGATTTTAATGTGGCTTCAAGAGAGTCAGGGATTGCATCTGGGTCATTTTTCTGTATATTAACCCAAAATCTCTCCCATACTTCCATCTCTCCCTTCAAAGTTGATGGGTTTGGGAAATCTATTGTGTAAAAGCTTGCAAAAGCATCAATTTGCTCCTCCCAAAAATTACGCTCTAAATGTGTAGACTTTAAATAGAGTAGTCTTGATGGAACTATGACTAGACCATTATAGGCAGCAAGGGAGTGATCAAATCTGTTATTGAGTTCCATTAAGACATGATCAAGAAGAGGAATAGTTATAGCCTTTTTGAAATAGTCAGACGCATCAGTGTAGGTGTAATTAGGTCGCCGTGTTTGAATTTCAACAATCCTTGGAACAGCGACAGGAACATCAACTTTTTCAGCAAGATTTTGAGCAAGTGAAAACCATTTTTGATGGTAAGTTTCAACTTCACTTCTCATATGCTGGAATTGCTCCTTTAAAGAATTTATCAATGTCACTGTTTTTGACATGTCATTTGATTTAGCCTGAAGAAGTTTTGTCACTTCCATGGTAATGTCAAACACATGTCTAGTAGTAACCATGGCAACAATGAAAACAAACCTTTTTAGGGCATTTCTGTGGGAAACAGCTTTGCTAACAGTGTCAGCATTAAATTTTCCACCTTCATTTTTTGCCATCTCTTCGAAGGTAGCCAATATTCCTTCAAACAGATCATTAAAAACACCCATCCCAATGATACGCTCAACCCAACGTGTATTACAAACATCTAAATTAAAACCATTCCTTACTGTGTAAATAAACATCATTTTGTTCTGCATTTCTTCACTACACTTTCTTCTGTATAGCGATATTTAACTAAAACGTAAACAAACATTTAAATACATTAAATACACATTAAATACATTATGTATACATTATACATTAAATACATTTAAATACAAATACAAATACATATACCTATACCTAACTTGTTCTTTTATTAATCAAAAATAAAAGTTTTATAATAATACCTTTTGTTCGTTCGATCTTTCTGCAGCTAATTTTTAAAAACTTCACTGCACTTCTTTTGCATATCTAAATATGATTTTTCATTGTAAACAAACAACTAACTCACTTACACGTGCTAACCGTGTTCTTTTATTAATAAGAGTAAAAGTTTAGCAATAAACACGATAATAAAACGTTTTATAATAATAACAATACCTTCGTGCATACAAACCTGTGTTTCTTCGTCAGTTCTTTCGTCGATTTGCTGCCTAAAACAATCAAATTTAAATTAAAATATTCGTATACAAAAAGAAACACGTCTTCTTCGCGAAGTTTCTTGCTCACGAAATGATCGTTGACAAATTTCGAACGAAGAAGATTGCATTGCTCGCACTCCTCCAAAGACGTTTTTCGGCTGATTTCCACTGCGCAAACCAAAAATAACAAAATGGAGGAGCATATACTAATCGCGGAAAATCAAAAAAAACGCTCTCGCATTTGCGTGGCTTTACGACGAAAAGGGAAAAAATAAGAAGGATTTGACCGTGAAAAAAAAGTATATATATCACTCTCTAAAATAAAAGTGGGATACACAACGCGAATTAGTATAATAAGATAGATAGTATCTCGCGTAAAAGTTTTTTACGGATTTGCAAGAATCCTGCGTTCCCGTACACTTTTTTGATCAGCTTTTCGAGCTCTACAACATGGGTACACTTTTGAGTTACGATTCTACGATTTATTTTTTCGTCACGGGTACGTACACGGGAATGGTGGATTTGACCTAATGTTTTCGAAGTTAAGTTCGGTAAAAAGTTTTTTCCCGGGATACTAGTCTTATTATACTAATCCGCGTGTGTGCATCCCACTTTTAATTTAGAGAGTGTTTGTTTTTTTGTTTTTAATGGTCAAAATCTTCTTAATCGTAGTCATATAGCGGCAGTTCGACCACGCAAGACACATTCACGATTAGTATAATAGCACGTGGCATTTGACATCAGATGTTTTATGATCACTGGGAATCATTGCATTGCATCCCCAATCGAACGCGACGTTTTTGCGGAAATATCTCGAGAACCAATAGTGATAACTGACGTTTTTTAGGGTCCGCAATACGGGTGATGGGGTGACGCAGCATTTGGGCCTAAATTTTATTTGGTACTGCGGATATGACGTCATTAAAACCTATGATCGACTATATCTCCGCAACGGTTGGTCGTAGCGAAACGACCCAATACATTTTTTTGCTCAGTTTTTCAAGCTCTACAACATGGGTGCATTTTCCAGTCCAAATTCCGTAATTGAAATTTTCGTTACAGGGTTCGCACACGGTAACGCGTCGTATTTCTGCAGATTCTTTTCGAAATTAAAGTCGTAAAAAACTTTTACGCGAGATACTAGTATATACTAATTCGCGTTGTGCATCCCAATTTTATTTTAGAGAGTGGTTTGTTTTTTTAAAATTTACGGTCAAAATCTTCTTAATCGTGGTCATTTTTTCGTTAGACCATTGACAATTGACGATTAGTATAATAGCACGCGGCGTGACGTCAGTTTTTTTTATCGCATCACATAGGAAACATTGCATTGCATCCCCAATCGAACGCGACGTTTTTGGGGAAATATCTCAAAAACCAATAGGGATAACTGACGTTTTTTAGGGTCCTCGATACGGGTGATGGGGTGACACAACATTTGCGTCTAAATTTTAGTTGGTACTGCGGTTATGACGTCATCGAAATCTTTGATCAGCGATATCAATGTGCCAAATCCTGCGTTCTCATGTGTGTGTACCGCGTGATGAAAATTTTAATTACAGAATTGGAAACAGAAAGTGCACCCATGTTGTAGAGCTCGAAAAATTATACTAATCGTGAATGTGTCTTGCGTGGGCGAACTGCCGCTATATGACCACGATTAAGAAGATTTTGACCATTAAAAAAGCAGAAACGCAATACTCTCTAAGTTAAATGTGTTACACACGCACGCGGATTAGTATAATAAGACTAGTATCTCGCGTAAAAATTTTTTACGATTTTTATTTCGAATACATTGTGACGAAAACAGGTGACGAAAAATTAAATCACCGAATCTCGAAAAAAGACGGTGCCCATGTTTAGAGCTTGAAAAACTGATCAAAAAAATGTATGGGATCGTTTCGCTACATTAAACCGTTGCAGAGATATTGTAAATCAAAGATTTTGATGACGTCATAGCCGCAGTACCAAATAAAATTCAGGCCCAAATGTTGCGTCACCCCGTCACCCGTATCGCGCACCCTTAAAAACGTCAGTAATCCCCCTATTAACGTTAACGTTACGTCGTTAATTAACGTTACGTCAGCGGGAAAACGTCAGCTAGGAGCTGTTATCGGTAGTTTGGACTTCAAGCATGAATACATAAGCAACATGGTCAACAAATGGGAGGAGGAACTACACCTTCTCTCTGAAATCGCCAAAGTCTAACCGCAAGCCGCCTATGCTGCCTTCGTCTTTGGGTACAAACATAAATTCACCTACGCCATGAGAACAATCCCTGCGCTTTCAGATCACCTAAGCAAAATCGAGAAGATTCTGCGACAAGAGCTTATACCCTCATTATTGGAGGACACAATTGCTCAGACGACGAACGAAAACTACTAGCGTTACCGGTGAAGATGGGAGGCCTTGGAATCGATGAGGTTGAAAAAAGGGCCGATTTCGAATACGAGGCTTCACGAAAAATCACTGAAAAGCTGGTAGAAAACATAAAGAATCAAGATGCCATAGTCAAAGACAACACCATACATCAGAAAAGAGTGAAGCTTGAAATAAAAAAAATTAAAGACGAACGTAACCAAAACGACCTCAAAAAAATTTTATCAAGAATGTCGCCAAAAGCTCAACGACAACATGAAATTACGTTGGACGGGATGTCAAACTGGTTGACATCTCTACCACTAGAGGAATTCAACTTCAACCTCAATAAAAGAGAATTTTGGGATGCTCTACGTCTACGCCATAATTGGCCAATTCCAAATTTACCATCCCGTTGTGCCTGTGGTGATTTATTCAATTTACATCATGCGTTAAGTTGCAAAAGAGGCGGCTTTGTAATCCGAAGGCACAACGACCTCAGAGATATTACAGCTACACTACTATCTGAAGTCTGCAAAGATGTCGAAGTCGAGCCCGAACTGATAAAGTTGACTGGTGAAGTTATGCAATACGCCACCGCAAAGAGAAACGACGAAGTGCGTCTCGATATTGCTGCAAGGGATTTCTGGGTCAAAGGGCAAAGAACTTATCTGGATGTCAGAGTCTTCGATCCGAACGCCAAGAAACACCAGAATCTTCCACTGAAACGATGTTACCAGCTTAATGAAAATGAAAAGAAACGCCATTATAATGAAAGAATCCAACGTGTGGATCAAGGCAGCTTTTCTCCTTTGGTTTTTTCAGTAGCTGGTGGAATGGCAGTCGAGGCGAAAGTTTTCTACGCGAGGATATCCGAGAAGATAGCTACAAAGCGCAACGTTGAACCAAGCGTTATCAAAGGGTGGATTAAAACAGTGATAAACTTTTCACTCATCCGTTCGATGCTGCTGATGTTGTGAGGCTCAAGAAGTCTTACAAAGAAGATCAACATGGTTGACGAAACCATTGCTGAAGTCACCAGGCGTTGTTAAATCACTATTTATGTATATATTTTATAAAAAAACAATTTATTATTTTGTAAAATTTAATGAAGAAGAAAAATTCTACAATTAAAAAAAAAAAAAAGTTATCCCTATTGGTTCTCGAGATTTTTTCCCAAAAACGTCGCGTTCGATTGGGGATGCAATGTAATGGTTCCCCGTGATTAACTGACGTCAAATGATGCCACGTGCTTTTGGAATGATCGTGAAAAAAGTGTCTCTCGCATCTACGTGGTTTTACGCGCACATAAGAGAACAATGACCGTAAAATAAAACTAAATATATCACTCTCTAAAATAAAAGTGTGACACACAGCGCGGATTATTATAATAATCGTAAAATAAAACTTACTCACCAAGCGAGTTTGTTTTGAATTGATTGCTATTTGGTGAAATGATAATTAAATCACGGTTATTTTAGAACTTCATAAAACAACACACGTATGTGAAATGTATGAACAAACGTCTTGAACAAAACTTTTTGACGATAGTAACGGTAATCTGTGCTCTTACCATATTAACGATATTAGCGATATTAACGTTAATATCGTTTGTTATCAAAATCCCCAGGAACGTCACATATTATTATTACCTCGTTACGTAATTCTTTCGCTTTCGATAAACTGATAAACTTTATAATGAACTGGTGAACTTGATTGATAACTATACAGTGTGTCCCAGAGAATTTCGGTCTGAGATTTTAACAAGCTATAACTTTTCACACATACCGGGTGGGTCAAAAAAAACGCACCCAAAATTTGATTCATTATAGCGTATCGTTGGGTCAAGATTAGAACCAGAAATTTTAAAATAAGTTGTGGTAATATAATAAGCAAAATATCCGAAAATTTCAAAGGAAACCGTGCATTTTTGAAAAAGTTATGAAGATTTTTGTAAATACACTAGTTTTTACATTGTTCAAAAACCAGCCAAATTTGACGTCAAAAAAATTCAACATGGAGATTTTATGCTCAGAGTTCTCCACATACACCAACTGTTACCAGACGCCAGCTTAGTTGTTCATCTTGGTTCAAAAAGATACCTCATCATGTAATATCGGATACTACCCAAAACCTAGCAAGAGTTGGTTGATAGTTAAGTACGCCCATTTGGAGTAAGCTGTTCGTGAATTTGAAGGAACAGGTGTCTAACCACGGAAGGTAATCGTCATTTAGGAGCGACAGTTGGAAGTGAAACGCACAAAAAGAGATACGTGTCGGAGTTAGTGAGTCAATTTGTGAATTGAGGGTGTTATCCGATATTGCAAAATCAACACACATTGTGAATTCAACATAAGTTTACGTATGTGATGGGAACAATTCCGGATATCGAGCATGAGTTGGAACCGGTGGAGCTGGCCATCCGTAACACTCTTCTTCCTTCTTTCCTGAACGGCTACGTATGCAACGATGATGAAAGGCTTTTATTTACACTGCCAGTAAAATTAGAAGGCTTAGCAATCCAAAACCCGGTTGAGCGCAGTTCGCATGAGTATAGAAACTCAAGAGGCGCAACCACAGACATGGTGAAGAAGGTAAAACTCCAATGCAGTATTTATGACGAGACCGTTGAAACGTCGAAGGCTAAAGAGATTCGCAAGCTGAACGACGAAAAGAAAATTCATAATGTAGAGAAACTAGCTGCTTTTAAAGTAACGATTTCCGACACGATTACAGCAAGGTGTCTAGAAGCATAGAAAAGTAGGCCTCGAATTCGCTCACAACGCTACCGATAAAACAATACGGACTCCTGCTTGACAAGCAATCATTTTGGGACAGCCTGTACATCAGGTACGACATACCTTTGAAGCGACTACCTCCACATTGTGTCTGTGGCGCAAAATTCAGTGTAGATCACGCTCTTTCGTGTCCGAAGGGTGGTTTCATCGCCATAAGACACAACGAAATACGCGATGTTACTGCCGAAATGTTGTCTGAATGTTGCAAAGACGTAGCAGTCGAACTAGTCCTGCAGAAGATCACAGGAGAAGAATTGCCAGCCTCAGCCATAAAGAGTGATGAGGCGAGAGTTGATGTTGCTGCCAGAGGGTTCTGGGTGAAGGGACAAATAGCGTACTTAGATGTTAAGGTTTTCAACCCTACGTACCCTAATCGTACCTCACTCAGACACTCAAAGCTTCGCATGGATCAAATGAGCAAGCAAAGAAACGAGCTTACAACAGACGGATCAACACCATCGATCATGGCAGCTTCACACCCCTTGTTTTTACGTGCTTTGGCGGCATGGCGAAAAAGTGTCTCACATTCTGCAATCGACTACCAGAAATGATAGCTGCAAGAAGAGATAACGATCCCAGAACAGTGAAAAATTGGTTCTGTACGAGAATAAGTTTCAGCCTGCTTACAGCCAGCTCCTATGTTTACGCGGTACTCGATGTCAGTAAAGAAGATCTTTGTACAGAGTGATGATGTAAATCTGATCACTGTCCAAACAATCCCTCGCGCCGATTGATCGACTTATTATTATTATTATTATTTGTAATACCATAACCGAGAAATCTTTGTAAATCAAATCATTTATTTTTAAAAAAAGACATCTAAGAAAAAAAACAAAAAAAGTAATAATTTAGTCTGCATTAGTGTATCCAGTCAGAGATATGTAAGATTTTACATATCTCTGTTGGGTCCAGAGGGAACATCATGGCATGACGTCATGATTTTAAAGATGGCAGGGTAGTTGTACTAGTATTTCGCATACGAAAAAACAAACAACAACAGCAAAATTACGAAAGGAATTTGTATTTCCTTATTTACACTGAAAATCATCATTCCATTACGTCCCTCCATTTTGTACACATCTTTGATATTTTGATTTAATGTTCATCATTTTGTCTGTTTTTCATTTTTTGTTTGTTTCTGTTTTTATCTTTTTTATTGTCATATTATGAATTTTTGGTGTAGGGTAATTTGTCTATATAAAAATTGTAACGAACAAGCAGATATTCGTTTGAAATAGAATGGTTTGAAAGCTTTTTTTATGGACACAATGCCTATATTTACTCATAGTCAACACATTTGTGTTATATACTTTACATGAACAATTATATATGTCGATGATAAAAAAGCACCTTTTTTTTTTATATATAAGAACCAGTAAAATCTGACCTGAGGCTGGCTGTTCTTATTTTTTGAGCCTTTTTCAGCCTGAATTGTTCTTATTTTGTTCTTGGCTTTAAGAACACAGTTTCAGATTTCAGCCTCATTTTGTTCTTAATATGGAACTTCTAGTATTGTTTCAGAGTCATCTTCGAAGAGTATATAATTTTTTTTTTCAGATACATCATTTTACGGCAATATACTCTATTTGTTTTAAATTTTCAGCAAAATTGTCAGGTTTCGAGTAAAATTAAAATAAATCTGGTTAAAAGTATGGTTGCTGTTCGGTAATGACCTGATATGAGCATGCAAGGTGAAAAAACAAACTAACCATTTACCAGTGACAGAATTCACATCATAAGTTGTTCTTACCATGATTTGTTCTTATTTTATAAGAAAGTTCAGGCTTAGTCTGTTCTTAATTTTTGAAACATTGATTTGAGCCTCAGGTAGTTCTTATTTTTGCCGTCACGAAGCTGCCGTAAATAAAAATTACGACGGCAAAATTTTGCCGACAATGTTTTTTGAATACATTGAATATGTCAGGGGTATTCCTGGGAATTCCCCTAACATCTTCTGTTTATTCTCAAAAATTTTATTCCTATAGAACATTTGTTTACGTCACGTCATCGATTTAACGATACTCACGTAATGCCAAATAGAAAGCCTTTACGCAGGAATGTTTATTATAAAGTACGATAAAGTCAGTTTGGGTTTTGTTTTTGGATAATTTTTTTCTCTCGATAAGTTCATATTCTATTCAAGTCTGTTTCGGTTTTGATTTCAATACAAATTGTGATTTTTCTTTTCACTTGCTGTGAAATTAGTAAAGAAACGTTAACGCGTAGGTTCGTTGTTTTTTAACTATGAGTAATCAAACAATTAACAGCACAAGTTCCCAGCAAATCCCCTGCGGTTTACAATTTTAAATCTTGTAACTTGTTCCAGATAACACTATTGTTTTATAAACTATTTAGTTTATGTTTTGTTAGCCATTATTCTACACCAATATTTTGACTGGAATAAACCAATCAAGTTTTGCCGTCGTTAACCTCATACACAGTGGCATCTTTTTGCCGTCGTAAATAATTATCTGCCATCGCAATTTTCAAATACGACGGTATTTTTTCGCTGCCAGTCTTTGTTCCTAATTCAGAGAGCTGGTTCTATGTTTTAAAACTTGAATTTTTACTTTTTGTTGCTTTACAGTATATAAACATAAAGTTAAAAGAACCTTAAACACAAAGAAAGGGGTGGCATATATAATCAGTGACGTAGGAGGACCCACCATGGTTGGGTGTGAGGCGCCAGAGAAAATTTTGAAATGTTGTCCCTCTAGATTGGTTAAAATCGCACCCTCTCAAACTAAAAGAATGTATCTTGTTTCATTATTACTTATTCAGGGACGTATCCAGGGAGGATTTGATACCAGTAGACCAGTATTGGCATTCAAACTCTCGCTCCCAAAAAACAAAATTTTGGGAATTTTCAACTTTGAATATTTTATGTAAAAACGATCTTTTAACGATTATTTAATCTTATTTCTTACCAACCTTCACATATAAGTCGTTTTATGCTATGATTTACTCCCAAAAACTTCTATAAAGCAGTCAACCCTCCATCCCATTTTGCTGTTGGATTGACATATCAACTTTTGTTTTTTGCTCATTACTTTGTGCCCCATCTTTCACGCGTGTAAAAAATAAATTTTGTTTACTCTTTTCAGTAGATGCAAGAACAAAAATTCGTAATAATGCATGGTTTCTATGCGAAGGATGTAATGGCGTATAGTACTTATATTCCAAAGAAGACTATTTAACTAATTTTTCTGGCCAATAAAATTTACTATGGCATTCCTCCCTTCCTCTTGAAACACTTCCAGGTTTGAATGTTCATTATAAATTCCGCCATAATTTTCTGTAGGTAAAATATAGAAACCAGGTGACTTCTTGAAATATCATTTCCCACGTGATTACACCTGGTCGTTCAAATTGAATTGAAAAGTCTCTTGTTTGGATTTTATTAGCTTTTTGAATACACTTTTGTTCGGTCGCATGTCACCTAAGGTGGAAAGAAATTTTAGAGGTTCTTAACAATTCTTCCAACAGCCATAACCTGAAAAATATAAACGAATGAAACAATAACACAGAATTTTTGACGCTGTAAACCTTGTAGCACATGCGCATCAAATTTAAAAACGAACAATTGTTCGTCGCATGTTTGTGCATTGTGATCCAGGGTTCGAACTGGGAGAAATATTGATGTTTTCTTGTAACAAGGATTAAAAACAAAAAATATGACATGTCATATGCTAATTTTTTATGTCTTGGGAGTGCATTTTTAGAGCATCTGGAGGTACAAATTTCCAAACTTTTCCCGCTCGGCACCAACCATGGTGGCGCCTTCGTGGGCCACTGCACTCCGATGTATGTACCGGTATTCCCAAAAAAACTCTGGATACGTCACTGTTATTACTATTATTACTTGTAAGATTTCAACACAAAGGGTTTTTTACATGTTTACATTAAGAACAAAAATTAAGTAAAGTCTTTATCTACAGATCGACCAAATTGACTGAGACAATCATCATTCTTAGAGCTAAATTATTTCCTATCTCTAACAAATTCAACTGGTCGGTAAGGTCTTAATAAGTGTTTAATATGGCAAGAGCGTTAAAGCGTTTGCTTGTCATAGATGCCCTGAGCCAAGACTTCAATCGTCGTGCTGTAGAAAAAGACCATTCAGCGGCGCACAAAGTAGCTGCCTGGCTTGACAATCAAAAGCTTGCAGATGTTGATCAAGTTTGGTATTTGTCTTCTTTTACTTTCTGATAAAGATACTAGCGTTTCACGGATATCTTTGAAGCAAACAGGTTTCTGATTGAAACTGATTGAAAATAGTTTTCCAAATCTCCATTTCAGACTATAAAAAATCTGTGTTAATTTCATTCTCACAGTGCTCATTCATGAACCTTAATTCGTTTTTGACACAAGCTCCCTCAAAGGGTTTTAAAAGTAGAGATTCCATCTTCAAGTACGTCTGAAAACTTTTTTGGTTGAATATTTTTTTTAAATGGGTTGTTCCCTGCAAGGCCGAAGCCACTACTAGGCAGAGAGCTACAAGATGAGAAAAGGAAGAGCAGTTATAAACACAGATGAGAAAGATGAGAAAAGGAAGAAGAGCTATAAAGACAGAGCAAGGTGGCGGTTAACCTTGGAATGTTTCCTTGATGACACCTGTGATTGAGTGCAAAACTTCAAAATACATTTGATGATAGTGCTGCTTAACACTAGAAGGGTAATGCGTTTCAGCTCCTTTGGACAATCCATCAACTTTGAAAATTGTTCCATACTCTTATAATTTGGAGTTTTTTGTTTTCTTCGAAGCGTTGGATGCTCAATGAAATCGAATCTTTCAGCTTTAATCTCAGTGGAATCGTAAAATGCACCGGCACAGCCTTGATCCCCCATTCTTTTAAATGTTTCGATGCTGAGTGAGGCGGTTTCTTCGCTTTCCACAGCTGACATACTTTCAGCTTGAAGAGTCTTTGTGAGGTTATCCGTAATGGAGTACATTTTGAAACTTAGAAACTAAGAGCATAGAAAAATTTAAAGGAACACATTTGAGTTTTGCATCCGACTATCCTGGATTTCACTTGGGTTTCAAGATTTTGTTCCAGACATCATTCCCAAACGCTCATCAGCTGCTTGTAGTTTCATAGAACCTATGAGAAATTTAAGGGGATATAAACTTTCAGTAATTTTGTGTGACTAAATATCACCAATAAGGAAATAATCACCAATAGTTAAAATACTGCACACCTTGTTAAAGGCATTAGCACGAACTGTCCAGCGGGTCACTGATAGTTTGGAAAGACTTGTTGCTTGTCCATAATCATCATCATCACTACCATCATTTGATAACTCAATATTTTCGTTGATTTTCACGAGCATGTTTTCTTGTGTTGGGGAAAATTTAATGAGGACTGTAATTTCTCCTACTGTCCCCATAACTTCATTCAAAATTCTGCATTGCCTGTTTGCAAAGATAATGTTTTAAATCCCATGTGTGTATGTTGAGTATGGGAAATTTTACAATGATATATATATTTTTTTGCTTGACTTAATAAAACATTTTTCTGACATTACGTATTATGGATTAGTAAAACTACACTTATTCAGTAGAATTTATAATGTAATTATTTTCGAATGTTTCCAGACCAACTAGGAACTCTTCTTGGACAGTGGAAGGCAAAAGTGTTTTGAGCGGGTTGAGTCTCAAAATGCATTTTGTAAACAAACCTTAAAAATCATTTAATTTTTTTAAAAGTTCTCTTTTGAAATACTTACCTTTGTTTAAATTAACATAACACCTGTTTTCTTTAGTTTTTCATAGTGAGCTTTTTGTGGAAGATTGTCAAAAAGCTGTGTTTGCATAGGAAAAGAATAGAATAGAATAGAATAGAAGTTATTTATTACCTTCAGGAAAAAAACCAACCCAATAGCTTTTGCTAAATACAAGAGGGTGGCCACCTTAAAAAAGAAGTTACAGATGTAATTGCTTAACAAAAAACAAAAACAAACAAAAAAACAAAAGACAAAACAAAAACAAAGCAAAAAAAGAACAGAAAAAAAGCAACAACAACAACTAAAAAAAAACAACAACAACAACAATTAACATTAACACAAAATCAGATCAACTAAAAATAAAACAAATTACTAAAACAATAACCCAAATAATAAATTTATTAGCTAGTTTATGTAAGTGTTAAGGTAGTGGTTGATGGAGATAGATTTCAGTTTTGATAAGGTAAGGCTAGCAAGGTATGTGTTCAGGGTAGTTTGCTGAAGAGAATTCCACTGCTGGATTGAAAGGCGAGTTAACAAGTTGAGGCCATATGAAGAAGTTTGTACAAAGGGCAGTTTGAGTAGTTGGAGCCACCTCTGGTTCCATATGAACGATCAATTTTGTGGAAGTTTCGTGTTTGAGGAATGTTTGAAGAATTGGCTCGCCGCAATTTCTTGGCTAGTTCTGAAATATGGGGTTTCCAGTTTAAGTGTTCGTCCAAACAAATACCTAGGTATTTCACACTTGTCCTAGGATAGATACGCTTGCCTAATAGTTTTTTGAAATGGGATTGATAGTCCAGTCTGATTGTGCAAAAATTGTGCAAAATGACTTAAAAGCATGAAATTTGGCACAGTGGTAGTTTAGGGGAAAAGAAATAATTTAAGCCTCAGACCCAACAAAAAACACCTGTTTTGTGTATTTTACAGACCAGAATAGGTTCCCATGGCAACGAAATATTTTTTTCTACAAAATTGAAAGTGTTATATACCATTGGAAAGATAATTTTTTCCTGAACAAAAAACTTGCTTAGGTCATGCCATAAAAACTAACCTATCAAAAGTTAAAAAGGCGTCAATGTTTGGGTCGTGACGTCATCAAAGTACCAAAAAAATTGATATTTTCAAAGTAAAACATGCCATATACCGTTGGAAAGATATTTTTTTCCTGAACAAAAAACTTGCTTAGGTCATGTCATAAAAATTAACCTATCAAAAGTTATGTGTCAAAGTTTTGGTCGTGACCTCATCAAAATACCAAAAAATTTGATATTTTCAAAGTAAAACATGCCATATACTGTTGGAAAGTAAATTTTTGCCTGATCAAAAAACTTGCTTAGGTCATATTACAAAAATTAACCTGTCAAAAGCTATTAGGCGTCGAATTGTGGGTGATGATGTCAAAGTTTTAATGATAAAATATTTGAAATAATTTTCCTACAAAATGTTGGTTGTTTATTATATGCAGGTATCGTTATTAATACAAACTAAACTCATATGACTAGGGAAAAAGATAAAACATTACTACACATGTTTGTCATCACAATCACCCCCACACTTGCAAAGGGCAGTGCATTTTAATGATATGGTTTTGCATTTACAGCATCCTTTACGTCCCTTTTCTGGGTTACACCCACAAAAAATGAGTTCACGACAAATAGGAAAAGCTTCTGAGATCGTGATCCATTGAATGGAAAATTCCCCACTTTCTTCTTGTTGCCAACCCCATATATTGGGACTAGGTAGATTCTGTTGTGCAATAAGGGATTGTCCCCAACAACTAGCTTGGTAAATGGCACGTTTTGTGTGCTGAAGGAGAGCATCTTGTGTTGGTGGGATAGCTTCCAGTGATCTACCTTTCGTTGCAAATGGCACTTTCCGACATTCATTAACGGATAGCATGAGACTTGTTGGGTCGTACAAAAGAGTGACATATCTTTCAATAACAGGAAATAATTCTTTTAGTTTTTGATCAGAAGGAAAATTAGAACAGGAAACAAAACTTGCCGTTACATCATCAAAATTTTTCTAGGTTCTCCATGCACTTTTCTTTCCTTTTCCTGCAAAGAACGAAACCTGGTCACATCCTGTAAAAGCGTGAAAGAAGGGCAGGCCACTACACTTAGCAGCACCAATAGCATTAAAAATCAGATGAATCGGTAGTAGAATAAAGATAAATTTAGCAAGGAAAACATTGCAAGGGCTATGATAACTACATCAGAATCATCTGTGTGAATCATAACTTTTTCCATCCCAGAACGACTAGCGTGTAGAGCATGATTGAGCATACGCGTATCTGTTTCTTCGTGGTTTGATAAGAAAGAGATGATACATTGTCAACTGACATATTCGTGATGGTTGAGGAGCCAATAGTACTGAATAATTAACTTCTCAGTTTCAGCTTGTATTGCTTGATTAGCGAGGAAGCCAAAAAGTTCAGTTTTGTTTTCATCTAAGTGCAAAAACGACTGCCAGTTCCCAGGAATTTTGGTCGCCGGAAGAACTCTGCGTCAAATGCCTTTGCCTGAAAATGAAAGGAAATTATTTTATTTTTCTTAACATTATAAAAATTTTTGAAATATAATTGCTTCGTACCATTTTTTCATAGTTCGAATCCCCCCTTGAAGCCCCTCACTTTTCTAAAGGGGTGGACTTTCTCCAAAATTGAAAGAATTGGGTGGGGCAGTAAGAAAATCTTTCAAAACGGGGGTGAGGTCATACCCCTTTCAGAAGAGTTTTTTTTACTTATACCTTGTTTTTGTCGGGCTAAAGACTTCAAGGAACTCTCTACATAAACATCCCAATCATTATCTACTCTCTTGCTTCTCTTTAACTGTTTCTGTATGTGCGGTGTGAACTTTTGAGTTGCGTATTCCTGAAATGTGGTTTGACTATTTGGTTTAACTATGTTTATGACTGCTGCTCCATCCAATATGATGCAGTCCATACGCATTTCATCGGCAGCAACTTCATTATCGATTTTAAGGCAGTGCAACAGGGTAGACTTTGATCCGGGCATTAAGTCACCGTTTTTTGTGATTGATGCAGGATAACTGCCATTTTCATGTGAAAAGAATTCTTCAAAATTGCCATCTCTAACTTGACAATAATTGTAAAGTCGCGAGAAGAGTTGACATGACTTTTTAAGTGTTGTAATTTCCATCGTTGATGTTTTTCTTCGTTGTGATGGTTGCGTGAAGATTGAGAAATTATTTTTCTCAATGACTGCATAAATACTGATTTTTTTCTCTTTTAACCTGCTATTGAAAAAATCACTGACCTGCTTCTTTCCAGACTCATCAATTTTCCTCCTATTATAGACTGCAGTTTGATTCACAATGTTCTTTGAATCTAGTGCTATTAGGTCTTTCGTTTCTTTCAAGAATGGGTTCCCTGCTTCCTGGAATGTCGTGACCAAATCATTGACATTCTTTGCAAATCGTTTTTGAGCACTGGGAGTTTGTTCATGATGCTTCATTTGTTCTGTCAGTGCTGCCTTCAAGTTGTAAGGCAAAGAAGCTTCGAAATCCCTTTGGTATCCCTTACCTTACAAAAACTTCTCCTTAAAAAGAGAATGAATGAACATTGTTCTAGTCGTAAGAGCTTACGTAAAATTTTACGTGCATGTGAAAAAAGCTTTATAAACTATTAAATAAACCAGTAACACTGTTAAATACATTAAATGAATAAGTTCAATATACTAATTTCATACATCTTAAATCATTATTAACCTAAGAAAGTCTTTTGTTCAAGCAAACATTTGCTTTCAAACGGTATATGGCATGTTTTACTTTAAAGATATCAAAATGTTTTGGGATTTTGATGACATGTTCACCCGAACTTTCACGCCTAATAACTTTTGATAGCTTAATTTCCATGATACGACCTAACCAAGTTTTTTGATCAGGAAAAATTTGCTTTCCAATGGTATATAGCATGTTTTACTTTGAAAATATCAATTTTTTTGGTATTTTGATGACGTCACGACCCAAACTTTGATGCCTTATAACTTTTGATAGGTTAATTTTTATGACATAACCTAAGCAAGTTTTTTGTTCAGAAAAAAATTATCTTTCCAACGGCATATAACTCAATTTTGTAGAAAAAATATTTCGTTGCCATGGGAACCTATTCTTGTCTGTAAAATACATACACAGGTGTTTTTTGTTGGGTCTGAGGCTTAAATTACTTCTTTTCCCCTAAATTACTACTGTGCCAAATTTCATGCTAAGTCATTTTGCACAATTTTTATGTTTTTTTTGCACAATCAGACTGGACTATGATTGAAGGGATTTAGAATGTGAACGGGATATGATAAATTCCAGGCCTCCCAGTAGTCATATTTCATATATTTTGGAAATTCGGCATTGTTTTCATATATTTTTCATATATTTCGTGTAATTTTCATATATTTCATAAATTTTAGTTCAAAGGCAAATCAAGTTCAGTCATAACTTTTAAATCAAGTTAACATGCAGCCATAATAGTTTATTCATCTTCGTACTTATTTAGTTATCCATCTTAGGGTGCTTGAAAATGTAGCAAGTGGCTAATTTATTTTCAGATTTAGATCATGTTTTTTTTTTCAGTTTAGGCAAATAATATGTTATAAAATGACAGGTACAAAATACAACAAAGAATGGCAAGGCAAGTTCAGTTGGTTCACAGAAGCGAAAGATAATGTATATTCAGCCACCTGTAGTATATGTAATAAAACATTTATCATAAAGAATAGAGGTATATCTCAAGTTCAGCAGCATGCAGATACAGAAACTCACCAGAAAAACATCAAAGAAATGAAAAAACAGGGAACTTTTTCTGCAACCAACAAATTGGTTGAACTCAATAACATCGCAACGGAACTTACTGAAAAAGAAAAAGTTTTAAAAGCTGAAGCAATACAGGCCATGAATATAGTTGCAAAGAATCAAAGCTTCAGATCTGCTAACGGAGACTCCAAAAGATTTCAGTTTATGTTTTCAGACTCTAACATTGCAAATTTGTATTCTCAAGAGGAAACAAAAGTTTTTCTAGATGTAATGACAGCAATTAAAAATGATTTTAACCTTTCTTCTCATTGTAGATCAATCTTGATTTAGGAACACATGTTGCTTCTCTGGTATCAAAACAAGAACCTCTAGACAATAAAAAGTTTTTAAGAGTATGCCAGCAGTGTTTTAGTTCGATCGGTGCGTCATTTGTTAATCAACTTACCGTTAGAAAATAAGGTGATCATGTCTGCTACCTGTTTTCAGCCAGGCATGCATCAAAGTGCATCAATGCCAAAAAAAATGTGCTGTTTAGCAAGGATGGTCGGAAAGGTTCTTGGTACAGAACAAATTAGGAATCTTCTTCATGTCAAACCTGACATTACACTAGATGGATTTTGCGATGTAATCAAACAAGAAGCTACGCAATATCAAATGGAAATAATCCCAACTTCACTAGCCTTGAAAGACAAGGAAGATAAAATCAAGAGTACAAGAAATCAGCATTCATACTGGAAACAGGCTTACAAAATTGCAGGAATTGAGGAAGCCACAAAGTAACTATAGAAGAATTGATGAATATTGGTTGAAGGTTTATTTAGTTAGCTTTTTAGAAAACTAAGACATTTATTCTGCTTTAGCTTTTTTCTTCTGCTTTTTTCAATTAGATCTAGAAGTATAAATTTTATCAGGCAATTTGAAGTAAATGTTCCCATTTCATTACCAGGTTAGGGAAATTCGTGACAAAGATGGATTTTTTAAATACAGAAACATGTGGCAACTTGCGAAATGTGATTTCTCTTTACCACATGGAAATGCTGACCCTGAGCGCAGGTTTTCAATAAATAAAAAGATTTTGGAAGTTCATGGTTGTTCATTAGAGCCAGATACCATAGAAGCGATACGTCTTGTCAAGGATTATCTCATCATAATTGGAGGAATTGAAAAGGTTGATTTCAGTAAAGCTTTGCTCAAGTCCTGCTCCAGCGCATATTCAAGATATCAATTTTACTTGGAGGAGAAAAGGCAAGAAAAAGAATTTGAAAAAGAGAGGGAGAAACAGAAAGAACTGGTGGAGGCTGCCAAAGATGAGACCGAACAATTGAACAGGGAAAAAGACATGATTTTAAAAGGTATTGAAATTGCAGAAAAAAGCATAAAGGAAGGTAATGAGGATCTGGAGCAAGTTTTGAAGAAGAAGAATTTAAATCAAGACTCATTGAATGCTGCCCAAAATAAGATTAGTATGGGTTTAAAGAGGAAAACAGAACTGTCCAGTGAGTTGGCAGCATTGGAAGAGACAATTACAAAGAAAAGAAAGGAATAAAGGAATAAATTCCCTTTATTGTTTATAATTCTGGTTTTCATCTATCGTTCTTATAGCATAGAATTCATGCCTCTCTGTTAAAATTGGAAAATCCTAATTTTTGTTACATTTTGTTGATTGTGGTAGTTTGCCTTTTAGAGTTCCCCAATCATAATTTTGTTTGTTAGGTATTACTTGAATAAATAGAGTTACTAGAGTTATGAAGACCTAGTTTTGAGCAACATATTAGGTTATCCTTGTATAGAGTATTTTTGATTATTTATATGACAATAGTTTTAAATGAAAAATGGGCAAAACATGGCCAATACTCTTTTGAAATGTAGAATTAGAAGTATTCATGAAGTGTTTTTTCATATATTTCATCAAGATGTCATATATTTTAATGAAAATTTTCATATATTTCCATATATTTTGTCCATTTTTTGTCATATATTCATATTATATTTGACTTACAATGCCCTGGGAGGCCTGAAATTCGTTTTTGCCAGCGTTTAAAGATATCTTGGTTGTGCTGAATAGCATTGACTCTTGAACAGAGCGAATCAGTTTTTGGGGAAAAATCTAGAAGATGGGTGTCATCAGAAAAAATGAAATGTTTCAGAAAATTTGATGGCGTTGTGCAAATCATTGATATAATGCAAGAACAGCAAGGGCCCCAGGACAGACCCCTGAGGGACTCCATGCATAATGAGCTTAGAACTGGAGTTAAAGTTTCCAACAGATACAAATTGAATGCAATCTGAGAGGTATGACTCGAACCATTGCTTAGCAGGGCCATAGATGCCATAGTGATCGAGTTTTGAAATATATAGTGTTTCATGGTAAACAGTGTCAAAGGCCTTTTGTAAGTCGACCAATACACCACAAGCAATGTCACCTTTGTCAAGTTTCGTTCTAATGTGCTCTATAATATTAATAAGAGCATGTACTGTTGATAGGGATTTATGGAAACCAAATTGTCTAGAAGAAATTGAGTTGTGTGTCTTGAGAAAGTTAATGAGGCATGAATATATACATCACCTTTTCAAAGATTTTCTCAATGTTTAAAAGAAGAGAAATATGGTGGTAGTTTGAGACTTCCAAAAAGAACCTTTTTTAAAGACTGGGATGGCTTTGCTGGTCTTCAGAATTGAAGGGTATGTTCCAGTTTTGAATGACATATTAATCAGAGTTGATATTGGACCAGGTTTTATAAGTTTTCGTATGCTCACAGGGATACTGTGTGGACCGGTTGACTTTGAGTTTGGAAAAGGGCTAATTATTTGGCAGATTTCTTCAGAGGATGTTGATGAGAGAAAAATGGAGTTAGGATTTTGATTCCTGAGAAATTTCTTGAAGTTGTGGTTGGTTGGTGGTATAGTTGATCTGATCTGCAATGGAAGTGAAGAAATTATTAAAATAATAAGCTACAGTTTCAGGGTCTGATGAAAAAAGAAGTACCTATATTAAGAGAGATTGGGTTTGAAGATTTAGTGGATTTAAGTGTCTAACACCTGACCAAACCTTTTGTAGGTTCGAAGAATACCAATTGAAATATTTAGTAAAGTATTGGGCTTTACTGCATCTACATGTTACGATAATGTTTCTGTATTTTTTGAAGTTTTGGTGGTATGCAGCTTTGGTATCTGGACAGGGCTCCAAAACTCTCCAGTATCCTGGCTAAAGCTTGGCTGGGTGCAGACTCTTCTCACTAGTCAAAAATTTTGGAAGTGCCTCATGTAAGTCTCATTGTCATGCGACAGTGGAGCATGAGAGTGTTAGCATGAAGTGCTGGAACTGACATTAGTTCTTATACTAACGTAACAATAATTGCACTCACATAAGGGTAATTTTAAAGCATTTAAGTTTTTTGTGGTGTAATCAAGTGTAAGTAAAGTAATATTATGCGAATTGGTGTCCTTGTCACCAATAAAAGATCACTTGTCTCGTTCTTTTGATTTTCAGAATATTTTACAAGAGAAGTTAAAAAGCTAAATGTGTTTGGTACAATTTTTACTCCCTGCATGCACAGTCACTATAATGTTATCTGTCAGTCTCTAGATCCATAATAAAAACCAATAATGATCCTATAAATTTAATATTACCTATATTTATGTTATTTACATAAAGTAACCAAATTAAAGTTTTAATAATGTTAATAACATTATTGCTTTCAAGAAAATAACGATAATGTCATTGTTATTTTTTCGTTAGTTCTTTTGTTTTATTTATGTTATTTTCATTAATAATTAACATTGATATTGAGGCATCGTATATGCTATTATGGTTACATAATATATAACTCGAAAATTATATTATTAAGGTCATAGTTATTTAATACTTTGTTCAGCATGAGTTTTTGGACAGATATATAATGCGCATTAAAATACGTTATTTTTACAACTTGAAGTATCTTTAAAAACTAAGAAAAGTATAACAAAACAAAAGAAAAGAAAGTCCGAATAGTAGTAGTCTAAATCTAAGTAGCCAGATTATAAATAAAACCAATATTTTGAAATTTCTTATATTTCGACTATCGACTAAGTCATCTTCAGAGTAATAAGGCATATAACAAATCTGCTGACATATGTTTTCAAAAAAGGGACAAATCCTTTGAGGCCATTAAACCATAATTCATTTCGTGTTTCAATTGTTTGATGTAAAGTGCTTCTTTGATCAAAAGAATGTTTCAATTATCACTGTGATCAACCTACGAATGCTTTAAGTGTGAAAAAAATTAAATCGTTTTATTATGTTTGATTTTGCGTTGATTAAATTTCACGGTGAAGCCCTTCCTGGAAACTTTTGTGTGGATTTAATTTCGCGGACAAGCAAAGGAAAGTAATTTTGAAAAAAATCAAATTTTAAGCATAACTTGGACAGGCCTCACCAAATTAAGAATGGCCAGCCCTAAAATATAGGGCGCGCAAAAGGCACTTGGGCACTTTATCGGGCACCCAAAATGTTTTTTAGTAATCAAGCACCTACAAAACATTTGGGAGTGTAATGGTTCACAAAGATATCTTAAAAATAGATCAAAATAAGAATGACTTTTTAGGTTATCAAACATATATTTCCATCACTAATAAAAAGTAAAACAAAACAACAGTGTCAGTTAATCAGTTAATCTTCCTCATCATCGGTTTCCCATCCTACACTTTCATCAAAGTCTGTTGTATCCTCTGGCTCATTGTTGCTATCTCCATCTTCATTGCTATTTCCATTGTCCTCAACATCAATGATCATGAAACCTTCTGCCTTTCTCATTTTTTTAGGTGGCGGCCTGTATAGTTGTTCACCATTCCCCTCGTCTTTTTTTCTTCGTCTGTTTTTCGAATATTCCATCGCCAGTTCTTTAATTATGGAGGAAATTTGTCAATCCTCTGTGTGTGTGAGCTTGGAATCTTGTGCCATGAACCTTGGTGTATCTCGATACTTGCAAACTCAGTGACTCTCCAACAATCTGTAACATTCTCCAACTCTTTCCACTGTTTTTGAAGCTGGATTCATCCTTGTAGCTATCTTTAATGGCAATTAAAATTGAATGGCCCTGCTAAGCAATGGTTCGAGTCATACCTCTCAGATTGCATTCAATCAGATGCCACTACCTTTCCATAAACTAATTCTTTCTCCTCACTTGTTTTTCTTGCTTCGCTTGCGTCACCACACTAAGTTAGAAAATGGGAATTTGCAATAAATGATTTTGCCATCTCATAAACAACATCAGCTATAACATCAACCATTTCAGCACATGCTTTTTCGTTGATTTTATCAGTCATTCTTCATTCGCAAAATCATTAGTGGTTTCAGTTTTAAAAAAGCTAATTCTTCTTCTACAATTGTTAAAACTGTTGTAAAAAGTTTTTTGTGGTAATCAAAAGAACTGCTTATGAACATCTCTTTTGTTGTGTGGGTGCTGTTTCTACTACTTTGGCGTTTGATTGCGATGTAGACAAGACTTTTTTTGCACCAATTGTGAATTGAATTATTATCGCCAACATGCTGTGCCAATGTCTTATTGTGAACATAAAAAACATCATTTCGATAACTTGTTGCAGACTTAAGTGCTTGCCCTTTTAAACCACGTCTTCTTAGTTCACAAGACAACTTTTGGTGATCGATCTCCGAACAAAATTTACAGCATACAGAAATTACATTTTTTTCTTCTGTTTCCAAATAAAAAACTGAGGCAAAAGGCCATTTTTTAAAAGTTGCAACCTTCACTGAACACTTTGAGTCAGCCATCATAAATATAATAATGCTTATCCCAATTCTTTGCTTCGTTTTTAAATGTACGTTTTCGGCGAAAGAAAGTGAGTAAATGACAAATGTAGAAATATTTTTCTTTCTTTTTTTTAACTTTGAATGAATGAATTGTTTCGTTTTTAAATGGACCTTTTTGATGACAGAAAGTGAGTAAATGACGTTATGAATGGGATGCTCAAGGGAATTCCCCTTTTTTATCAAAAATACTTTCTTTCCCTTTTAGCAATTTGGGGAGCCCTGCTTGGAAATACTTTATCTTCTCAAAACAACTATTTATGTAATATTTAACACGTTCTGATGTTATCAGGTCCAGAGACTATGGGATAGACAAAGTGTTGACTAACCACGCCTCATCCGTTTCTTGTGTAACTTATATCTATGTGATCCTCATCATATTGCTAACAAAACCTGGCCTCACTTTTTCTTTAACAATCATTTTTTATTCATTGTTTGCATCCCTATGCTGTATTTATGCATTGATCTGTCTTGCTCATTCATAAATTTCTCAGCTGTTACTAAATATAAGACAAAAGTGTGGCATTGTTTTTGTTTTTTTTAGATCCCATTGGTTCGAATAAACGTCGTTCCGTCAACATCAATTGATGTTCATCAATCGATCAAATTATTTATGCCTAGACTTCATGAAAACTTAATGAAAAAGAAAGAATTTTTGGTGTCTGTGTTTTTAGGTATATAATAGCAAATAAACATGTGGGTTTTTATTGTAAGTTTTGCTTTAAATGTAATAAGTAAAATTATCTTGGTAACCAATAGGGATAACTGACGGGTTTTTTTGGGTCCACAGTACAGGCGATGGGGTGACAAAATCTTGAGTCCAAACTTTTTTGGGGACGGGTCTGTGACATCATCAAAATCTTTGATTGACAATATCTCTGTAACGGTTGGTCATAGCAAAATGATCCGATACATTTTTTTTTATCAGATTTTTGAGTTCTACAACATGGGTACACTTATCATTGCCAATTTCTTGATTTCGTCTTTCGTAAACTCAACGCAGGCTGAACATGGGCGATGAGTGACACCGCCTTAGCCGCTAGTTTGTTATAATTTCAGGTTGTTAGTGGAGCTACGTTTGCACCTACAAATCTCAAGAACAGCTAGCCTCAGATCAGTTAAGGTTTTGCTGAACATAAAAAAACTTCAGTTCAGTTAACAGAAAATTAATTATAATAAATAATATTCAGGAATGAATAATTCTAGTCAACGAATGGCTCGTTTTTGCTTTACTACTTCCCTCTGTGCATTTATTTATTTAGTATTGTTTTACCTCGCTAGCCTCACTCAGTTGCTATTGCATCTGCTTTCCAGGAGGGGCCACGGCGTAGGTTGGAGGCTCTGAAGTATTTGACACTCTCATGAGTGACACAAACCCAATCAAGGGCCTGTGCTCTTCTGGATGACCTCCTGCAACACCCGATGTATCATTACCCAATTTCCCTCACATGGCATGGGTCGACCCGGTGCATTCACTCGCACATGGTGAATCGCCGCCAAGGGTAATTGAATCCTGGCCTCTCGCATGAATTATGAGAGTGATAACCACTATACTCCGGCGTCATATTTTTCCTTACCTAATTATTGATGAGGGATGGTCTAATGATTCCTGTGACGAACTTAACACACTTTGTCTGAATCTTGACGAATTCCATTTATGTTCTTGGTAGTTTTTTTTTAAGATAGCTCACCTATGGACTTTCTATTCTGATTATCTAATGGACACTTTTTAGGTAGGGGTTACTTTCTCACTCCAACTGACTATCATCTCCATTAGGAACTGATTACTAAGCTAACCCTCACCCAGCCCTATTAACCCTGATGTCTTATCTCAAGACTTCCCAGGGGAACAGGCTCGTAGCAGTACCACCAGAGACATGACTGGTAGAACTTGTGTTCGGAACCTCTGGTGGTGGTGAAATTGTTTTGAAATGGTTTTGAAATCTGGTTCACTTGAAATTTTCAACTGTAATCCACATTCAAAATGACCGAAATAGCTTATTAATTTTTCTAATCGCCATGCCAGTCCTATAAGCTAAATGTGACCTAATCTACTATGATTTCTATTTTTTTGCTGATAAATGAAATCTAAACATTGCCCACTATGGTTGGGTGACAGAAAATGTTGGGATCTGTACTAAAATGTTTTTAAAATCAACTTGATTTATAAGCATATAAATAACAACCCAATAATCTTGTGTATTTGGTTTGTAATATTCATATCCAAGAGTAACGATAATTAAGTAGTTTTCTGCATTCATTACACTACTGTGTGATAACCATTTTGAACAAACAAAATCGCTCCATAAAGTCATGATCACTCTAACACAATAGTCCAGGCAATATGGGGAATGGAGGTGCCACCTTGAATGGGAAAAATTTTCATTGGTGTTTTTGCGTTTGTATATGTATATATTTTCAGATTTTGGATGTTTTTTTAGCCAACCAGGTGACAATAAGAAAATCCAAGCCTATATAAGGGGGTGTGCTTTCATTTACCTAGCTGAACCTGGGTTGGTGTACTTTTATCCATTATTATCTCAAAAAATAAATGCATCTTATAGATGGAACAAAAATTGTATGTGGGAGTTTTTGGAGCAACTCTATGTAAATTGTTTATTCTATAGACCGGAATATCTGATTTTTATAAAAAAATGTTCTTTTTTTCACCAGATCTTACTTCAATTTATTTTACTCCTAAATACATCAGTAAAGTAATGTGTATGTTAAAAGTAAGTTCACTATTAGTAGAAGCCATGCTGAAAATTTCAAATTGATCATGTGACCATAATGGACTTTACAGATCCAAATGTCTTATCTAAAATTTGTTGAAAATGTAGACCGTTCCTTAGATTACGGTATCTCTTTTAATTAAACTGAAAATGTGAAGTCTAAATACTTTAAGAGGTCATTCTTATTTTAAAGACTGGAATTTCCAATTTTTTTCAAATCATCGCCTTTTGTTAGTGCTTTTCAACTTATTATGTGTTTGAATGATTATTGACATTGCATGGTTTTTGCAGGTATAATAATACTAGAAGACATGATCATAATTCCCATTAAATTGTTTGACTAGAAGGTACTTTACAGACTAATAACTCTAAAATATGTGAAACATTGAAAAAAATATGTGAAATATTGAAAAAAATATGTGAAAAAACGATATGGCAAAACGATGTATTTGCTATATTTCCTTCTTCACATCTACCTTGGATGTTTTGATTAATTTTTTTAAATTTTAATTTCAGATTAACTAATAAAATGAATAAGTTAAATTGTTCATTACCTGAACCGATTGTGTTATTCTGAAATCAAGGCACTCATTGATATCAATCTTCAATGAATCTTTATAACAAAGGATAAAAGAACTGATCAAGGTGGACTGAGTCATCATCTTGGAACAGATTCAACAAATTCCAGAAATAATTGGCCTCCTTCATCATGGTGTGCATCTACATGTTATAAATTCTAAATGCAAATAAATTCTAAATGCAACACAACATTTCTTAGCACCAGCTTTATTCAAAATGTTTATTTCGATCAATGGCAGTCAATTTTGAGAGCAGAATCGGAAGATATTGACATTAAATAACAATCAAACTTTTCTATTTCTTTTTTAAAGGTTATACTACTATGAGACTATGGTGCACTTGAACGAACAAAGTGGTTTGTCAATTTAGGCAAGTAAATGTGGGGAGCAGACTATTAGAGATGCTAAAACTTTATGTAGTGTTTATGATCATGAAGCGTTCTTGTTCAATGTAAAAGAATACCCTTTTTCAAAGTCAACTTAAGCATGTGTTTTCTTTTCAGATGGAATCAAAGGTTTTGCTTCAAATACATTGAATGTATTGAAGTGGTTTCTTAATCGTCCGAAGCAGGCTGAGATAATGAAGGAGTTGTGCAAGGTAACAGGAATGTCAGATAAGTCGTGTGAATACAAATCATTACGAGAGAAGCAAGCCGAAAGGAAAGGAAATAAGAAATGCAACGTTATGGAAGCAAGCAGAAACGTATTGGTGAAACTCTTGACGCTATCGATTTTGATGGGGTGTTGGAATATCCACTGTACCACATCCCTGTAAGTTTAGCTTATCCAGATGGTTCAAAGCGATCAACCTAAAATGCAACCTGCTAGAAGTGATATTACAGGACAAGTCAACATTTCTATCGATGAATCCAGAAAAGCATCTACTTTAATCCTTGATATGATTACACATTACCGAGTGATTTCAAAGGATCTTCCAGCAACATTCGAGGAATGAATCTTGCAATTTCTCAAATGGATATCTAGGATAGATGTTGTTGCCGATACCTAAAGACAGTTCAGCATAAAAGCTGGTGAAAGATTAAAGCGTGGCTCATCATCGATATTGCTAATCAAAGTTTTTTCAACGACACTGACAAAAATTCATTCAAACTTTCTATTACATCAAAGAACGTCCTATTCATTACTTGTGTAACCTTTAATTTGGTTATGTTGCTCTATCCAGTGATAGTTATTGTGAAATCATCAAGTTAACAAATTGTGAGAGCTGTGATGAATTGAAGAAGTAGACATTAAAGTTGTTTTGCATGCACTCAAGTTTTTGGGATTGTCCACTGACAATGTTTATGATTGGTTCACCATCCAGCAATACAGATATTTTCATTATAGCACTTAGATTAATCGATGATGTAAGTTAAATTAAGTTCAGTTATGGAAATGGCACTGGTTGGACGAGATCAGTGTTTCATACAACCAACGCAAAGCACTGATTGGTTTTCATGTGTTCACAGGCAATGATTATGTTTCCGCATTTTTTCGTAAACGGAAGTTTTTTGCTGGAGGACCATGTTGAATTCTCCTTGGAAATGAATGGGATCTTGCTGATTTGGAACACTACCTTCATTGCCTGTATGGATCAAAGAGAGCGAACCTAAATGCCACAGGATTTGATTTGTTCGAACGTAAACAAAGAAAAGGTTGTTGTAATTGTTGATTTATTAAACATACCACCATGTCAATTATCTCTTCATTGCCAAATAGTTGGAGCAAATTATGTTGCAAGACTTTGGAAAATGCACCATTTCCTATTGGCTACGGATGGAGACTAAGATTGGGTCCAGGAAATTCTACCAGAAGACATTGCTACTTTTTTCCTTTAAGCTGGCGATTCTGACAGTGAGGATGATGAATATGTCGGTGAGGAAGAGTGACATAGACGTTGATAGTGATTTTGATGAGTGATGTCATGAAAATAATGTTTCATTGTGAAAACTACCTTTTTCTAGGGTTTTTCTTTTAGCATACACTTTAAAGTTTCCATCTGAAGAAGTTGTTGCTATGATTTATTTCTCTGATGATGGATAGATTAGTCAATTTACATGAAACACTATTTAAAATAGTACAATTATGAAAATAATTATGACGCAAGTTGTCATCTGAATGGTAAATAAAACTACTCTTATTCTTATTCTTTACTTTTCTACTAATCTCTTTGGCAAGTTAAAGTTGAATCAGGAGGGTCTGTAAAGTATTTTTTAGTCGAATTGCAATCTATATAGGCGTGTAAAATATCTTGCAATAGTTTTATCCATGTTTCTTGTATTGGTAATATCAGATATTCCAGTCTGTAAAATGCACACTTCTTTAGAAGACATTTTTAAAACATTTTGACTTAATTGATATTATTTCTATTGATAAAGCTGTAGCCCATTTATTTTTTTGATATATAATGGATAAAAGTACCCCACCCCAGGCTGGGCTAGTTAAGTGAAATTAGGTACCCCTTCCCCCTTTACATATAGGCCTGGATTTTCTTATTGTCACCTGGTTAGCTAAAAAAACATCCAAAATCTCAAAAATAAAAAAACACCAATGAAAATTTTTCCCATTGAGATGGCACCTCCATTCCCCATATTGCCTGGACTACAACTCTTTAAAAACAATGATTTAAAAAACGATGTTTGCTGGTTTGGTTTTAGGCAAAAGAAAATATTTTATTTTTATTCAATAAATTTTCTTTGCAAACTATGTTTCAATATCATCACATTGATAATAACACAGATTCTTTTGGCTTAAAAAGAAATTCTAAAATTGATAAAATTGTATTAAAACTAATAAATAGGTAATTACATTATTATAATATTATAATTTTGCCAATCTGAAAAAGCCCTTATTTTGTATTTTTTATATAATAGCTCATAGTTACATTACATTCCTTGGCTATCCAAGAATTATGGGACTTGAAATTTGACCATTTTAGCATCAAAACAAAAAATTAACAATGAATATGATTTCATAAATGTCCATAAAAAATTAATACAAAATTCATGAAAATTACTTTTGTTATTTTAGATCTAAAAACATAGTTAACTTGCTCAAAGTAACATTGCTTGGCTACTGCTATTTGCCTAGTGTTTTCATAAACATGAATGATGAAGAAAGGGGGAACCAACTGCATGCTGAAGCTGCTAAAAAGCTCGAAGGATCTAAGGGATTTCTTGGAAGATTGTTCGGGTATGTTGTGATATATGTTTCAAGTGATGAATAAATACCAATTATCATTGGCCTCAGAACTTGCACCCATTTTTTTGATCCATTATAATCAGCTTCCCAAAATATCGATTTATTTGTGGCATATCCCAGGCATGTTAGTTTGTGGCATGTCCCAGAAAAAAATATGTTTGGTATATAATGTATATAGGTTTGCTGATATCCTGTGTAAAAAGTTTTTGTCTCAAAAAATGGCGACAAAAATCTCACTGAATAATGAATAGAAAGTCCATCTGATTTAAAAAATGTTGAAATCATTATGCAACGACTAACTGATCCAATAGCAAAGCAAAGAACATTTCATACATAAAATAAATGAAAGTTATTGAAAATTGAAATGAATCATTTTGAAGAATGGAAACATTTTAACTGTCAAAATAGATTTTTGAGGGATGTACGAGATTAGGGCAAAGAAATGTCTTAGATGAAAATATGCCAAATTAAGGCTCCTATGATGTGTAGCTATAAAAATAGCTGTTTTGCATAGCTGCTTCAGTGTCCTTGTTTATCCAAGTTCGATGATTATGAGTTCGTAACAATTTTGATTTTTTTTTCTGGTTTTCTCAGATTCCAAAGTCTATTTTGATCATGTCAATCAGTTTCTACTCTGGCAAACATGTAGTGCTATCATCAAATTTTCCAGCAAGAAGAACCGCTAAACAATGTTGATGATATTAAGATGCTTTCTTGAAACATTTGCCAATACATATTCCCAAATACATAGTTATCACATTGTGCTGCATTTTCCAGACTATTCTTTTTCTTTTTCTTTGATTCAAAGTATGTTTGCAGTGTCGCATCCAGATCATTTATGGGGACATCGATTTTCAGCAGGGGGGTTAGGGTCGGCTGTGATGCTTCCGGAAGCTCTGACATTTTAGTACTTTCAAGAGGCGGAAAATCACTTAATTGCATGTTTTATGAAGTACTTCAAATTTGGTTACAGATTGCATAATTTAGAACTGCACCAGAGAGAAGCTCTAAATTACTATTTAACAGACCGGACAAATTTAAACCGTGTGAAATGTTACGTTTGAACTAATTTGGTATTGTTCTAAATTACTTTTGTTTAATTTGTTCACGAATTTTTGAGTCAGATTTTTTCTTTTGGATATTTTTTGGGGACATTTTTTGGGCGCCCATAACGTTTCAACGTTACCATTTTCGGTCTGGATGCGCCCCTGGTTTGTAAATAAGATGCAGAAAAACCCTGCAGGAGAGAGCTTTGTATTGCAAAGGATCCCGCTCTTGCCCACTTCATCGTTGATGTCCACAGAAAAATGAAGTAAAAAAACACACCTATTTACACCAAGGACAGCAGACCATATTGTACTAGCTATTTACATAACTAAATATTAAATTCTATTTCTTGAGTATTTTTGGATCAATTTTTTAACTGCAGGAAAGCTTTATGTAAACCTTAATGATGCTGCAAAACTGACAGCCTGAGTACTGACAGCCTGAGTACTGAGTATGTTAATGATGGTAATGTTTTTGTTTAGTTTTTTAACCAAGAAACAATTTAATGTAATTTACTAAAATTAACTGTATAAGCTACTTTAGTTTTTGATATATATTAACAGAAATATGTTTTTTTTCTTTTATGAGCAATTCCAGGGTCGTATCCAGGTTTTTTTTTGGGCAGACCGGGGAAATGATTTTAATTTTAATGGTATATAAAATTTGACGTTTTTTGATCCCCTAGTCATGATCCCTAAACGACCGTCTAGTTCGTATGTTGGGATTGAAGGACTCATATAACAAGACACAAAAAAGATGTAATAAATCATGGTGCACATTACATCACCTACTATAATATACAAGTCTTCTCATTATAAGGCGCGCGATCGTTGTAGCGCTCAGAATAATGACCACGGTTGCTTAGGGAATTTTGAGATTATACGAATTCATTTGTAAACCTAAGGAAGAAAACATAAGTGGTACCATAGGACTATTCAATGAAATTAAAAAGCCTCTTAGTTTCCAGCTCCCTTACATGACTTAAAATAACAATTCGATTTCTCATAACAAGACCTGAATACTGATAGACTATGAAAATGACTAAACAATATTTTCTATTTCTATACAAATCGACTAGCTTTTCCCAGGTTTTATTGTCAAAATCATCTGGACCAAGCAAAACCAAGCGCATTAAACAAGAAATGCTCTCGGGCAACAAACAACTTCGGTGTTTGGTGACAAGCAATATCCAAGCGTCAAAAATCCCCTCTCTACGTTCACATTGCTTGAAGGAATCAGAAGTGGATATGAAAAGTTGATAAACTCAGATCGAAACACGCCTGTTTTTCCATTGAAAAACGGAAGGGAGAAGAATAGACATTTTTTAAATATCTATGATATTTGTTTTATTTTATTCAAATTGAAGATATTCTTCAGGGCATAAAGCTTTATTAAAAAGAATAAGGAAGAGTTTCGTTTTCGACCATTCATAAAGATCATGCACGAAATTCGACATGTGGTGGTTGCGAAGTATTACTTTTGTTGACCTTCTTGGAACTTTTATCGGATTTTGATTGGACAACATCAAACTTTTCAAAACGAAGCACTGTAGTCACTGTATGCTAGAATAGGGCTTAAAAATTCAATTTAAATAAAGATTGCAAACTTTTAGTTTAATTATTTCAATTACAGACTGTATAGAACAGCAGAAAAGTTACTCAGATCCCATTTCTAAATAATTGAAATGGACATGGAAATTATTTTTTGGACACCATAGTTTGGGCGCCCAAACCGATATACTGGTCTCGAAAATGCCCAGGATACGGCCGTGAATTCAGTTTGATTCATAGTTTTTACTTTCATTTTCTCTAGAGCACACTCAAAAGTAGAAGAAGCTTGCGACCTATATTCTAGAGCTGGAAACTCTTATAAAATGGCTAAAAAGTGGAGTGGTAAGTATTAATTTAAATTGCATTTTTCAAATGTTATTTTTTAACAAGTCTTTTAAAAACCTGTGCTTACTGAAGACATACATTTAAGGGTAGCCTTAAGTAATTGTTTGCTTTGAACTGAATTATAAAGAAACCAGTATCCAGTGTAAAAGTTTTTATGTGTTTTAATTTCTACAAAGATTTGCACAAATTCTGTGTCCAAAATATTGTAGTGACAAAAAATTGTAGGTTATGGGTTGTGGAGTTGGAAAACTGAGCAAAAAAATAATATTTGATCATTTCGCCACGACCAACTGTTACAGAGGAATCGTCAATCAAATATTTCAATAAAAGAAACATTAAAATAAATCACTGTTTCTGGCATGTAAACACTTTGTTGTAAACAAATTGTTAAAAACAGTATGTGTGAATGTGACATTGTTTCTTTTAACTGCCCCTGAAATTAAATTACTCTTTAAGTAGTAGTGGCTTAGTGGTTAAAGCATTGAGGGTTCAAACCCCGCTGAGGTCGGGTGTTGAAAAAGTCACCACTCCTGGAGGTACTGCAGCTAGCTCGATTCCCTGGTGTATTTTGGGGAAAATGAAGGCTAGTCGGGGAGATTAACGCTATGATGAACATCTGGAATATGTAGCCCCACTCCTTGTAGTGGCTTTGGCCTTGAGTGGGGCGAGTGATTTAAAAAAAAAGAAAAAAATTAAAACAAGTTGGAAACACAGAATCATCAAACCATAGAGCTAGATCACAAAGCAAGTGGGTGGAACTAGGCTGCAAAGCATTAACAATTTTCATTTTCCCAGTCAACTGTGATGACTATAAATTGTGTTATAACTTAATGCTCACTAGCTGTTACTTTGGTATATACAAGACATGCCTCCTGTTTGGGTATTGCATGACTTGCTATCAAATACTGATGAGTTTCATACATTTTTCTATTACACAGTTAATCATTTATGTTATGGAGAAAGTAAAGGAAAAATCAACAACAGTTGAGAATGTATCTTATAAATAGGAATTTGATTGTAATAAATTTGCCATGTCTCATTATAATAAATAACAACGATTTAAAAATTCTATATTATTTATTATTATATGGACTATGTCCATCATCAGTGCATAAAAATACTATATGAAAAAAACTTTTTCTCAATTTACAAAAAAGGGCGTATGGTTGCTATTAGATACAATAATAATGGAAACGTAATGTTGGTAAAAATGTTTTACCCTTTCTGTGATCCATTTGACGTTTAATATTGATATTCATTATTCGTGAATTTGTGGAATTTCTTCAGGAAGTTTTTTGAAACATTTTCATTTTGTTGACAAAATGGTATTTTGACCATTATTATTGGTTTCTTTTCCTCAAACATATTCGGTGGAATCAAATAAGACTCATCTAGTTCTTTTCTTTCTTCTTTTAAATTGAAATCTCGAATTACACTTTCTACGTCAGCTTTAGTAAATTTCTTCCTTATTAGATCTAGTTCTTCGTTAAAGTTCGTAGCTATTTTCTTTGCACGGTGTAAATCTGTGTTAATGGCATTTCTTTTATATCGTTTAGGTATTTGCGAGTTCCAGTGGGTGGGTAGCATTGTGGGTTTTCTGTTTACATTTGTGATGACAGTTCCATCAGTAATTGTTATCTTTGTGTCCAGGAATGTTTTTGGATTTTCCTCGATGGTTAGATTTATCTTTTCATGATAGTTGTTTAGTTCTTGTAGCATATCATCTGGCTGGTTAGTTTTTCTTCTGTTTATTATGTCATCCACAAATCGTTTGTAGAATAAGGGTTTTCTAGTTACAACTATGTCATTTTCTATTTTTATTATCCAAATATCTGAGATAATGACAGATAATGGACCACCCATAGAACACCCATCTGTTATTTTTATGCACTGATGATGGATGTAGTCCAAAAAGCTTATGCTAAATAAATGATATAGAATTTTTAAATCGTTGTTATTTATTATAATAAGAATTTATCTTATAAATCTTATAAATAAGAATTTATCTTATTTATCTTATTTTATTTTATTTTATTTTATTTCTTATTATACACAAGAGATACTTTTTTACATTTTATTTATGGGGTTTATTCACAAAGGGTAGTGCTTACCTAAATTTATAATAAATAAGTGAGTTCATTAAAATCATACCAAATTGGGTCTTTGTAAAAAGTTTCTTCTAATATTATTTCATAGCTGCTGGACTGTCATTCAAAGAAGCAGGTAAACTGCATCACAATCAGTTACAGAGTAAACATGAAGCTGCTGCTCAGTATGTGGAAGCAGCAAATTGTTATCGTAAGGAAGATTTTCCAGGTAAGTTCAATTGAATGAAAATACTAGTTACTTATCACTGCCATTATGATACTTCTGTTTTCAATGTATTTCATAGTTACATATAGAATTTTCCTTTTCCTTAATTGCATATTACTTTGCTTATTCAGCTAATTACTCGATTTGTAGTGAGACAAAAGTAAGTCAAAGCATCTCAATAAGTGACCTTAGCTTCCCCTTATTTATTGTTAAGAGAATTTAGAGAAACAGTATTGATACCAATAACATCTATTTATAGTCAGCTGACTGGAAATACCTCTGAACAAAAATCAGGTGCAATTATGTACTAGAGTTCAAGGGAGCTACTAAAGGATGACCAGCCTCAGTGAAATTAACTGAATTACTTAACTGAACCTGAACTAGAACTAAACTAGAAGAATCTTGCTTAACTACTTAGCTATTAACCTTACTTACCCTCACTAACCCACATTTCACAAGGTTTACACCATAAAGTCTAATGTTTGAATCCCACCTAAATGTGTAGTTATAAACAAAATCGTAATTGCTTCAATGTTTCTTGTTGTTGTTTTGACACGTCTTTTCTTTTGCAAAACATTATTTTCATAATAGAGTATGGTCTAGTTTCTCAGTGTGTCATGTTCATCCACATCACTCATTTTGTTATGCATTTGTTTTCAGCTGTTGATAATAGTGCATATTTTTACTTGACTAATCACAATGTGATTTATTTTATGTAATCTCTGAAAAAATTTTTAAAAACACTAAGAAAAATAAATAACATTTTTCTAAACAACTTTGTTGCATTACTGGGAAGAAAATGAGTTTTTTTATGCTTTTTAACTTTTTTAACCATGTTTAAAATGGTTATGATAAAGTTTCTCAACTGTTTGTAAGTTATTCATGGTAATTATGCTATAGATTAGATCTAGCTATTCAAAATAAAAGGTCATGTTCTGAAGAAGTTGTTGAGACTTATGCTAATCTCTACTTCTTTGTATTATTAATTGTTTGGAAATTAACTTTTTAACAGCACACTTTCGTCAATTGTTATAATAAAATATGTTTCAATACCTTGGCAGTATCTATTTACAATATCCATGAAACTTGGTTTGTGTAGTGTTTCCAGATATGGTTTGGTTCAATTAAATCTAAAGTGCATTATTAATGCATTTAGTTGGCTGTCATTATTATTTTCAACAAATCTTTAACAGGCCTGGGGCCTCAGCATAATAAAAAAGACTTGTGTTTGGCGGTTGAGGGATGTCCAATGGTGTGTGATAGGTAAACTGAACCTGATACAAACTTTCAACAAGGACAGTTTCTTAGTCTGATTGGCTGTCAACAGAACAGCATATTAATGTTATTGGCTGTAACAAGCACAAACCCAAAATTCACTGACTGTCAACAAGGACAATAACTTGATAATAATTTAGCTCTCAACAAAGACAGAGCCTAATATGATATGGCTGTCAACAAAGACAGTTCTTGTATACGAACTATAAATACTGCCAATGAAGGCAAATTATGACGAAATCTATATCCTTACACAAACCATCTACAAGGATGGTTTCTTAAGTATAACTGTCAACAAGGACAGCCACATCATAAATACAACAGAATATGAAGGCAGATAATACTATTTACAACTAGTAACTCCAAAAACGCAGGAGTGAATAAAGAATGTAACAAAGAGCTTAACAAAAAATGTTTAACGAAATACACTATAAGCTAATAAACCAAACAAGTTCCACCACCCTCGAGGGCAGGAGAGGTGGGAATTTTAACACCTTTGTAAAACCTGACTAAAGCGGCGAAGGAATAACAGTGAAACTGCCAGCATCAAGATGGAAGTTAGTGAAAAGTAAATTTAAAAAGCAATTAGATAATAAGAATTAAGGAAAACATAAACGAAAATAATAATGGTTCATTGCTGTGCAGTTGATTGCTTTAGTGATTCAAAACCAAATTATAGTAAAAATGTAAGCTTTTACAAGCTACCACGAGACGATAAGTTGAAGAAGATAATCAAAAGGACTAACTTACCTAAAGATGCTAGACTTTTCAAAGAGATTTACAAGTAAGTTGGGTTTTAACATGAACCACTATGAAATTCCTGGCATTTAGCATTTAAAGTAATTGTTTGATTATGAATTATGCGTTGTAGTAAAACGTACCAAGGTAATTGATATTGATTTCAATGAAGTAAAATTTGATTTTATTGCCAAGAACGAACTGTTGGGAATACCAGCAAGAGGATTGCTTAAACCAGATGCCATCTCGACAAAGTTCTCTTACAACAAAGGCAACCAACCATTGAAAAGACGTTCTGCTAATGAGAGAAGAGAAGTCATGGCAACAAAGAAACGAAACATTGCTGAGGCTATCTTGAACAAAGAACAATTTGAGGAATTAGATGCTGTATGTTCAACTACAGTGGATCCCGTCATGGTTCGAACAACAAAAGATGCTGAGACCCAAACTGAGACCCAGACTGTCGAAACCACTGAGTAGAGCCACTGTTCTTGATTGTGAAAACCACAATGATTTTCCTCATAACAGAAAGCTCGTCAGATGAAGAGGATGTAGATCTTGATAACAGTAGATTCTGATGAATCTGATGTTGAAAACGATTCCCAATTCACAAAAGGGGCTATGTTTATTGTATATTGGTCTGCATTCATTCAGTTGCTCAATCACTGTCTTTGTTGCTCATTGTCTGCAGTAGTTAAAACAGTAGAACGGTCTGCTTCAGCACTGTAACTTCTTGGCAACATAAACTTCGTCAGATCCACCATAATCATCCAATTGACTGTCAATTTCAACTTCTGGCTCAAACTGATATGGTTTTAAACCTGATTTAAAATTTTCACTAAAGTGTTTAAGTCGTCATAATCTGATTTCTCTTCCAAGTTTTCTATTTCTTCCTCTTCTAAAACAATGCTTTTCAAAGGTTTTTTACAAAATGCCATTGAGAAGATCGGAAAAAGTGTACTAAGTGAGAGTTTTTGTCTCTCATTGGCTCTCCCTTGTTTGCCTGCAAGGTAGTTCGTATGTTTCTTCATAGGCTGATTGATCTGTCTACCTCTGTGTCTAACTTGAACCATCATATTTACCTCAATCAAGGAGCTAGGGCGGATTTATACTGGTGGATAGACTTTCTCCCATCGTGGAATGGTATGTCCATTATCCCTGATAAGCCGGTTTCTTCAGTGAGTGTGTCTATGTTTACCGATGCTTCAGATCTTGGTCTTGATGCTTGTTATGCAGCCTTTCTAATTCAGATTCGTTTACCTCTGCAAAAAGTTGCCGACACAAAACACGTAAAATCCATTGTACGTCGGCAAAAGTAGAATTTACTTCGGCAATTTGAAATCCTTTCAATTCACGAAAAGTAGCAATCTCAATTCATTGTCAATTAAACATTTTTTAGCTCTTTAATGCGTAATATTTAATGTTCTGAGAGAGTAATTAGGCCATTATTCACCAAATATCCCATTGCTAGGGAGAATGACCACTGTTGCTAAGGTAATTTTGAAATTTCCTTCGTTATACGCATTCATTTCTTCACGTTACGAAAGAAAATGAAAACGAAAGTGGTACCAGTAGGACTCGTTTTCATGTTATTCATATAATAGAAAATATCTTAGTTTCCAACTCCTTACACATGCCTATCATGACAAGGCCTGTTTGTGGTGATTGAAATCTCTAAAACTTCGGAGCTTCCTGGACTGTAAAACTCAATCTTCTCTACGAAAGACGGTAGTAACCAAAAGTACTTGGAAAAATCCCTGACTATTAAGTAAATTTCCATTGAAAATCTATCAAAGAAATAATCTCAAAGTTTCTTCCTTTCTTTCCCGCGTCAATTTTTCCTGACTCGATTTCTAAATGGACAATAAGATCATCTGTCTATAGAGTAGACTCATGTGTAAATCAGGCTTTATACCCATTCCGTGTAAGTCATACTTAAAATGACCCAAGTAAGATGGTTGACAAGTTGTGGAACGCGAACTCGGAATTGGTTGAGACAAGCAAACATCAAGATGAGGCCAAAGAAATTATTTAACAGTTTTCAGTTTGGTTCAAAGTTATTTACGTCGGCAAAATTTTTACTTTACAATATTTTAACTTTACAATTTCGCCAAATTCTGCAAATGCCGACGCGAATTAGAAAGGCTGTTATGGGAATAAATGACTCATGTGTAAATCAGGCTTTATACCCATTCCGTGTAAGTCATACTTAAAACGGCCCAAGTAAGATGGTTGACAAGTTGTGGAACGCGAACTTGGAATTGGTTGAGACAAGCAAACATCAAGATGAGGCCAAAGAAATTATTTAACAGTTTTCAGTTTGGTTCAAAGTTATTTACGTCTGCAAAATTTTTACTTTACAGTATTTTAACTTTACAATTTGGCCAAATTCTGCAAATGCCAACGCGAATTAGAAAGGCTGTTATGGGAATAAATGGTTCAGTTAACCTTGGCCCACAGATTATGTTAAGTTCCACATTAATGTTAGAGAGTTGTTTGCTATTGTTGCAGCAATGGTGAGTTGGGGTCAGTCTTGGGCTTATAAGCAAATTTTAATTTATACGGACAATATTGCAATAGTTCATGTTTGGAAATCAGGTTCTTGTCGGGATTCTGACATTATGGCATTAGTTCGGTTTTTGTTTCTTTTTACTACACGTATCAACTTAAATGTTTTGTTACAACATATCCCTGGACATACAAATGTAGCGGCTAATTCTCTGTCTTGTTTGCAGGTCAACAAGTTCTATCATCTAAAGCCTATGTCAGAGCACAGCCCCTCTCCAGTTCCATCTGTCATCTAGTCGATATTGATCAACAAGTCCGTCAGTACCAAGCGGAAGCTTTAGCTCCTTCCACCAGATGCACGTATACAGTAGCCTTTCGATCATACTGGAGGTTTTGTGCTTTAATTTCACAACCCTTGTTTCCGTACTTTGAAGGTTTATTTATGTGGTATTCAGTTTTTTGCCATCATGGAAGGTTTTCCAAATTCAATAGCGCAGATGTCGCGTCTGTATTACATGCTGAGAGGTATTCGGCGCATACAAGGTGCAACTTTTACACGCCCACATTGCCAACCATTCACATTTGTGCACTTACTCGCTATACATAACCGATTGGACTGTTGAATGTTTGTTGCTTAAAACTGCATCTGCATGTTGTTGCGACGTTCCCATTGGCAGATCAGGACATGCTCTATGCCCCATTGGTTCATGAGACAATGGCTTCGTTGTCATCCAGGTTCTGAGCTACCATTGTTTTGTTTTTCACGTAATCGCTTTTTGACTCGTCAGGATATGGTCACATTACTTACATGTACGTTGCCTTCCGCTGCAGACATTAATACTCATTCGTTCAGAATTGGAGTGGCGTCGGCTGCTGCATCTGCTGGGATTGCCGACAGTGTTATACAGATCTTGGGTTGTTGTTCAAGTGACGCCTATCGTAGGTATCTTCATATTGATGATGACTCAATTACTCATATGTCACACCTTATTTCATTGCCTAGTCTGTTATCGCATATTTGGAACCGTATTACTGTTTCTGCAGTGTCGTTGCTTTAGTGTGTCTCAATGTTTTTACTTTTGTTCAGCTGGGGGAAATTTGGGGGTGTATTTGCTAAGTCTTAAGTAGTTGTGTTAGGGGTCTGTCCTTGTTGACAACTCCCGGTCGTCCTGGTTGACAATTGTAGGATATATATTTGTGTGTTTATAGTCTGTCCTTGTTGACAGCAACCAATTCGTGTGAGTGATATCCTGTCCTTGTTGACAGTTTTAGTTGTAGGTTTGTCTGTCCTTGTTGACAGCAGTATATTTAGGTCAAAGTTACCCTGTCCTTGTTGACAGCAATATTATTTAAGTCACAAGTTAGTCTGTCCTTGTTGACAGCAGTATTAATATTAGTCACAAGTTATCTGCCCTTGTTGACAGCAGTACAATTTACATATCCTGTCCTGGTTGACAGTTCCTTGGTGTGATAGTCCTTGTTGACTTATCGTATACGTCCTCGTTGACGTCTGTCTTTGTTGATAATCAGTCCTTGTTGACTTTTACAATTTGACTTTTACAATACGAATGCACCAGCTGGATATTCCCCAGTTCGGCCAAATACTTGTTCTTATTGTGCCTAAGCCCATGCTACTTTCTTTTAATAAAAAAACGCAAGGACAATCATGACGTCACAAGAAAGGGAGAGTGTTATTTCTATAGATCTTTAAAATCCCATTTTTAATCAATAGAATACTTTAAACAAAGAAAAAAATATTGCGGCATACTAAATCAAATACATTTAATCAAATAAAAGTCAAAAATAAATATGTAATTTTTGGCCGGTCTACTCCTTTAAAGACAGCTTAAAATAATATTTATGTAATAAAATGCTTTCATATGTCCTTTGATAATACATGTTTATTTATTTTTATCTTATTTCTTCACAAGTTTTTGAACTTAAAAAAACATGCAATTTAGAAGATGAACAATTTGGATTTGCAACACAAGCTCATAATAACATGTTAGCTCGTGATTCCAAAAATCTTTTTTCCCCTAGAAACATTTGGAGAAAATAATACTTCTTTTTATAAAAGAAAACCAAATGTTTTGTGGTGGTTTACTTAATTTAAACCCTGAAATTTGAATACATAACAAAACGAAAATTATATAAAATTAGAAATTATATATCTGTCTTTCACTTTTATGTGTCAGTGAATAATATGAATATAAATCAGTACTTTCTGAAAATGAAGATCTGTCTTGTGATAGCTACTCAAGTGGCAAACACTCTGCAGAATGATCTCAGGAAATTGGATGCACTCGTAACTGATTGTTGCAGGTGCTGTGTGTCGGGTCGATACATTTCTCTTCAAAATCATTCGAGCATACAATTTTGATTTGTCAATTTTTCCATTATTATTGCCAGCGTACCAAGACTTTTTATAAAACAATTTTGCCATTACTCTGTTGATTTCCATACACTTTTTTTTATAAGAAACCAAGTTTAACTATTAAAAATCTGAATGCTGGATAGAAAATGATTTTTCAGGGCTGGATGCTGAGGTAGTTTCTTATAAAAAAGTGTGTATTCTCTCACTTTCATTCAGGTGCATGATTTAATAACTTTTTTTTTTATCCCAACAAGAAGTTATACTGATCATGATTATAGTTTTAACATTATTTTTCAAGAGGTTTTCTCAAGATATTACGGTCAGTGCACTGCCTCTCTACATTTTGTTATCAAGATTGTGAGGTTGCATGTTTCAAAGATCATGACTTGAAAAAATTCAAGTTAATAAAAAATGGTGAACGTGAGAAAGAGATAAATTCTGAAACCTTTATGTTAATTGAGAAAAGAATTGAAAAATTTAAAATCTTTAAACATTACTCCTCAGAAATGAAATATTAATCACTGTTAGATTATACATTCCAAGTACTCATAGAAATAAATTGAGACAAGAACAATAAAAGTCATTGGTCTATCTGGTCTACAATCTTCAGGTAGTTTCTCAATTTCATTTTTACCTTGACTAATTCGATAATGCTTTGAGGGGAAAATAAGTCACCTGGAAATACTTTGCGTAACCAAAGTTCAGGCATTAAGAAACAACTGGTTGCACTGAAACCTCTGTTTTTGTTGTATGCGCTCTTACAATAAATTTCCTTTTACTGTATATATCAAAATGATTTTAATGGACCTCTTGTACCACTTGTTTCATAGCATTGGGCAATTATCTTCAGGTTTGGCTGAATAAGCACAGTATGTCACAGATTTGTAATGGTTATGTACTGGTTCATTACCTATGTTGACTTCCCATGCTAGTATTCTCATTTTAAAAACATTATTTTACGAAACAAAACTTTGGCTTGTTTCATCAATTGTGACATGTTCCGCGAAAAGGGACCACTTGATGTAACGCCTAGTGTAACGGATTTGTAACGGATTTGTAACGCCAGCGTTACAAAATTTGTAACGGATTTGTAACGCCAGCGTTACAAAATTTGTAACGGATTTGTAACGGATTTGTAACGCCGGCGTTACAAATCCGTTACAAATTTGTAACGCGTATCAAGAGTATCTGCAATGCAATGTCTTCTTCTCTTCTCACGTTCATAAAACTTTCACCGTGTTTACATTTTGTTCTAGTTTTTTGTTTTTCTTTTAAATCACATCAGTGAAAAATCAGAAGCGTTTCAATACGACTGAAATTCATTGATAAAATTTTTGCTGAGACATTGCCGTTTCTATGGGAATGGCACCCTTAGGAAATATCCACTACTGTGATCCATCGCGGCGCCAGACAATTAAGCTTACACTAGGATCAACAGCGGAGTCACTCCTTTCCCAAGAAAGCAATGTCCTAGAGAGTTCCAGTTGACTTTCCTTACTGCTCTACCTCCCTCTCGAACAGCAAAGTTGGACTAACGTCACCTAGTTTCAACTGGACAGATGAAAAAACACTTTACTTTTACTCTGTAATCGAAGTGCGTTGCCACACAAGCATTAACATAGAAGATTAAATTTGAAGTAAGGTAAGTGAAAGTCATTATGGAGGTGAGTATCTTAAAAGAAAACTTTTGCAACTCGTCAAGCCGACGTTAAAATGTTATTTCTCTCTTCCCATTTCCCATCATAGTTTACACTAAGTTGCTTCAAATTTGCGATGATGGTTGTGTATCTCCTGGTATCTATAAAGTTATGTTAACAATACATTGCACAAATAATGCTCATTAATTATTTATCATGTAAAGTCTAAGACACGTAGGATGCAGCAACTTCGCTTTGAATTAAATCTCAAGTGAGTTCCAAAAGAATACTCTTGAAAGATAGAATCATTATAGATGGTTTCTATTTGCAGTAACAATTTTAGTTTGTTTTTCTAAAACCCATCTATTCAGTTTCTTAAGTGAATGTGAACCAGGTGACCCTTTCTATTTTTAATACTCAACGGGTGCCACCAAAAAAGTGTTTTTAAAAACTTTTGTTTATCAAGTAGAACAAGTTTATACAGCCGCACTTTCGCCTTGCAAAAATTAAAACAAAAGACCTGTGCATTATGAAGTTTTTCATATTGAAGCGTGTAAATATTTTAGACTAGTCTAAATATTGTAGATGACTAATGACAGGTCTGTTGATTTAAATTACACAAGGTAAAAGTTTGACTGTGTAAACTAGTTTTAAATGAACTCTGTTAGGTAAGGAAAAGTTTTACAATAAAGAGTCTTCTCAGTTTTTCAAGGAAATGTTAACCAGAAACTCCCTAAAAACATATCTTGGCCAGCCAGTTAATTTTCACTCTTGATAGATTATTTTTGTAAACTATCAGTCCAATATCGAAGCTTATCAGGTAAGAATAGAATCGTTTTCAAATCTTACTCTTATACGTGTAACACTTCGTTACAAAATTTGTAATGGATTTGTAACGGATTTGTAACGCCAGCGTTACAAATTTGTAACGGATTTGTAACGCCGGCGTTACAAAATTTGTAACGGATTTGTAACGCTAGCGTTACAAAATTTGTAACGGATTTGTAACGCCAGCGTTACAAAATTTGTAACGGATTTGTAACGCCAAATAAAATCAAGTGGTCCCTTTTCGCGGAACATGTCACAATTGAAGAAGCAGAGATGTTTTCTGCAGTATTTAAGAAAACCTTTTTCACCAGGTTTGATCTATCAATGATGGAATATTTAGCAGGACTAAGTATTTCTTTCAGTCATTGCAGCATGATTATTTTTCAGTTGGTGCCATTAAATCTGGCTATGGGTAACTTATAATAGTTTCTTCTGTAAGATATTTTTAAATATTAAATCAACAATCAGCATTTACAACATGTTTTTGAATTCCTGTAGCTTACATGTTTTTACAAGATCAAACAGTTCATTTTTTCATTTTCTATAGGGAGTTTTGCATTGATTTTAGAATCAATCTGGTCAGCATAAGCATTATAATTACGATTTTCAGTCTAATATTTGCACAATCACTTAGTAATTACACATTACACAATGAGAGATCTCTAACTTGTCAGTAAGAGATTTTGCATCCAGCCTAATTTTCATTTTGATGCCTCTAATCTTTGCTCCATTGCAAAGTTATATTTTCTATTTGTAGTTATTCCATTTTAGAAGCAATACATTGTTTGGAAATGGCTATTGATATATTCACAGATATGGTAAGTTTGAGAATTGAAAAATAGTTTTATGTAAAAATGGTATGAATGAAACATTGGTAAATATCATGAACTTTGAAAAACAAATGAACAGCCTCTTGATGATCATACAGATCATCAACAATACAGCTACTTTGACCTCAATCTGACACAAACTGTCCAAACTGTCCAAAAGGCCAGCTTCTTATTGTTATTGTTATTAATTGATAACAATGATAATATGATAATATTAATTGAAATTGTCTCAATATAATAATAATATATACTTAATTATTAATAATACTGAAATGTCTGTCATCAAGCGGCAATGCAGTCTGAAATTCTACCGTAACAGTACTGCAAACAGTGTGTAATCTTAAGATTTTATCTGGGTGGCAGGTTGGGCCATTGACATCATTGGTTTTAGAATGTTTGGTGACCCAACGGATTTGGTGACCGGATGGTAATTTATGAGGGGGGATTTGGGTCATATCCATTTTGGGGGATAGTTTTAGCCGTTTGTACAATTGGTTGTGGGTTTTCAGCGTCGTTTCGGGCATTTGTGCAATTGGTTGTTGGTTTTGGTTGTTGGTTCTAAGTGTTCGTGCCTAATGCAAGCAACCTTGGAGAAAAGTAAAACTATGAGAAAAATGCTTCATTAATTTTTTCTAAACAAATTAATTATAAAATCATGGAATTTTATATAGCAGAACTGGACACACTTTTTTTTCACTTAGTTTTACATAAAGACTTGTAAAAACTCTTTGTTATACTTACAAAGTTAAACTTTTCTGTGCTTGTTTTTTTCAAATCTCTTGTAATGGAATTTCTCAAATCATTTTTAGGATTTGTATATTTATTTTTTCTCCTTTCCAGTCAGGCTACCACAGCACTGATTTTCTAAAAATTTGTTGGCCCAAACCAACTGTTGACTGTCTCCGACAGTTGGGCCACCACTAAGATTAGACACTGGCAAATCCATAGAAGCTGCTTTATCTGAATAATAATTAAATCTCAAAGATTTAGGGAAACTGGAGTATCTATCAGGAAGGAATATGTATTAGTATCTGGTAAACACCTGAGGGTCATAATACCATAAGTGAGAAAAAGACCACTTGGTTCACCTTTTGTGTTAATTTCTCAGAACAAAATAGTTTGTTATAGCATGGACGTATAAAAAGAGAAGGACTCACAACTAAAACTAAAGCCTTTCATTTCTATTATTAAAATCTTTTCTGTCGGCATTTCTTTGATGTAATCCTCGCCTCGCATTTCACTGGATTTCGGTTCACATAGGCGGGTTTATGTGACACTTTAGGTTTAATCCGCTGTGGAAAACCAACGAATTGAGAGAAAATACGATTTGGAGATGCATCAGCAATATTCTTGAGTATCACAAAACTTCTACTCAACAGTTTTTAAAATGGTGTATTGGAATTAAGACAAATTTCTCGGAGTTAGGAGGCATTTTGTGTATATAATTATATCCAAAGATTTGGTACTTTGAATGATGCCTGGGTGATGCCTGAGAATATACAGAACGAAGTATGCTTTTTCATTCAATTCTGAAAATTTCATGTTTGAGACTGTAAGAAGTCATGAGGAATCAGAGTTTAAAAACTGGCTTCAAAATAATCATGAAATCTTTAAATTCATTTTTGGTTGGTTGTTACAATCATGGAAGCCAATGAAAAACATGTATTTTTAACAGCACTTGAGGGAGTTTCAAAACTGCTTTTGTCAAAATTTCAATAAACCGAGGCGAGGTTGTTTGAATAGATTAATAACAGTTGTAAGTCCTTCTCTTTTAATACGTCCATGGTTATAGTAATGGTTAGTTTCTTACAGTTCTGATATGTTTAGTGTCTATTTTTTCAATACTGATGTTCTTAAAATAACTTTTTCTAATGATAATAAGCAACTGTAATCACTGGCCATTGAATGTCAACAAATGATTTAATTGTTTTCTAGGGAAGGTTTTCAATAGCTGCCAAACATCATGTGACCATAGCAGAAATATATGAATCAAATGTTTTGGATGTAGAAAAGGTAACTTAGGGGCTGTTCATATGAAGGCTGGCTGGCTCGGCTAGGCGGGATCTTGCTACTTGCTAAAAACACATAATAAAAGTAAAATGTGTTCTTATGACAAGAGAGCCAGCCTGCTTTGTCAAGATCTCAGTTGTTTTTAGCTAGATCTCCCTTAGACGGGATGAAAATTGTACATATGACATGAAAAAAACAAAAATTTCTTACTTCCTTGTCTACATGGCCAAAACAATAAGTGCAGTATATTATACAGTATATTGAAGTTTCATAGAGTTTGTAGTTCGTAAAGTGTGGTCTGAAGTGTCTTGCCATTGATTGACGAATGTTTTGTTGTTTTCAGTGAAGCACGGAAAAATGTATGATTAAATATACAAAATATTTAAGGTTCGTTAAATAACTTTGACAGTAAATCAGAAAACAAACACTTAAAAAAGCCCTTTAACTTTTTTTTTGGATTTGCCACTGCTTACAGTAAAATATTACACTCAAGTTAATTATGCTTGAGTAATCATTTATTGTGTTACACTTTCGTAATAAAAAAGGAGTAAAGTATTATGCTTGTTAACATCTTATTCCGATCACGGATTTCAACCACTTTCAGACAAGCATCTTCAACGTTATGATGAAAAACTGAGGGAAACAGGTATTTATTTTCATTTAAACAAAGGTGAGTATTTCAAAAGAGAACTTTTGCAACTCGCCAAGCCGACATTAAAATGTTTTCATTTGTCTTTTCCCTACATTTATCCTACACAGCAAAATCCCCAATTCTTAAAACAAGAAAAACAAATCTCAATTTGAGAACAATTTATCTTGTCAGAATAGTGAGAAAAATTATCATAAGAAGAAAAAATATTCTTATGCCAAATTCTTAAAATAAGAAAAAAAATCTCAGTTTGAGAACATATTATTTCGTCAGAATAGGGAATAAGGAAGAAAAAACGTTCTTGGTATTTTAGACAATTTTTTCTCAAAACAAGAGCACATTCGTGAACGAATGATTTACGCTATGAAAGGACGTAAGTATAAGTTATGTACAAGTTACGTACAACTAAAAACGCCAGTAAAATCATCTTACGTAAATGTAGAAGTCACATACAGTTAAAGACTTAATAGAAGCACTGTTTAGACTAGACTGCAGTGCATACGCTCTATTAATGCTCAATTGAAATATAAGACGAAGACTGCACAAATAACCTTTTTGCAATGTGAGCACAAATCAAACGACAGTACCAGAGCACAATAAATGTTCCCAGACACGGCCAAATGGAATGTGATGCTGTGGAACTATGATACAGACGATGCTAAATTGGTGTTTCTATTTGCGCTTCTGGTTTATTCATGTAAGACCTTTAAAAGATTTTTTTGTAAAAGTATTCTTCGTTGTGAACATAAACGAAAGAAGAAGAGCACAGGCTTCCCGCTTATAATATTTAAAGAACATAAAATATAATAAAACTCTCACAATCAAACGCAATCAGGTTGTATACTCTCAAGTACCTTAGCATAGGGGGGATGGAGTGCATTTACCTCCCACCTCCACCAATTAGGCACTTCGAGAGTAAGAAAACCAATGGACTGGACTATGCTACATACTTAAATATCGGGTCCTTTAAATAATATATAGTTACTCCACGCCTTATCTAGTGGCTTTACAACTTCCAGAGGTGACGATTTGTCTTGAAATAACACGTACTGCATAAGCCCAAACGCAACCTCATGTGATTTTGGAAAATCCATATCCACCAGGTAATACGCAGCTAACATGGATGCAAACGCCAAAGTTATCTCAGATTCTTGAAATCTGCTTATGATGTCAATACCATGCATCAAAAGGACTTCTGGTTCAGAATAAACAAGAACGAAGACCCCACCACCATTCTTTCCTAATTTTTCTTGAGCATCTTCAGATGGCTAAACAAGGACACAAAAACACGTATTAGTAATTAATTGGGTTACACCACTTGAAAAGTAGAAATGTCTGCCGATATTTACTTATACGACAATTAAAATAAATACAGCAAAAAAATAATGAAATAAAGAATCCAAATACCTTAACTTCTATCATGATAGTTTCAACTTTGTTTTTTTTGGAGGTTACTGTCGGAAATATTGTATGGATGTTCTTCAGTAAATACAATACTTTCCTTACTGAAAAAAGAAAACAATCTTTATTGAAAAAACTAATTCGGCATTACAGGAGTTCATTGATAACATAAAAAATTTAAACGTGAAATGACAACAAGATTGAGTTGTAAGCCCTAGACACAAAGAAAACAAATAAAATTTCATGCTCATTTCAGCATTTAATCAGAACTGAATGTGAAGGTTAAGAAAAAGTATACCGTGTGTTGGTGGAGGGGGTTTAAGCCCTTTTTTCGATATGGCAAAGTAAATAATCGTCTCCATTTCCGCATCAAATCTTTTCAACGCATCCTTAACAAATGAAGGATCTTTTTTTCCCAGAATTCTTCCGACTTCCTCCACAATCTGTATGTACAAAGTGAGAAGAGTATAGAGATATAGTAAACCAAAGAAATCCCATGCTATGTCAAGGTTTTTCTTATACACATAGCCCATAGGACAAAATATAGCTAAATCCGTTGTACCAAAAGAACAAACAAACAAATCAAAATAAATGAATAATTATGTAAACAAAATAACATTTGTGGAATTTGTTTGTTATACAAAACATCAATTATCAAATACCTCAAACTTGTTCTCAGTGGCAGATCTGGTGTTCATATTAAACATAGCAATGATTATAAACATACCTCAATAGGGAACATCTGGAAACACTGATACTCCTTTATCACTTCAGCCAATCAAGTTTCTGGTTTAAGATGAAGAATCCACTGTCTGCGGCCAGTGAATTCTAAATCTAGGTATGTGTGTATCACTTCCAGTGATGGTTTTTTTTTATTTAATTCTTTTTGAAGCTGCCAGTAATGTCTGTCCATTATGGCACCAGAATATGTTTCTGAAAAAATAAAATACAGCAAAAATTTAACAAGTCTTGACAAAAAATCTGTTTTTTCTTTTACCTTCGTTAGCACACCCCAGTTTTATTGCTAAGGCTTCTTGATTTTTGCACTTACTTCAATGGTAGATTTCAAAAGATTGAGTAAAATTAGCAAAGCCTAACACCTTCAAGCACAGCCAAACATTGAACAGAAATATTATTTAGAAAATTCCAAATACCAAGTTCCCGATTTTTCTCTTCAAAGGCATCTTTCTCATTTTCTTGTTCAGATGTGGATTCTTGATTTTCCTGTTCAGCTGTGGATTCAGCATCACATATTGTCAAATTCCATGTATTTTTATTTTCCTTATTTGATGTGTCTTCTGTGGTGTTTGTAATTTTGCGCATTTTGTTTTTGCTTCTACTTGGGGTGGGCCCCTGTGGACGTTTCACACTTTTTGTGTTCTTAATTCTGGCTTTGAGTTGCTTGTACAATTTTCCCTGTAAAAACAAGTTCAAGTTTTCTTTCTTTGTAATCATGAAAAAAGAAAGTGCTGCAGCTGCTTTTTAATCCAACTGATGCAAAAAAATGTAGATTACAAGAAGATTATATAATTATCTTAATTAATTTAACACAAAACGAACTTATAATATTTCTGAAAATTATAAATTATACTTACATGATTAGTCGCAGGGTCCTTAATACACGGATAATTGATGACTAAGGATTTAGCCATTTCCTCAAGTTCATAGTTCGTGGGATTTCGATTGAACGGTGGAGCCATTGATATTGCTGTCATACAATGAACTGTCCCCCGTATCATTCTGTGATACACATCAGAATTCACACAACCATTCTGCACAGCTGCCAGCAATGCTTCATCTTTATAGATGGTATAAACAGGTCCACTGCACTGCAATGTTGCTTTTACCTCTGAGTTTTTCTGATGCAGTGATTTGGTTACATTTGTATGTGATTTTGTAGAACTTTCAGCAACTTGATCAGTCATTGCATGTGATGAACAAGGATGTTCACTGTTATTTTTATCATTGGTTGATTTAGTCACACAAGGTAAGTCTTCCTGCTTGTTTGAAGCTAAATTCTGATTAAACAGAGTACAAATTAAAAAGAAACTCCATACAGTGAAGAGTAATACAAGTGATTTCCAGTAAAACAGTTACTTCTTGGTATTAATTTTCATGCATACCAATTTTCACCTATTCCTGCATTCGCAAATTTTTTTTCTATTGAACACCCCCTGTACGTTAAAATAAGGCTCTCTTTTCCTTTGTTTCACATAAAATGTACACAAAAAATTCTAGTAAGACGACACCAGGTCCTAATACACTGGAAATCATATTTATCTTTTGTTGCTCGAAAATTAGTACAATACTGAAGGGGGAAAACAAATCAGTAAAAAAAAAAAAAAGAAAAAGTAAAAGAACTTTACCTGATAACTTAAAGCCTTCTGATGAACTTTATAATTAGATCTAGTTGACAAAAAAATTACAATAAACATCACTGACTCAACAACAACTTATGCGAACATTCAGCCAAGTTTCTTACATGTCTTACACATATCTTTTATCTTTTAAAACTTATTGTTAAAATAATAAACCTACCTAAAGTCATTTTTCTCCATCAATGGTGAGTGGCTGCGCAGAGTCTTTAAATTGTAATTTTCATTGTCAGATAGCAATAGAACAGTGGACTAAAATTATTAAAAAGTAAGTCTCACTATGATCAATAAAGATAATTATATCTTTCAAGAGTAAATAGCATAGAGATAGCCACTCATCAAAGCTGAATGCTTATTTGAACCATTATAGCTATGATATTAACAGTATTAGCTAGATCAAGATTAATAGGAACCTTACAGCCTGAGAGTCAAAAGAGTCTTCCGATAAAGTCCCTTCATCTTCAACAGTTGCGGATTGCTCTTGGGTCTATTGAAGAAAATGTAAGGTATTAAATGGCTGAAGGATCCTGTGTTTGACCCAGTTGAAAGTACATTATCTATAACGAGGAACTTGAGAGAAATGATGACATGAAACTTACTCTGGTATCCCTTATCTCTTGTATTGTTCTCATTAACAGTTTTCTCCGTCTGAATTTTCATTTCCTGGGAAAATCTCTAACAAGTCTTCCCTACTCAGGTCAAGGATATCAGTATCTGACAATTCCATATCTAAATCAGAATGATGTAACAAGTTTTCAGTGGTTGAAACAGAAAATTACATACCTCACATGTATTAACTTTCGTGCATACTTAATTTAGCAATTATTTTTGAAAAATTCGCAAAATTAAAGTACAAGCGAAATTTTTCGATGTAGAAAAATCATGAAAATAATACACACAAAAAATTTGAAAATGTAAAAACAAGCGTTTTAATGCTTAACTTATGACATTGGAAAAGAAACTAAACTTTTAAAACCTTGCACTCACAAACACTGTTATGTTATTGGATTTAAGGCTAACCCTCTCTCCCACTTGGACAAAAAAAATTGGATAGGAGACATCTATATGCCTGTTGCCACACAAAACGTTCATTTGATGTTTTATAAATTACCACCTCTCTGCTCTGAAACGTCAAGCTTTTGACGATGATATAAATTTCAAGAAAAGTATAAATTTATACACAGACTGGACCATAAAACAACAAACAAATTTCCTACAACCTGCACATGACAATTTGCTAATGTAGGATGCTGAAAAATGTTTTTGTTGTTGTTTTTGAATGTGCAAAAATGTTTGGGAAGATATTTTCAAAATCAAAGTTTCGTTTCTTACTTCATTTTTTGAACCGTAAAAAATGCATCAAACTGCCGCATGAAAACGTCAAAGTAACCCCAATGCCAATGCCTTGAATAAGATTAATTCGAGAAAAGTATCGTAATTTTAATGGAATGGTGAAAAATCCATGTCTATTCAGCATCTATAGGCAAGGTGGGTAGGCAGAGGGCGACGGTGTTTTTCATATTTCTCTGGAAGATTTTTTTTATTATTATCATTTCATTTGGGAATGTGGGAACAAGAACTAATTAAAAAAAGAACTTACCACGGAGGGCATCACCACAAATACTATCATTACTATCAATTCTCGATATCACAGACATTTTTCTTTCGACCTCACGCATGTGATCTGATGCTGTAATAAACCAATTCGCGCTTGAAATGCATGCTGGATAATCAGGGCAAAAACATCCAATCAACTTCATTAGCCCCATTTGCCTGGTAGCAGATTATCATTGCAAAGAAGTGAATTCTCTAAGAAACCTGTTTTTTATCAAATATGATTCTGAATATGTCTTTATTCAAAATAGGAAGTAGCAAAAATAGAAACCACTAAGCGCTTTTGCTGGCGCTCATTAATAGTCATAGCCTAAAGTAACAAAACATGTGCCATGGACATAGAAGTGCACAGATGTTCGCTATGCCAGGATTTTCAGTCTTTGCAACTTCGAGGCCTACTTAACCACATATATTCGGTTCATAGTCGAAGCATTGGTTTCAACGTACGATGCAATTTAAATGGATGCTGTTTGGCTTTTACTCGTTATAACTCCTTTTACAAACATATTGTGAAACATCACCGCGATGTTTATGATGACGTGACAGTAGTTCAAAGAGAAGGAAATGTTTCCCACGGTAATGATGAATTGGAAGAGCATATGGAGACAGAGGAGGACGAGTTGAGTTCAAGCAATTATGACAATGATGAGGAAAATGATGATGCTACTACTACTGAAGACGACACTACTGATAATGATGACGATGTTGATGATACCTGTTCTTACTCACAGGATACTAAGGTATTTGATTGGTAAATGTTATGCAATTTTTAATTCACATAATAACAGGCAGTTTTATTGCAAGAAGTGCAGAAAAATATCCACTGCCTTGCATTAGTAAAAGTATCCATGTAATTTGACACCATGCATGATTTTCCACGATACAACATAAATCTTTTGTTTTACACTGTATTCTAGAATTTACCCAGATAACACATCAAATATTTTCAATATCTTTTATTTTCAGCCAACCGACTTACAAATTCAAGCAGCTTCTTTTGTATTAAATATCAAGGAAAAACACAGAGTATCGCAGGTATAGTTAACTTAACAATTGGTATATATATTTTATCCAACATAAATTTGTTATCAGTTTTTTTGACTTCGGAAAATTGCTGAGATCTTCAAACAATTTAGTAAAAACTTACAGTAGGGAAAATAAAAACAAGTAGCTTGATCTTTTTGTCATAACGAGCAAGTGATTAATGATGTTGTATAAATAGTAACGAAATAGACAAAAATTAATTTTCATCTTTTAAAAGCATTCCTCTAAAGTTATTTAGGGTCTAAGTGTGTTTTTGCTTGTTTTTAGACTGCTGTTGATGCTATTGTTGGTAGTACTGATTTCCTTGTTCATAAACTTGTAAGTTCGATAAAGCAGGAACTCAGTTCTCGCCTACAGTTAAACCAATCAGACGCTGATGTTCTGAATGATGTTCTGGAACGAAATGCTAACATTTTTGAAGGTCTACATACCGAAGCATTGCAAAAGGCATTCATGAAGAAGAATTTTTATTTTGTTGACTTTGAAGAGATTCCACTTGGGAAAATTTTTGTTAAGAAGAAAAAAGGATCGATTTTCCAAATTCATGAAAGAGAGGAGTGCTTTATTTATATTCCGCTCTTAAAAAGCTTGAATCAAATGCTAAGCAATAAAAGAATAAGAGACTTAATTCTGAGAAAGCCTGATCAATGTCAATCAGGTGTTTTTTATGATATTGCTGATGGTTCTATTTATAAAACAGATGACTATTTCAAACAGCATCCAAAAGCTCTTATGATAATACTTTATCATGATGAACTGGAAGTGTGCAACCCACTTGGTAGCAAAGCTGGGACTCATAAAATTGATATGTTTTACTACACCATTGGAAATTTGACTCCCAAATATCGCTCAAAGCATTGTGCAGTCAAATTATTAGCTATTGCCAATGCCAAGCTGGTAAAGAAATATGGAATTGAATCGATAATGCAACGTATCATTGAGGATTTATTATCGCTTTATTCGGGATGCAGTTGTGATGTTAATGGGGATACCCTTGAAGTTCATGGAAAAGTAGTCACTTGCACTGGTGATACCTTAGGCCAACACTACTGGGGTGGATTCAAAGAGGGAGTCGGATTTTCTTTTCAGAAATGCAGACATTGCTACTGTGACTTTGATATAATGCAAACATTGTTTGATGAAAGTCTCTTTGTGCAGCGTACTAAAGTCAGTTATGACACAGAATGCACCCAGATCGAGAGGGCACCAACCAATGCTGTTAAGAGTGATTTGCAAACAACTTTTGGTATTAATAAGCGAAGTGCTCTGTGCTCTTTACCAACATTTGATGTTACTAAGCAACTTCCACAAGACATTATGCACACTTTGCTTGAAGGCACTGTGCAATATGAGCTTAGATTAGTTATTTTACATTTTCTAGAGAATGGAACTCTTTCACTACAGCAGTTAAATGGGGCAATTATTTCTTATAACTGTGGGTATAGTGAAGTAAGTGATAAACCAGAGCCGTTTAAAGACACCGTATTTTTTGGTGAAGAGAGATATAATCTTAAACAAAATGCCTCTCAAGCAAGATTGTTTCTGTGGATGGTACCGCTAATTCTTTCTCCTTTCATCACTACCGATAATGAACACTATATGTTTTTGATGGAGCTTGTGGAGATTGTTCAGATATTATTTTCACCAGTCTTGACAACTGGCACAATACATTATTTACAGGACATAATCAATAAACACTTACAACAATTCAAAACATTATTTCCACATAAAAACATCATTCCAAAGCAGCATTATATGATTCATCTTACCTCCATGATTAAACAAGTTGGCCCCATGATAAGGGCATCGTGTTTTAGCTTTGAAGCAGCACACAATTATTTTAAAGACATTGCCCGCAAACAAAACTTTAAAAATCTGACATTGTCATTGGCTAAACGACACCAGTTTCTGGAATGCCTTAATTTTGGAAATGTTGACACCGATCCCAATGGTCATCCTCTCTTCAGCAGTGAAAGAAGGTATGGTGTGGTTCGTAGTCTAAGCTGTGATGAGCTTTTTCAGTTACGTGGGAGAATGGACGAGGAAGGTTTATTACCGGGTCTGGAATTAAAAACTGTTTATAGAGTAAGCTGGATTATCTTGTATGGAACAAAGTATGCAAAATCTGGTATTCCAGCAGCATCAGTCTTTGTTGGGGAACCACTTTTACCGATTTTTGGAAGCATCCAGGAGATATTTCTTATTGATGAATATGTTTACTTCGCACTAAGTGTGCACCGTACATTCTCATTTGAAAAAGATTATCAGGCCTATTTCATTGATCGGATTGGAATTAAGACAATTGTTGTTCCATATGAGAGATTAGTCGATTTCAATGTTTTTCATGAGAAGAAATCAGCCTCTGGTAAAACTTACATCACCCCAAAATATGCGTTACAGGACATATTGACTGAATATGCTAAAGAAAATTTTATACTAGCTAAATAGTTATTGTAATAATTACTCTCCATTGCCTAATTGTTAAGGTGGGAGTTGAATAGTTTGGGTGGAAAAGGTGGGCAGACACACTTCCAAACTTTGATTTTATTTTGGACATGTCATAACTCTCTAAGCAGTATGTATTATACTAGTTACTAGATTAAGTCCTTTTTTGTCTCATTCACTTCCCGGGCACCCCAACCAGGACAGTATGTGCATTGGCTGACAGTAAAAATGGTTAAACGTATTAAGTCCAACACATTTCGCTTTTGAATAAAAAAATCAAAGATGAAAGTGAAAAAAGATTTAGCCAGTAAATTTTGTGAAATGTAGATTTTTGTATAATCTCAATTGTAAGTTAGAAACTGACTGCGATTCAGTTTATAGACTTGTAAAATAATTATGTCAAATAAAAGAAAAATATTTCTTGTTTTATTTGTAGCAAGAGTGTTTTTTTCTTTGTTTCTTGTTTTGAGAAAGTGACAAGAAAAATTCAAGATGATAATTTCTTGATATATTTCCCTTCTCCAAGAATTCTCATTTTGAGAATATTATTTCTTGAAATAAGAAATTTTCAAGATTTTTTTTTCTCAGCTAGAATTTAGGATTTTGCTGTGTACACTCATCCTGTGTCCCAGACTATTATCGGAATAAAGCTACAGAAGTCAATAAAAATTGCTAGAAGCAGTCAACATACATCTTTATGAAAACAAAGATATCAACGTTTTCCACAAGGGATCATCGATTGTGATTGTGATTTTTCTTTATATAGGAAGTTTCTACAAAGGTTTAAACAGGGAGTAAATAATTATTACGTCTCACCATATACGTCCATGGTCGCACAATAAGTGGCTGGTCATGTTGGCCTTTTATTAAAGTTCTCAGACGGTCACAGACATCATTATGGCGGCCAATGACCGGTGACCGGCAGTTATTTTAAGCGCTGAAATTATGATATAAGCACGGGATAAAAGTCAACTCGCCTAGCCGAGCTAGCCTGGATAACCTGCCTCCATATGAACAGCCTCCTTAAATGGTCTTATTATTTATGCTGACAACCAATGGTTGATGAAATTATTGCCTAACTATTATCTAACTACTACTAGACTATTTTTAGCTTGCACATATTCTAGAAAGAATTTAACAATTTCATTTCTTTTTTATCTTTGATGTTTTATATTTTTTGTCTTTTTTATATTTATTGGGTCAAAGAACCATGTTGTGTATTAGGATCTCCATTATAAAATTTTCATCTTGGAAATAAACGATTATTATTATTTTTTTCTAATTTTTCTATCATGACTGCACTAATAGTTGACAATGTTGTCATTTTTACTTTTTACTTTGTACTAATATAAGGACACCTTATTTGCCTTGATGAACTCTGTGACCTTTATTATAACTATATATTCTGGGCTCATCACTCATAGCGTTTTTCCTTGAAATCATGTACGTTCACAACAAGTGAAGGAAAACGAGAAGTTGGTTGAAGTGTCCCTGTCACATTCAACAGTTGTATATCAAGTAAGAGACACTAAAAAAAAAAGGAATAACAGGCCAGATTGCATGGGCTGTGTACTTGATATTTTCTGTTCTTGCTAATTATAACGAAGAGGAAGCTTTTTTCTATTAATTGTAACAACATCGTCAATCACTAGTCTGTTATAACGAATGTAAGTGATCTCCCTGAATCTCCCTCATATGGTTTGGTTGGCCTTTCTTTTTCTAAGGATCACTTTTGGATAGATCTTTTGGAGTGATTATGTCACTTCTATTGCAAGTCAGCTCTTGGATTGTCTTGTTTTCCTGCTGGTTGTGATTTTTCCCTTTTAAAGAAGAGCATCAATCATAATTGATATCGTAATCGTAATAAAAGTAGGAATTATTTTTTTTACTTAAATATATATATACTAGCATGCATTGACTTCACGAAAAATAAAATTAAGGAATTGGCAACCGAAAGTGTTCCCATGTTGTAGAGCTCGAAAAACTGATCAAAAAAATGTATGGGATCGTTCCGCTACGATCAACCGTTACAGAGATATCATCGTTCAAAGATTTTGATGACGTCACAGACCCCTCCCCAAAAAAAATTAGACCCAAATTTTTCGTCACCCCATCGCCTGTATCGCGAACCCCAAAAACGTCAGTAATCCCTATTGGTTATCGAGATAATTTTCCCTAAACGTCGCATTCGATTAGGGTCTCAATGCAATGGTTTCACACTGACGTCGCGCACAAGAAAAGAAATAATTTATGTGTGATCTTACATTGCTGACTCTCTTTAGCAGTTCACATCTACCATTTTGCGTAACAGACAAACGGACAAACGGAGAATCGGCTATTAATATATAGACACATATGAAAATAACTGTACAAAACTTACTTAAACTTTTTGGCTGTGCAATTGATTGATGCATCAGATATCCTTTTGTGTTTCTCTTGAAATCTGATGGATTTTGATAGATTGTTGAAGATTCAGACTGCATCCTGTTGGAATAAGGGGTGTTTATGCAAATACCAATATTTCTTGGTTGTTTCTTAGTTTCCGTTTATCAACTTGAGCATCCAATTTAAGTTTAGGTTGGATTGGAAACATAAATAAAAATTTTTAATGCTTCCTGTTGTTCTAGCTTCACCTCTCCGCCGTAATGAATTTTCAAACAGTCTTTGTCCGAATTGTATATTCTTGATAGCTTTTGTGTGTGGAAGAGCATACATTTGGTTTTATATGGTTCAATACTAGATTTGATGTCTTTGACCAGGATACTACATACCCAGAAATTAGTTTCGTTGTTTGATGAAGACTCTTGGGTTTACATTGAGTATAGATTGTTGTATAATCAGCGTATTGTGAAGAGGATGAGTGTTGCAGTTGCTGAGGCAGGTCAGTATCATATAAGTTGAAAATCACTGGTCTGAGATCGATCCTTGTGGAACCCCAATGCCTACTTTGAGTGTTTTCGACATTCTATCATCTATTTTTTCTGACAAAATAATTTGCTAACCATTAGAGATATAATTTCAATATGTCCATGTTGTGCAATTTTTTCATGAAGGTTTCAAGGTTGGTGTCAAATGTGATCTACTGGATACTGTACTTTTGAAACAAGGATAATTCTTGTTTTTTTTTCCAAACTTTGGGAAATCTCCCCTTCTCTATAAAGCCATTGATTATGTGGGTGAGTAGTGATTTAATATATAATCAGCGCCGAAAGTATAGATGGCATTGAATGGAATTGATTTAAAACTATCTAGTATAGAAATTGAGATCAAAGTGCTTGTAGTTGCGTATGTATTTTGTATCTCTGTTTAAATCTTTCTTTATTGATATTGATTATTATATAAGAGGTGTTGTGATCACTGATAGTAGGGAACGTGATCACACCGTGTGCTATAACTTTGCTTGGAGTTTTGGGTTATGTAATGATGTGTTCAATTAAACTGGTGCCTTTTCCTGTTAGTTCTTTTATAATGTTTTCAAAATTGAATTACTGCAACACATTTTCATATTTATTGCTAATCATTCCTTTAACAAATCAATATGGTGTTATCCCCAGTGATAGTAATAGGACTGTTCCATGTAATACTTTTCATTTTATTAAAAACACATCTGTAAAAAATGTTTTTAATATTTAATACTTATTCTCACCAATATATTCTCCAATTGATGTAGCCATTTTTCTATGAAACGTACGTTATCAGTAATTTATCATGGCAATGTTGATTAGATGAAAAAAGCTGTGTTTTTATGTGGCACAGTGTTGCTTATGAAGCAATCACAGAAAGTTGACAAAAAATATTTTTCCTTGATGATGAAAATGATTTCTGCACTCCCTACTAATAGAAGGTTTGAGAAAAGGAATATTTTGAAAATCTGTTTTTTATTTTAGGCAGTTAAACATTACACTCAAGCAGCTGATTACTATAAGGGTGAAGAATCTAACAGGTGATGCTTATTTCATGGAAATGACAATTTTCTTTTAGATTAGATAAGTAGATTAGATAACTCAGATGATGAACAATAATCACACTTTAGACACTATAAAGTTAGTTTGAGTTTGATTTATATTATCTTTATTGTAAATTTCTTTAACATATATCTTGATGTTAACGAGACGTTTCGTGTTTTAACTAACAGACCAATTTGTGTTCACTATCAAATTGAACACAGGTCCAAGTCTCACATGGTATGTAGAGGGGTGCTAGGTCCCCCCAGAAAAATTAGATCCCCCAGAGATTTAGGTCCCCCCAGGTATATATCTATACTAGCCCCCAGTATTACAGGTTCAAAGGTCAAAACACAGACAACGTAGAATTAGATCAAACAACTCTCAAAGTATGAATATCCCTAAAGTCTGAAATAAAACTATAAATATCCTAAAACAAATATATAAAGTATAACTTTAGACCCTAAATGCTAGTAACTTCGTGCACTCAGTAAGTTTTTTATAAATTAACTGACTCGATTTTAAGTTGAACAGATTCTGTTTCAAGAATTAGCTATAATTCTGATAAAAGCCTGGAAATGATAGATTGGATAGAACTTTAAAATTCTGACCTTTTTGCCTCAGTTACTTAAAAGTCAACAAGAAAAATCGCTCGACTAAGTAAAGGGAATTTATGATCCTCTTGGTTTAGCCACTCCCTTCATACTGAAAGCCAAGGTGCTAATGAGGCAACTGTGGTCTGGTGAAATGAAATCAATGCAATGGGGTGATGATATACCTCCCTCAGTAACGAACGAATAGATGAACTTTTTTAAACGTTTTTAAAATCTTATATTTAATTTATGCAATGCATATTTATGATGTAATAAGATAGTAGCTAACACTTCTCATTGTAATAACTGTAGATGTGATTAATATTACACCTTTGTTAGTTACTATGAAGTAAAGTCTTCTACTCTGAGTTGATTGACAGAAGAATGAAGTAAATACTATTTACTAATTCAGAAAATATACACAGTAGTAAAATACTATCTTATTACATCATAATTGTGTGTTGCATAATTTAATGATTTTTAAATTGAAATATCTGCCCAAGGAAACAGAATTTCCAAAACGTGTAAAAAGAGTTCTTAAACAACTTTGCATACCTCATAAAACAAGGAAGCTGAATCACTAACAGCACATTTGTTTTCCTACAACAATCAACACACTTGTACGGAAAGATGTAAGTCAATATTACTAATGGTTTCAGTGAAGTCAAGCAACCGCTAACTGCACGCTCAGAAATTCCATGTCTGCTTACAAAAACTAAATAGAAAATCCTGGGTTCGCAAAAGAACAGCTTGCAAAAACCAGACTCACCTTGCATAATGCGATTTTCCACCTGTTCCTTTGAATCCTAAACAGTGACCCAACAGACCCTACTGAGCAGGACAAACGAGACAAAAGTGAAGTGAAAAAGAAATGCTTCATGCTCCATAGTGGACACAAACGAGGTCTGCGGTATGATCCCTATGACCTGCCTAGTTATGATCTAGCAACTACGTACAGGATATTCACAAGACAACAATAAATTCCTGTACAGCTGCAACCATTATGGAGCAAACCAATATCCAGACCATATCAAATGAACCATCCGATTGAAAGGGTACAACAACCTGATCCGGATGTTCCTGTATACCCCAAGCCTGGAAATCAGAAGGTGACAAAACGCTGATGGTGCCAGTTACTGCTACAACTATACACAAATAATCAATATTCCAAGCCATCCAGGGCCAAAGCAAAAATCAGAAACCCTTGATTGACCTGTCTGATGCAGCACACCAGAACTCTGAAGTGCATTCGTCTGTTGAGTGTACTGAGCGAAATTGATACACTCACCATCCTTTATGTGGTCAATCACAGCCTGATGATGAGGTAAAAATGCTGGTGAAACTGGAACTAATATGAAAACCTGGTTAGAACAACAGCAAAAAGTGTCATTCTATGGGAAAACAACAGATGAAGCACTAGCCGAACATGATGATGCTGATTGTGATGGATTTATCAAATGGAATGATACCAAGATACTTTCTCGGGAAAATCAATATTTTAAAAGATGCATTACAGAGGCATTAGAAATAAGAAAACAGCAGACTGAACCTAGATCAGCTTATGGTTTAAATAAGGATAGCGGAAAATATTTGGAAACTTATACATGGTAACCACTCCTTAAAACGATTTGAAGCCACTGCGACGTCAGAAAGTTTTTGCTCTACAATAACATACATAAGGCGTTTTAACAAAAAGTTTAGTGAGTGTGTTTAATTATATATTTAATTATATTAAACAATACACACTCACTAAACTCACTAAACTTTGATTATCCAAAGAGTGCCTGTGGATTATTCATGTTCAACAACGCCTGACTTCTGCAATGGTTTTGTCAACCAGGTTAATTTTCCTCGTGAGACTTCTTGAGCCTCGAATTATGAGCAGTAATGAGCGATGAGAGAGAAATTTATCGGTATTCTGATCCACGCTTTGATAACATTGCGTTTCGTAGCTATCTTCTCAGACAACCTTGCATAGAAGACTGTTGCCTCAACTGTTTCTTGGCATTCTTATCAAAGACTCTGACACCCAGATACATTCTTTGACCTTTGACTCAGAAATCCCTTGCAGCGATGTCAAGATGCACTTCCTAATTCTTCTTCGTGGTGACGTATTGCATTTCCTCATCAGTCAACTTTATAAGTTCGGGCTTGACTTCAACATCTTTGCAGACTTCAGATAGTAGTATACCTGTGATATATCTGCAATTATTGTGCCTTCGGATTGTGAAGCCACCTTTTTTTAGTTAGTGCATGCTGTACATTGAATAAATCACCACAGGCACAATAATGGGATGATAAATTTGGAATTGATCAATTATAACCTAGACATAGAGCATCCCCAAATTCTCTTTTATTGAGGTTGAAGTTGAATTCCTCTAAAGGTAGAGATGTCAACCAATTTGATAGCCCGTCCAACAACACGTCAGAAAGATACCATCATATTAACATCGTGTAATGATACTTTACAGGTCGGAACAACTTGCCGAAAGTTACTGATAAAAAATCAGAAAATAAAATGCAAATAATGCCATTAATCACATTCTGCTAGGATATGGGAGAAATTTTACCATCAAGTTATTTTCCATTCATAAACTGATAGTTTTATGACAAGTAACCGATAACAGGGTAAAACTGAAAGTTGTATGAGTAGTAACCCATGTTAGGGATAAAATTGATAGTCGTATGAGGAGTAACCCGTAACAGGGGTAAAATTTTTGAAAGCTTTGTTTCATTCTGAATTCAAAAGGGTTTTTTTTCAAGTGCCAGTAAATCAATTACGTAATCAAATCTTTCGTCACCTTGAATGATTGTTATTAAATGGCATTAATCCTTTAATTTGGTAAAAAATCAATTTGTAGAATCTACCTTTGGAAAGTTTTTAATGGACATCAAGTAAACTTGAAAAGTAAGTAAGTAAGTAAGTAAGTAAGTAAGTAAGTAAGTAAGTAAATACTTTAAATACTTTATACATTATACTTTAACTTGTAATCGCTGAAAATATTCTGAAATTTAAGCAATTTTTTTATGAAAATAACAACTTTCACCTCATTTTATGCGTTTCAGTGATCTCACTAGTAAAAAATGGTTTAATGCATATCACAATATGCATATGCACAAGTCCATTGAGACTATTCATTTTACCACATAGAAAAACAGTTCTGTCAATCAAAATCTTTTTCTAATAATTTGCATGATTGTTAGATTATAATCCTCTCACAACTTTTTCCATCACAATTCTATTACACTGAAGTGGATCAAATAGTATTGCTTTTGATTTGTTGTTCTGATGATAATTTTCCTATTTAATTCAGTTCTGCCAACAAATGCCTGCTCAAAGTTGCAATGTATTCAGCCCAACAAGAAGACTACATGAAAGCTATTCATATATATGAAGAGGTATGTATGCTTTATGGCTGTTGAGGTTTTGATTCTTTAAATTTATATTGCTTTATCTTTAGGTTGCAGCAGTTTCATTGGAGAGCGCACTGCTGAAATACAGTGCTCGGGAATATCTATTTAAGGCAGCATTATGTCAAATGTGTTGTGATGTGATGAGTGCCCCCAAGGCCATTGATAAATATTGTAATATGTTCCCGGCATTTGAAGATTCCAGGGAATTGAAACTAATTAAGGTATCTTTTCGTTCATTATTTTTTTCTCAACCCTGGTAAACATGGGTGATGTGATGAAGTGTGTTGATGCAACGAAATACTTTTATACTTCCTTCATGCTTATTTTCGTCTGAAGACATCTTGTCTGGCATGTTCAAATCTTGTTTTTATGGAGTGAGTGTTCTATTTATATCTGTAGAAACTACTCGAGGCACATGAAGAAGAAAGTCCTGAAAAGTTTACAGAAGCGGTACTCTTATTATTGTATTTCTCAATATGTCTGCATTATTAGGAAATCTTTGTTAACGTTGGATTATGTAGGTATAGCCATAATTAGCCATAATAAGTTAAGGCACACTTACTCAATTTGTACCATCTAATATTGGATTATCGAGAATTATCCCTGAAATATTGGAAATACGACTTCCATGCCCTTGATTCTGTCCCTAATACAAAATTTCCTGCTGGAGATACATAATGTTTCTTGCCATTGAAGTTGAAACAACTCTTGAGAACTATGTTCATACAGCGAGTTAGACCCTGGATTCCCTCTTGGAGTTTCAAATGACTCATTAAAAGGTGGATCTCTCCATTGTGTAAGGAGAAACGATAGCTCTATACTTATTAATTTTCGTAAGGTTTAGCCAAGCTGACGTGGTTCCCAATCCATGGGCATTCATTTTCACACTACGTTTCAAAAGTTATTACGGTAGCAGCGATAGCGAATACTGTATTAAAACACCCGTGGAGTCCTACTACTCCTCCTCCTCCTACTACTACTGCTACTACTCCGGCCGATATGGCAATTAGTCTGCGATTTAGAGTCTGCGAGACACTACTAATAACGCAATGTAAGTTCTAATGAAGGAACGCAGCCTTCGAATTTTGGAAGTTTTTCTATATCAAACATTTAAAAGTAGATTGCGTTTTGATTTAAAAGTACATAATCTGATATTCTGTACCTTAATCCATGAAAGAATAAACTTATCAAATAGGCCTACATAAAAATGGGACTTTTAGTTCATTAAGCTAACTGAAAATACTTGATATGTTGCTTTTCTTGACAGTAAAGCTAATCAGTTCAAAATTTCTTATTACCTCATTTTTTAGCTAACTATGCACTATGTTTCTGTATTAAGGCTTTCAAAGATTTAGTTCGAAAAGGCAGTTATTTGTTTGAATTCATTTTTAGTTTCATGAAATTATAATTAAAAACTTTTTTTTTCGAAACGCATGGTTTTTTTCTACACATAGTCTTACAAAAAATGTTCTTATAAAAAAATCATAAAAATCATACAGCTCACGCATGTATAATGCATATATAATGCAATATAATAATGCAATGCATATAATACGTGCAGCAATGGTGTAGTGGTTAGTACCTTTCAGTGCGACCGCTGCAACCCGTGTTCGAGTCCAGTCATGTCGTATCTCAATACACCACTCCGATGCGCTTTAAAAGCAGCGTGTCAGCCCATTAGGAGCCATCGACTGACTGCACACTGGCCTTCGTGCAAGTTAGAGCAATGCTATACATATCTCTGGCGGTAAGTCAACTAATAGTTGCAAGTCGGCGAGCAGAAGAACCAACCATTACGGATGGAAGCCCAAGGACTAAAAACTCCGGTTACTTACTTACTTACTCAAAAACGTTTTATGGGGAAAAGTGCCCTTTTGTGACCCGTCTTCTCGTAACAGTACGGAGCAGTAAGCGTGTTTGAAAATGACTGTAAAGTGGTTGTTCTTGCGTCGTGACTAGTTTTTCGGTTTACCACGCCTGTGAATCAATGTGGACAAAACACTGCCCTGATATATTGCTATGGGATCATTTGATTTGATTTTGCGTCCACATTAGGGCAACTGTGAGAAATAAGAACCCCTAACACTTGCTTGACTTGCCCATGTCAGGATAGAAGGATTGGTGTTTGACCTCTACAGCCAACATACAGTTGTGCCTTAATTACTTTTCATTCGCTTACTTACCATGTTTTTACACAAAACGAGAACTCTTCATGGTGCCACCGTGAAACTACCTATTAAGACCACCTATGTAGATCAAATCGTGAATTTCAGTTGTTAATGACAAAAAACTTTCAACCCGCTTAGATTTTCTTTAATGAGTAATTAAGTTCAAAAAGGGGTCATAATAGAGTGCCAATGTTATTCAACTTCATGACAAACAACCGCAACCAAATATTTACATTTCTTTCTGGAATTTGCATAGAAATAGCAAAAACTTTTTAAACATTAGGGCATCAAAAAGTCAAATTTTTTATGGCAATATTATATGATAGGCTATGAATTGGTCAATAATGTTTTCATGCTTAAGTCTACATCTATAGAGCTTCTGGCATGTTGAAAATCGGCACCATAAGTTTTGTGGAATACGAGCTTTTTGACTTTAGGACACCCGTGGTGGAGTAAAGTATTTAAAATACCCGTGGTTTCTCCTCCTACTACTACTACTACTACTACTACTCCTCCAAGTTATGAACGTTTTCGTGCAGCGTTTACATGACATCGTTGCCGAATTCGCAAATTTGGTCAAATTAGGACTTCCAGTTGACCAATTTTCATGAAAATTTGCACAGAGCACAATTGAAAGGTGCTGATTTCAAATTTGACAATGATATTGCCAGGTTTGACTAAAATTGGCCAATTTAGGCCAAATTTGGACCAAATTTCGTAAACTCTTCAATTTTCACAAAAATTTGCACGGATCACATTTGAAAGGTGCTGATTTGGAATTTGACAATGATATTGCCAGGTTTGACTAAAATTGGCCAATTTAGGCCAAATTTGGACCAAATTTCGAAAGTTCTTCAATTTTCATGAAATTTTGCACGGACCACATTTGAAAGGTGCTGATTTGGAATTTGACAATGATATTGCCAGGTTTGACTAAAATTGGCCAATTTAGGCCAGATTTGGACCAAATTTCGAAAGTTCTTCAATTTTCATGAAATTTTGCACGGATCACAATTGAAAGGTGCTGATTTGGAATTTGACAATGATATTGCCAGGTTTGACTAAAATTGGCCAATTTAGGCCAGATTTGGACCAAATTTCGAAAGTTCTTCACTTTTCAGGAAATTTTGCAAAGATCAAAATTGAAAGGTGCTGATTTCAAATTTGACAATTATTTTGCCAGGTTTTACTAAAATTGGCCAATTTAGGTCAAATTTGGACCAAATTTAGAAAGTTCTTCAAATTTCAAAAAATTTTGCGCCGATCACATTTGAAAGGTGCTGATTACGAATTTGTCAGTCATTTTGTCAGATTTGACCAGAAATGGGTAATTCGGGCCAAATTTGGATCAAACTTAGAAATTTCCGCAATATTCATAAAAATTTCTACAACTCACAATTAGAAGTTGCTGATTTTGAATTTGCCAGTCATTTTATTAGATTTGAACATAATTTGGCAATTCGGCAACGTTGTATTTTGAGACTAAATATGCATCGTTGTGTTACGTCCTGAAGTCTTCAAGCCAAGCGGCTTCTTGTTAATTTTTAAGATTGGCAGCAATGGGGCACAATTTCATAGTAAGCAACATTAGGGCAACATTTGAGCAATTTTTGGTCTTGAAGCTTTTAGATAACTATGGGCTAACGACTACTGTTCTAATAGATCAATGTCCCTCTCCAACTGCTAACCATAGTACCAAATAATTTTTTTCGCCACCCGAATTTGACAGTAGAAAGGAGTGACCTTTTCATTTCATGAAAAGAAATTCACCTTGAGAAAAACAACTTTTCTGCCTTTGGTAATTATAAAAGTGGTGCTCACAAAAAACATGTAGCTTTCCTCAATTTTGGGCTAATTCTACCACACAAATTATTATTTAACTGTTCTTGCATTTGCAAGTTTACACAAATTTACTAGCAATATTTGATGGGGAACAGTTTCTTTCTGTTGTGGGTATACCGTTATTCCTGTTATTATTAATTTTTTCCTCTATTAGTGTGACACTCCTTTAATTTTTGTTTTTCCTCTAATTTAATGCGACTAAGGTCGGATTTTCGGATTTTAGTGCAAACCAGATAACTTAGGGGACATGGTTTTGCTGTTTTTTTTATCTTTATTTTCTTTTTAGTGATCTATGAAAATAAAATAGCCTTGTTTACAAGCTTATTTCTAAAAAAGGATCTTCATCATCTCCATTGTCCATTTGCTTGTTCGCGTTTGAAGCCATCTTGTTATTCGATATACAATTGAACGCTTTTTCGATCCAATCCACCGTCTTGACAGCTAGGTGCAGGAAATTTGAAATCTTTTGGGATGGGAGTTGGCATCTTTTCCACGGTTTTGGCAACGTATGCGACGACATCTCTGGCATAAAACAAAAGAAATAACATATAGAAAACACAAAACAAACGTTCCCAAAGCATAAAAAAGGCATAACAAACAAACAAACTCATTATCATATAGCCCAAATGAAAAAACTAAAAAAAACACTAATGAAAAAGAAGAAGCGTCAACTGACATCATTCATCTTCTCCAAATTATTTTGAAACTGAATAGACAGTGACCGACTGTTTTAACGAAAGAAAAAGCACAAAGGTATGTCAGCGTTTTACATAATGAAACTGCTTTAACGGTTTTAAATTGTCTTCAAGAACAAAACTCAATCATTTAAAAACATGCCCTTAAGGATACTCACTACACTACAATTACCTCACGTTTTTTTGTTATAACTCAATTTATATTCATTTTTCTCCCGTACAAGTATATATTTTCTGAAAGCTTATTAAATTTCCTACATTTCAATTTGGGTTTATATTTCATAGCATCTAATGGTAAGGAATAAAAAAGGTTTAAATTGAAATGGTTTTTGAGTGATTAGTCCCCTACATATCATCCGTTCTTAAATTTTTTTACATCCACGTGTTCCCGACATCATTCGTCAAAAAAGGTTGCCACAGTTTTTTAAATAAAGCTTTCAAACTCGAATAATCGTTTAATAAGCATATTTTTCTTTAAAAAACGGTTATTTTTGATGCCTAGCAACACAAAAACGACAATTACTCGTGAACGCGGAATTATTTTTAAAAAATGTGGCAACCTTTTTTCCGTAAGATTTCATTAGTTAAAATAAAATTCATTCCGACGAATTTCAAGTAAACCCAGGGGACTTATTACTAGCCAAAGTTCGTACAACAACGAAAAAATAAAACTGAAATATTTCGTTTTAAAGATTTTAATGCATCAAGTAAAAGATCATCGTGTTTACACTTTTTATTAGAGGAATAAATAGTGTGACCTGTTAACAATAATTAAATATGCACCATTTTATAATATGTTGAATAGGAAGAAAAAATGACAAAAATGAGAAGATAAAATTAAATCTCATGATGAGTGGAAAAGTGGAAATTTGTTTACACATTTTTAACAATGCGATCAAGTGAAATAAACTTTGATAAAATTACTAATACCTACTTTATAGCGAAAATAATACAAATTTTTTTATTCTGACTTCAGAAACTTATTCTACGTTACAAGTTGCATAAAAATATGCAAAAAAATTTTTTTTGTGTTTTTTTGACGTTGTAGTGTAATGAGTATCCTTAACTGTCATTACAGCACACTGGACTGTATAATGAAAATACAGTGAAAGAATTCATGGATTTACATATGGCATTAATTAATAACTGAATGATGCAAACGATCAGGAAAGAAAATATTTATTTTTCTTGTTTTGTGATTGTGTAAATTCAGTGCGCAATTTCACAAGTAACGATTGTATGCCGAATTTCTTCGCAATCGGAGCTAATTGCACAACGGTCAACGCTTTTTCATGTACTTCGCTTTTAGTAATATGTGACGTTCCAGGGGATTTTGATAACAAACGATAAAACATTTTTTAAAGAAACGTTTAAACGTTGCAAAAACAATAGAAAAAAACGTTTAAAAACGTTTTTATAAAAACGTTTCAAGAATTCGAAAGAGAAAACGTTTAAATGTTTCTTTAAAAAACGTTTTATGCAGAACATTCAAAAAGGTTTAAACGTTTAAACGTTTTATCATTAAAAATGTTTTTATTGTTAAAAACAATGCCTCATAATAAAGAGCTAAAGAGCTCTTGCTTCGGCTGCTATTTAGCAAGGAAGACGGAACTATAGCCCGGTTTCACATCGTTCACTGTCGTCGCACGTATAAGCGAACTAATTTTTGATTTAGATTTGAGTTGAGTTGAATAAAGTGGAAATTGGCCTTTAGTTGAAATTTTCGGGAGGTTTTAACTTCAGCAAGTCATAGCCGTTGATTGGGCGAATCAAATCATATGACAGCCAATTGCCCCAGAACCTGAAAACGTTATCAAAATAAAGTCCATAAATATAACTAAAAACGTTACCAAGTAATTTGATTAACAGTGCATCTTAATTTTGTGAAAGTGAAATGTTTCTCAAAACAGAGAAGTTAAGGTTTATCCAGATCTGTTTCTATAAAAATTAGCCGTTTTCAACTACTTTCACCGAGTGAAAATACATCTTTACGAAAATAAACATAAAACTTTTTCCCCGAGGATTTACTAAGGCGGCCTTTACATGGAGTTTCATTTCGGGGCCGAAATGAAATTTTCATATCGGTCTCCAGTCAGTTCTTCATGACAGTTTACAAGATTTCGGGCGAAACGAAACTCATTGCGGGGTCAATTTCATTTCGGTCAAATTGACCGATATGAAATCTCATTACGGGGTGCATTTTCTCATGTAAACAGTTATGACCCGAAATGAAACATAACGCGCATGCTCTGACTTCCGACATCTTGAAAAAGAGAATGTTTTTGATGTGTTGGCCGTAGAGGTCGTTTCACTACGGCCACCCCCGAAAAGAAATATTTTCGTTTCGCCCCCGAAATGAAGCCTCGTGTAAATTAGACCGAAACTCATCCCGCCACGAGATTGTTTCATTTCGGCCCCGAAATGAAATTCCATGTAAAGGCCGCCTAAAATAGCAATTCTATCAAATTCGTTCTATTATGGAATCAATAGAATTATAGCGGACGGTTTCTATTTGTGGAAACTTTGAAAACAGCTGTTGTTTCTTTAATCTTTAAATGAATGAGAACCAGGTAATCAATGTATTGTAATATACTAACATGTGTTACCTGCAAATGCATATTTAAAAAAGTACACACTTGAAGAACATTGACGTCATTAAAATAAATCAAAACAAAAGAACGCACCTTGTTCATTAAAAATCAAAATAAAATCAAAGTATTATTAAGTAAAGATTAAAAGTTTTTTAATTATAACTGGTTTTAATAACAAACTTTCCAAAAATGGCGCATACGAATGTGATTATAAACAAACCGCTGGACACTTCTTCAAACGAAACTTGTTTACGTTTGCAGAGAAATGCATCGATACCAAAATCCGCTGGACGGTTTAAGTTGAAAATGTTTTTTTGTAAAAAAATGGATTAACGTAAAAACGTCTTTTATAAAAACATTTTTAAAAAAACGTTTAAACGTTTTTGAAAACGTTTATAACGTTGCACACATAACAAGAAAACGTTTTTTCGTTAATGGAAAAACGTTTTTAAACGTTTTACCGTTTGTTATCAAAATCCCCTGGAACGTCACATATTTCTTTTACTATGTAGCAACTGGCTGAAAATATGTTGGATGACGTTTGTCTCTTTCGGGCTATCATTTTGTCTTTTAGCTCTTTTTAATGGTGTAGGAGGTATTAAATCTTCCTCAGATGTATCTTCGCTTTCACTACTGGGCTTTGGTTTTTGTAGTTTCGCCGGACTTTCTCGTAGGACCTTTCTCACTTTTTGGCTCGTTTCATAAGCCTTATTCTGTTTATCATACAAATGATAGCTTCTCATTGCAGTTTTCTCAGAATGACAAAGAAGACCAGCAGTGTCTTTGGCTATTTCGGGACATTGATCGCGCACTTTTGTAGTTGTAAATTTCCTAACAAGAGTGGTAGTTATGCGACTTGTACTACCATTAGTAGCTGCATCCCAAAAATTAGGCAGCTGTTCCGTAACCATGCTACTGGCCATTTTCTGCCCAGACCAGCTGACAAACACAGTATCTGTCGGAGAACAACCGATTTTAGGTAGATTTCCACGCACATGCTTAACGAATATACTTAAATTTTGTAATATTTTCAAGGGTACAGCTAAAAACACAGGACCTTTGTAAGCAGTCTTGTGCTTTTTGACACGGATAACCATACCACCATTTGATTCATAAGCTTTATCGAATTCCTCCAGTGTCATATTTGAAATTGCACCAGATCGGCTACCATTAGCGAAAATGTTGTTAGTAATGAGATAATTCCGCCTGAGACAAAACTGTTTCCTTGTGAAGTTTGTACTACCGTTAAGACTGCTCTTCAATAGTTGATTTGCATGTTTCACAACAGTTGAATCGTCGAACGTTTTCATATCACCGGAATTTGGTAATTTATTGAGGTCTTGAAGTTGTTTTGCCACTGACCTCTCTTCTACTTTCCTATAAAGATTTGATTTCCATTTTCCAATAGTTACTCTCATCTTACTAATTGTATTGAATAATTCGTGATCCTCTTCTTCGCAAGTAACTTGTAAGTAATCGTAAAATGTCAGTACAGCTTGAAGATAGGTATGTTGAGTCCCTGATTGCTTATCATGAGCATCTTGAACCATCCATTTCTCCAAAAAGACTTTTTTGTGAGATTTCTAAAATTAATGGGACTAGAGTCGGATCCAGAATGCAAAATTTGCGAAATTACACTCCTTCTATCTTTTGCCGATCTTAATGGCTTAAATCCACCATCTGGCCCAGTTTGCCACTTGACGAAATCATCAAGTATTTTGTATAAGTATGTCACAATAGTCTGCGGTAGACTATTGTGACATACTTATATCATCTTCATCTTCATCCTCATCCTCAGATGTACTTAAATAATTTTCATTCTGATCTTTATGAGCAGAGTTACTTTTGTTTTCTTTCACATTCCAATACTTGCTGACTAACCAATCATTATCACTTTCGTCTGATAGTTCTACATCCATATCCTTTAATAGCGATTCTGCACTAAAAATGCCTGGCCTGCTGGACACGTTCTTATTTCTGGTACTGGCTTTTTGAAAGTGATCCAACATCTGAAAAAATATTTTGAAATATTGTGTTTAAAATAATCTTATAGGATAAATATGTAGTCAATGCACTCATTACTAATAAAAACGTTAAGTTAACAATTAATAATTATCGACCCTTTTAGCACTTGCGATGTCTCCATTATCTATATAGTTACTAAGAGCTTCCTTTATTCTAAGGGAAACGAAAATGAAATTTCATCAAATAGATTAATCAACTTTAATAAGTAAGAATTCACAAATAGATGTGATGTTGATAAACATACTCATCATGAATTTTCTTATTGGATGCTGTACTTTCCAACTGAACTGAAGTGTCTTTTCCTTGATCAATTTCATCACCATTTTCTATTGTAATGCACTCTGGAATCCCACTTTTTCTTGGAAAAAATCAAACAAACTTATTTTTAGTTTTTATATGTATGAATTCACAAATAAATGTGATGTTAATAAACATCCTCATCATGAATTTTCTTATTGGATGCTGTACTTTCCAACTGAACTGAAATGTCATTCCCTTGATCAATTTCATCATTTTCTATTGTAATGTATTCTGGGCTACCACTTCGTCTTTGAAAAAATCAAAAAAATTTACTTTTTAACTTATGTGTCACATTACAACAAACAGAAACCAAAAAACCTGATTGAAAAATCAGTTTCGTCCAAAATTTCAATGTTGAAGTTTGCATTACTGTAAATATATAAACATGATCTTTCAGACACTTTCAAGATTGATCACATTACATTTTATAAAGGTATTTTACCATATACAGTTGATTTCCAATAAGTCATACTGTGGACAATTATGACTTTGTCTTAATTGTCAGACAGATTTTTGCTATCCAGTCTAACTTTACTAGCCAGTCTAACTTAACAGGGTTCAACTGCATATATAATGAAATGAAAAAAAAATTAAAACTGAATATTATTTAGAATAATACTTCTTTAGACAAGATTCTGATGAAATGTATTTGCATTGGCCCGTGCCAACAACAACAACATCAATATCACTGTCCTATACATGGATGATATCAGGACAATAATGGGATCCAGTGGGACTAAATACAAATAAGAAATAAAATCACACGCTTTCTTTGAAAAACTAATTAAATTTGTTGCTTGAAAAACACCTGATTTAGTGGCCAATTAGAATGGAAATTTATTAATTTATAAAACTTTTAACACAATAAGACCTTACTCATTGAATGCTGGAGGCAAACATTCGTCATTTTCTTCCAAGTTTTCAGTTAAGTCGTTGGAATCTCTAAAAAGAGAGTTTATTAGGAAAAAAGGACAAAAATATGGTTAAAATCAATCCACGTTTGAAAAAATATACATACTTTTCAGTAACAACAGGAAGTTCTGCCTGTAAAAAACTGAAAAATAAAAGTACCAGGCAAGATAAAATAAAAAAAATAGACGTTTTACAATGTAAAACTGGATCTTACATCGTGTTGGAAATGATTTTTTCAGTTTTTGGCAAGTCAGTAGGCATATGAGGCACTTCCACCTACAAATGGAATAAATACAAGTTAAATAGTTCAAAGACAAGTGATATAACACAAAAGTTATACATACAAATTGTGTTTTCCTTTGTTCAGCATCCCATTCATCATCATCATAATCATCATCATCATAACTTTCATTATTGCCATCATTTTCAATAAGGGCTTCACCATCAAACAGAATAGCTTCTAACTGAAAAAGGTGGGAATATTATGTAAAAATGGTTAGGTTTACTCTTGATAACTTTAAATGGTTTTTATTGATAGAATAAAATGTGTGATATAGTGGTGTTTTATAACTCAATCATGAAGGAATGAGAAAATAGTTTGAGTCACCCAATGTTTGAGTGAGTTAACTAATGTTAAGACAATTTAGCAATTGAACCTACATCAAGAATATACATTGTATAATAACATTATATTTACATCATCCTCATCACCATGTATGTCTGACAATATGAGTTTTGATGTTTCTGGCATCTGCACCCGCATAATAAAATCTAAAGACTGTATGAAACAAATCAGTATATTTTACAACATCTTTATATAAATACAGACAGAAGATGAAAATGTGCTGACATTTTAAAAGGGAAAGTAACCTTTCTATTATTTGGACAATACTTGGCCTCCCAGTATTCAATGAGGTAGTCCACTACTTCATCTTTGAAATCAGCAGTACCGTGACCTATTTTATCTGAAAATATGATGTATATTTCATTTTAAGACCCCAGGTATTACATTTTGATCTAAAAATGATCCAACTCATAAAAAAAGAATTCAATCATATTATACACTTCTTGTTTTCAAAGTCTTATATTCTTTTCTTCTAACTGTTGTTATCATTCTAACTCATGTATCATTCCTCCATATTTTGTTGAATTTGTCCCATAAGTCAAGCATTGAAACAACAATTTACTGTTCCACAAAGCTGTTTATAAATTTCTTTTATTTTATTGGATTTCTGCGTAAGCAAGAAATACTTAATATTTTTCATCTTACTGTCCAAACCTACGCATTTTTGTTTCTTAAATTTCATTGGTTCATAAAAAAGCCGTCTCAATCGTGATTGGTGCATAATGCCCGATTTCTACGAAAGGGTGCTAATATAGTCACCTTAACTTTAATAGCGACAGTTTATTGGCTTGATTTCCGCCATGTGATCATCCGGGTATTTTTCGACTTTACGTTTGCACGCCGTTTGCATAATGGCAGAAGAAACCGAAAAAACCCACATAGACGTCCACATACTGAATAGATTTAAAAGAAGATTTACACTTTCAAAACCAAAAGTAAAGGGTAGAAATTTATAATTATCTTACAATGATTCTACTGCGTTCATTCCTTTCTAAAAACAAGTTCTCAATGTTTTGTAAAAACAGTGTGTGCAACTTTTATTTTTTGGAAAATGTCTGGGATTCTTTTAAGCCTTTCTAGATACAAAATACTGTTTGTTTCATGTGTGGGCTGTAGTGCTTTTTAAGCTCTGGATACATACAGCTCAGCTCAGTTTCCTCTTCAGCTCCAGCAACATACAAGGAATGTCTTGTCTACCCTCTGCCTGTGCATCTCATTTTATGTTTGATGTTTCCCTAGCTTATTCAGCTTATATACTTGTATAGTTCTTGGCTGTATTATCAATGTCCTGAGTTAAGAATGGGGACTTACTATTTACGATAGCAAATTGAAACTTACCTTGATTGTCTGTAAATTCTAAATACTGGACATCTTTTAACGCAAATTTCTGTTTTCAGTTATAGTTAAGGTCATATTTTTCATAATCCTAATCTTTGTTTACTTCTTGTGTTTGGGAAGTCTTTTCATAATTAGGAAGATTGACCGTACATACGTAATCACTGTGATATCTGAAAGCATATAAATTTGATGTTATTTTGTTCATTAAGTTTATTAGGAGTTAATGTAAGGTTCGTATTGTGTCAGTTATGCTTTCATAATGCCCTAGCGTGTATACGTAATTAAAAATTTATTGCTTTTTAAGTTTCTGAATCAATTTTTATAATCTTTTCATGAAATTTAGTTCAGATAATGCATGTTTTTAAATTAAAAAGATGGCAATGACATATTGTTACTTGAATTAAAGCACAAATTTCTGTTTTCAGTTATGTATGTTGATTTTGTATGTATATATAGATGTATTTAGTATCATTAAAATCTACGCTTTCCTTTTTGTCCTTGTGAATTAAAGTCTGTTCAAAAAATATGTGCACTAATTTCAGCTTCTATATAAAAACCAGGCTCAAGGGAATTGATGTAATTTGCTAAATCTGGTTTCCACATGGTAACTGAAATTAGTGCACATATTTTTTGAACAGACTATAGGAATTCTGTTAGGAAGATTGACAAGACATTAAATTCATAACATTTACATTGACTTACATGCATACTCATTGTCTTATCTGAATTGATCACTGAATCCTTAATATCATTTCGTACCAACAAAGTAAAGAACATTATGTCATTAAGATATAATCAAGTTTATTGGTTAATCAAGTTTTGCATAGTGACAATTATGTTTTTTTCCAGATTTTTGGGGAGTACATGATCAGAAATTTAATAAATATATATTGCGGATTAAACTTTTCTTAAATTTCAAGAATGCCATAGTCTTTCTTTTTTGTAATGACAGCTATATATGTTTCAGTAATAATCATTCAGCTTGATTGTACAAACAGTTTTTTATTGTGTTTGGCAAACTGGCTAAGCGTAAGGCGAAACTTTCGACATTAGTGCAAGTGCACTAAAATTGTCAACATAAGGGCATCTATATACAAATTAGGGCAATGTCATCTGCCCTGTAGGGTAAATCAGGGCACATTTTCCACATGAGGGCATAATTTTCAACACAAGGGCCTACATGTTTCCACATTAGGGCAAAACGTCATTACTTACTTACTTACTTACTTACTTTATTCTTTTGTCTTTAATAAATTAATTTCTGGTGGTTTATGATTTGACCCTTTTTACACTAACTAATAATTTTGACATAATTGTTTATGCCTGTTTTCCACCAGTGAGAAAACACAAGTCTCAAAGAACTTTGTGGTAACTTTTGATAACTTTAAGTACAATTGCTGCTACCACTTTGTGCCATCTTATTTTGTTATAAAGGCAGTCTTTAGAGTTCCATACATTTCATAGTGTATTACCCATTGAAGCACACAAAAAACCTTCATTCATTCAATTTATTCAATTTCCGTGCTTATAGCGTAGGAAATTGTTTGGTTTACACATTCTATCTAAGGGGCTGTTTATCTGGAGAAGGGCTGGCCCGGCAAACGGGCTAGACTGCCAAACGGGCTGACTAAAAAGTTGCGTTTATATGAAACGAGCTAGCCCGCTTGCCGGGCCAGCCTCGATATCAATATTACAATACGTCATTTCTCACATGATAATTTATTTTGGGGGACGCGGGAAATTTTGTTTTATCAAGATGGTGTGCAATAAAAACATTATCGGCATCATAACAATGAGTTTGTCAAGTTTGATTACGTTCTCTTCACAAGTCCAAAACTTGATAGTTTTATGGAAAACCCAAAGGTTACAAATGGAAAACTTGGTTTGCAACTCCTTGTTGCGCAAACGTCCGTACTCGATCCAAAAGAAGATGAGGGCAAGAAAGAGACGTCTAGTTCGAAAAAAACAAGTCATCTGGTTTAAACGTGGACGAACAGACCTATGGTGGCAAAACATTTGTTTGGTGTAGCTCCTGACGAAATGTGGAAGAAGAACTTCAGGATGTCTTGTGATCTTTTTAAAAATTTGGTGTTTGAGTTACGCTATTATCTCCTGACCCCTTGTCACCAAATCATAGAGCATTAACAGCTGAAAAGAAATTGGCCATTACTTTATATTACTTAAAGGGCACTGGATCCCTAGCTATGACAACTAATAGCTTCGGTATAGCAGTATGTACGGCATCTGCTGTTATTTTCGAAGTTTGCAAGGCTACACAAAGTACCTAGGACCGAAATATTTATATCTTCCCAAGAATCAAACTGAAATGCGACAGAAGTTTCTGAATTTGAAGCTAAATATGGAATGATACAAGCCTTTGGGTGCATCGATGGCACACATGTTCCTAGTCGCCGCCCTGTAGTAAATTTGCAGGATAACTTTTGTTACAAACAATTTTTCTCTCTCAGTGTCCAAGCTATATGTGACTGTAGAGGATATCTTATGGATGTCGAGTGTATGTGGCCGGGAAGTATCTATCTATCTCTGTCACAGTTTTTCGTCGTTTTCGGAAAGTCCGTTCGAATTTCGGATTGTTTGTCTATTCAGAATAGTCAAAAGGAATAGGAATTTAGGACATGTTTGACTAAAATTGGGCAATTTAGTCAAGGTGCTGATTTCGAAGTTGACAGTCATTTTGTCAGACTTGACTAAAATTGGACAATTTGGGCCAAATTTAGACCAAATTTCGTAAGTTCTTCAGATTTCATGAAATGTTTCATGGATTACAATTGAAAGGTGCTGATTTCAAATTTGACAGTCATTTTGTCAGAATTGACTAAAAGTTGACAATTTGGGCCAAATTTGGACCAAATTTCGTAAGTTCTTCAAATTTCATGAAATTTTGCAGGGATTACATTTGAAAGGTCCTGATTTCGAATTTGACAGGCATTTTGTCAGATTTGGGTAAAATTGGACAATTTGGACCAAATTCGGACCAAATTTCGAAAAATCTTCAATTTTCATGAATAAACATCATGTGCAGGATATTGGTGAACTGTTTTTCTGGCCCCGAAACATCATAGTGAATTGCAAAGTTGTTAAGATTAAGTTAAATAAATTAAAGAAGGGAGTAATTTGATGAATTCCAGACTGTATCAAATTATAAGTCAGTGTACAAGTCATTCAGATTTCTTGAAAATTAGCCTAAAGCAATTTTCTCAAGGGCTGATGCAGAAATTGTTCAAGCCTAATGGCTTCTAGTTTAATTTTGATATTGGAAAAGAAAGAGAAATTTGTAAAAGTAATAACATAGCTTTAAGGGAAATTTCAGATTAGTTTCCCGAAAACGTCAATTAAATTTCAACCAACCATGTGATTAGTCAAAAATATCAGATTAAAGTTAACCAGAATACAACACAAAAATACAACAAAATGGTAACATTGATGGATCATAAAAAATAGGAAGAAGAGATGATCTCTAGTGATGAAGTAAAACCATCAAGATTACATTTTGCAAGGATGTTTAACTATTATCCTTGCTTTTTGCTGAAAGGACTGAAAAAATGATCTACAGTCAAGCATCTCTACAGGGGACACCCATGGTTCCTGGGAAGCGTCCGCTATATCCAGGTGGTGTCCGCTACATAGTGGTTCAGATTATTGCAGAGATAATACGCTCATAAATAAGAAACTTATTGAAATAGATTTAACCGACTAATGAAATATGAGTTTTCTCTTTCTGATACCGCATTCTGCTTTTCAGCAAAGAGAAACATAAAAAATAAAACTTTTACTGGCTACGCACAGTACTCATCCAAGTTATGAACTATTTCATGTAATTTCATGTTTACTTAAATATGTTACCAAAATCACATTTGCACAAAGAACAATTTGAAGGTCCTGATATTAAATTTGTCAGTCACTTTTGCAAATAAATGAGGTTTTCAGTTTTTAAACAAGTTTCATCTATTTTTAATCATTTGGTTGTAACAGATTTAATAGTGTTGGGGTAAATACAATTGTGAAAGTCTTCAATCCATACAGTTTATTTTTCCAAATGATTTTGGGTTACTTCTAGTAAACAACATTTTATTTTCCATGTGCACCATAAGTGATACTTTGGGAATTGTGATAGACCAGTTCTCACATAAGCAACACGAAAAGAATGGATAGTTCTTCAGATATCTTGAAAAATAGGCTCAAGCAATTTCCACATCAGCATTATATATATATAATTTAATATCAGGACCTTCAAATTGTTCTTTGTGCAAATGTGAATTTGGTAACATATTTAAGTATATAAACATGAAATTACATGAAATTGTTCATAAATTGGATTAGTAGGAACAGGAGAAACTTGAGCATTTCAAAGATTTTAATCCATAACAGTTAACAGGATTACAAGAAGATAAAAATTATAATTGTATACAACTTAAATCAACATAACACAATATGAAAATCTATTTCTACTCAACCTGACGACTGGAATCTAGAGGTAAATCACAACTTGTGTAGGAGAGTGCTAACAATTCAAACATAAAAAACGTTCAAGTAATCCCATTGATAATATAAATGGAATTCACAAAATTGTGTTAATGTACTTCTCCACAAGTTGCAACTGCAGTACAACCCCAGTCAGACCGATTTTTTCAGACCCTTGAGAGTCCGACTTAACGGGGTTGTACTGTACCCTCTAGGTCTGCCATTGTATGCATACTATCATCTTTTCTGAATCTTTTCATGGTACTTATAAATGTGCACGAAAATACAAATGACACAATAAAATTGTTAGGATCTGTATCGCAATGTTCTTTTCAAAAATGATATATTGTGTCCTAGAACATATTACACTCCAAATTTTCACAAGACTTTACTGATCTCATTGTATGTATATATATTAGTTGGATTCTAGTCATCATCCAAAGTTTGTTTTCCTGACATTATTATATCCGCAACTAAATCATTGTGCATCCATCAGATGGTTCGCAGTGGAAAAAATCATAATTATTTTGAACAATGTCATTTTTTTCAATGTTAATTTAACTCCTATCAGTCCTACACAGTGATAACTTGACCGAGCATTGTAAAGTGACTGATAATTCTGAAATTCCCCAAGTTATATATTCCTTTCTTTAATTTATTTAATTTCACGTTTCAATTCGCTACCTTAAGGGGATTTTTTTGCGTGGATTAATTTTTGCGACTTTTGGCCAAATTCGCAAAAATAAATACACACAAAACGTCAACACATGAACGATTCGCAAAAAACTCCTCGCAAAATTTTATGATTTTATTTGCTCATTTTTTGGCTCTGTGTACCTTCTTTATATTAACTATTTCCTTGTACTTATCAAGCACCTATTGGTTTCGCAATGTGGCAGGCATGGAAATGGTGATTTTCACTATTATTTCTAAGCAATATTATAAAATACACGCATTGCACTTTGTGCACATTCGCAAAAATAAATCCAAACATTTTTCTTGAGAAGCTGACTCGCAAATATTAATCCACGCAAAACGCTCTCAAACCGTGCCTCGCAAAAATTAGTCCACACAAAAATAAATCCCCTGATGGTATGACGTTTCGTGCCAGAAAAACAGTTTTATCAGACATATCGATCGCCAATATCTTGTGCATGATGTTTATACTTTCAGTATGTATCAGTACATATAAACAGTTTGGCTGGGTCAATTGATTCACATGATGTAATTGTGCTTTCTATCACAATTTCATTAGTTTACTTTCATTGTAATATTTATTTAATGAAACGCTCATGTTCCATTCATTTTATTGATAAGACATATTCACCAGTAATATTGATACTACATACATTTCTGCTGTGATAACTGATGGTTTTTTTCTCAGCACAGTTTTGTTTATTATGAAACCTTCATATTCTTTTTCAAGAATTTTTCCCAGAGCCAGCTAAACATCAATATTTTCTCTATAAGTAATGTTCTCATAATAATATTTCGATTGCAACAGTAGATAAAGACAGGAAAGAAGTCTTAAAATTCTCCTTCAAAGCTTCTATGAAGTTACATTTACTTCTTCTACCTACTGAATTTCCCCCAAAACGGTTGAAAAACGTTTCACGTGCTCTGTATGCATATTTTACGGACTTGATAATAAAAGTTTTAAAGATTGAATAAGAAAGTTTTCAACATAAAACGGCCAAAAAACTTTTGAAAATATTTCAAAAATATAAAAAAATAAATATTTTTATGAAATAATATCGAAAATGACCTTTTTGTATTACATTTGGCATAGAGTTTTAGGTCTGTCATTAACTATTCTAAATAAACAAAGAATCCGAAATCTGAACGGACTTTTTGAAAACGGCAAAAAAACTGTTACATATACAGACAGATAGAATGTGTAAACCAAACAGTTTCCTATGCTTAAAAGCGTGGAAATTGAAATTGAAATTTAACAAGATTGCTCCAGTATGATATGAAATAAAATAGGGATAGGCGTCAATAAGTTTCTAATAAAAACTGGGAAAAGTCAATTCAAAAGGCTAAAAATCTCTAGCACCACATCATTATTATTATGAAGCAATATTTATACAGGTATATATATGTACATATCTACAATAGAAATATATACATATAAACACTTCAACAAACTTAATTGCTGTTATCAACGTGTGACCTGTTTATGGTAAATATTACAAATATGACAAGAAAAAAAAATACAAAAAAAAACAAAAAAAAAAATACAAAAAAAAAAAAAAATACAAAAAAATACAAAAAAATACAAATAATTTATTTCTAATGGTTAAAATCGTCTAATTAAAAAGTTATTTAAAAGGTTAAAATTCTCAGAATTTCGTATAAACAGAGGCAACTCGTTGTAGATTTTTGCTCCCTGAAACTTAAAGGATTTCCTTGCAAATTCTAACTTTACTTCTGGGAGCTTTAAAAAATTATTTCTATTTCTAGTGTTCTTTTCATGTGAGTTTACTTCAAAGTAGTTTTCGAAGTTACTACAGACATCTCCATTTAAACATCGTTTTACCATTTTGGAGATTCTCATCTTCTTTCTTCCTTCAATGCTGCGTATTTTTCTGTTTCCACCAATTATATCTTTTGCCCTTTTTTCTAACGAAGACAATTTTCGTTGTTGTGTCGATGCACAATCGTGCATGCAGAAACGTGCTATACAATATAATTGAAACTATCACCATCTTGTAAATTTTGTGTGCAGCATCAATGTTCAAATAAGGTCTCATTTTTCGTAACAAATTGACACGACCACTGGCCTTTTTATACGATTTTTCAAAGTTGTTGTTTAGATTCAAAGTGGGGTCTAGTTCATTTCCAAGATAGTAGTAAGAGTCAGTATGATTGATCGGCTCCTCATTAATTTGCAGTTTTAAGTTTTTCTTCTTCGCTAAACGTTTGCCTGTCCCAAACAGCATTGTTTCCGTCTTTTCACACTTCAAATTTAGAATAAGTTCGTTTTCACGACAATAAGTTTAAATGTTTTTCATTTCACGATTTAGAACAGATTCAATCTCCTCCGCATTACTGTTGGAGAGGTAAACGACGGTATCTTCTGCATACTGAATACATTTAGACCACTGTAATTTTTCTGGAAAGTCATTGAAGAATATTATAAAGAGTAAACGGTCCTAATATAGATCCCTCAGGGACCCCACTCAAAAGCTCGAATGATGACGATTTTTCGTTTCCGATTGTCACGATCTGTTTTCTGAGAAATAGATAATCAGTGAACCAGTCTAAAGCATTTGCGGTGATACCGTACGATTCAAGCTTTTTCAAAATTAGCCCGTGGTTGATAGTGTCAAAGGCTTTTCTTAAATCTAAGAATAAAGCACCAGTAAGTTTTCCCTCGTTACCATTGCTTCGTATCTCATCTACAAACAAGGTTGTCGCGATATCAGTACTGCGGTTTCTTCGAACTGGAATTTGTTCAAAAGATTGTTATTTGCAAAGAATTCGATCACCTGTGAGTGGACCGCCTTCTCTAACACTTTGGATAATATTGGCAATACGGAGATTGGTCTATAATTCTCAACGTTTGATGTGTCACCTGTTTTGTAGACTGGTACAATCTTGCCAATTTTCCAAGTCGCTGGAACAGTGTTTGTTGAGAGTGAACAATTCACGATGTAGTGTAACGGAGTTGCGATTTCGTCTGCGCAGTCTCTTAACAATCTAGCTGGTAGTTCGTCAACACCAGTTGCTTTTCTCTTTTTAAGCTGTTTGAGGAACTTTTTAATGAACAAGATCGATATATACTTGAATTTGAAAACTTCTTGTGTTCGTTTGAAAACAGATGGAGGAGGTTGCCATATACAATCTTTTAGTTTGAATGAAACTTTCTTGAGATTTAACACTACCGAGGAAAAGTTAAGTCTAAAATTTTGCGCTCTGCTACTGTTGGATGTTTTTTTCCATGCAAAATATCTTTCTGACTTTTACTCTTAGTTGGAAAAATCTTTTCGACTACTTTCCAGAAAGACTTTGGGTTGTGAGTGTTATCATTAATAAGTTCCCGTGTAAAAGTAGCTTTAGATTTTATTTAGATTTTAGATTTATTGCACTGATTTCTTGATTTACGATAATTTTCCCAATCACCAGCTTTGTTGGATTTCCTTGCTTTCCGTAAAAGTCGATCTCTTTCATTCATTGACGTTTTGATATTGTCTGTGATCCATTCACTTGGCTTGCTTTTTATACGCTTGTTTATGATGGGTGCGTGTTTATCAAATATACTTTTCACGATAAAGTTGAAAATGTTTAGCGCATCATTTACGTTGGGAGCTGTTATGACAGAATTCCAATTTACATTTTTTAAATCAGATTTCATCTGTTCAGGATCATATGTTCTATAATTTCTACGCCTCACGGTTTTCATTGGATATTTTCTATTGTTAAGTTTTCTGACACATGCTACTAGGTCGTGGTCACTATAACATCACTATTGACTATGTTTTCCGGACGGTTAGTTGCTATTATATCAATAAGGGTTTTCGATTGTTCTGTAACGCGTGTTGGTTTGTTTATTATCTGTGTAAAACCATTACGACTGATAATTGATTTAACGTCAGGATTGTCATTTCGTTTTAAGTAATCTGTGTTCATGTCACCCAGAATTATTGTTTCTTTTGATTCCGAACAATACGATATTTAGACTGTTCAAACAGTTCATTGAAACTTTTGTGTAAATATTTCGAGGTATTTGGAGGTCTGTAATACGTTGATAAGAGAATGTTTTTTGAGTTGTTAATAACAATTTCGATAACAATATTTTCAAGATCCGAATTTTCTAGATCAAAACGTCGAATATAATTCAAAGTTTCTCTAATATACATTGCAACTCCTCCCCCAATTCCTGTTGAACGATTTCGACTTTCAAAATTATAACCGGGTATAGCATATAGATTATCAACATCTTCTGATATTTTAATATGAGTTTCAGATAATGTTAGAACGTCAATATTTGGATGTGATGTTAATAATACCTCAATATCAGCAACTTTTGAGAGCAATCCACAAATATTCTGGTGAACTACTTTTAATCCTTTTGTATTTAACAAATCTTTAAAGGGATCTTCTTTATTCACAACTGTAGTAGCTTCTAAATTGCCACCACAAACAATATGGATTTTCTGGGCAGAAATTTAAAAATCCCACTTGCTTACTACATTTTTTTCGCGAGAATTTAATTTTGTGAATTCGAGGCAAATTCGCGACACTCGCGAAATTTTCTTCCTGCAAAGATTTCTTCCCTTAAGGTATTGGTGTTAGTTTACCTTAAGTTACGAGGTTTTAATTTCTCAATTCTACCAATGTTCATCTCGTTATCTCCATGAGCTTCCATGTAGTCTTTTACTCGGTCGGGACTTTCTAGGGCTTCTGATACCGACAATGTTATCTCTCTATCTTTATTTTCATCTTCTTTGTTATCTGAATCATTGATTGTTGCATCTTTTTTCCATCTCTACAGTTTAAATTTGTATTTCTCGTATTTTGTATTTTGTATTTCACTCCACTCGCGAGATTATTGTTTCCATTCTACGTGTTGGTACTGTCGTGGCGGTCTCGACGTCAAAGTCTATGTATTCATCAATGTAATTTCAGCAGAAATTTGTGGAAGCGATTCTTAAAACTTGATGTCAATCTCTCAGTGATGGAAATAAGGAAACTCTGAGCTGTCGGACATTTTGAATGAAATGCCCAAATACCCTGTCGACGAAGAAAAGTTTTGAAATTTAACAGATATTTCTATATTTTTTAAGGATTTTATGTTTCTGAAAAGCTCTCGGATATCCAGCAGTTATTTCTAATCTCTTCACTTGCACCTGATGTATTTCAACGTCAAAAAACATTTTTGAAACATTACTTAATGGTTCAGGTAATCGCTTTCAGCGCGTGTATATCCTCAATACACCTTTCCCGAAACTTATTGCGCAATAATTGAAATTGAAGCTGGGTGTAAACAAACCATCCCGTGAGTGTGTAGAAAACCCAGAGCATATGTCATATACCACTTTTTAAACTTAATAAAATGTCTTTGACGCATTTTCTGTCTTAATACCAGAAATCTTTTGTAAAATTGAATACACATATTTTTTTTTTATAAGCAACCAGTTTTATAAGCAACCCTAGGCAAATCTTCAAAAAAATTAAGCAACTTTCCTAGGAGCAAGCTTTTCTATAAGCAACATAAAATTTCTGGCATGTGATTTTTTTTCATGTTTTATGGTTTGATTATAAAAGTTTGTTTCATTTAGCATTCAATCTTGCTTATTTTCTTGCTCCAGTATATGCCGCCCGTTTGCTTGAATGTTATTTGACGTTTCAAAAGTAGAAATGTTTGATAAATGCTTAAAAAAATTAAAATTTATGTAAGCAACCTTTCCTAGGCAACTTTCCCAGGGATTTTGAGGCTTAAGCAACTTTCCTAAGCGGTTAAAAGCTGGGTTGCTTATAAAAAAATACGTGCAATAGAGAACGTAAAAAACGTAAAAGTTTTTCAAAAAAGTCTTTTTGCAACTTACTTTTTTTAAAAAAAAATTCTTTGTGAAATCGAAAATAGCCAGGTGCATGGTTTTAAAGTTTGTTTTTTTTTATGATACGCGTTTTTTTTTGTAAGCAACCAAGGTCAGACCTTAGTAGTAACGTTGCTTAAAAAATGACCATTTTTTAGAAGTAATTTGTTGCTAAGAATTACTTTCCAGTCTTGAAAATCTTTGTGTAAGCTTAAGTATTTAAGTACAAAGTGTAGGACATAGTACTGCAACCTAGTGTAACCACTTTGTGTGGCAATTTTAAAAAATGAGCTGTAGCTATACTAGTGCTGCATTATTTCAAAATTTCATGTTGCTAGTTTATGTAAGATCCTTGTAGTACTGTTGCTTAACTTTTTGAGATTTACTAGTGTTGCTTATAAGCGTGTTGCTTATCTATATATTAATACCCGATTCTCCGTCTGTTTGTTTGGGTTTTATGGAACCATTTGTTTAAACTGATATTTGATATTTGATTTCGAATCTGCCTCTGGCTAAACACAAGTTTTACGAGCCGTTTTCAAGGAAATATGAGGTTTATTGGGGTCTCCGGGGTGACACAGAGCAGGTGCACATGGGCGGCGAGCGACGCTGCCTTGGCGGCTAGTATATATATTAATAGCCAATTCTCTGTTTGTTTGTTTGTTTATTTGTTTGTCTGTTTGTTTGTTTGTAAGTCATGCAAAATGGTAGATTGAGTTGTGAGCGAAATTATTTAATGGTGTGTCATGAAACAAAATGTTTTTTGTTTTCCTTTTAATAATTTAATTTCTTTGATTTGTTAAGCGCTTCTGATCGAACGTTTCTTTTATTCCGTTCATTCATTTAGCACGTGCCTTTTTTCTCTCTTAAAGTGTGAACTTTTTAAGAAGAGAAACCATTTTCGCCCTGTTTGATAGCACCCATGTTAGAGCGCGTAACTTTTTTAAAACAAAAGCTAATAAGAAGTTGAAGTTTGTTTTCCCTGCGTAAGACTCAGGGAAAACTTTACGTTTTGAGTGTATTGTTACACTAATAAAAGATTGGTTTTACCAGAGGTTGTGACTTCGAATCAAAATGCTTAAAAACCGATAGGTAAAAAAAGGGTATCATAAAACAAAATATTTTTTTTTTGCTTTTCTTTTAATCTATTTTATTTTATATCAGATCGAACGTTTTTTTATTCACTTTATTCATTTAGCACGTGCCTTTTTTTCTCTCCTCCCGTGTGATCTTTTTAAGAAGAGAAACCATTCCCCCCTTACGTTTGATAGCACCCATGTTAGAGCGCGTAACTTTTTTAAAACAAAAGTTAATAAAAAGTTGCAGTTTTCTCTCTCTACGTTTTGAGTGTATTGTTACACTGATAAAAGATTGGTTTTACCAGAGGTTGTGACTTCGAATCTGCTTCTGGTTGAACACAAGTTGTACGAGCCGTTTATAAGGAATTTTGACGTTTATTGATATAGTGATACAGAGCAGGTGGACAAGGGCGGCGAGCGACGCCGCCTTGGCGGCTAATCTATATATTAATAGCCGATTCTCCGTCTGTTTGTTTGTTTGTTTGTTTGTTTGTTTGTCACGCAAAATGGTATATTGAGTTGTGAGCGAAATTATTTCTTTTTTTGTGTGCGACGTGAGTTCGAAACAAATACACTGCAACCCCAATCGAACGTGACTTTTTTTGGCTGGTGAACCAATAGAGATAACGTTTTGTTTTTATTATTATTGTTAGTTTTATATTCCAACGACCAACGTTGACTTGGCTTTGAAAACAATACATCAACTAAATACAAAGAAGCTAACTGATTAAACATTTTGGACAAAAAGCAGCAGTGGCAGAACGTGGCAGCATGTTCGGTTTGCCAGTGTATCCTAACGCTTTCGTGGCTGTCTGAGACGGGTGAACTTTTTTTCGAGCAATCAAAATATTTAAAAACCGGTAAAAAAAGAGAATCATGAAACAAAATATTTTTTTTTTGCTTTTGTCTTAATAGTTGTCTTAATTTCTTTTAATCGATTTCTTTTAATCTGTTTTAATCTGATAGAACGTTTATTGATACAGTGATACAGAGCAGGTGGACATGGGCGGCGAGTGACGCCGCCTTGGCGGCTAGTCTATATATTAATAGCCGATTCTCTGTCTGTCTGTCTGTCTGTCTGTTTGTTTGTTTGTTTGTTTGTTTGTTTGTAAGTCACGCAAAATGGTAGATTGAGTTGTGAGCGAAATTATTTCTTTTTTTGTGTGCGACGTGAGTTCGAAGCAAATACATTGCAACCCCAATCGAGCGTGACTTTTTTCGGCTGATGAACTAATAGAGATAACGTTTTGTTTTTATTATTAGATTTCGCTAAGCGAAAGATATTGGTTTCGGCGGCGTTCTATCTATCTATCTAATCTATGTACGGCGAAAGTTTTTTAGGACCGCACTTACTAACTTAAACTTCTTTTATTTCTATTTCTTTGTTTCCTTGCTGTTATGGCCATGGTGAGCGAATGTTTTTGATGGCTGAACTTACTAAATTACAGTTCTTTTATTTCTATTTCTTTTTTTCCTTGTTCACATGGCCATGATATGTTTTCGTATACTTCGTGAGCTTTAAAGTGGATTTGCCACTACTAACAAAAAAATGGATCTTTCCCTAAAGGAAAAACAAAAAGAAGGGTTTCAGTTACTTTTTTGATTCGAATTATCACTGTGAAATTTAAATTAAGTAAAATTTAGTGACGCTTCTGATGTTGGTAATGTGCTTCGGAGAAGATCCACTGCAGTAAAGAAGCTTTAGTAGTAGAAGCAGTTTTCATCTTTAACTTTACTTCAAACCGTCTAACAAACTATTTGTTTGTTATTTGATTTGTTTATTTCGTTTGAGTATTTTATTTATTTTCGTTTTTTTAAATTTTTTCGAAGGAGACGTTTTTTTTCTCTATTGGCTCACATTTTTCTTATAAAAAATCATCTTTTAAAAAAAATTCATGGTTACAACTCACAGAAGTATATTTCTTTTGTTTCAATTTGTGATGTATTTATTAATAAAGTTTGGTTTACACCATAAAACTTTTATTTCTTTGTTTACACTAGCAGATTTTTTTAAAATACAAAATGACAACTTTTCTCAAAACAAGGAGGTCACGCAGAAGTACAAAAACACGTAAGGTTATTGAGACACGGCTTTATAAATTCCACTCTGCAACCCAATGAACCCTCGAGTGTATTTAGAATGGACGTTATTTATAGGGGCGCTATTCTTAAAAACATAAGCGAAATCTTTCGACCTTCCGGTCGTCTTGTTTCATTATTGTTTTCATAGAATGAGCTATTGATTCTTGAACTCCTGCACCGATGTTACACAATTTTCACCTGAAACGGAAAATTGGAAAAATGTTAACTTGTGATATATGAATTTTACTACGATCAATGATCAACTCAATATTGCATGTATTTTTGGATTTCTGCGTAAGCAAGAAATACTTTACGATCGTCCGTGTTTTTTTGGATTTCTGCGTAAGCAAGAAATACTTTACGATCGTCCGTGTTTTTCTGTTTTCATCTTACTGTCCAAACCGGCGCATTTTTGTTTCTTAAATTTCATTGGTTCATAAAAAAGCCGTCTTTATTGTCATTGGTGCATAATGCCCGATTTCTACGAAAGGGTGCTAATTTATCCACCTCCACTTAAATAGCGATAGTTTATTGGCTGATTTTCGCCATGCCATGTGATCGTCCACAAAACGTTTTAAAAATGGCAGCGAAAGAACGTGTTGCTAAATGTTTGCTAAAAGTTTCTTTGATGGAAATATGGCTTTAAAAGAAGTTAATACAGCTTATAATTTTATATAAAGAATTGCATTACTGTTGGGAACTTATCATGTTCACAAAATTAAATTACAGTGTGGTTATTCTGTTTTTTGAAAGAAGTTTTCTTGAAGTTTAAAATATGAAAACAGTGCCAATACATGGTGTGTGGAAGAAAGGGTATTTCTTGTTTTATTTTTGCTCCAAGCCTTTTTAAATATGAAAGACCTTCGTGTATTTTGTATGTGTATGCATGTTTGAAGTCAATTTTTAGAAGCTTTTGGATTTTTAAAGCTCAGCTTAGCTTCTTTTCAGCTCCTCCCCAACATCACCAACATATGCACTTTATACAACTATATTTAGTAGCAATTTTTGGATGTATTCTGGCTATATCAGCTTATCTCTTTTCTCCCTATGTATGTTGTATTTTTTTTAACTTTTAGATTAGATATGAGCTTTAATTTCTAAGTATATAATTACTATTTTTTATTCTGAGGAGATCAATATAGAAACTTTATATTATTAGTTTGTGCTGCCCAAACGATATGTTGGTTACTGCCAGTATACACAATCTTTTTATAGGATTCGTTATATTTAATGTGGTTAAATTAAATTTTCGTATTGTGTCGATGCACTTTTTTGGAGTACGTGGGTGGCAAATATCCAGTAACAATCATTCAGCTTATTCGTACAAAAAAACAGATCTTCATAAATGATCTCCGCGATAGCATAAAGAAAAGCCCCTTTTTTATGTTATGGTAGGCTGACTTTCTTGACGAACATTGTCAGTCGCATCAATATTTTTGTTTATTTAATGCTGATGCTTCTCGAGCTGAATCATGTGACTGTCTTAGTTTTGCAGGACTAGTGTGCTAGTGTTGCATTTTTGTGGCATTTTCAGCAGCAAAGCTTGCAGAAATCCTTCTGCCCGGTAGGGCATCTTGTTATTGTTAATTTTATATTCCACGTTGACTTGGCTTTGAAAACAATACATCAACTAAATACAAAGAAGCTAACTGATTAAACATTTTGGACAAAAAGCAGCAGTGGCAGAACGTGGCAGCATGTTCGGTTTGCCAGTGTATCCTAACGCTTTCGTGACTGTCAGAGACGGGTGAACTTTTTTTCGAGCAATCAAAATATTTAAAAACCGATAAAAAAAGAGAATCATGAAACAAAATATTTTTTTTTGCTTTTGTCTTAATAATTGTCTTAATTTCTTTTAATCTATTTCTTTTAATCTATTTTAATCTGATCGAACGTTTTCTATTCAATTCATTCATTTAGCACGTGCATTTTTTTCTCCTCCCGTGTGATCTTTTTAAGAAGAAAAACCATTTTTTCACCTACTTCTGACAGCACCCATGTTAGAGCGCGTAAAACAAAAGCTAATAATAAGTTGAAAAGTTTTTTCTCTCTGCGTTTTGAGTGTATTGTTAAACTGATATTTGATTGGTTTAAAATCGTAAATAAAAACCACGTGAAGTTCACGTTCGGAATGCATTGTGTAAAGCAAGAAAGTCTACTAACATTTTAAATGCGACCGCCACAATGAAGGGCTGAGTTAAGAACATGCAAGATTTGAAACACCAGGAACGTATTTCTCTTCACGTGCAAACGAGCTTTATTAAGCGATAAAGCCAGCAGCAAAGGAAGTCTTATCGCTGGTTTTAAGTGCAATAATTTGGAGCAGGTGGTGATACAACGCAAGCTGAACATGGGCGGCGAGCGACGCCGCCTTGGCGGCTAGTCTTTATATTAATAGCTGATTCTCCGTCTGTTTGTTTGGTTGTTTGTTCGTTTGTTTGTAAGTCACGCAAAATGGTAGATTAAGTTGTGAGCGAAATTATTTTTTTTTTCTGTGCGACGTGAGTTCGAAACAAATACACTGCAACCCCAATCGAACGTGACTTTTTTTGGCTGGTGAACCAACAGTGATAACGTTTTGTTTTTATTATTATTGTTAGTTTTATATTCCAAGGACCACCGTTGACTTGGCTTTGAAAACAATACATCAACTAAATACAAAGAAACTAACTGATTAAACAATTTGGACAAAAAGCAGCAGTGGCAGAACGTGGCAGCATGTTCGGTTTGCCAGTGTATGCTAACGCTTTCGTGACTGTCAGAGACGGGTGAACTTTTTTTCGAGCAATCAAAATATTTAAAAACCGATAAAAAAAGAGAATCATGAAACAAAATATTTTTTTTTTGCTTTTGTCTTAATAGTTGTCTTAATTTCTTTTAATCGATTTCTTCTAATCTATTTTAATCTGATCGAACGTTTTCTATTCAATTCATTCATTTAGCACGTGCATTTTTTTCTCCTCCCGTGTGATCTTTTTAAGAAGAAAAGCCATTTTATCACCTACTTCTGACAGCACCCATGTTAGAGCGCGTAAAACAAAAGCTAATAATAAGTTGAAAAGTTTTTTCTCTCTGCGTTTTGAGTGTATTGTTAAACTGATATTTGATTGGTTTAAAATCGTAAATAAAAACCACGTGAAGTTCACGTTCGGAATGCATTGTGTAAAGGAAGAAAGTCTACTAACATTTTAAATGCAACCGCGACAATGAACGGCTGAGTTAAGAACATGCAAGATTTGAAACACCAGGAACGTATTTCTCTTCACGTGCAAACGAGCTTTATTAAGCGATAAAGCCAGCAGCAAAGGAAGTCTTATCGCTGGTTTTAAGTGCAATAATTTGGAGCAGGTGGTGATACAACGCAAGCTGAACATGGGCGGCGAGCGACGCCGCCTTAGCGGCTAGTCTATATATTAATAGCCGATTCTCTGTCTGTTTGTTTGTTTGTAAGTCACACAAAATGGTAGATTAAGTTGTTGTGAGAGTATTTATTTTATTTTATTTTTTGCGACGTCAGTGTGAAACCATTAAGACCCTAATCGGACGCGACGTTTAGGGAAAATTATCTCCGTAACCAATAGACGTTTTTTGGGGTTCACGATATTGGCCATGGGGTGACGAACAAATTTGGGCAAAATGTTTGGGGACGGGGTTCTATGACGTCATCAAAACTTTTGATCGACGATATCTCCGGAACGATGCATCATAGACGTATGATCCTATACATTTTCTTGCTCAGAATTTCGAGCTCTACAAGATGGTAGCACTTTCCATTGTCGATTCCTTAATTTTATTTTTCGTGAACTCATTGGGAGGTGACACAACGCATACTGAACATGGGCGGCGAGCGACGCCGCCTTGGCGGCTATTCTATAAATTAATAGCCGATTCTCTGTCTGTCTGTCTGTTTGTTTGTCTGTCACACGCAAAATGCTAGATATGAACTGCGAAAGAAATCAGGAAGTTAGCAATGTAAGATCACACATAAATTATTTATTTCTCTTCTTGTGCGCGACGTGAGTGTGAAACCATTGTATTGAGACCAAAATAGAACGCGACGTTTAGGGAAAATTAACTCGATAACCAATAGGGATAACTGAAGTTTTTTGGGGTGGGCGATACAGGCGATGGGGTGACGAAGAATTTGGGTCTAATTGTTTTGGGGAGACGGGTCTGTGACGTCATCAAAATCTTTGAACGATGATATCTCTGTAACGGTTGATCGTAGCGGAACGATCCCATACATTTTTTCTATCAGTTTTTCGAGCTCTACAACATGGGAACACTTTCGGTTGCCAATTCCTTAATTTTATTTTTCGTCAACGCATGCAGGCTGAACATGGGCGGGGAGCGACGCCGCCTTGGCGGCTAGTCTATATATTAATAGCCGATTCTCCGTCTGTAAGTCACGCAAAATGGTAGATGTGAACTGCGAAAGAAATCGGGGAGTCAGCAATGTAAGGTTACACATAAATTATTTCTCTTCTTTGTGCGCGAAGTCAGTGTGAAACCATTGTATTGAGACCCTAATAGATTGCGACGTTTAGGGAAAATTATCTCGGTAACCAATAGGAATAACTGACGTTTTTAGGGGTCCGCGATACAGGCGATGGGATGATGAAAAATTTGGGTCTAATTTTTTGGGGGAGAGGTCTGTGACGTCATCAAAATCTTTGAACAATGATATCTCTGTAACGGTTGATCGTAGCGGAACGATCCCATACATTTTTTTTGATCAGTTTTTCGAGCTCTATAACATGGGATTACTTTCGGTTGCCAATTCCTTAATTTTATTTTTCGTGAAGTCAACACATGCTGAACATGGGCGGCGAACGACGCCGCCTTGGCGGCTAGTCTATATATTAATAGCCGATTCTCTGTCTGTTTGTTTGTTTGTAAGTCACGCAAAATGGTAGATGTGAACTGCGAAAGAGAGTCAGCAATGTAAGATCACACATAAATTATTTCTCTTCTTGTGTGCGACGTCAGTGTGAAACCATTGTATTGAGACCCTAATCGAATGCGACGTTTAGGGAAAATTATCTCGGTAACCAATAGGGATAACTGACGTTTTTTGGGGTCCGCGATTCAGGCGATAGAGTGACGAAAAATTTGGGTCAAAGTTTTTTGGGGGACGGGTCTGTGACATCATCAAAACTTTTGATCGCCGATATCTCCGTAACGGTTGGTCGTAGCAAAACGATCCCTTACATTTTTTGATCAGTTTTTCGAGCTCTACAACATGGGCACACTCATTATTGCCAATTACTTAATTTTATTTTTTGTGAACTCAACGCAGGCTGAACATGGGCGGCGAGCGACGCCGCCTTGGCGGCTAGTCTATATATTAATAGCCGACTCTCTGTCTCACTGTCTATTTGTCTGTCACGCAAAATGTTAGGAGGGCTGTGAGTGAAGTTACTTCTTACTTTTTCCGCGACGTCAGTGTGAAACCATTGTATTGAGACCCTAATCGAATGCGACGTTTATGGAAAATTATCTCGGTAACCAATAGGGATAACTGACGTTTTTTGGGTTCTGCGATACAGGCGATGGGGTTACAAAAAATTTGGCTCTAATTTTTTGGGGGGACGGGTCACTCAAAACTTTTGATCGACGTTATCTCCGTAACGGTTGGTCGTAGCAAAACGATCCCATACATTTTCTTGATCAGTTTTTCGAGCTTTACAACATGGGCACACTTATTATTGCTAATTCCTTAATTTCATTTTTCATGAACTCAACGCAGGCTGAACATGGGCGGCGAGCGACGCCGCCTTGGCTGCTTGTTAAAAAAACGTGTAATTATGTGCATGACACTTGAGCTTGATAAAAAATTATTTTTTCGATATGTAAAGAAGTAAACGAAACGTATTTTCGATCTACGATTGTGTGTGGTGGGTAAGGAAAATATTGTTGTGTGCCTGGATGTAAAAGTGATACTAAAGATAGTTTAAAACCAAACACTGGAAAATCATTGTTCCAAATACCCAGCAAAGAGCCTGACAAAACACGTTGAATTAAAGCAATAAGTCATCACAGAAGGAAAGGGACTACCGATACATTTGACCATAGACAGAAAACAAAATGCATTTGTGAGTTTCATTTTAAAGCTAGTGACATAAACGTTCTGCATGGTGGTGGCCGAAAAACAGTCATTTCAGTATTCCATTTATCTTCAAATCCAATGATTTTATTGTGCCAAAGAAAAGAACACCTACGATAATCGAACCATCCTCAGTGAGAGTTATTGAATCCGATTTTGAAATGAATAATGATCATGAAAGTAGCTTAATGCCTGATATGGATGTTTTTAATGATGAAGCACAACTGGAACATTTTGAACACAAGATCATTAGTATTCAACAAAATCATATAACTCTAACAAATCAACTTTACAAGTACAGTAATGATAGTAATTATGAAGAACACTTTTGAAATACTACAGGTACGTCAGTAGAAAAGGTTATGTTAGAGCTTCTTGCTGCAACATAAAATTTTTTGATACTGCATATATTTACATAAAATAATCCTCATTACAAACAAATGCCAAAAATTTGTTCATAGAAAAACCATTATGCTCCTTTAAATTTCTTCAGGAACTGTTTTTGAAACTGGTTAAAAAAGTAATCTGTTAATTCTTAATAAGTTCCATTACATGGTTGCAGAAACTACTTTTACCAGTAGGGCTAGAAGATTCATCTACTTTAAGAGCCTCAATTTCTTTGAATGTTACTATCATACTTCTCTTCTCCTTTTTTTCATTATCCCACATAAATCATTTCAACTGTGATGCACCTTTCTTCCATAAATTTTCTTCCCTTTTCTAGTGCTGTTTTATGTGTTTATTCTGCTCTCTAAACGATGGTTTTCGATTTCTTTGATAGTGAATAATGGAAGGTCTTTCAGGGACCTTTCCCATGTTGTTGAATATTGATTGTTAACAGGAACTCCAATTAGCTTTGCTTATTAATTTCGCTAGTATAGCGAAGTATTGGTATCGTCGTTCTATGTATCTCCGTGACATTTTGGACGATCTCACTAAAGTAAATAATTGCATAAAAAAAGCCATGTCCGCACACACCTTAGCAACAAAATCTTTTGCAGGCTGACTAACGGGCTAAATTTGGTCCAAATTATGAAAGTTCTCCAATTTTCATAAAAATTTGCACAAAGCACAATTGAAAGATGCTGATTTCAAATTAGACAGTCATTTTGTCAAATTTGGCCCAAAATTGGGCAATTCGGGCCAAATTTGGGCCAAATTATGAAAGTTCTCCAATTTTCATAAAAATTTGCACAGAGCACAATTGAAAGGTGCTGATTTCGAATTTGACAGTCATTTTGTCAAATTTGGCCAAAATTGGGCAATTTGGCAATGCTATATTGAGAATGTTTTATAATTGTTGAGAGTAGATTTGTGTAATTGTGACACCGTCCTGAAAACTTTAAGCCAAATTTGGGACGAATAAGTTTTGATCTATTTGTTTTGTATAATTGCGAGTTGAAATTCTGCTACCGTTATCAACTATTGCATTTTACAGTTTTATGAACAGTATATATATAATTGTGAGAATACAATATAGCGAAAGTTTCTACTACCAAGTCGTCTTGTTATAATTTTAGAATTACCGTTAGTATTTTCATTGACTGTAGGTTCAATATCAAATCATTAAAGCATCATCACTGTTTTTATTACTGCTCGTCGCCATGTCTAAGTTCATCTACAACACTCAGCTTCGCTTTCATGTTTACCCAAAAAGATTCGGGAAAGGTGTAATACTTTACGGGGAGAATGTTTCGCGGGGAGAAACTTTCGCGTTTTTTGGTCATTTTCGCGAAAGTAAGTCCCCGCGAAAAGGACTGCCATGTGGATTCGTGAAAGTTTATCTCACGCAAATGGCCTATGATTCGCGAAAGTTAAATTGAAGAAAAAAAACAAAAACCCACTTTCACGTGTTTTTCTTTCGACGATACAGTCTAAATAAGTTTCTGTGGCATCGCCATATTTGTTTTTAACCAGAAGCACAGGCCTGTGCAGTTTCAGTATGACTTTGTCTCCAATATCATTTTTCGATCCAATCACTCTAAAACCTTCTTTCGGAGTTCATCCAAGTATTTTACTCCTAAATTAATGTACGGACATTGGTCACGTTTTTTAAGGACCTAGAAAACTTGGTAATTTTTATCTCCAGGTGGCAACTGGTTCAAAAGAAGGGCAAGAGTAATAGCATGTCTGTTGGTTACAGAGAAGTAATTTTTAAAGAAAATGTTCACAAAACGTTGTGTCCGCTACATAGCATGTCTGCTATATGGAGATTTGACTGTACAAGGCTATCGGAAGGAGTGTAACAAAAATGTATGAGGTGATCATCCATCATACCTTCTGCATGACCTTTGGTTGGGAACAAATTGAAAAAGGGTGGCAGTTTCTTCAATTTATGAAAGAACAATTTTGAAATTGAGAGATATTGTTTTTCAAAAAAAAAGGGAACATGTTTTTTCGACCAGATGAATACTATTGTAAAAATCATTGTAAATTCATCATCAGTTTTGCAAATCTTGTCTCCTTTTTCCAGGTCAGAGAATATGATGCCATATCGCGACTCGATCAATGGTACACAACTATCCTTTTGCGAGTGAAAGCATCCATTAGTGCTGCTGGTGGCGACCCTGATTTACGTTAACTTTGAAATAAACGTCAGTTTCCATTAGAAATTACCGAGAAACGATAAGAAGCAATGCAGATAGTCTAATGGAAACTTACTTTCAGTTCTGACATACAATTTTAAATTCTCACTCTGTCATTCTCTTGTAGCAACAGAATATATGCATTTTTGTAATAACAAAGTTTATGCGCCAATTTCATTTCATTGTCTTCTTTAATGAGCGATCATCACAAGATTGTAACCGAAACAAGTTTGTGCTGACGTACATGATGGAATGTGCATGCGTAAATTGGAACATTTGCAAAACCAAGCACATATTTCGCGAAAATTATAACTTTGAAAGTTAATAGGAAACCAGTTTAGAGAACTTCTTAAAGTATCTGGCGGTTTTGTAAACGTCGTGTTTTCAATTTTTGCACTCTTTGAATGGAAATGGAGAAATTTTCTCTTATTTTTGCTCGCTCGCGCAAAGTTGTATTTGTGGAAACCTAGCCTATGCTAAAGTTGACGCTGGTTGACGGGGTAGGGGGGAGGTGATACTACTGTTGACGACAACCTTCACAATTTTCAGAACCTTGGTTTTTCTAATTAAGTAAAGGTTTCTTATGAAAATGTTTACACTGAATGTGATCTTGATGTGGTCCGTCGTGGCGTGGGAAAGTCCTTCCGTATTGCTTTTGTTGGCTCCGTTCCGTTCTGTTTTTTCTTCTCAAACGATGACGTCAACTGAAGGGGAGGGAGCAACACAAAGTTGAGGCAGGTTGAAAGAGGGTTGGAGGAAGGGTCAAAAATCTTGAAAAATGGTTGACGTCATTTGTGAACAATCCCTTATAGAATTTCCCGCGGACAGGAACAGAACAGACAAGAAAAGTTACTGAGCATGCGCACAAACATGTTTACAACACATCCTCAGAAAATTTTCCGTTCCGTTTAGTTCTGTAGAAAGTTGAATCGAGTTTTTTTTTAAACTTTTTCTGTTCTTTCCTTGAGGAAAACATGGAAAATATTTAGACTAGCCAATCAAATCTCGTTATTTTTTATGATTTATCATGCAACACCATCTACTATCGTCTTGCTGAGCAAAAAGAATGGTTGATGAAAAAGAACATGCACTAAAAGCAGTTTACCGATAATTAAAAGCATACCTCAAGTTCATATGTCCGCTGTTTTTAGTTAATAGAAAATAGGTTTACGCGGTAAACATACATGTAACGTACGGCGAGCACATGGTGACTGAATGAAAAAAAATATGATGACAACTCTCGAAGAAATAGAATAAGCTTAGCGCTTTGATAGTTGTTGTTTTTGTAAATATAACAACTGTCACTACTCGTCTACCATCTTGTTCCGATAAAAATGTCGGTTTCTAAGGCTCTATCTACACTTCAAGTTATAATGACCCGACTTACCCCGCCGAGCCATCTTTTTTTGTTTGTTCAATTTATTTAACGTCGGATTTTACTTTACATAGCTAAGAATGCAATATATAGAAACTAGTATCCCGGGTAAAAACTTTTTACCGAACTTAACTTCGAAAACATTAGGTCAAATCCACCATTCCCGTGTACGTACCCCGTGACGAAAAAATAAATCATAGAATCGCAACTCAAAAACATCCCAGGTGGCGTCGCTCGCCACCCATGTTCAGTATGCGTTGTGTCGCAAAATTTAAGTCGTGAAAAGTTTTTACAGGCATTAATTTTTTAATTCATTTCTTACATTCAAAATATTTAAAACAGAAACAAATAGCAACATGGCTCAGAATATATATTTATACGCAGAAGAGAAGAAACGTTCATAAAAAAAGTGCAATATATAACACAGAACTGTTTACCTAGACATACAAAACCAAACATAACAAAATGTTAATTCAAAACAAATTGATACCTTCCAACTTTTTCTTCTGTTTCAAAGTTACTACTGGACTGCAACCATTAATGAATTTTTGAAATGATATAGTCTGTTCTTCCCAAAACCATCAACGTCATGATTAAAACCATGAGTTCCATTTCTTTATGCTTTTTTTATTATTACCTAAAAAATTAGTACTTGAATTGTAATACCGAAAACCTAATCATGCTATAACAATATTGAAATAAAAAATAAAACAAAAAGAAAGAAAAAAACAAAAAGAAAATTCAAGTACGCATTTATCCTAAAGATAACAATTAAAAACAAAATTTGGTCTATAAAGTCAACCGATACTGTGAGTCAATACGGGTTCACTCAACACTGGAGCTGAACAGAATAAAGACTTTTACCTGGCATACACAACCAAACATCAAATTAATAAAAATAATTGAAACAACAAAATGCCCTACTTTGACCAAAACCATAATTGAATACCCAGAAGATATTAAAAGCAACAAATAAAAACATAATGCTAAACTTATATACCTAGCAAGTATGTATGTAGCAATTAACATAACACAAAATAATGAATGCCGTAAACAAATATAAACTGAAGAAAAATATACCCCAGCAATGCTTCTTTTTTGTAGTACAATCGCAATGAAATACATAATCCATTCTTTTCTTAAATAACCTTCTCAACATACCATGTGTTTCATTTATACATTTATAAATTTCGTTTATAAATAGCTACACTTTTTCTTTTCTGACCTAAAAGAAAAAGATTTCAGTAAAGAACAGCTACAATACTTACTACTACTGCAACCATATTTAAGCAAACCAAAACAAAAGGCATAAATGGCTGGCAGAAAGGCATGCAGACAAAGCATCAAACATCGTCAATAGATACAATTTGACAGCACAACTCGTTCCCTACTTCCACAGCCATGAGAAAGGAAAACATAGCTGTCATAGCTGTGGGACCATTTTTAATTGATCTGTAAATAAATAAATCAAATCAAATCTTCTTTGCTAACTATAAAAATAATAATAGCGCACATTACCAAAACAAATTACTCTCGTCTTCGTTTTTCATCCAGCAGCATATAAACTAAACGAAAGAACTCATATAATAAGATATCTATTCAAAGCTATAGTATTTAATCTTTCAAAACTAAATTAAAACCATTCCTTACTGTGTAAATAAACATCATTTTGTTCTGCATTTCTTCACTACACTTTCTTCTGTATAGCGATATTTGATAACTAAAACGTAAACAAACATTTAAATACATTTAAATACAAATACATATACCTAACTTGTTCTTTTATTAATCAAAAAGAAAAGTTTTATAATAATACCTTGTTCGTTCGATCTTTCTGCAGCTAATTTTTAAAAACTTTACTGCACTTCTTCTGTATATCTAAATATGATTTTTCATTGTAAACAAACAACTAACTCACTTACACGTGCTAATAAGAGTAAAAGTTTAGCAATAAACACGATAATAAAACGTTTTATAATAATAACAATACCTTCGTGCATACAAACCAGCGTTTCTTCGTCAGTTCTTTCGTCGATTTGCTTCCACACTTCACGATACAGAAACTGCCTAAAACAATCAAATTTAAATTAAAATATTCGTATACAAAAAGAAACACTTCTTCTTCGCGAAGTTTCTTGCTCACGAAATGATCGTTGACAAATTTCGAACGAAGAAGATTGCATTGCTCGCACTCCTCCAAAGACGTTTTTCGGCTGACTTCCACTGCGCAAACCAAAAATAACAAAACGGAGGAGCATATACTAATCGCGGAAAATCAACAAAAACGCTCTCGAATTTGCGTGGCTTTACGACGAAAAGGGAAAAAATAAGAAGGATTTGACCGCGAAAAAAAAACAAATATGTCACTCTCTAAAATAAAAGTGTGACACACGTCCGCGTATTAGGATATAGACTAGCCGCCAAGGCGGCGTCGCTCGCCACCCATGTTCAGCTTGCGTTGTGTCGCAGAATTTAACTTGTGTAAAAGTTTTTTACAGGCATTAATTTTTTAATTCATTTCTTACATTCAGAAGATTTAAAACAGAAACAAATAGCAATATGGCTCAGAATATAAATTTATACACAGAAGAGAAGTAACTTTAGTGTAAAAATAGCAATATATAGCACAGAACTGTTTACCCAGACATACAAAACATTGAATGACATTATAAAATGTTAATTGAAAACAAATTCATACCTTCTAACTGTTTCTTTTGTGCCAAAGTTACATTGGACAGCAACCATTAATTAATTTTTGAAATGATAGTCTGTTCTTCCCAAAACCATCAACATCATGATAAAAACCATGAGTTTCATTTCTTTAACGGTTCACGTGCTTTTTTATTATTAATCTTACCTAAAACATATTTGAATTGTATAAAAATGCAGAAAAAGAATCATGCTATGGTTGAAATAAAAAACAAAACAAAAAACAAAAAGTAAATTCATGTACGCATTTATCCTAAAAATAATTAATTAAAAACACAAATTCAATGATAGAATTTGTAAAGGTTTTTGATTGGAAAGTCTATAAAATCAACCAATGCTATAAGTTAATGCAGGTTCAACACTCAACACTGGAGCTAAACTAAATGAAGACTTTTAACGTGGAATACATAACCAAACATCAAAATAATAAAAATAATTGAAACAATGCAATGAAATGCCCTACCAAAGCCATAATTTAATACCGAAAAGATAAAAAGTAACAAATCAAAACATAATGCCAAACTTATATACGCAGGCATAGTACGTAAACGATTACCATAACACAAAATAATGCATAATCATGACAAAATATAAGAATCCATCCAGCAATGCAATGCTTCTTAGTAGCACAGTCATATCACATTACAGCAATAATAATGAATTTCTGAAATACATTATCCATTCTTCTCTTAACTAACCCTCACAACATCATAATCTAACCATGTGCTTCATTTCTTTAATGGTTTATATAACTTTTTCTTTTCTGACCTAAAAGAAAAAGATTTCAGTGAAGAACAGCTACAATCTACACTACTACTGCAACAACCATACAAACAAAAGCAAAAGACATAAATGACAGACAGGCAGAGAGACAAAGCACCAAACATCGTCAATAAAATATACAGGGAAATTTAATAAAAAGCAGACATGGTTGAGATGAGATAAGACAGCATAACACGTTTCCAATTTCCACAGTCATGAGAACCATTTTTAATTGATCTGTAAATAAATAAATCTTCTTTGCTAACTAATGGCGCGAGTTCAAAACAAATTTTTACTGCGCTCCCCCTCGTTTTCGTTTCTTTTCAAAACAAACTTAAAATTAAAACCATTCGTTACCGACCGTGTAAATAAACATCATTTTTTTCACTGCACTTCTTCTGTATAGCCACATTATTTGATAACTAAAACGAAATAAGTAACCCTGAAAATGTGCTGGATACATTCTTCCACTCGCATTTCTTCTTTGTTTTCCACTGACATAAACCATTTCACATACATACATACATAAATAAAAGACATCAATACATCTTACTCACTTACGCATGTGCTAATTTTTCTTTTATTAATCTAAAATACAACAACAGTAACAGTTTAGCAATAAGCACGATTATAAAACGTGTTTTATAATAATAAACCTTCGTATATACAAACCTGTGTTTCTTCGTCAAATTCACAACCGAGAATGAAAACCGTTTGAAAGCAACGAACTTTTTGGAAATCGTCAGCCAATCAAATGATAACTCACTTACAATACAATACAATACAATACAATAACAGTAAAAGTACAACAATAAAAGTTTTATTATTAAAACTTTCTCGTTTCTTCTTCAAAAGAGCAGCAGAAATGAAGAACCTTATTAACGAACTCCGTTGCTATGAATTTTTCAGCCAATCAAAATAGCGCATTTCAAGAGTTTTCCTTTATTAGCCAATAAAAACGATGAGCGCCGGGGCTTCCCCATATATAAGATTCTTGTTCAAAGCCACCGTTCCCTCATTTTGATGCAGTAGGAAACGGTTTCATTTCGGCCTTTTTATTTGGGCATATAAGCCCATTGGCGAATGGACTAACTACCGCTATATGACCACGATTAAGAAGATTTCGACCGTAAATTTTAAAAAAAACCATCACCCTCTAAAATAAAAGTGGGATGCACGATTGCGGATTAGTATAGCGCGATATATATAACAAGAGCCAGATGGCGCAAAACGGTAGCAGCAGGCGTACTTCACCTGCTACACAAATGCGTTTGATAGCTTAGTTTAGTCAGCAAACGACCAAAAAAGTGCTTCAACCAAAAAAATAAGAACCGTATGGTGCGAAACAGTTGTAGCAGTTCACAAATAACTCACAATACAAATAAATAAGGTATCAACAGTGGAAGTCAAAGGTGAAGAAAGTTCATTTGGTTGTACAAGGTTTTAAATCTTTTATGTTACTAAATTATAATTACACTGATTTGAAGTTTATACATACGAATATAACTTGAAATGCATTTTTCCAAATAAATACAATATATTATTGAGCACATTGAATTACATTGAAATACCCTTAAACAGTTTTTTGTCACTCAGTAAGTATAGTCCAGTATTCTTCGTTCATGAATGTTTACCGGTCGCGGCAATGAAATGTTTATATCACATAACGTCAATACTTGTGATGCCACAGTTTATCTTTATCTGCCTGTTTATTTTTTATATTTAATGTAAACAGGGGTTCAGGTTTATGGCTTTCCCCGAACGATTTTCACACAGTTGCCATGAGCAGCAAGTGAATAAACTATGCTCGTACTGCGCAATTTTCCAAGAAGTTATCATGTCGTACATTAGTCTAATTAATTTTGTTGAATACGTTTCATGAGTGGCATACAAAGTTTTGTATTCATTCAGGAAGTACATTTTGATCTGCTGATTTGATCAACCTAAAAGGATATATTCAAAACCTTACATTTAAAGGGAAATTAAGCCTTTATCAAAAACTTTTTATATTAGCTGCAGAAAGGTCTCATTAATCTTCTGTGATCATTAAAAATTAGATAAAATGATAATTATACTCAGTTTTTCGTTATTTAGTATCTAACAACGGACGCCATTGCAGTGCTCTGCGATGGAAATTTTGACGTCACAGCGCGATCGCTGTTTTTGTAATGATTACATAAACTACAATATTTTGTTTTTATTGATGAAAGTTCTTGTGTTCTTTGTGATATAAAACCTTTATTAAAAAGTATTTTGTTTTAGATTTATAGCAGGTATACGTGCGTAAGTGAGTTTTTGAACAAATGTGTATATTTTAAATGTATAAAAAAATGAAATCTTCAGCATGACTGTTTTCGTTTTTCTTGAATCGCTAACGATAAACTTATTTTATATTTTGCTGTTTCTTGATGTTTAAGATTGTTATGTTGGTGAATGATAAATATCTTCGTGTTGTCTTTGTTGTTTTTCTACTGTTTCTCGTATCTTTAGAACGTAGGCGTAAAAAACATGTCATCATGTGCTGCCCACGTCTGATGTTTCTGCAAATGAAATTCGCTCTGTGACGTCATGATATTTATAACGAAAGCTGTAATGGCGATTTAACTAAGTTGTTTTTTAGCAGTTTTTTTCATTTGGAATACCTTTTATACTTAAAAAGGTGTTCCTCTAGGATGAATGAAGTATTTCATGCTCAAAATCAGAAAAGAAATTTTAAGGCTTAATTTCCCTTTAATGTATAAAGGACAAATTTGTACTTCAACTAAAAACTGTATAAAAATGACTTACAGAATTGCGTTTTTGAGGCGTTTTATCAATTGTTAACCATGCTGTACATTGCTGATATATTCGCTATTTAGTAAGGTGATAAAAGACAGCATCAACAAGTTCTTTTGCTTCCAATATGATAATTTGAACAATGCAGCACAAACAATATGTTTAATTATTGACTTGATTTATATTTTATTGATTCGAATCGTAATGTGACAGCTTCAAGTGACCGGGTCTACATTCTCTTCTTGTGCGTATGTTTATAAATATTATCACCATTTTGCACAACGTTTTGGAATTAAAAAAATAGTAACAGTGAAAGAATATAAATAATAGAGCATATGTACAACATGAAATAATGAAAAAATTTTTACAGCTACACAAATTTGAAAACTTTGCGATGAATGATATCTTGGCTAACAAGTGAGGAGATTAAAACGCATCTTGCGCACACTGGAGAAGCATAGAATAACGAAAAACGCAAAAAAAAAAAAAAAAAAAATAATTCTTAAATTACTATTAACATTTTAAAATAACTAAATTTAATAATTCATAATTTTAATTCTATTCAAATTTTGTCCATCTAGCAGATTGATATCCCTATTTAATCCCTTAAGTCTCTTCTTCGATATGATGTGACCTTGTAACAATAATTAACTAAGGATACCAATCTGTTAGATAGCCTAGGGGTTATGCTACAGCATAATTGAAGCTCCATATAGTTGTTTTGAGAATAAAGATTGCAGATTTCTAAAAATTAGAGTTTGAAAACACGTGACGAAGCCACAAAAATATTAAGACAGAAACACCTGTACAAACAAATACCAATTCTAAAATCAGTAAATATAAATAAGAAAAAATAAGTATCATCAATTGAAGATAGAGCATAGCGTAGCATAACCCCTACTACTTCCCCTCTACCTCCCCCCTTCCTGAAAAAAACTAAAAAGCCTTCCATTGTGATGGAAGGTGATTAAATGACTAACATGGAGTCATTGATTTAAATTGGCTTTCAGTGAAACCTTGATAGAGGCGTGATCGGAAAAATAGATGTGATGCAGATATACTGAAATATCGTAACGTTGCATGACAGATTTTTTGATGTACAAGTGATCAAGAATAGAACCAGCTATATGAGTTGGTTGTGAGACAAATTGCTTGTAGTCTTCTAAGACAGCAGAGGCGTAGTTAGGGTCAGTCAAAAAAACCTGGAGGAGTTCAACATTATGATATTTCTTTTCAGTCTTAAGTGTCGATTAGGTTACTTGCACGTTTTCCTTTTCTATCCTAAATGACTTAACTCTCCTCCACAAATTTTGACTGACCTCTGGCTGCGCCTCTGGACAGCACTTAAGCTGTCGTTTGGATTAACATTGAAATCCCCAGTTATAATGTCTACCTCATTAGCGTTGGTGAGATATCGTAAAAGTTCATGAAACGTTGTCATGGCTGTATCATTCTTTCTGTATAAAAGTAGAATTCTAAAACACTCAGCATGGATAACAACTTGATATATAGAAATCCCATCACAACAAAACTCTTCAGTTACTGTACAGTTGTTATCAAAAAGGCAAGCAAGACTTGAATATACGTGAGAATTGTTGTTATATGTTCCTGAAAATCCTTCTAAAAAACTTCATCATCATTCTTCATTTGAGTTTCAGTTAATAACATGACATGACTTTTCATAAAATGTGCATCTGCCTTTATGTCATTAAGGTGTTTTTTGAGTGATCTAACATTACATACTATCAATGACGATGAATCATCATCTATGTTGTAAGATTCAGTTACAAGGCTCTGATTCTCTCTTAATATCCCATACTCATTTTTAGTTCGAGGGTCAGCCGATATTGCCGATGTTTTAAATTCGCCGATTAGAAATAGTCCTTCAAGGGAAGTAACTCGACTAAGGGCAACATATATTTGTCCATGATTAAATGATTTTTGTTTCAGCAAATCAAAGCTAATTACAACTTGGTTTAAGCTTAAACCTTGCACCTTATGCACTGTACATGCCCATGCGAGAGTCAATGGAAATTGTGTTCGTTTTATTACTGGCGATGCTTCCTTTTTAGGACTTGTTTTTATGTCTGTTGATACACGCTCAATCGGAACAGCATTAACTTGTCTTGCAAAAGAGTCAGCACTTTTTTTCAAATGGCCCGCTTTTTCGTCATCAAATTTGATGTAAATTGTTTTTACTGAATTGTTTTCCGTTCTTATATGTGCAATTGTACCAATTTGCCCATTGATCAATTTATCACTAACATCTAAGTTTGTTGTCAACATAACTCTTGCTCCAACTTTGACTTTGAGTTCAAAACACAGACCGTTAGATTGACTCTGGCTTAAGTTCAGTATTCTATCATATATATGGTTAGGAACACCCTTAGGAACTTGGTCTACAGCTTGGATAATAAAGATAGAACCATGTAGTTGTTCCAACATTATGTAATTATGTTGTCTCGCAGGTTCATTTTCAGCAAAAATATGTAGGGCTTCTTTGGGGTAATTGTCACTTTCCTTAGAAATAAATTTTGACTTTAAAAGCTCTTCATCGTCTAAAGTTATTCTTCCTACCCTAACATTATTTAAAAGGTCAATTAAAGTGTTGTCCCCTCGTTGGCGCATAACTTCTGTAAGCTCACACATTTTGAATACTCTCCACAAATGATATATGTTAAACATTTCATTATGATAATCAGCAAATACAGGACGCTGCATTACAGGGGGTAGCTGATACAAATCTCCCACAACAATAACTGTCAAGCCTGCAAATGGTTTCATGCAATTCCCTGAATAGCCAAAAACATCAAGTAATCTTTGGTGAATATGTAATAGAGGTTTATTAGATACCATGGATATTTCATCTATGATAATTACCTTAAGTTCCTCTAACTTCAGTCTTAATGAACATCTCTTTTTATCAGAAAGTTTTGAAACCTGAAGTCCCCTACAGTCGACTGGTATTCCAAGAGCAGAATGAATGGTATTTCCGGCAATATTCACAGCAGCAACACCTGTTGGCGCAAGCAATAAAAGTTGGGGTTTTTCTAAATTCAAGGCACGGTAATTCAAAGTTTTTGTAAGCATTGCAGCCACAGTTTTGATTAAATGTGATTTACCAGTCCCGGCTCCACCAGTTATAAACACTTGCAAAGGTTCTATAGCGTCAATCTGCTTTGAAAAATTACTTGCTACTTTTCGCCTCGCCCATGTATTGACAAGGTTAAATACTTCTCGCTGCTTACTATTCAGAGTCGAGATCAAGTAATTGATTTCATCATCAGTTGTTGCATCAAGTCTAGTGCTACTTTGAAGCTGATTGTGATGTTGGTTTTCATTTCGGACCTGAAAATCTATCATCTCATCAGGATTACTGTCATCTTCCTCTTCAACAGACATATTTTCCAGTGAAACATCGTCATTTTCTTGTTCTGCGAAGTCATCAGTTCTTGGCCTTAAAGTGTGGTTCATTAACACTGAATCGACTAAGTCACCCCAAGGCTCGTATCTAAGTTTATTTTCGTTAACGATCTGCAAAACGTGCGGCTGATTTAGTTTAGCTGTGTAGGTCTTAGTTTCATCACATAATAACTCTGATTCCTTTCGGAAAGGGTAAAATAACAATAGCAAGTGATGAGCATAAGCTTCTGGCTGGATAACACGATTTGGGGTATGATATCTTACCACTTTTCGGATGCTACGACATTTCATTTTTTCTTTTGATGACATCAGTGGTATTGATTTTGGGTAAATACATGATACTTCGCAAGAATCATCCGTGAGTACTTCTGGCTGGGAATCATTTTCCTCTAACTTGGGTTTTGTGTCTAATACGTAATGAGCTACAAACTCAGCAAAACAAAATGTGTCGAGAACACAATATTTCCCCCCCTTGAAAACCTTATCTGGTCTTTCCATGTAACGATTTAAATTGTTACGTCTGAAAATATCAGTGCTATCTTCTGGTAGTTCTCTGAGCTCTTCTTCTGATTTACATATTCTGTATCTTTTTTCTGGCAAATTAGAATTTGCAAAGGTTACTACTGGGAAGGTTTTTCGCAACCATAATTCAGGCATTAGCTGGTAAACTGCCTCCTGTAAAGAACATTGTCTATGGGATAGAAATGCAATTGCTAATTTCTTCATCTTATCTTTGAAATTTAGATTTTCACTTTCTTCTGCAGCCTTTTTCATTGCAACAGATGAATCTGTTTCAGCCTTCGAGAAATAAGAACACATGTAGGAAACGGCCTTGTAATAATTAAAAACTGGTTGGATATCCATGTTTGCTTCCCATGCTTCTAGTCCCATTGCAAAGTAATTGTTAACAAAGCACGAGTTGGGTGGTCGCCGTAAGTGAATCTCAAAGTCCTCTCCAGGAGCAATCGAGAGAGCGCGGTAATATTCTTCTTCTGTGATGTCAAGTGAAGTCAATATATCTGAGATTGTTACATCACTTAGATAAGAGTTTTTATGAGGGTCTAAATATTCATCAATATAACTTTTGACTTTTTTCAAAATTTTTGTTCGTTCTGATAAGATTGATCAACATCTTCAAAATGAAGATGGCCTTTGAATGAAAGCTTTCGCTTTAGTTTAACTGGTATTATACCATTCATGTTTTCAGGATGTGGAAGGCAATCACTAACTGCATCAGCACTTACAGGTACATTACAAATGACACCTTTGATCTTAGGCTGTTCTCCTTTACCATGTATTACTACAATTTTCTTAAACAACATGCGCTTAGCTATTAGAATTTTTTCAAGGTGATTGAGACACATAATTTCTGTTGGTATCTCATCCAGTTCCAACTTATTTCGCACAGCCTGGCATGGAACTTGCTTTTTCTTAATATACTTGTCACATGTTACACAAATGTATTGAATTCTATCAAAACTTTCAACCAAGGTAAAAAGGTAATTGAACTCCATTCCATAGAGGCTAGGATCAAAATTCTTAACTGTCTTTTTATACAAACAGCGATTGCAAATGACACATATAAAGTATGGCCCTTCTCTTATTGAGGCTTTGAATGCTGCAACTTGATCAACCAGCTGAGAGTTTTGCCTGAGAATTCGCCTTCTTTTACAACTTTTCTCTTTAGCAGATTTGGTTGCTTTGCGCTTACCACATTTTACTTTTGAACTTTCTGTAGCATTGCGCTTACGACATTTTTCTTTTGCACTTTCCACGGCATTGCGCTTACGACATTTTTCTTTTGCACTTTCCATGGCATTGCGCTTACGACATTTTTCTTTTGCACTTTCCATGGCATTGCGCTTACGACATTTTTCTTTTGCACTTTCCATGGCATTGCGTTGACGACATTTTTCTTTTGCACTTTCCATGGCATTGCGTTGACGACATCTTTCTTTGGCAGTTTCTGTGGCTTTGCGTTGACGACATTTTTCTTTTGCATTTTCTCTAGCATTACGCAAACGACATTTTTCTTTTGAGCTTTCTTTGGCATTACGTAAACGACATTTTTCTTTTGAAATTTCAGAGGCATTGCGGAGACGGCATTTCTGTTTTTCTAATTCACTGGACTTACGCTTGCGGCAACTCTCTTTCTCAACTACACCTTTTCTTATCTTACGATAATTTAAATATAGATCAGAGGTTGAATCAACTTTACAGTGAGGAAATGCATTTCAAATTGTACATTCTTATCACTATTTTGTAAATAATTTTCGATAATGAATAACTCTAATTTAGTTCTGTTTTTAAATTTGAAAAGACTCGAAAATCCATTTGGACATGACTTTCCATGAATGTTTCTACTATGAGAATCAAATAAAAAGTAGTCCTTTTTAGTCCATATGACACTAAAACAAATTCCTTTCATAAGAATCAGCAATCCATCAAAATTTGACGTTATGTTTTGATCAAAAAGTACACCAGTTCGACTGGTACCACTTACAAAGCCAACTTTTTCTTCTGCATAACAAATGTCAATTGTAGAATGGAGTAACGACAAAGTTTTAGGGAGCTCAGCTATCATTAAATATCCATCCTTTTGAAGAGATTTATAAATTTCATCTCCATTTTCAACGATAAAATCCAAATCATAGGCAGTCCAATGTCCTGGACTTTTCACTAGAGTAAACACTATGGACAATAAAGAACAACACGTGCATTGTTTTCCAGCAGATTCACCAAACATTTCATGCCCCTGATGAAAAGACCCCTGTATTATGGTATTGCCAGACATATTCAAACTGAAAGAATGTCAATAAAATAAAAAATATTTTTGATGATATTGTAAACCAATAATATTGGTGATGTTTAGTATTTTTCAGTGTGGCTCGTCGGCCAAGCAGTACGTCGACTGCCACCGCAAACCCTATCAGTGACACGTGGGTATGATAGAGAATCGGTACCTGAAAAGGAAGCGGCAAGAAATTGATTAAATACACTTGTTAACGACAGGGTGATACCTGAATTAAATTGTTTTCTTTCGTTATTTTTTGAAACAACCACAGACGACCTCATGAAGAAACCAAAGCTTCGTTCTAACGTTACATCCGGGTCTTCTCAAAGCATATTACTTTATTAAATGAAAATACAGACCAGTTCACATAATATCTTTACTGAATAATAATTATGATTTCATCCAATTTGGTATCACTTAGCTATATCATCTTTAATAATATTACTCTTAAAGGGGCTTTAAGAAAATTATTTACAATATTAAAGTACTTTTTAATAGTTTGATTTGGTCAGTAAAATAAATCTTTTGATAAAAAAGGTCTTAGCCTTGACTTAGATAAATCATAAAGCGTAGGCTAAAAACTGCCGTTTCGGCCGGAGTAGTAGTAGGAGTAGTAGTAGTAGTAGGAGTCCAAGGGTGTTTTAATACGGTATTCGCTTACGCTGCTACCGTAAAAAGCTAATCTATCCCGACTGAAACTACAAGACATTCAGGATTTGAAATGACAGTTGCAGAGGATTTCACGTGATCAGGTAATTTGTTCCAAATCTTTGGACCCAAATATGAAAGACTCCTTATTCCAAAAGTCACTTGATTGCGTTTATGAATTGCTAAATTTAGTTTATATTGATATCTAGTTGCTCGACCGTAGTTCTCAGTTGGAAGATTTCTTTCATAAAAACAGGATTTAAATCATTAATAGTTTTAAAAATTTCAACACAAATATTTCTTTCTATTGCGAGTTTCATTGTTGGTCTTCCTGACTGTTGGAGGAGAAGGAGATATGGAGTTTCATTATCATTATAAAGGAATCTAATTGATCTTTTGTGAATGCTTTCTATCAGTTGTAATGATTTTGCATTGGAGAGACACCATACTAAAGGGCAGTAGTTGAAATTAGACAGAATAAAGCTATTTATCAAAACTTTCCTCTTTTCAAAATTAAGAAACGCGTTAAACCTCATGAGAGCATTCAGCTGATTTGATGCTGATCTGCAGATATTTTTAATGTGACAGTTAAAATTTAACTTATCATCTATTTGTACACCTAGCAGTTTTACTGAGGAAACTGTTTTTATTTGTTTTCCTCCTATGTTTAATGTTTTATCAGTTAAATCGTTTTTCCTTTTATCTATGATAATGGCTTGAAATTTATTAGGATTGACAATCATTTTGTTCCTGTGAAACCAGTTGATTGCATTGTTGGATTCATTTTCTAGAACATTAATAAGATCAGGTAGAAATTTAGCAGAGTAAGACAAGGTATTATCATCAGCAAAATTGTGAATCACAGCATTTTCTATAAAGAAAAATAAGTCATTGATAAATATGTTAAACAAAATCGGTCCCAATATGGAACCCTGGGGGACACCTGTTTTAATTGTCATAAAACCACTGACTTTTACACATTGCCTTCTGTTTGTTAAATATGACAATAGGTAAAGGCAAATATTATTATCGACTCCATATGCTGCCAGCTTTGCAATAAGCAGGTCATGAGGGACACAATCGAAGGCTTTTGAAAGATCCATCAGAATTCCTCCAACGAAGTTATTGCTGTCTAATTTTTCCTTCCATTCATCAATAAGTCGGATAAGTACATGTTGAGTACTATAGCATTTTCTATAGGCAGCAACAAATTTTGACATGAAAGGCTCTATTTGCATTTGCAAATATTCACTTAATACTTTTTCGTATATTTTTGAAAAACTGTTTAGAACGCTTATGGGGCGAAAATTTGACATCTCGTGTTTATTTATTGTACCTTTGTCCAATGGAATAACTGTTGCTAGCTTTGCGTTTGTTGGGAATATATTTTAATCGATACTGTTTTTGATTGCAGTTTCCAGTGGTGGTGCTAAAATTCCTGCTGCTAGTTTTACTAGTTTTGGTGGAATTTTGTCAATCCCAGTAGCTTTTTTTGGATTTATGTTTTGTAAAAGTTTTTCAATTTTGGCTGAATCTAATGGCGAGACAGGTGTCTTTTTAAAATTTCATGATTCCACTTTCTCCTTAATCATTTTAATGCTTGGGTGGTCTTCAAAGTCTTTTATAATTTTTTCTAATTGACTTTCAGCACTTTCAAAATTATTAGTTCTATCTGTAGGCGTAACGCCAGTTGTCGTTTCGACAATATTGATGTAGTATTTGTTGAACATTTCTGACAAGTGTCTTTCATCGGTGATTATCTTATCATCCTTCACAATCATTATATCTGTTGATTCAATAGAACCCTTGTTTGTAAGAAAAGGTCTTATGGTGTTCCAAAAGTTTTAATTTGTACTTACATTTTCGTTGCAAATTTTAGAAAAGTAATCTTTTACTGCTTTTCTGCGAAGCGATACACACTTATTCCTTTGCTTTTTGTAATTATCTTCATTTTCCTTTGTGGGAAGTTTATTATACCTACTTATAAGCCTACTTCTAGTATATATTTCTTTGCGCAAAGTTTTGTTCATGAACGGTGAGTCAATTCCTCTGATTTTTGCTTCTGTGGAGCATGCCTTTCAATTACTGTTAATAACGAATTGGTTACCCCATATTACATAAGTAGAAAATCTTAGAATAATGAAGTACTATTTTTCTTAGCTTCAAACATTAAAATTCAACGGAGAAGATAGTGTAGGTAACGGAAACGCAAAGGATAAAAATGATTGGAGGTTTGTGCTTGGGCGTTCGTTTTAACACGGAATAGTTGCGCATAATCAGGTCCATCACGATTACATGGAAATTATAATATACCAAGTGCCGTGTTTGGGAGAATAGCTGTTTGCTTTTTTTTGTTTTGCTTTTTTTTTGTTTTTCTTCTACAGTGACCTTCGACACATGACTTGAAGGTTGCAGCGACTGAAAAAATAAATGGTGACAGTGATTTTGATTTTTAATTAAGTAGGTTCAATAAGAATAGCTTTTTATGGTCTTTTATCACCTTCAAAATTTTACTTTACATCACTATTATATCATTACAGCATCATGTATCATGTACAGTATAAATGTTACAAATGAGAGCATATTTATTAGAAATTCTTTTTAAAAAAAATATGTCTAGTTTTTCTATTTGTCGTCAAAGTATTGAAGGAAGACAAGAGGCCCCTGGAGCCTGAAGGTCAGCGCTGTCGGTAAAGCTGAAAAATAATGGACTGCAAAGCAAAATCGAAATACATTTTTACTCCGGGAAGGTCGAAATAGCAATTTCTGAGATATATCTAGAGTGACAATGGTTAAAGGAATAAACCATTTTGGTTAAAAACAATCTAAAACAGATATTGAATTCATAAAGCAATATCATTCCAAATTTAATTCAATACAATACATCAGAGACATTAAATATACAAAAGATTTATTCAAATGCCTCACATTTATCTTGTACACAAATAAAACAAATTTTAAGCAGATAAGACTTTCATGCATATTTATCTCCAAGAAGTCATATCCAATTGAATTGAATTAAATGGAACGCAAATCTGATTTTGAGTAATAAAATATATATTATAAATATGATCAAATTCAAAAAGAAGTTACTAACTCTAGTAACTCTTGTATGTTTGGCACAGTGCACTAATTTATATATTTTCGCCTTCCTTCAGATTGAAAATAAGAAAAAGTAAGCAATTGCGGATTATTGCCCCCGCAGCGAGCGAGGAGGCATAGTAGTTTCACGAGATAGGCGAATGTCAGTTTCCGATTTTGTTCTTCATCATCATCTTCCAACTTTTGGTGTGGCTGTTACACGGAACTATTCAGTATAATGCCGTCGTAGTTTTTCCGAGGTGAAGTCCATTTGGAAGGTATTCCTTTTTTTAAACTAAAACTGACACTTCAGAAATGAATCGTGATTCAATCACTGAAGGCCCACAAAATGTGGGAGATCTAGCAATGATGAGACTTCGAATGAAGTATATGTAGCTCTGTCTACAGATTCAGCTCTTAATGAGATATCCAGATGTATCAGGCCAACTGAAAACAGCTTGAGTAGTCAAATACATTTCAGAAATGCTTGCAGACAACAGCCATCCAATTTTTCTTGTGCTGTTGATTGTTTTTTAGAAATTAGCTGTTCTATATTGTACAGTCATTTGAAATATATTTCAAGATCTGGATTTTTTGATTTAGTTTGTGGAAGTGCAAACTTCTATCAAATCATATAGCTCTATTGAGTCTACTATCAAGTTTAGTGATTATGAACAAAATCTGGCAGACATTCGTCAACCTGTATGGGACTATTTGGTGGAACATTGTCCATCCTTTGTTAACAGGAACACGGAAGCTCAATTCTCAGAAATCTTTTCAAGTTGTCTTTTCAACTTCTTGACAGAAGATGAGAAAGCTCTTTTTCAATCAAGATATTATCTTAAAGCATTCTGTAGCAGTTGCAATAAGGATCTTGAAATTGAATTGCCTACTATGGTTAATTACATGTCAGAACTTGATTTAGAACATTTGGATAATTCATATAATTGGCCAAATTTATTGGATCCACTTGTACGGAATAATTTTTTGCAATGTAGTTGTGAGAAACTTTGTGAGGCAGTTATTGAGAATTTCATTCTTCCTAAAATATGTTTAATAGAATTCAGCAAGAATTCCATTTCTGGTACAGAATTTAGGGAACAGATAATGATACAGAACCATTTATTTGTTCTTAAAGGTATAATTAGACATCAGCATCAACATTTTACATGTTTCCAGAAAATGGGTATTTTTAGATGACATGAGTGATAAGGTGTTTCACTATTCAAGTTTAAATGATCTGTGTAACATCAGACCACATGGCTGGTTTTTCTTTGTCTATGTTAGAGAAAATTATGATAATGTTGCTCTAGAAAATTTAGATATACATTTTAGCATTTCTCTAAAGATGCGATTGAAAAGAAAAACAAATGTTGCGATATTCTGAAGAAATATCCTTTGCGTAGTAAATCAAAATCCTATGTTGAAGATCGTCATGATTACGATGAAAGATATTATGAGGAAAATGTGGCCAAACGGAAATATCAGGTTAAAGAAAATTACAAGAAGAATGAGTCCAAACGAAAAAAACAGTTTTAAGAAAATTACGAAAAGAATGAGGCCAAACGGAAAAATCAGTTTAAAGAAAATTACGAAAAGAATGGGGAAATTAGAAAGGAAAAATCTAAGAACTACTATGAAATGAAAAAAGAAGATATTAAGGCTAGACGTCGACAGCGTTACCATTCTAAAAAGAAGCAGCTACAGAAAAATCAAAATAGTAATGACATTAAAATTTGTAATAGCAATAGTGAATTTTTGAATAAGAAATTTAATAAGAGTCTAAAAATAACTATAATTCAGTGTAAGACGTGTAAGGAGGCTTGGCCTTTACCCAGTTCTTCTAAAAAGCTAGGAACTGAATATGAATGTTTACGGTGTGGAAAAGAAAAAAGTTTTCCAAAGAAATTTAGTCAAGAAAATGATATGGTGCCAAGCTCTGTACCAAGTGGTGGACAAAAAGCATATAAAGGCCATGTTGTTACTCTTCCACAAGATGTGCAGCATGTAGCTAATGTTTTGCCAAGATATCCAAGTGATATTCCCGTGATTGTGTTTAGATTTGATGGTAAGAATAATAACTCTAAAGAGCTCAAAGTACGTAGACAGAAGGTGTTACATGCTTTATTGTGGCTTACTGGTAATAATGAGAATGGAGAACTTAATAACTTTTTGTATAAAGATGTGACTATTGATTTGAATAGATTTGATTCCCTACCAGAAAATGATTATCTAGACTTACCAAAAAATTTTGATTTTGCTGATAGGGAGGATGATTTTGATGATGAAATTGATGAGACTGAAATTCCAGATTTTGGACCAAAAAACGACAACGAGGAAAGGGTATATGACGAGAATACAGAAATGGGAAGTTTTGTTCCTACTAAATTGAAATCTAAAGTAGCAAAAGAAATTCTTAATGATTCAGTTTTAAAACCAGAAACTTGGAAAGTAGATAGTATTGCTCTGAATGAATTTAAGACAGAATATCTGGCAAGTTTAGCATTTCCAACTTTATTTCCTGATGGGAAAGGAGACCCAACAAAATTAAGCACTGTTAAAACTATAGCGAAAAGTGACACTGATGCTTTTTCTGAGAAAATAAAACATTTGATAAAGTTTGCTGAAAGAATTGATAATAAATGGGTATACAGATTTGCAGCCCATCCGCGATTTGCTTTTTGGGCTTACAATATTCTTTATCATAGACGTTTTAACTATTGACGAGCTACAAGATATGGTAAGAACTGGAAGTCATACAGTTGTGATTAAGAAGCTAATGCGTTATGCAAAAAATGTAACAGGTACGAATGCCTATTGGAGCAATGCTAAGGAACAATTAAAAGCTATTATTAACCAAGCTGGAGCACCAACAATTTTTTGGACTCTGATGCTTTATTTTCAGACAATAAAGATCAAAGTAATAGCTTGCGCAATAACATTTTGAATAATCCCCATTTGATAGATTGGTTTTTTACTGTGAGAGTTGAAAATTTTGTTAAGCATTGGCTTTATGAGTCTATGGGGGCAGAGTGGCATTGGTATAGATTTGAATATGCTGTTATGAGAGGTTCGATTCATTGTCATGGAGTTGCGAAACTTAAAAATGACCCTGGCTTATGCCATTTAACACAAATAGCTTTAAATGGTCATTTAGCTGAGGAAAAACTGCCTTTTGAAAATGACCCTGAAAATATTGTTGTACTCACTAAATATATTGATAATGGGAAAGCTGCTTCAGAACAAGTTTGTGATTATGCAGATTCTCTTGTGACTGCATGGAATCCGTCCATGCCAGAAGATGGTTGGGTAAAGCCAACCTGTCACCCATGTAAAAGACAGGTTGATGAAATACATGAGCAAGATGTTGATGATGACTATGCAGATTTGTTAAATTGTGTACAAAGGCATACTAAATGTAATTCAGCTTATTGTCTCCGCAAAAGAACTAATGGTGAACAATTAACTTTCCTTTCCTTTTGAACTTTGTGATAAAACTCACATTGAATTTGAACAGATAAAAACTAAGAATAATGGTGTTCAATTTAGACCCAAGATTGTTTTGAAACGTAATGATTCCAGGGTTAATAGACATCAGCGTGTACAGCTTCAATCATGGAGAGCAAATACTGATATTCAGCCAATCATTGATTATAATGCCTGTTTGGAATATTTAGCTAAGTATGCTGCAAAAGCAGAAAAGCTATCAGATGTGGCTAGAGATGCTTTTGTTTCGATTGTAGATACTTTAAAAGGTACTGACCAAACAAGATCTGTTATTCAGAAGCTAATGATCAGAGCTGTTGGAGAACGTGACTTTAGTGTTCAGGAAGTTATGCATAATATACTTTCACTGAAAATGCATAGTTGTTCCTTTCAAGTAATAAATGTGTCTGTGGTAGGATCAAGAAAAGTTGAAATTAAAGATGGTGAAGTTGAAACTGAACCTTCATTGTTAGATCATTATGCTAACAGAGCTAATTTGAAAGGATGTAATAAAAATATAGTTGAATCCAATTTTGTGCAATTTGTGTCAAACTATACAGTACAAAAGGAAGAAGTAAAAAAACGGAAAACTCCAGTAATTGTGAGAGCATTTCCATGCTTATATGGTAATCCTAAGAGCCCACAGTATCCTGTGTACTGTAAATACCAGCTATTAAAGTATAAGCCATGGAAAATCAATATAAGTGATGCTTGGGATAACTTAGATGATGAAACTGATGACCTGTTTTGTCAAAAGTGGAGTGACTTTCTCCAAAGTGATATAGGTCAGATTTTAGTTCCGAATTATAGCAGGGAGTTCAGCAATGCTGAGATTTTCTGCGAAAGGACTGAAGTTGATGATTGTGAGTTTGAAGAACATGATCAAACGCCACGTGAAGAATGGATGCATTTAGCTGATTTGTGTAATAATGTTATTGGTACTAGTGTAACGTTAGAAAATAATGCTGAGTATTGGAACACATGCAGAGCAAATTATACAGAAGAACAAATAGGTAATATGCCATCATGGTTAGATAGGGAAAAAGCTAATTCTGTTGATATTGAAGACTCTTTTGAGCTAAATGTAAGTTCTTTAAATGAAGCACAGAGGAAAGCTTATGATATCATATTTGATCATCATAAATACCCTGATAAACAGTTGCTTATGATAATAACCGGTTTGGCAGGAAGTGGTAAAAGTTTTCTTATTAATAATATCAGAGCTTTACTGACTGAAAAGTGTGTTGTTACAGCTTACTTTGGTATTGCTGCCTTTAATGTTAAAGGAAAGACATTACACTCTCTTTTTAAGGCTTCCTATTAGAGGTAGAAACATGCATGATTTGAAAGGGCGTGCACTTTCACAGCTTCAAGAGCAATTACGTTCTGTCAGATATATTATTATTGATGAGTACTCTGTAGTTGGTCAAAGTTTGTTTGGTTGGATAGATAAGCGATGCCGACAAGCCACTGGTAATACAGAGAAACCTTTTGGAGGAATATCTATCGTTCTTGTTGGTGACATTGCACAGTTGCCACCAGTAGGTGATAAAGTATTGTATCATAAGAAGCCAAATGGTGAATTAGATACTTCAGGTTTCTGTATTTATAGAATGTTTACCACTGTGATAAAGGTCAATGTCAATGAGAGATCAAAAGGAAACAGTGAAATTTATGGACCAGTAGAGGCTTATGTAATGGTTCTATGGGTATAGTAAAAGATATTGTGTTTCAAGAGGGGGATATGCCTCCTAGTTTGCCTATTGCAGTGATAGTGAAATTTGATTGTTACTCTGGACCAAGTATACTTGACAATGAAACTTGTTGTGTTCCTATTGTTCCAATTACAAATATGTCTGATTTGCATGGTTCAGCTTATGAGAGACAACAGCTGTTATCTTGGGCTATTACAATCCATAAGTCTCAAGGACTCACATTAGATAAAGCTTGGGTTGATTTGGGAAATTCAGAAAAATTTATCGGTTTAGCATATGTTGCAATCTCAAGAGTAAGGAAACTAGAAGATCTAATAATTGAACCAATGACATTAGAACGCTTACAGGATATAAAGAGCAAAAAGAATTATCAGTTTCGTGTTGCTGAAGATGAAAGGCTAGAACAATTAGCACTGGAAGGAATGACATGATAAGTATAAATTTTGCTTAAGAGCTATGGTTAGTCAGCTAGCAATGGTAAAAAAATTTTGGTAATAAAATCAAACAAAATTCCTATGTAAATAAATTTTTTATTCAAAGTAATTGTTAACTTATTGTAATTTATAAATTTTATTTCAAGATGTCAGCAGTGGACAATGGAACTTTTCTGAACAAATCACATCAATTCTGCTCCACTACAATTTCAATGTGATCACTAGACCTGTAACATGTGAGTTTTGCTTTCGTTTATTAACTGTGCGACGATGTTGACCTTATTCAGTCATAACTTCTGCCATGTAAGGTTTTTTGATTAAATAGATAGTGTTAAATAGATGTTATTTTTTCTAAAAAAATTGGTCTGTATATATGTATTTTCCTTTTTGTTATTTTCATTGCTATTGTTGTAACAATTTCTACTGGATTTTAATGTTTTTTTTAGGTCAAAAACATTATTGGAAATACTCTTGCCAAGGAATTTACACATTTTCGGATTCATTTCACGAACTCGAGAAATCTAAACTTGTTTAATAGATATTTTATCTATTGTTATCCACGAAAGTGTGCAAGCAATGGACTTAATATCTCATTTAACATTAATACTTGTAATTCAACGTAGCCAAGAAGAAGAGTACTGATACGCCTAAACATTCGCAACCAATAGTTAGCTCAACTGAAAATTCTGGAACCGCGTTAGATATTATTCTTTTGATGTTCAAAGTGGGTGTGATACTGAGAACTTTTACGGAGACTTTATATGTTTGGAATGGAATGGAACAGCCCGTAAAGTAAGATGAAGGGATGATGAGAATAAATCTTTATAAATAGCATTATGATTCAATGCAATTATTTATTGTGAGTAGATTATAACAGTATGAACCGAACAAGACTTTCCGTTGTTTTTCTAATGTTTGAATGTTGTTCACTGATCCTTGTCATTTTTCACGATATTAGAGTTTCAAAAACATTAATTTTCAGTGAATTATGAAAAGGTCTATCCCACTGCACATTAAGACATTTCAATCTTTATGACTGGCTTTGTCGAAAAATTTAAAGTATGCCACTTATCAGGCCCCAAATCACTCTAAAACATTTTTAAAAAAATCCTTAAATTACAAAATGTTTGGGCGGAAAGTTTTCTTTTCTAATGTATAGCTTGCTGTGTGTACAAATTGGAAAGCTTGAGCGCGGGGGCATTTTTAGCTAAAGCTACATGCTAGTTTAATTAAGAAAATGCAGAGTCTAATCTAGAATGGAAGGGGAGCATCTGGCGGAAGGGAAACAAGGCACATTATGAACATCCAAAGGGCACTTTTTTAGGAAAAGGGCAACCTGAGCTTTATTTCAGTGGGTTAAACCTGTGACCCCCCTATACAAGCTTTTAAAGTGAAATAAATTTTTTAAAAAATACAGAGGGCAGCGTCCGATCAACAGACGCTCTTTTGGACTAGATTAGACCCTGAAATGAAAGAAACTCACGGTCATGCAGACACAGAGTATTGACAAAACAAAAGTAACAATCTTACAAAAAAATCCAGTTCGGAAATTACAATTAGTTCTGACAGTGTTCAATAAGTTTTACAGTAATAATTATCCAAGTTGTGATAACTCATAAGCCCAATAAACCTGGTAGCTACTTCTCTGACTCTGCTCACTGAGTCCGATATAACAAGATCGCCAACAATTTTCCTAAAAAAATGTGAAAGGTGACATTGAAATGTTAATTGATGAATTTAATATTAAATTTCTATAGAAAAGTTTTAAAATTTTCGCAACCTTGGTTGATCAACATTGCTTTTATATTTTGCGTACCAAACCAATATCTTTATAAAATATTTACCCTTTGTGTATAATAGAACTTACAAAAAGTACAAAAGTACAATGTACTTATATTTACCTTAAGTGCATTTAATTTCGCGGTAACTAAAATTTTGCGTGCATTTGGTACGAAATTTGGTACAGCTTAAATTTTTAAAAATCCAAAATCGCGAAATTTAATACACACGAAAAGTTCTAAAATTTAAAATATCGCGAAAATATGTGATAGATTTTTTTAAAAATTTTTACTAGTACTAGTTCATTTTTTACAGCCAAAATAAGCAAAACCTCTGCAGGCAGACACCCCTCTAAAACGGACAAAATCTCTGGTCTGGTCCGTAAGTGTCCGTTTAAGGAGGTTTATACTTATACTATATACTTATATACTTCTTTTAATGAACATGTTGTGTTCCAAGCATAACCAGTACGTTATTTCATGTTGCAAGCCTTTTCAAAAAAATTGATTTTGGCTAAATTTATACATGCAAAAAATCTCATAGAATAAAAATTGCGAAATTTAATACACGCGAAAAATTAAATACACTTAAGGTATTATGAATAGTTTTGTAATTATTCAAAGTTTCAGTGGTAGTATGTTGATCAATATATATAACAAACACCACAAAAAATCAAATTCCTGTGGTGGTAAAATGGGTTTATTTTATTCTACCGCTTTGAAATATTGGTTAATATTGTTTTTTCCCTGAAAGAGTCACCAATTGTATCTCAGTAAACCCTTGCTTTGATGATGGACGGCAGGAAAAGGAGAAATAAAAAAAACATGAAATGATTTATTTATCAGTGAGTGTGTAGAGCAGCACCCAGTTACATACAAAATACTTCAGCCATGGCATCATCAATGGGGATAATGTGTTAAAAATTTTCTTACCTCCAGTAGTGTGTTTTTGGAGATTGCAGTCATATTATCATCACTTTGTTTTTGGCTGTGTGGGATCATCAAAGCATACCAATACCGTAATGCTTCGATTAGACGCCCGGGGCGTTTATTAAGCTTTTTGAATTTTTAAGGGGGCGTCCATTCGAGGGGGCGTTTAAAAGAGGGGGGCGTCTATTGAATTTTTGTGAAACTCTTCTTTTTCGTAAATATAAACTAAATATAAACATCGATAAAAAATATACAAAATTAATCTTCAAGATCATCGTCAATAAAGACAAAGTTTCCAACTGTTAGTTTAAAATTTAAAAGGAAAGGCGTCTATCGCAAATTTCCATATTTTTATACAAAATGAAAACATTGAGGGTGAAACAATGCAATGTAGTTCTACATGCCTTAATTAGTATGTCTCAAATAAACGCCCCTAGAGAGGGGCGTCTATTCGAAGGGGGGCGTCTAATAGAGGGAAGCGTTTATTTAAAAATCTCCTAAAAAGGGGGGGGGGGGTCTATTCGAGGGGGGCGTTTAAAAGAAGGGGGCGTTTATTCGATGCATTACGGTATGTATAAATGTAATGGAGATGTATCGACACCAGCAAAAAGAGTCATTTTGCATAAACAATTCTCTTCTAACCATAATAGATTTCTATGTTCTAACTGACTAGTAAAATAATATTTGACTACACTGAATTTGAATAGGTAGCATCATAGCGAAGTTTTTAGAAACTCCACGCAGTGATTTCATGATTTGCTGTTTTCATGGCCACACTCACAATAAGAAAACGTTTTAAAATATCTTCTTTTAACCTATTCCATGCAACAACCATAAAATAGTCTCTGATTCAGCCTACAACAGACTTCAGCCTACAATCGAGGACACAAAATCTTGGAATTACGGACGGACGGACGGACGTACAAACGCTAATGAAAGATCAGCTGCTATCGCGCTGACCAACTATCAGCCCTTGAGAAAATTGCTTTAGCCTAATTTTCAAGATATCTGAATGACTTGTACACTGACTATTAATTTGATACAGTCTCCTTTAATTTATTTAACTTAATCTTAACAGCTTTGCAATTCACTATGATGTTTTGGGGCCAGAAAAACACTTCACCAATATCTTGCGCATGATGTTTATTCATGAAAATTGAAGATTTTTCGAAATTTGGTCCAAATTAAGTCAAATATGACAAAATGACTGTCAATTTTGAAATCAGCACCTTGTCTAAATTGCCCAATTTTAGTCAAACCTGTCAACATAATTAAAAGGTTTGACTAAAACTCCACCACGGATGTCCTAAAGTCCTAGCATAGAGTTTTGGGTCAGTCATTAACTATTCTGAATAAACAAACAATCCGAAATCCGAAAGGACTTTCCGAAAACGACGAAAAACTGTGACAGAGATAGATCGATAGAATGTGTAAACCAAACAATTTCCTACACATAGCGCGCGGAAATTGAACAAGAGGCCCTTAGGCCTTAAGGTCAGCGCACTGCAGAGGCTTCCTCTGCAACGGACGCTTTTTTGACGTCGCTGTTATTTTCTGGTAATTTTGACTACAAATAGTGTTTGAAACTACCATAATTGTCGATACTTTACCTCAACTCTCGACTACGACTGGGGCAGGAGTTAATTGGACCCTGGTCGTGAATGATTTTTGAGCGTAAACGAAAACTTATTATCGTATCAAAGAAAACGTTAGTTCTCGCGTTGTGATAAAGATGAACAAGCTTCTGGTCTTTGTAATGATCTATCTACCCAGCAGGCACCCAACGTTTATCTAACGTTAGTCTAACGTTGGTTCTAGGTTTAACGTTACCAACGTAAAACCAACGTTATTCCAACGTTAACTACTTACGTTAGTACAACGAGAGATAGGAAAGTGCGGATGTTGGCCCAAATCATATGATTTCGGGAAATTCCCTACTATCATCTTTGTTTTCATAACGCGATACGAGTTATGAAACGTGTTATATTTGATTACGTAAGCAGTTTCTATTATTATAACCACAAATTACTCATAAATGTAAACAATTAAATATCTCATAAAAATGTCCATGGGGAAATACCCGATTGTAGTAAAAAGCAGTTTGTAGCAGTTTAAACTTTATAATATAAATAAGCTAACAATACATATAACGCACAGACACACAGATCATCGATGCAGTCAAAAAGATCTTCAAAGTCAATATCCATAGGTATCGTTTATTTTGTTTTGTTTATTTTTTTTACCTCTTACCTCTTTGTTATCTTATACATATCTATAATGTCCTCTAGCATATGTAGCAATACCATCTTTTACAATAATTCTTTTGTCATCATCCGCATTGAGAGCGAGTTTGTTTGTTTTTATAGTGTGAACATGCTTAATCGATTGAAAGGTCATCTGTTCTCTGTAAACATTCTTACCATCAAATAAGCATCTCTTGTAATCATCAAACCCCATGGTCTTCTTTACTACACACTTCTTGACTCCCTTGCACTTCTTGTCTTCTTTTCCATCCAGCTGTTTATATGCATATGTCTTCGCTCTTAGAGCAACAAACTCTGTCATTATCTTACCACCCAACTCATCTTTCATTAGACCAATGACTTTCTTATTCAAACCTATAGGTAAAGGTCTATTATCTTTCTCATCGTACGCTGAAGTGTCGAATCTCAAAGCTACATCATCGGCAATATCTTTGTAGAAGTCGTCGGTTTTGATGTGATAGACAAAGCTGTCTGTATCCATATAGCAGAGCTTTAGATTGTCACCATATTTTGGTCTCATGTAATCATAGTGAAACTCGTACATAATCGTCTTTGACAAATCAAGAACTGTAGGTCCCAGATAGATCGGCTTGTTCAACACGAGTTTGATCTTTTGCATTTCAGCAGCCATCAAATGTTCACTGAAACAGATACTACCCTTGAAATTAGGTTTCATCACCAGCTTCTCATATTGTTCTTTCTTGGTAGCCAAGCGTATGTCTTTATGTTTACGTTGATTCTCCATAGTTTTACCAAAGACTGAATTGTTCATGAGCTTGAAAAAGTCCTTTTCAAAGTCATTCTTTGATTTAGTACGCAAATTGGTGTTGAAATCGATGTACGGCTTCAACCATGCGCTTTGTCTAAATCTCAGTACTCTATGAACCTTCTCAAGAACAAGACCATGCTTCAGCGCTTGATCAAGTGCACGGATATGAATAATATAGTTCTTCTTGTCTGAAAGACATGGAGTTAGCTTTTCTACACCATTGATCTTCGTTCGCTCAGGCATAAACGGAAGATCGTTATGTGAATCATGAAGCTCCTGAGGATAGTTCACATCAACTTCAAGAAGATAACCATATTTACCGTCTTTCTCAGCCAACTTTGAAATGAAATCGGCGGTAAATTTATTAGCATCTACCCACTTGAAATTTCCTGTCGGTAGCTTCTGAATCATAGCCCATCCATATAGATTATTTGCATCAAGATATTGGAGATAGCTACTTTCTTCAGTCTTCTTATATTTAGCATCCATATACTTGTTATTAGCTTTAGCATGTCTATGAACAGCCTGACAGAGACCTCCTCTAATACCTTGCTCTACAAAGAGAAACATATCCATATCTGATAATAGATCCAGCTCAACCTCTGTCTTTTTCAAACAGGCTTGCCAAGCTAGTCCTGGAGCAGTGTAAAAATGTGCAGGATCCAGTTTATAGTTTGTTATGCATGTTTCTCTAAAAGTCTCAAAAACATCAGCAAGCAATAGAACGTCTGTCTTGAGATAGAGATCATGATATGCACCCATATTTTTATTTTTCATATGTTTCCACACATTCTGCGCATGTGTATAATCAGCATCACTGATACCTTTCATGTTCAACTTGCTGTAAAAAGCATCTTTTGGTGGGAGCTTAGTTTCATTAAACTTATCAAAAGAATCAATGTATTCATAAGGATAAACTCCTTTTCTTCTCAATAGTTTGAATTGCTCATCACCCTTGAAGAATTTTCGAAGGTTTTTACACTGATCGTCGGATAGATTGTTTACCAAGTTATCCAGACTACTAGCCATGTAACGCACGCTATCGATGAATCTCAACTGTATCTTTTGAACCCTAGTCACCCCATTTTTATCAATGTATTCACCAACCTTAACATCCAATGAGAAAGAGATATATTTTTCTTTGTTTTCAGCGATGACGGCAATCCCTTCATCTCCATACTGTTTGGCTAGTTCTTTGATAAATAGATGAGCATCATATCCGCTCAAATTGTGAAAGACGATCGGGATGTATTTAGGCACTTTGTAACGGAGATTACAAGACTGATGTGCAGCTCCACGAAATTTACCAGTAAAATGACAGTGATCCCTAACCTTAATATTATCTTTTTCAAATTCTTTCATACATATGTGACATTTATCTGAATCGGTAAATCCTTGTTCCTCTTCATATGTGAGGTCTCGCATTCTTTGTTTAGGAAACATGTTGTATAGCCTTTTCACTTCACCTACAGCATGATCTACAAAACGTAAAACACAGTCTTCACCTCGATAAAGCGTTAGAGGGTCTGAAACTTCACCATGAGCAAATTTGCTATAACAACAGAAGCCTGTGGGGATATGTATACCAACCTTTTTAGTGGATGATCCAATAACGCTACGCGGTTCTTTACAAACCTCTTTTGACAAAGCTTCGAAATCAGCATACATTATGAAAGGAGCTTTGAGCTGGTACTGACCGTCATGAAACTTAACGGTGCTACCCTCATTTGGCATCTCAATCTTCGCAACATCGTTATTTTTACAATATTCAAAGTGTTCATCTCGTGTTTTCTCACTTGAGAATCCATTGAGACAATTCAAACAATAATGTTCTTTATTTTTGTGATTTGAGTTGACCTTACTCAAGACACCGCTCAAGTTCTTTACAGCTATATAATGTCTCTTTTCCTCTTCACATAGCAAAAACAAAACAACTGTTTCTTTGCGATCAAGATGCTTCGACTTACGACACATATAGATACCTTCTGCCACATCTTTTGTTAAAACATGCACAGCGATATCAGGGTTCCTCCTCTCAAAGAAATCTATTTTATTTAGCGCCATTGGAAACGATAAACCCTCCCAATTATATTTATCAATGTGTTTCTTGAGATTCATTATCCTTTGTGGATTTTTCTTAATCTCATTGTGGTTCAAAGCAGCAGTAACAGCCCATTTGAAACACTCTTCATCATCTTCATTATGCGGATTGATCACTGATTTCTTACCACTGAAATTCTTAGGTAAAGGCAAGTAAGAGCTGCCTCTCGTTAATTTTAGCTTGTGAAAATCCACATCAATATTTAAAATTTTATCGATAACAAAGCCGGATTGAGGTAACGCAGGGTTTTCAACCTGTTCGATTATCTTATTGAACATCTTATTAATAACATCAGATATATCGCTTTCATTGTGAATTGTTTCCATATTGCTATTAAACGCCTTATCGACATAGATTGTCGCTTCAGGATTGGATAGATCTTCCTTTCTCCATTTGATCCACACAGTTGCTTGAATTTTTATTGATTTTTTGTTTTTGAGTTCTCTCATAATCAGATCACTTAAAATGGGTCGAACCTTTTTGAGAAACGAATCAACGTCCTTTTTTCCATCTGAGTTTATCTTGAACCTTTTGTAAGAACCCTCAAACGCCATTTCAATGGGGACAAACGCTTCTGGTTCCACCAATTTTTCATCTTTTTCATCATTCTTCCTCTTGTAGAGATTGAGAATCTTCTTCTTCATCTCTCTGAAAGCGCCACTCACTTTCTCACGAATATGTTTAGGTACATGATTTATTAACCAATCTCTCCATTCATTCAACTTGCTTTTCACAACAGGTCGAGATTTTCCCATTTCTTGTTGTTCAAACAAATCCATATCTTGTTGGGTAGGAATAAATGGAACAGGTCTTGGTGGTGGAACAGGTCGGTTAAACCTAGTAGGTCTTGGTAGCGGAACAGGTCGGACAGGTGGGTTTGCTAATAATTCGATCAACTCAGCTTTTCTGAGTTTTGAGTAGCCATGTAGACCGCGTTCTCTCGCAATAGCTTTTAATTCAACAACAGTATTTTTAGTAGTCATGTTTGATATACATATGTAATTAGCTCCCCTTTAAGGTAGTTTAGAAATTTCCAATTTTTTCAGACTATATAGTTAACATTTGTTACTCGATTTTAAGTAACAAAAAACACAGCTTCTACAAGGTTGAACGAGTCAATTTTTTTTGTTTCCGAACCATCTTTTTCTGCTCTTTATTATTCTCTCGATATCTGAGATATTTTTCTTCGTTGTTATTTATCCAGTTTGAATAGCGTGTATAAAATGCTTGTTTCGTATCAGGATCGAGAGTATAAGATGGATCCTTATCATTTTTTTCAAGTACCTCAACCATTTTAGCTTTATTCATTTGCTTAACATATTTTATTTTTCGTGATGCACATAAGTTTATCAATGTATCATAAGTCATTGATTGGTAATTTGATTGTGTTTTGTCGGTCATGTTTATTCTTTATATAAAGATAATAAAAACTTTTAAGCCACTTTGATGTCATTTTTTTTTAACAAAATGAGCTAAAATAAAACGTTGTTTATAAATAAAAAAATGTCAGACACTAAACTTCAAGAGATTTATTATCAACCTCAAAACTTATGGAAAGGACAAAAGGCTGTTTGCAATCTAAGAGGATTTGGTTTCAAACCGAAGGAAATTAAGAAGTGGCTATCAAAACAAGCTTTGTGGCAGGTACATCTACCGACAACGAAAAGGATCGAACGTCCACATTATGAGGTAACTAAACCGAATGAGATTCATCAATTTGATATATTGTATATGCCTAGTGATATGCTATATGGTAATAAAACAGCCCGAAAGGGCGGTAACTCAGCCGATATAACAATTATAATTGCAATTAAATTGTGCTCAATGTTACATTACAGGCAAGCGCTTTGAAATGACGCTTAAAGTAAGAGGCTAGTCCGAACTGATGAAGACTAAATAAATTGCAGAAGTATACCTAGCATAAATTATGTAAAATTATATGGATCGAAGACTTTCACAATTGTATTGACTTCAACACTATTAAATCTATTACAATCAAATGAGTTAAAATAGGTCAAACTTGCTTAAAAACTGAAGACCTTGTCAAATCTGCAAAAGTGACTGCCAAATTCAGGACCTTCCAATTTTTTTTGTGCAAACCTTCCAAATTTTGCCAGAGATCCGAATTGGTAACATATTTAAGTAAACGTTTCATGAAATTGTTCACAACTTGGATTAGTAGGAGCAGGAGAAACTTGGGCATTTCAAAGATTTTAATCCATGACAATATAAAAAATTATATAGTATATAATTTAAATCAACATAACATACAATATGAAAGTCTATTTCTACTAAACCTGCCAGTGACGGATCAAGAAGTAAGTCACAACTTGTGTAAAAAAGTGTTAACAATTCAAACACAAAAACATTCAAACAATCCCATTGGTAAAATTATAAACCGATTGACAAATTATGTTAATGCGTTTCTCCACAGGTTGCGCCTGCCCTCTAGATCTGCCACTGACTGCATATTACCACTTGAATCTTTTCATGGAGTTTATAAATAAAGCAATTGTGCATGAAAAGACAAATGACACAATAAAACTTTTTTAGGATCCGTATTACAATGTTCTTTTCAAACATGTTATATTGTGTCCTAGCACATTTTACATGCCAAATGTTTAAATTATATGTATGTATATTGGTTTGATTCTAATTATCATCCAAAGATTTTTTCCTGACATTGTATATAAATCCCAAACTTAATACGTGCCTGCATCGAGTGGTTTGCAGTAGAAAAAATCTTGATTATTTTGAACAATGTCATCTTCTTCAATGTGAATTTAACACAATCAGTCCCACACAGTGGTAACTTGATCGAGCATTGTACAGTGACTAATAATTTGATACAGTCTGGAATTCACAAAATTACTCCCTTTAAACTTAATCTCGACCACTTTTCAATTCACTGTGACATTTCGGAGCCAGAAAAACAGTTTTATTAAACGTTATTGTTCACCAATATCTTGCGCATGATGTTTATACTTTCGGTTTGTATCAGTGTGTAGACAGATGAGTCAATTCAGTCACAAGTGAAGTATTATATTTTGTGTGCTTTCAATGACAATTCCACTTGTTTACTTTTTTCAATATCTTCAACTTTCAGTGTAATATTTAATCCTTCATCTTCTTTTTCAAGAACTTTTCCCAGAGTCGACTAAACATAAATATTTCCTACAAGGAATGTTCTCATGATAATATTTCCATAGCAATAGTTGATAAAGACAGGAAAGAAGTCTTAAAATTATTCTTCAAAGATTCTGCAAAGCTTCTTCTACAATTTAATCAAAAGTATTTCAGAAGTACAGAAAAGATCATTCTTTTATGAGTTATTATTGAAAGTGCCCTTTTTGTATTGCATTTAGCATAACGTTTTGGGTCTGCCATTAACTATTCTGAATAAACAAACAGTCCAAAATCCGAACGGACTTTCCGAAAACGGCAAAATTTAATGAAGAAGAAGAAGAAGAAAAACGCCGATTCCAATACTCATCTCGATCTAAGATCGGCTGAGTAATAAATACAAGTACATCTTATCCGCTATCGATGTTGCTTCACGTTACAAAGTAGCCCGACCTTTGAAGACTAAGAAAGCCAAAGAGGTTGCCGATATGATAAGAGATATCTATAGAGTTGGACCCTTAAACTATCCAAAAGTATTTCAATGTGATAACGGTTCAGAATTCAAAGCCGATGTGACAAAGCTGTTGGAGAAGAATAACGTCGAAATTAAAAGAGTAACTACTAAATATAAGCATACCCATACAGCATTTGTCGAGGCATTGAACAAGATACTTGCCGAAAATGTATTCAAAATACAAGATGCTCAAGAACTGAACGATTCGGAAAAGGTATCATCTACATGGGTCAAATATTTGTATAAACTTGTGAATAGATTAAACGATACAAAGACGCAGATGATCGGTATGAAACCGAAAGATGCCATCAAAATGAAAGAGGTGCCTCTCGCTAAACGAGAGAGCTATCCACCTGAAGTAGAGCTACCTCAAGATGGTTTGTATAGATATCTATTGCAACCGGGTGAAGAGCACGATGACCATCGAAAAAGAGCAACAGATAGGATATGGTCAAAGAAGACATATAGATTGAGTGAGGTAATAGAGCAATCTGGTAACCGTGTAATGTATTACCTTCAAGATGGACCTGAACGAGCTTTTGTGAAAGAAGAGCTGATATTAATACCTGAAGATACAGAGCTACCTCCTGATTATGTGCAAGGTTGGTGAATCGTACAAAAGTATCTTTACTAGAAACAAGTAAAGATGAGTCGTCTAGCGACGAGGTTTAGTGCCACATAACGTCATAATCAAAGAATTGTCTTTCTGAATTCTTTTGAGATTGTTTGAGACCTTTCGGTCTGACAAAGGCCTCTCTAGAGCTCCAACCATAATCATTTAATTCAATGAAAAGTCTTTCAGGCAACCACACCTTATATATATTTCCTGCTCCATCTTTCAACTCTGCATACATAGCTTTTGTAGAAAAAAATTTAACATGATAAATCACGTTTTCAGGTAGCTCTCGCCACTTTATGATCTCTGCCATTTGTTCCTTGTTTTGCTTTTTGATTGTTTGTTCGAATGTATCAACTGTTGGGAATTCCATTGTCTATATATACTTGTGATCATATCTCTTTATATCACTTTTCAAATTGAGGAACACATAACCACACATCCTAGTAACCATTTTCGTTTATGGATTTTTTCAAGTTTTGGAGTTCTATCATCAAACTTTTTTGAAATTGATTTTGGGCTTCAGTCTCCATCTTTCTATCTGTAGAACTGAGTCCTTCTAAAGCTTTGTAATATGTTCCCTGCAAAACCTGGAATTCTTTGTAATTGATCCTCCCATCAGCCAGCGCCTGACTTATGTTAGTTTCGAACACAGCGATTGAGGATGTAACAATATCATATAATTTTATCACTTTTTCTACTTTCTTTTGATATCTTTTGATGACAGCTGTGGTAAGTCCGGTACAGATAGAGCCGGCTAGGGCTACACCACCTAATCCTGCAGAAATAGGTATTCCGATAATAGTAGCCCCTGTTGCAATTGAACCGATGCCAGAGCCGATGGTTATAGCGCTTGAGCTAGCATTTAGTAGCATCGATCGTTCTATCGCCTTGTTGTATCTCTTGAGCTTGATGCTAAACTTGTTCTTAAGTTTTATCAACTCTTCAAATTCTGAATTTATTACGCTTGCGTTAAACTTTTCCTGCTCATTCAAATCCTCAGGAGCAGTGGGTAGTTTTGGATAAATTTTAACATTCATATTTAGAGGTTTGTTATATAATAATAAATAAGAAATTATCCTCTAAATAAATAAATAAATAAAATGGCGGACATTGACATTGACCCCTTTGGAGAACATGGGATGACGACAGATGAAACAACCGATGAGACGTTTCCTCTCATACCAACTTCAGGTGGTGAACAAATAGATACACGCGGAGCGACGGGTGAAACCTCATTTGGTGGTGGAGATCAAAAAATTAAACTTTTGAAAAGTTTTGTCGGTGATATATACAAAAGATTATCTGAACGATTGCAACAAAAACCTGAGGTGTTATATACCGATCTGTTTGAAATCAGAGATGGTGAATTATACTACAAAGACAGTAGCAAACCATTGACAAACAATGGAAGACTAAGGGCTACCGGTACTATAGCTGATATATTGCGTAAGGAGGGGTTACGTAAATTAGGGTTTGATATACCTAAGGGTAAAATAACAGCACGACAAGCAGTTATGTTAAACAAAATACAAGAAGAACTCCCTTCATCATCTAAAATCACAAAATCGAGTGATGTAGAGCTTGAGGAAATTACGGGGAACATTGCAAATAGTACGGAAGATCTAATCTCAATGCTTAGACAACAATCTGTCGATCATGAAACGACTCAGACCGGTGATCTATTTGAATATCCTGTGCGGGAGTTGTTAGGATTGGATAAAGCGCTGAGAAACATACGAGGAGGTCTTCAGGAAGAGGTGGCGAAAAAGGTTCGAATAGAACAGCATATCGATCGAGAGAAAAACAAGTTGGAGGAGATGGAAAGCGATGCGACATACACAGACGAACAACGAAAAGAGGTTGAAGAGAGAGTGGAGGGATTACATGAAGAGTTGAAAGCTAGGAAAGAGAACATTGATATTCTCAAAGGTAAATTAAACAGTCAAGTTACGAACATCAAAGAAACCATTGCTAAAGTCCTTGACAAAGATACCACATTAGGTGAAAGGATACGAACACTATTCCGTGAACAAGGTATCACAATCGTTAGCATTCTGACAGCGTTTGGTATGGCTATTGGTGTTCTTGTGGAAGCTTTGTTACCATCAGCAGCTGGAAACTCTTCGCAAAATCCTGACAAAGGTGGTGATAAAAAGAACGATGCAAAGGAATGGATAAAAAATAAACTAAAAGCGTTAGCATCACTTCTAGGTAGATTAGCATCTAAAGCGGCAGAGGCTTTACCAGGAATAATTGGGTCTATCGTATCATGGATATTGAACAGAGCAAAAGAAGTTGTAGGTTGGTTAAGTCAAAATTTATGGGCTCTGATTGTAGGGTTGATCTATACATACGATAACCATCTGAAAGTGTATATGTTACATGTATCGTGTAACATAATTTTTGTTGATGGTCTTCATCTTTCAAAATACCACACAATTCCACCAATACCGAGCATACTCAGAGCTATAAAAGCCAACTCTCTTTCATGTTGATCATGACTCGGTGTATAAAAGTCGCTCAATACAGGCTCTCGTGGTAGCGGTTCAAGATGATTACTAAACACCCTATTGTACTCTCTCATTGCATCATTTAGTTCTACGAATTTTGAATCAGCCTTCTTTTCGAGCATGAGCTGCTTATTGATAAAATCGATTCTTTCCTGTCGTTTTTGCTGCCATTCAATCTGTGCTTTTTGTAATTTTTCTATGGCCAAATCATGACGTTTTCTTTCCTTATCGATTCTGTCTTTGGATAAACTTGAAAACAGATAGCTTGATCCTGTGAAAGCCAAAGCGTTAGCCAAAGCTCCACCCAACATCATTGCGATAGAAGCCATATTTAGATATTGATATTTTCAGGTAAAATCTTTTGTTTGATTAAGTAGTCCTTTGTCACTTCACTAGCGGCGATAATGGCAACTAGTTTTCCTGTATCTTCCAAGTCGAACTTTTGAATAGAGGGAGGTGTCATTTTTAATACCTTTTTTCCTAGCATAGAGTAGCCGATAGCGAAAACGCAGACGACTGATGCATGATATAAATCGTTGATGATACTTTTCTTGTCCATGTTTGTTATATATACATTTTTTTCTTTTTATTCCATTTCATGTTTATTGATTTTCACTGGTATTTTAGATTTTTGTGGAAGTGGGGTGGATGGTGACCCATGGGGTAATATTTGCTCTTTCTTTTTATATACAAAATAAGCAAATCCGCCAACTAAACCGAGAGCTATTATTCCACCTACACCATAGGTGTAGTTCATAGGTTGTTCATTTGGTTTGGTGAGAGAGGCCTCAGGCTTCTCTATTTCTTTTTGAGGCGACACTTGTTTTAATTGTTCTCGTTTTTTACGGTTGTATTCCGCCAACTTCTTACCCGCTTCAACCTTTTTTGGGTTCTTCGTTGTCACTTGAATGGGAGTCTGTTCTTCTGACATTTTTATTATCTACTGTATTTATATTATCATCGGATTTATTTAAATTCCTTTCATTGATATAATGCCTCCCGGTAATAAGTCCAACACTGAGTGGTGCTAATAATGAGCCGAATTTATAATATAAGTCACATGTAAATCTTTGAAGGGCAGAGTTTAAGAAGGGGTCAGTTTCCAGGTCATTGCTCAATGCATCTTGATTGTCTATTCCTAACGTTGTACAAGCCCCCATGGAATAAATACGTATCAGTGATTTCCCCAAGGATTTTACCATTTGACCTGATAGTTTAGCCTCGTAAATACTAAAAAGTTTTTCTACCTCTTCATCTTTGAGTTTGTTAATTTGCTCTTCCGTGTACATTTTCCCTAAGTATAGCTTGCTTTTCCCGGTTAAGACACACTCGAGTAATTTTTGTCTTTTACCATCTGAAGGTGGAAATTCACCCGGAACATCATAACTCTGGTTGATTAAATTATCGATCGCTGTTTCCGCCATTTTTATTAGAGAGAGGTATTTTTTTAACACAAAATAAAAGTAAAATAGCGAGATCAGCAGTATGCTTAATAACACGAAGTTGACATATTCTATCATTTTGTTGTGTTTGTTATAATTTTCTTATACTCTCTTATAATTTTGTTGAAATTTGCTGTATAAGAGTTTGCTATCCTCTTATAATTTTGTTGAAATTTGTTGTATAAGAGTTTGCTATCCTCTTATAAGTTTGTTGAAATTTGTTGTATAAGAGTTTGCTATCCTCTTATAAGTTTGTTGAAATTTGTTGTATAAGAGTTTGCTATCCTCTTATAAGTTTGTAAGACAAAATAATTATAAGAGGATGATGATGTTTAATAATATATTCTAACATTGTTAAATAAATAAACATTGTTTACTTAAACAATTATGTTCGATGATGATGAATCCTCAGATGATGATATTATATTTTCCCATCAAGATACAAAAAGGGTTACTTTTAATGATATAGTAATGGTCCATTATATCTCTGCTTGTGAATCTCGTAGAAGTAACTGGATAGAGGCTGCTGTTGACAGAGTACGCTTTGAATCGAGGATTAAACATATTGGTAAAATTCTAGATCCTGTATTGAGACGTAAATTATTCTCTTATAGTAGTCTTATAGTAGTCTTATAACAGTCTTACAGTTTTTGTTACAAGAGTCTTGTAACAAATATATCAATCTGTTTAACAAATCACGTGCGTTCTTGGGTGTTCCATTCTCATGACTAGGCACGCGTGTTTCCCTTCTTTCAGTTTTTCCTTGACATCTTTCAATTCTTCTTGCGATTCAATGACATCGTTCTCTTCATGAATGGTGGCTAGATCGTTTCTATCTTTTGGATACCACACATATAACATTTTAGCTTGCCGTCGTAAATTTTTAGGTATAGCCGTGTATGATTGTGTAAGTAACCATAGCGAATGATTTCGATGTCTACCACTAATTGCCAACTCGAGCAAAGGCTGTCTCTTTTTGTCCAATTTTTCATCAGCTATTATATCATCGATCAGAAATAAGGTTTTGAATTCAGCACAGAAAAATCCCATACTCTTAATCCATTCATATAATTGACTTTCTGGCTCAATTAAAATCACATAGTCGTCATTCCAGAACCACTTCCGATCTCTGTATGTCTGATTCCACCTTAAGGTGGGACATATAATCACGATGAAATCAAAGTGATCAAAGTATTGATTTTCTAATAATTTTACAACACGATCCGTTTTGCCACACGATGTTGGTCCGACGAATAATGCCGTGTGAGGTTCTTTCATGTAAAGTGTGTCCATTTTAATATAATGCAGACATAAATTCTCCGTTTTGAATATTTAATTGAGCGTCCATGATTAGATATATATATGCGTTTAAGTTTCCTGCAGTTTCAGCGGTCTTTTCAATCTGTAAAGTGATCCCTTCACTCGCATTTTCAATCTTTCGACCGGTCCCATGCAAAGCATTCTCATCAATTGTTCTGAAATCTAACCATAGAGCATACTTGTTTGTCAAGTAATCAGAGACTTTTACATCATGTAATCCCAAGCGCTTTCGGTTTTCACTAACGCTATTATCTTTTGGTTTTCCTTCAGCAAAATACTTGCAAATCTCATTGTATTGTTCAAACGGCTGCATCCCTTGAGCAAAAAGTTGGTTAGGCTTACCCTCAACGATGACAGATACTTTTTTGATCTTTGGATTGTAGAATTTACCGGTATCTCGTTTGTAGGATTCTTCTTCTTCAAACAGAACTAAGATACCCTTCAAAGATTTGGCAGGTGTGTTGAATGACCAATTCCACGTTGTGTCTGACTTGTTTACTCTAATTTGTCAGTGCCGCAAAATCCTATCATAGAGCAAAGCCATGTTTTGATATTCAGAAGCGATTTGTCTAGCCAACTTGGGTTGTGTCACAAGCTCATATTCTAGAGAGATGTTAGATATTTTGTATTTAGCATCTGTGTTACGTTTTTGACCTGCGGGAGTAGTAGGCGGGTCAGAATAAATAACTCGGTTATAGTCGTTAAATGTGATCTCGTAGCAAAGCCTATTACCTAAACCTGCTTGATAATATGGAATAGTACTATCTAGCATCTCAAAGTCGAGTGGAATGACAAACTTGTTTTTATAGGTGTCAGCAATGGCCTTGTCTTCTGCATCAGTGGTGTCTTTATCAGAAGCACCAATCCTCAATTTCATACAATTCTCTGTACACCCATCATCGATGATGATACCCTGTCTTATCGTGTTTCTCTTTTCAAACTTGGTTAACCATAAATCTCTGTAACATCCAAAAATATCGTAATCGTCGATGCTCAATATCTCATTACCTTCAAATTTGACAGCCAACTTCTTAACGATAGCTCTTCCAATGTTACTGACCAATGTTCTTTTCGTGTCAGCTGTCGACTCGAGTTCAATATCAAAACTTAGATTAGCTGTGCCAGGGATAATAACATCATCACTTCCTAAATTTGGAAATCTAACCAACAATAGCTGATTTTGGTCAATCTCACTCGGATTGTGTGTGACAATTACTTTTTGACGAGAGCCTTTTACACCGCGGGCAGTTCTAAGTGAACGTTCTGGATTTAACCTCTTTCCATACTCCATTATTAATTATGATATATAATTAATTTTTACTTTTTATCTCGTTTTAGCGAATGTGCAAAACAACGGTTGTACCCAGATCTTCACTTAGTATACCCCCATGCTGATCTGTCAGTCTCAACGTGAGAGACTGGAATACACCGTTTTTTAGTTTTTTATAATGAGGATTTTTAGGCTCAGTATGTGTAAATTCACTATATTTAGTGATGGGAACGGTTAGTAAAATATCACTTAGCTTTCCATCCTCAAAATTTTGAGTGTTGTCGAGTTCAGAGAGATGTAAATTCATTTTGGTTATTTTAGCTAGCGTATTTGTTTTGATTATTTGAGGGTATTTGGCTAATGATTTAATTTCTATATCACCTTCTAAAAAGGCACCTGCTAAAAAGCCATTCAATTCCCTGCTCGTGAATGTTCGTTTTGGTATCGACTTTTCAGCTTTCCCATCGTCAGACGTTTTCACTGTTATCGGTGTTGTGATTTGATAGGTGATGGTGTCTGCAAATATCTCAAATAATGCGATCTCTTTCGAACCGTCTATATTTCGAATGGAGTAAGGTAGATATATGGTCTTCTCACCCCTTACGAGATTTGCTGTGATATACATTTTCTTGTATTAAATATAAGATAATATTATTAAATAATAATGGAGAATATTTTTAAATATAATCCCAACGCGGCTTATAAGCCAAATGGAGGACAATACCTCCAGATATTGAATGCTAAAGATTTATACAAACAAACAATTATTGTCTCTGAGAACGGTTCTTTCCCCGCAACTTTTCCAAATATATTTACTAATTACGAAATGGATGAAAATGATCAACGTATGAAAATTTGGCAGGAACAACCGTTTAAATTGTGGCAAACACAGCTCAATTTTGTCACTTGGTGTGCCTCTAGCGCTTGTGGGGTCAGTTCTGAACATCTGAAAGAAGGTCGCTCTACTCCTATGATTAGAGCAGTATATCGTTTTCACGTCTATTATCACATTAGACGAATCATTAAGCGCTTGCAGACACCTCTACCTTTTGAAGATAGTTTCAACCAATACGATAATCCTTATAACAAAGAAGAGTTTTTAAAAATCTGTAGTGAATATGGTGTCGATTCTGATCCTAAAAAATACAAAGGGCAATATTTTTACAGCTCGTATCAAAAAAGACGTAGAGACTATCCAACGCCAGGTGTGAGTTATTTCACAGACGACTCCATGACACGATGGATTATAGAAAAATCTAAAGGCTTTACAAAAACAGGTCTTGTAAAAATTTCAGAGAGTGTTAGAGCATATGCTTATCTTGTTCTTAGTTCGCAAGCCTCAGCTCGTTCTTCTATTTTAGGTAATAATTCAAGTGCTTTGACAGCTCAAAGAGTTTTTATGAATAACTTTGAAGACATTGTTAACCGCAGAGTTGATATTCAAGATGACATTAAACGTTATCAAGATACTTTAAATTACGCTTCAAGTAAAGTTGATTATTCTGTTGGACAAGGTATTTACATGTTACCTAGTGACATGAATCTAAACATCAAGTCGGGAGTGTCTGGTTTTAATAATAAAATTCTCATATCTAATGACAACTTGAGCCTTGGAAGAAATAAAATGATTAATGTTATGCAAGAGCATCATATTTCACCCAAAGTGACTAGCTCTCAAAAAGAAGTTCACAAAAGAGTAGTGAGTCAAACAGATTCACTCCCATCTCATGAAGAAGAGAAAATAGCTTTGGTTTTAGCGATTACCACGATGTTTAGTATATGGTATGTATTTCGCTGATCAGCGCATGTAGTTTGCAATTATAGCCGGCATTGTGGATACATGCTAACACTTCTAAGCCCTGGCGTTTGTTGAATTTCGATCGAAATGACGGTAACCTGAATGTCTCTATGGACCAGAGAAACCTGACAGTGATAAATCACCCAGACGCAATGCTAACCATTCCGCGATATATTCAACACAACTGCGGGGAAGTCCGCACTCATGCAAGTTTTACAACCAGAACATGAGAGATCTACAACCGCCGAAGTATATATACTTCCTCTCAGACGAACTGCGCGGGGTTTGAACACACGACCTTGTTGTTACAAGTTAGCGTTCTTATCCACTAGACTACGCTGATCTGTATGTTATATGTATTGTTAGCTCATTTATGTTATAAAAATGAAACTACTACAAACTGCTTTTTACTACAATCGGGTATTTCCCCATGGACATTTTTATGAGATATTTAATTGTTTACATTTATGAGTAATTTGTGGTTATAATAATAGAAACTGCTTACGTAATCAAATATAACACGTTTCATAACTCGTATCGCGTTATGAAAACAAAGATGATAGTAGAGACTTTCCCGAAATCATATGATTTGGGCCAACATCCGCACTTTCCTATCTCTCAACGTTAGAAAGTTACATCAGGACAACGTTAAATTTCGTTAATTTACGTTGTATTAACGTTAGTGTTACGTTATTTTTTACGTTGTGGTAACGTTAGTGGTTGGTTAGAATGGAAGTCTTTTTTTAATTAGTATAACGTTAAATACTTACGTTAGTATAACGTTAGATACTTACGTTAGTATAACGTTAGATACTTACGTTAGTATAACGTTAAATACTTACGTTAGTATAACGTTAAATTTCGTTAATTTACGTTGTATTAACGTTAGTGTTACGTTAGTTTTTACGTTGTGGTAACGTTAGTTGTTGGTTAGAATGGAAGTCTTTTTTTAATTAGTATAACGTTAAATACTTACGTTAATAAGGGCTATCATAAGTAAGTCCTTGAGGATGATATGAATTTTGATTCGCACTTGCTACACATTTTCGCCTTTTCAATTAAGAAGTGTATCTCTTGAAAAAACTCGCTTTTACCGTGCTAACCTAGTATTTCCTCTCCATTTTACACATGGTAATATGTCTATTATATATCTATTATATACTTCGCGCTAGTCTAGCCTTAAAACGAGAAATCAGTTTGATTATTTAATCTTGGTTTTGCTGGCAAGATCTGTACTACATGACTTATAGATGATAGCTAGAGTATTAGGGCCTGCTACTTGATTATTTTTAATAGAAATCTTTTACTCAATGTTTCTGATTAATTTTGTTGTATCCCCAGAGTGTTTTGCTTTGTTAACATATGAAAGCACAAAATGTCTGTTCTATGGACATTAGTCAGCTGGAAAATAGATATCTGTTCTAGCATAAATTTCTATTGATTTTCAATTATTTGCAATTTGCCGTAACCACAAGCATTCGTTTAACACCTTCACTTATATTTGTTTCTTTTTCTTCTATTAGGCATGCGTAAATATTGACATAAAAATATACTTTTCTTGTCAATTAAAGGTAAATATCAACTTCTATGAATATTCGCTGTTTTCGTCATTTGTCTTACTTTGTTGGGATGGACACCGGGATTTGTTTATAATGACTTCAGAAGTCATTACAATGTTATAACATTTTGATGTTGTTAACGAAATTTAACGTTGTCCTGATGTAGCTTTCTAACGTTATGCTAACGTAAGTATTTAACGTTATACTAACGTAAGTATTTAACGTTATACTAACGTAAGTATCTAACGTTATACTAACGTAAGTATCTAACGTTATACTAACTAAAAAAAGACTTCCATTCTACCCAACCACTAACGTTACCACAACGTAAAAAATAACGTAACACTAACGTTAGTATAACGTTGGGTGCCTGCTGGGTATTGGTAGATAATATTGCTTATCCGACTGCTGCATCGAGTCAACAGAAATCTGCATTAATCTATACTCGTCACACAAAACGAAGGCTCAGTGCACCCATCTTGTTATACAAGAACCACACCGCTACATTTCAAGTAATTCTCTCCGGCGATATAGAGACAAATCCTGGACCGACTCATCGACCGACTTGCAGTGTTTGTCAGAAAACTGTCCGGAAAAACTCTTTCCACCATGAATGTGTGGTCTGCAAAAATACAACACACACGAAGTGTATCCTTAGAATAACCAATAAATCTGCACCCAAACTTTCAATATGGACATGTCACAGCTGTTTGCTATCTCAACTACCTTTTCATGGCACTGATATATTGACTATGCACCAACCAACGCAACTCACCAACTTACCAACAACTCCAATAACTACAGAAAATGATAACCATCTAGCCCATCTAACCGCCAATAGAAATCATATCAGCATCTGCCACCTAAACACACAATCCTTAAGTTCTTCCTTTCCGGAGTTCGAGGCAATGCTATCCAAATATAAATTTGACATCATTACCCTTTCAGAAACTTGGTTGAAACAGAATCCACCTCTGCTACGCTACATAACGATTCCAGGCTACAAATTTGAATTCAAAAATAGACTGCACAAACGTGGAGGTGGCGTTGGTTTGTATATACGAGAAGAATTTTCCTACAAGGTGAAATCTGACATAAACAAAAAGGATGATACAATCGAGCATATGTGGTTAGAAGTGAAAAACAAGAGTAATTCTTTCTTGATCGCGGTGTTTTACCAGCCTAGCCCAATACTCGCTGAGAAACAGACTTGGACACAAAAATTTGATTCACTACTATCATACGTCTACACGATTTGGACAGGTCCAATCATAATCACAGGGGACACGAACATAAATCTGCTAAATAAAGAAAATGCCGCTGTGAAACAATACCAAGAAACGTTAGACCATCTTGGCCTAAAGCAACACATCAGCAAACCGACAAGGAAGGGATCAAAACTTATTGACCACATCTCCTCGAACATCGATAAGATCCATCATCAAGATGTTCTCCCATGTGATGAAATTAGCGATCACGACGCGCCATACATCATATGCAGTATCAAAAAGCCGAGGTTCGAAACACGCTACAAATATATTCGATCTATAAAACAATTCGACCGACAATCTTTTGTAGCCGACGTAGATAAACTTCCTTTGAACCTAGTTTATGCCATGGAAACACCTGAAGAAAAACTGGATGTATTTAACAACCTCTTCCTCTCATGTCTAAACCAACATGCACCCCTCATCAAACAAAAGATTACAAGACCACCTGCACCCTGGCTGAAAGATCTGAATATCAGAGAAATGCAAAGACAACGAGATCAACTTCGCAAACAAGCACACATGACACAAAATACAGCTGACTGGGAAATGTTCAGAAACATTAGAAATAAAATTAAGATGCTCATAAAAACTGCCAAATCCAACTTCTACAAGAGGGCATTATCATCAAAACGCCCAAAAGAGGTTTGGAATACCATCCACCGCATTCTAAATCCAAACCCTCAGCGTATTACTGCAGATCCAAACGTACTTAATGAGCATTTCAACACCACTGCTAAAAGACTCTTGAATTCACAACCTAAACCCGAACGTCTCCTACAAGACCTGATTAACGACCTTCCAGTACAAGATAACGCATTCCAAATCTCTGAAGTCAGCTACAATGATGTTAGGAAAACAATTCTAGGGCTTCGTAATGATTGCTCAACTGGTCCTGATCAGATCCCTTCATACTATCTGAAGCTATGCATTGATGAAATAACAAGCCCAATATGTCACATAATCAACTCGTCGATAAGCAACTCAACATTCCCAAAACAATGGAAAATCTCTAAAATCAGTCCCATTCCAAAAATATCTCGACCAAAGGAACCAGATGACTACAGACCAATATCGATACTTCCAACCCTCTCCAAAGTGTATGAAAAACTAATTATGAAACAAATCATTAAGCATGTCGACGATCGGCTATCAGAAAATCAAACTGGTTTTCGTAAAGGCCACTGCACTGTAACAACTTGTATTAAAATAAAAGACGACATCATCAAAGCAATGGATCGTGGCGAAGTTACTGTAGCTGTCATGGCTGATTTCTCCAAAGCTTTCGATACTGTGGATTTTGAGATATTGATACGTAAACTTCACTCCCTTAAATTCTCAAAACAGACTATGCTTATCCTCGCAAGCTACCTATCTCATCGTTACCAATATGTGCAAATCAATGAACTATCTTCAAACCATCTACCAATCACTAATGGAGTACCGCAAGGTAGTATCTTAGGTCCTATGCTATTCAATATTTATGTTCACGACATGTCTAATAAGACCTCTGCTAAATGCATTCAGTATGCAGATGACACCAGCATATACCGCCACTCTAAACCAAAACAAATTAAAGAATGTGCAAATGCATTAAACAACGACATTGCCAAACTTCAAACATGGTCAAAAGAGACAAACCTGGTATTAAACCCGCATAAAACGAAAACTATGCTATTTTCTACTAAACAAATGGCAAAGAAACACCAGTTCGCGTATGAAATCAAATCATTAGATGGTAACATCATCGAACAAGTATCAACCTTCAAACTTTTAGGAATAATCCTTAGCAAAGACTTAAAATGGAATTCGCATGTCAACAAATTAACATCCTCAGCAATCGCGACACTTAAAACTCTGGCGATGCTCAAAAGATACTTGCCATTTCACCTTAGAAAACAATTAGCCGAGTCACTTATCCTGAGCAAGCTTGACTATGGCAACGCTATATTTCATAATGCACCAAAATACCTATTCAACAAATTACAAAGAGCTCAAAACGCCGCAGCCAGCTTTGTGAAGGGATCTTACTCAAGACGCTCCGAAGTTATTTCCCTGAACTGGCTGCCAATCGAAGAGCGTGTTGAGCATAGCATCGTAAAATTGGCATGGAAATCAATTAATAGCGAGGACTGGCCGAATCTAATTCAAATGAAGATCAACGAGCCACAACGACCAACGAGGAATGTCAAAAGACTAACTATCAACTACGATAGCAAAAACCCTGCTTTGTTTGATCATGTAGCCACGAAATCATTCAATGATCTCCCACAGTCCTGTCGCACAACAGTTAACTACAGAAGCTTCTGTAAAGTGACACATAAACATTTACTGGACAGAGCACTGGCAAAATCTCTGCAATAATATAAAATAATATAAAAAAAAAAAACAAAAATAAAAAAAAAAAACAAAAAAAATTAAAAAAAAAAACAAAAAAAAAAAAAAACAAAAAAAAAAAAAAATATAGAGAGTTTATATATTATATATAATTTTTTTTTTAGCACACTTTCGCATACACAATATATACGCTATTTCAGTATAATAGCCAATTTGTAAATCTTGGAACTGAAATATAATCCATTATTATTATTATTATTATTATAAATAAGACTAAGAAATTAAAAGCCATTGCAGTATTCTTTAGATTATTATATTGTGAATGCTTATCCTTCAAGAATTAATGCTAGGAATCAAAGTTTCTGATTTTGAACCGAAAAGTTACAGATCACAAAATAAGGCGTTAAAGAGGGCGCAAATAACTGCGAACTAATTACACACACTGACTGATTCGCTTAATACCTACAGGGGAAATGAAAAATCAGTAACGTTAACCAAAGGGAGAAATAAACACTATTCCAAACATGTGCAATTTCAAGCAGTCTAATATTCGTCATCATACAGTTCAAATCCAAAAGTTGTATCAAATTTTCAGGTACACATTTCGAAGATCAACTTTGCTAATGCTCGTGAAATGCACGTATAAATGTCCTGATTACCATACATTATAACATAATCAGAAACCACTGACAATTTTTTTACAAAGAGCGTTAGGATCAGATCTTTTAGTAATATAAACAATCTAAGCAAAATCATTGTGTTGATGTGAGTGTATTGAACACCTTGAAAAACTCGGTAGACTGAGTAGGACATAAATAGCTTTCATAAATTTGTTTATATAAAAAAATCTACTGTATTCACATGCCTCTGTGATACGTGTATTTTATACAGAAAACGATCTAATAGTAACATGCTCTTACATGGTAATGTCAGTTAATAATGGCAGTTATTTTATTTTATTGTATTCCTGCGTAAGCAAGGAATACTTTGAAACCGTTCGTGTTTTTTAGATTTCTGCGAAAGCAAGAAAGCTATTACAACCGGCTTTCGTTTTTTTTTTCTTCTTCTTTTTTTTCTTGCTCCGTGCATTGCATGTCAGCGAAAGATTTACTAAAATTTCTTTGCTCAATATTAAATGGATTTTAAAGAATATATACATATTTTAAGGTGAAAACAGAAAATATCTACTTATACTAATTCGCGTGTGTGCATACCACTTTTATTTTAGAGAGTGTTGTGTTTTTTTAAAATTTACGGTCAAAATCTTCTTAATCGTGGTCATTTTTTCGTTAGACCATTGATAATTGACGATTAGTATAATAGCACGCGGCGTGACGTCAGTTTTTTTTACCTTATCACGGGGGATTCATTGCATTGCATCCCCAATCGAACGCGACGTTTTTGGGGAAATATCTCGAGAACCAATAGGGATAACTGACGTTTTTTAGGGTCGGCAATACGGGTGATGGGGTGACGCAACATTTGGGTCTAAATTTAATTTAGTACTGCGGCTATGACGTCATCAAAATCTTTTATCGACGATATCTCTGCAACCGTTGGTCGTAGCGAAACGATCCCATACATTTTTTTGATCAGTTTTTCGAGCTCTACAACATGGGTACGGTCTTTTTTCGAGATTCGGTACTTTAATTTTTCGTCACCTATTTTCGTGACAAAATTTTCGAAATTAAAGCCGTAAAAAACTTTTACGCCAGTTACTTCTACTTATACTAATTCGCGTGCGTGTGTAACACATTTAACTTAGAGAGTGATTGTTTTTTTGTTTTTTAACAGTCAAAATCTTCTTAATCATGGTCATATAGCGGCAGTCCGGCCAGTGAAGAAACTCTTCCACTGCAATCCAACGATCATTTGTTTTGACACGTGATCGTCTTTTCGCCGTTTTCATTGGTTGCCGAAATCGGAAAAACTATAGCGACAATGTTCGTTGATAAGAAATCCATTTTCATTAATCGTTTGACGAACGAACAGGTCTGTACGAAGGTATTACTATAAAACGTTTATATTGTTTAACTTTTTGCTTTTCTTTTGTTGTTTTTCTATTTTAGATTAATAAAAGAACGTAAGTAAATGTATTGACGTATTATTTATGTATGTATTATGTAAAATCATACTGAAATGTTTTTTATGTGGAAAACGAAAACGAACGAGTATACATTCAGCACATGTTTCAACGTTTTACTTTGTTTTAGTTTTCGTTTACTTTGTTTTAGTTATCAGATGTGGCTATATAGAAGAAAGTGCAGTGAAGAAATGCAGAAAAAATCAATTTTCATTAATCGTTTGACGAACGAACAACAGGTCTGTACGTGAAGGTATTATTATAAAACGTTTATTGCTTAACTTTTACTGCTATTATTCTATTTTAGATTAATAAAAGAACAGGTAAGTTATGTATGTATTTAAATGTTTGTTTACGTTTTAGTTATTATGGTTATTATACAGAAGAAAGTGCAGTGAAGAAATCCAGAAAAAAATGATGTTCCTTTACACAGTAACGAATGGTTTTCATTTTAATTTAGTTTTGAAAGATTAATTAATTGAGTTTTGAAAAGATATATGAGTCAAAATAATTCTATCATTTAGTATGTATCTTCGCTGGATGAAAACTGGATGCTGGATGAAAAGGAACGCGGAACGAACGAAATTTGTTTTGGTAACGCGCGCTGTAATTTATTTATTTACAAATCAATTAAAAATGGTTCTCATGGCTGTGGAAATGGGGGGAACGTCAACCATGTCTGCCTTTTATTAGATTTTCCTGTACAATTTAAGATGCTTGGTACTTTGTCTATCTGCCTGTCTTCCAGCCAACTTTATGTCTTTTGTTTTTGTTTGCTTCAATATGGTTGCAATGAATGTGATTATTTTAGCTGTTCTTCAACTGAAATCTTTTCTTTTATTAAGTCAGAAAAAAGAAAAGTGTATAAACCATTAAAGAAATGAAGCACATGGTTAAATTATGAAGTTGAGAGGGTTCTGTACAATGAAACTGTCCTACAAAAAAGAAGCGTTATTGGATGGATTTTTCTTCAGTTTATATTTTATCAAGTTTATGCATTATTTTGTGTTATGGTGGTGGTATATAATTGTTTACGTACTATTATGCCTGGGTGTATATATAAGTTTTGCATTATGTTTTTATTTGTTACTTTTTATCTTCTGGGTAACTTTGTGTTTTTAGTTATTGTTTTTAGGATATGCGTACTTGAATTTCCTTTTTGTTTTTTGTTTCTTTTTGTTTTGTTTTTTATTTTGTATTACAATTGAGATATTATTCTTTTAGGCAATAATAAAAAAGCATAAAGAAATGAAACTCATGGTTTAAATCATGATGATTTTGGGAAGAACAGACTATATATATATAATTTCAAAATTCATTAATGTTTACAGTCCAGAAGTAACTTTGGAACAAAAGAAAAAGTTGGAAGGTATCAATTTGTTTTGAATTAACATTTTGTAATGTTTGGTTTTGTGGTAAACAGTTCTGTGTTATATATTGCCATTTTTTTTACATTAAAGTTACTTCTCTTCTGCATATAAATATATATTCTGAGCCATGTTGCTATTTGTTTCTGTTTTTAATCTTCTGAATGTAATAACGCATTAATGCCTGTAAAAAACTTTTACACAAGTGAAATTCTGCGACAGAACGCATACTGAACATGGGTGGCGAGCGACGCCGCCTTGGCGGCTAGTCTACTTATACTAATTCGCGTGTGTGCATCCCACTTTTATTTTAGACAGTGTTTTGTTTTTTCTAAATTTACGGTCAAAATCTTCTTAATCGTGGTCATTTTTTCGTTAGACCATTGATAATTGACGATTAGTATAATAGCACGCGGTGTGACGTCAGTTATTTTTATCTTATCTTATTGCATTGCATCCCCAATCGAACGCGACGTTTTTGGGGAAATATCTCGAGAACCAATATGGATAACTGACGTTTTTTAGGGTCGGTGACACGGGTGACGGGGTGACGCAACATTTGGGCCTAAATTTTATTTGGTACTGCGGATATGACGTCATTAAAATCTTTGATCGCTGATATCTCTGCAACGGTTGATCGTAGCGAAACGATCCCATACATTTTTTTGATCAGTTTTTCAAGGTCTACAGCTTGGATACACTTTCCTTTTCCAATTCCGTAATTAAAATTTTCGTCACGGGGTACACACACGGGAACGCATCGTATTTCTGCAGATTCTTTTCTAAATTAAAGTCGTAAAAATTTTTTACGCGAGATACTAGTATAGAAGAAACTTATAATTATCTTGGACTGTGATCATTCTTTTCTAACTAAAAAGAAGTTCTCAACGTTTTGTAAACAGAAGAGTCAAAAGAGGTATATATATTTATATCAACGCTGACGTACAGGCTTCCGTGGCACAGTTGGTTGGTTCAGTCAACTAATAACCGAAGGGTCGGTGGTTCGACCCCATGTAGATCTGCTGTTTTTTTTTCGAATTTTTAAATATGTCATAAAATATTTCGATTTTGGATTTTTGCGAAAGCAAGAAATACATTACATTTTTTGTATTCCTGTGTAAGCAAGGAATATTTTGAAACCGTTTGTGTTTTTTTTTTTGATTTCTGCGTAAGCAAGAAATACTTTACGATCGTCCGTGTTTTTCTGTTTTCATCTTACTGTCCAAACCGACGCATATTTGTTTCTCGAATTTCATTGGTTCATACAAATGGCGTGTCAATGTTTATTGGTGCATGAAGCGCCACTATTACGAAAGGGTGCTAATCAACTTTAAAGCGCTAGTTTATTGGCTTGAATTTCCGCCATGTGATCATCCGGGTATTTTTCGACTTACATTTGCACGCCGTTCGCATAATGGTACACTACAGCGCAGGGGCGGATCTAGGATTTTTTAAGGGTTAGGCAAACTTTTTTTGCCAAACACACATAAGGGCGCAATCGATGAAATTTACGCCAGTTTACGCCCAATCTAATACATACTTTTCGAAATGTAAAAAATATTAACTCGAATTCATTCGTCCTAACATAAGGAGTGTTATAATGCAAGCCTGTATTGTTGCACTAATGGAATAAGGGAAAATAAACAAAAGAAAACTAATTGAGTATGAATGGAATGTATTGAACTACTTTATGTAGGCCAAAATAATGTTTTCTGCCAGATTGGAGGTTAAGTAAATAACAGTAAATTACTTCATCTGTTATCTTCTTCATTTTCTTGATTGCTTGTACATGAACAGGAAGAATCCATCAAATGAAAACATACTTGTAATGAATCAAATAAATAAATTTTCCATCACCTATACCATGATAGATTGGAACACTCAGATAAATACATATTTCATCTATGTACTGGTCAAGATGGTCAGATAGAAAGAAAAGAAAAGAAATTATGTTAAGAAATAGAGTAAAATGACCAAAATCAAAGTTAGAGACAAGTTCTTTGATCATTATCCGGCAGCAAAATAAAAACAGATTTCTGCACTAGGCGTTCATCAAATCAAATAGTATACCCTACCCTAAAAATTATCCATGGTTAACCCTTTCATGCATACTGTTGTTCCTCAACAACAAATACAAAGATGAGTATAAATTAACATAAATTTAACTCTAGCCAATCATTTTGGTTTAATTTGTATGTAGATACATCGAGAAAAGTATTTTGTCTCGATTAGTTGTTGGTGCGAGTCTTTTCGGCGCTTCACTAATCTTGAAGCCACGTGGTTTTAGGTATGTCAGAAGTTGGTATTTGTTTTGACTGTGTATCATGCATTATTTGTTTAGAGCCTTTGGAAAAAATAATTAGGCATGAGGAACCTCTCATTTTCATGCCCAAAATCATTTTAGAGATTATTATTCTTTTTTCATTTTGAAAAACCCACTTTTTCTCTTGTTAATATAGAACAACAACATGCACCAACGGAGTTTTTAGCGATGTAATATTTAACTTAAGTGTGTTGTCATGTAAGTCATGTAAAACAGGATACACTTACATTTGGTGCACAAAGTGTAAAGTTCCATTATGCTTGGTAAAAAATAGAAATTGTTTTCTAGAGTTTCATTAACGTTATTTCATTGTAACTTGATATATTTGTAAGTTATGACAATATATACGCCTTAGAAGATTTGTTAAATTCAAATGAATAAGATTTATTGTTTCTAGTTCCTGTTTTACTTGCTTGAAGATTCAACCTTTGCTGCATGTTGTTGTTCAGAAACAACAAATTACAGTGACGTCATAAAACATGGTGACGTCAAATTTTTGACCGAAATTTTTTATTTAAGCCTAAACTAATACAAAAACCTAGGCAAATATTTTTTTGCGCAAAAATAAAAAATTAATGCATGAAAGGGTTAAATAATGTCAACCACAACATAGTAAAAGACGGTGTTTCCAGAAATCCCTGTGACAAGTCCAAGAACCTATATATAAAACTACACAACAACAGATAAATTATGCTTCCTCTTTAATAAGAGCTACAACATTTTTTTTAGAATTTAATGTAGCATAGGAAACAAGAAGTCAAACTAAAACATTATGTATTTACCTTTTTCAAAAGAAGACATAACATAGGTTTTTGTAAAATGAAAGAATAACTCCAAAGATGTTAAAGTGTTCCTGCATCCAAAATGATATTTCGAGGGATGATAGAATGCACAAAGTTGTTTCAGAAGTCTTAGTTTTTGGAAATTCTGTTTCCTTGGGCAGATATTTTGATTTAAAAATCATAAAATTATGCAATACATAATTATGATGTATAATTATGTATAAGAATAAGATTTTTATTCTTTGTTTATGTGTATAAACTCTCAATATATTATAACTCCATTTTCTTATCACTCACTCAGAGTGAAAGCCCTTTCTCTCTATAGTAAATTAAAAAGATATAGTATTAATGATAACTTGCGATGAGAAGTTTAACCTATAATACTATCTTATTATACAGTGGCGGATCTAGAGGTATGTCGAAATTTGTGTAGGAGAGTGTTAGCAATCTAACCATAAAACAAAAGCGTTCAAATAATCCCATTGGTAATATAAATTGAATTCACAAATTATGTTAATGCTCTACACAAATTTCGACATACCTCTAGATCCGCCACTGTTATATACATCATAAAATATGCATTGCATAAAGTGGATGTAAGATTTTGAAAATTAAATACATATCTCAGAAACTTGAAGTAAGTATATAATACTAACAGGAGGCTTTTTGATCTCTATCATATTGGTTCATATCATTTTGGACACAGGATCCTTTTAAAGTTCTTAAATTCAACACCAGACAGTCATCTCGAACCAAGAAAAATTATACTGAACTGTACAAATAAGTTACCAGGTAGAGATACTGGCGCTAAAAAAACTATGCAGCTGCCTACGCAAAACAACTCAGAAAAATAACAATGACTTTGTGTATTATAAACTCAGTCATTCAAACGTAACTCCATAGCATTTACAGATGCATTTTCGGTTAACAGAAACAAATACCAAAAATATTTATATACATCATTAATCAATAAAGAATAGGCTTCGGTTCAGTTGACACAAACAAACTTATTATACATAGCTGAGCCAATAATTAACTGTCGTCATACTTATGATCAATGAATTATGATGCTAATAATCCATGCTAATCATTTATATTACATAAAATAATAAAACACTTGCTAAGCAGCCACAATGTTTTCATTTTGCAAAAGCAAAAGAAGAGACATAACTCGAAAAAAAATGCTTTTCCTAGACTTTGATGTATTAAGTGAATTCATAATTTCCTAATTAATACTTCATTATTGTTATCAAAAGCTGCAACGATGTTTTCTAGCGAATCCATGTTGAACTGGGTCTAATTCGAAGGTCCCCCACGGTCGTTTTGTGCAGATTTGGTGACCATTCATTCAATAAAGTGTGTAAACCCATGGTTGTACCTTAGGCAAATTTTCTTCTGGTTCATTCATTTAAAGTGTGTAAACCCATGGCTCCTTAGGCAAATTTTCTTCCAGTTCATTCATTAAAGTGTGTAAACCCGGGGCTCCTTAGGCAAATTTTCTTCGCCTAAGGTTAGCGTTAGGCACTAGTCTGTGTTGTCAATGTGACTATGAGAAGTCGTTTTCGGGGCAGGGATCACTACCTATAAACTCAAGCTGTAAAAAACATTAATTTTTAACATCATGGCGCGCCGCGCCGCACCTCGCCGGGAGAATGATAATCCTATTTTGGGAAAGAAAGGATCGGGCGGATTGGATGCGGGAATCTCTTGATACTTTCGATTATTTTCTGATTATTGTAATACAATACCTTTTTCATACAATTTTATGAAAAACATTATTTAACTGATTTTGGGTTAGGCATTTGCCTAAGTTGCCTAACCCTGGATCCGCCCCTGCAGCGTGACCGAAGAAACTTCCAAAAGTTGATTGATCAATGTTGAATAGATTTACAGTTCCAAGACCGAGAGTAGAGGGTAGAAATTTATGATTATCTTACAAAAATTCTACTGCGTTCATTCTTTTTTAAAAACAAGTTCTCAATGTTTTATAAAAACAGTGTGTCAAAAGGAAAGGTTTTTTTTTTTTTTTTTTAAATGTCTAGTATTCTTTTAAGCTTTTCTAAATACAAAAGCTCGTTTGTTTCACCTGTGGGCTGCAATGCCATTTAAGTTCTGGATACGTACAGCTCAGCTCAGTTTCCTCTTCAGCTCCAACAACAAGAATATCTGTCTAACCTCTCCTGCATCATTTTATGTTTGATATTTCTCTAGCTATGTTACTTTGAAGTCAGAAACTTTCGCGGGAAGAAAGTTTCGCGGATCGGCGAATCCGCGAAATTTTTGCATTTCGCGGGAAAAAACTTTTGCGGATGACCAATTTTTAAAATCTTCGCGGGAAAAAACTTTCGCGGCTGACCAACTTAAAAAGATTTCGCGGGAAAAAACTTTCGCGGAAGCAAACAAAGAAAGGACAAAATATTTGGTAATCTCATTTTTTTTGTTTTTTTTTAATCTATTTCCACAATATCTGGAATATTCTTTTGGGATTCGGAACTGGACTGGATCTTTCTTTGTTGGTTTCTGTCAATAACAACAGGATTAAAAAAGTTCCGAATGTCTTTTGTTTTTACTTCTGTCTTCTTAACATTCTTCTCTTTCTTTTTCCGTGGTATTGCTTCGGAAGCCCGTTCCGTTTCATTGTTTTCTTGAACGTTTAGGTACGATCCTAAGATCTCTTCCTTGTTAGGTTCACTGTAAGTGTCCTTTATCAACTGCTTATATCTTTCCATAAGCAACAAATTGACACAGGTACCAGGAATGGATACTGTCACTTTACAAGCAATCTCCATCCCACCTTGCACTAATGGAGAACGCCTATAATGTTCACTAATGAGCTGGGCTTTTACCGTTGCTCCTCTGTCAATAAAAAATTTCGTTGCGCGTGAAATTTCTCGTGGTAAATGACCGACTGGAGTTGTCTTTCCCTCTTCACAAACTTTGATAGCGAAGTTGTCAAACGGATTATCGGGTTCGAAATAGCAACAGAGACTTTGAGATGACTTTGGGACCCAAAATCTTCTATAATAATGGTATCCACGAACTGCTGCGTTAAATTCAAAAATCTTCTCATAAGACATTGTGAACTGTTCAGGACTGTTAGCGACGTGCATTCAATGTCTCTTATTACTCACTTTTCAGTTTCTGTTTATTGCATAATACTCTTATTGTGCACATTCTATTGTTGTGCTTGTCTGTCTCCTGCAATCTTGAACTATTGACCAGTGCGGTCACACTATGAACTTAAACGAAACTCCCTTTGAAATATTAAAGAGTCTATTGACGGATGAATACAGTAGGACGTACAGCGGTTCAAAAATAATTTTCTTTCAAAAAGCAGCTGCAAAAGCAATTATGTACCTGCAGAGTGCCTAGTGTGACCACACTCGACGCCATTTCCATATGGATGGGCGGGGAAAAGTAAACCATTCCTATTGTCTGTAACCATAGAAACACCATATACAATAGCTATTATGCACAGTGATATTTCTTTAATTTGAGATTATTTTCTTTTGGTTTTCATGAAGCGTGGAAAATGTCGTTCCTTAGAGCGTCTCTGAAGAAGAAAATTGAAGAGAGAAAAAAACAGTGTAATAGTGATGTTCCGAACAAAGAACCTGGAGTTGAAAGTATGTTACTTGTTATGAATTTGCTGTGTTTTGAATCAAGGAAGAAACTAATACAATCATTATTTCTACTTCCATAGCTTAGATACCGTACTGTTGTGCAGTGTTCTCTTGTTTTTATCTGAATATTCGGAAAACAAATCTTGTCTATATACTTTACAAAATAAAGCTATGATATATTTTTATTCTTCATTTGATAGATACATCGCCATCTGTAATCGTAACTCGAAAAGACACTGGACTTGGAGAGATCGATTTTGGCATAATCCATACTGCGTGTGAAGAAGGTGCATCTACATCTAAACGTTCCAAGTATGCAAAATGGAGCGACGAGGAGCATTACGAGATTGGAAAGTACGCCTCTGTACATGGCCCAGCTGCATGTGTGAGGAAATTCAAGCAACGTTTTCCTTCTCTGAATGAAAGTACCACAAGGACATTTCGTAACAAAGTCGAGGCTGAACTTAAAGCTGCTAAGAGTAAAGGCATTGATCCAAAGAAAGTCATACCAAAATACAGTGTTAAAACAGGCCGACCCTTAATGTTAGGCGAGAATCTCGATTCGATGGTGCAAAAATACCTGCTAGGTGCAAGCAATCGAGGGGCAGTTGTCTCAAGGGCCAGCGCTGTCTCGGCAGCAAAAGCGCTATTGAAAAAGTACCCAAATGCAGTTGGAAACATTGATTTGGATTCATCTCATTGGGCGAAAAGTTTGTTTATAAGGATGGGTTTTGTAAAACGAAAATTTACCTCAGTAAAAGTAGACATTCCCGAGAAAGCCCGTAAAGAAATAGAGTACCAATTCTATTATGACATCGTTTCAAAAGTTGAGCGATACAACATCCCAAGTTCGCTTATAATCAACTTAGATCAAACGCCTTCATCGATTGTCCCAGGAGGGAAGCACACAATGGCACGTAAAGGGAGTTCAGCAGTCACCATTACCGGGGCCAACGACAAAAGGAGCATAACAGCAACTTTTGCAATCACTCTATCAGGAGAGTTCTTGCCGATGCAATTGATTTACGGAGGGAAGACTAACCAGAGTCTCCCTAGATTCAAGTTCCCGGCTTCTTTCTCTCTTAGTGCCAATGAAAAACACTATTCAAATACGCAGGAACCGCTGAAACTATTAGAAGAAATCATCATACCTTACATCAAATCAGTTCGATCTTCATCTGATGCTTCCGCTGACCAATACGCATTGGTAGTAATGGATGTATTTACAGGTCAAATGACCAGTGAAGTACTAAATCTCCTTCGCGACAACAAAATTTTGCTTACAAATGTACCACCGAACATGACTAAATTTTACCAACCTTTAGATTTGACCGTCAACGGTTTCGCTAAAAAATTTATGGCTCGTAAGTTCAATGATTGGTATACAAAGCAAGTGAGTGACCAACTAGATAAAGGTGTACCAATAGATGAAATAGATATCAAGTTGCGGTTGTCACTGATGAAACCGTTGCATGCAGGTTGGATGGTTGACTTGTACAACCATATGACAGGCGATGCAAAGAAGATTATCGATAGTGGATGGTCATCCTCAGGAATCAAGGACGCGATTCACTTGGGTTTAAACGCGTTGCCATCAATGGACCCATTCGCCGATATTGCACCGATGATGGTAGAGCCAGAAGAAAGTCCTATTCTTCACAACACTTCCATATGCAATCTAACCCCGGAGTTCAAAGCGATTGGCTACTCCAGAGACGACGAAGATGACGCCGAATCAGATGATGAAGATATCTGGGGACCACCGAATGATAACCGCAATATATTTGAGCTGACTGCTAGATTTGACGATGAAGAAGAATAAATACTCATTTTATATCTTGTATACTTTGAAAAGAAAAAAAAAACCAATAAGATCTATATCTTTTACATTTAATTACTTGATTACTTTAAAGTACCTGGAAAGAAAGTACTGCAAAAAATTGTAATATTTCATGACAAAAAACTTTCGCGGATCAGGCATTTCGAAAAAATTCGCGGGAAAAAACTTTCGCGGATAGGCCATTTTAAAATATTTCGCGGGAAAAAACTTTCGCGGATCAGGCATTTTGAAAAATTTCGCGGAAAAAACTTTCGCGAAAAGGGCAAAAAAACGCGAAACCGCGAAAGTTTCTTCCCGCGAAAGTTTCTGACTTTAAAGTAGCATATTTACTTGTATAGTTCTTGGCTTGTATTATTATCAATGCCCTTAATTAGGAATGGGACTTCCTATTTACGATAGCAAATAGGAAACTTATCTGGACTGTCTGTAAATTTTAACTGCTTTCAGTTATGTTTGCTAATTTAGATCACATATTTACATAATCCAAATCTTTGTTTACTTTTTTTTGTTTGGGAAGTCTTTTCGTTATTAGGAAGATTGACCGTATATATTGAAAGACTTACGTAATCAATGTGATATCTTACAGCATCTATTTAAATTTATTGTTCTTTTGTTCATTAAGTTTATTGGCAGTTAACGTAAGTTTCATATTATGTCAGCTATGCTTTAATAATTTCCTGGGGTGTATGCGTAATTAAAAATTTAATGTTTTTTTAAGTTTCTAAGTTTTTAAGTTTAAGTTTCAGTTATGTATGTTGATTTTGTATGTATATGGATGTATTTCGTATCATTCAAATCTACGCTTTCCTTTTTGTCCTTAGGAATTCTGTTAGGAAGATTGACAATACATATTAAATTCATAACATTTACATTGACTTACATGCATACTCATTGTCTTATCTGAATTGATCACTGAATCCTTAATATCATTTCGTACCATCAAAATAAAGAACATATGTCATTCAGATATAATCAAGTTTATTGATGTTGATTGGTATAAACTTTTGCATAGTGGCAATTATGTTTTTCCAGATTTTTGAGGAGTACATGATCAGAAATTTAATAAATATATATTGCGGATTAAACTTTTCTTAAATTTCAAGAATGTCGTAGTCTTTCTTTTGTCATACTTCAGCTGATTTTGTAGAAATCCTGCATCTTGTTGTTTTTTTTTTTTTTTCACTGTCCAAACCTAGACCAATTTTTGTCGATGGGAAATAGCCACTCAAATCATTAATGTTACCAACTTACATTCTTTTTATGATTTAACAGTCTAAACTCACACTATATTCATTGTATACAAGTACTTTGCTTGAAAAGACTCTAAAAGTGTAAAATATAAGCTCTTGTGAAAGGAATAATTAGCATATGGCTAAATCGCAGATGCCAAGGTAGAAATGTTGTTTCATTGGAGTCTTATGCAACGTTCTTACGTTTTCCGTAGTTGTTTTAAAAATGGAAGCGAAGAAGCATGCGTAGATCTGTGAAAGTTTCTTTGTTGAATATATGGATATAGAAGAGGTTGTAGTACGGCTGTAAAACTTAAAAGAATCAAGAACATTTATGATCCAAACTGATAATCTACGTGAAACTAATATTCTTAGTAGTCATTCTTGATAAATAAGCAGTTCTTGATGCTTCAAAACAGATATGAACGACTACCAATAGGGTATGTTCCCAAAGCATAAAATGCCATTGCCAGGTTGTCTCCTTGGGTTGCCCCCTCTAAGGAAAGAATATCATCGCTGTTCAAAATAATTAGTCGAGCTGGTTTCCGGTAAGTGTTAATGAGGATGGTTGCTATTTGTGGACATACGATTTGAACGTTATGAAGTGCTGCCCGCCGATTTAGTGAATTAAGTGCGTTAGAAGCGTCGACAAGTGTTACAGCATCTGTCTCATCGCTCTCGAAAATGCGTTTCATTGAGTGTATGGCTGCTTCTGCACCGGATTGAAGTCCTGTCGCAGTTTGGAGTGGTCCTGCGGCCTCCTGAATATCATCCTTTAAAACCCATCCGACACAATTCCCCACAATTCTTCTGAGTACTCCTCCTACACCTATAGGTCGGACACCAGGATTTTTATCGAGAGGTATCAAACGACAGGCGACATACGACTCGAGTGTACACGGGTCTACAAATTCGGTGGCAATTTTACGTCCGAAGGCTGCAATCTGAGACCTCAGTTCTTTGTTCTCGACTTTGTACTTACGACTGCATAAAATATGGTGGTACTGTGTCGCATCAAGTTGTGAGGGACCACCTGCTCCCTTTGTCATGCTGGCGGCTCTCATGACCATCTCCTCATCTATATTATCAAAATAGATGGAAGGTATCTCGTTTACTGGTCCATTCAAAAGAGTGTTCTCCTTGATCGGTACGGGTTATGGATGTTTTTCGCAAAGAGATTGATAAAAAGAGACAAATATTACTTCTTTCACAGCTACAAGATAAACTGTAAAACACAAAGAACATTATACCACATTATGCATATTGTTTTAAACCGTGAACAAACATTCACCTTTTAAAGCACAGATTATTTTTAACGCGATAATCTTTTAATTAGTTAAATGCTTCTTGAAGATGCTTTAGGAAGTGCAACTTCGAATGGAAATCTTTTTAAAAAAAATCTCTAAATTGATGCAAGACTGAAGTTTTATATGAAACAACAAAGTTTAATAGTTATCGTAGCTAAAAGGTAAAATGTAAAATACTGCGAACATCATTCCGCATTATGCATATGGTTTTAAAGCGTGAACTAACACTCATTTCTTTCTGAAAAGGCTCCAGAAAGTCTTACGGTCATCCGCAGGAATACTTCTGCCCGGTAGGGCATCTTGTTGTATTCCTGCGTAAGCAAGGAATACTTTGAAACCGTTCGTGTTTTTTGTATTCCTGCGTAAGCAAGGAATACTTTGAAACCGTTCGTGTTTTTGTATTCCTGCGTAAGCAAGGAATACTTTGAAACCGTTCGTGTTTTTTTTGTTTTTTTTTTTTTTTTTTTTTTTCACTGTCCAAACCTAGACCAATTTTTGTCGATGGGAAATAGCCACTCAAATCATTAATGTTCCCAACTTACATTCTTTTTATGATTTAACAGTCTAAACTCACACTATATTCATTGTATACAAGTACTTTGCTTGAAAAGACTCTAAAAGTGTAAAATATAAGCTCCAGTGAAAGGAATAATTAACATATGGCTAAATCGCAGATGCCAAGGTAGAAATGTTGTTTCATGTGAGTCTTATGCAACGTTCTTACGTTTTCCGTAGTTGTTTTAAAAATGGAAGCGAAGAAGCACGCGTAGATCTGTGAAAGTTTCTTTGTTGAATATATGGATATAGAAGAGGTTGTAGTACGGCTGTAAAATTTAAAAGAATCAAGAACATTTATGATCCAAACTGATAATCTACGTGAAACTAATATTCTTAGTAGTCATTCTTGATAAATAAGCAGTTCTTGATGCTTCAAAACAGATGAACGACTACCAATAGGGTATGTTTATATCGATTTAATGCGTAAGGTTTCTATTAGTCTTTCTAAATATAATAAAATTTTTTAATTCATGTTCCTAGATAAGCTACCCTGCTTCTATAAAGCTCTGGAATCATGAAGCACAGCTCATCTTCCTCGTCAACTTCTACCTATTTTATTTATCATTTGATGACCACTTTTTTAATTGACTAGTCGAATTTAAAATATTGTATGATTTTAAAATTTGTATACTATCAAGCTGACGATAAAAAGGAAACACAGATATTTTTATTATTTCGCATGGCCAAGTAAAAGTTTTTATTATGAAGTTCAGGTACAAACAACATAAAGATTTTCATACTGTATAGTTTTAAAAGGAGTATTTTGAAACGTCCACGGAAGAGTGTTCTCTAATGGATTTTTAAACTGACGGTGTTCCTTTTTAAGCTTGATCTCCGGCAAAATTTTTCAAAGTCTCTTAACCTTTATGATGCTCTCGGGAATGTAATTAAATGAATTTGAAGTTTAAGCACAGACTTTTCTTGACGCGAAAAACTTTTTATTACTTAATAAGAGCCAGATGGCGCAAAACGGTAGCAGCAATTTTACTTAAAGTTATGAAAAGTTACTACAAAGTTCTTTGAGGCTTGTGTTTTTTTATATTTCACTGGTGGAAAACAGGCATAAACGATAAATTTGTTAAAATTATTAGTTAGTGTAAAAAGGGTCTAATCATAAACCACCAGAAATTAATTTATTAAAGACAAAAGAATTATACAGGCGTGATATGAGCTGTATATGATTTTTTTATAAGAAACTTTTTTGTAAGACTATGTGTAGAAAAAAAACACGCGTTTCGAAAAAAAAAATATGTTTTTAATTATAATTTCATGAAACCAAAAATGAATTCAAACAAATAACTGCCTTTTCGAACTAGATCTTTGAAAGCCTTAATACAGAATCATATAGTGTATAGTTAGCTAACAACTGAGGTATAATGAAAATTTGAACTGATAAGCTTTACCGTCAAGAAAAGCAAAATATCAAGTATTTTCAGTTAGCGTAATGAACTAAAAGTCCCATTTTTATGTAGGGCTATTTGATAAGAATTCATTCTTTCATGGATTAAGCTACAAAATATCAGATTATGTACTTTTGAAACAAAACGCAATCTACTTTTAAATGTTTGTTACAGAAAATGTTCCAAAATTCAAAGGCTGCGTTCCTTTATTAAAACTTACATTGCGTTATTAGTAGAGTCTCGCAGACTCTAAATCGCAGACTAATTGCCATTTCGGCCGGTGTAGGAGGAGGAGTAGTAGGAGCAGGAGTCCGCGGGTGTTTTAATACGGTATTCGCTATCGCTACTACCGTAATTACTTCTTGAAGATTGTTTAGGGAATACAACTTTGAATTAAAATCTTTTTCAAAAAATCTCTAAATTGAAGCAAGACTGAAGTTTTATATGAGACAACGAAGTTTAATTGTTATCGTTGTTAAAAGGTAAAATGTAAAATACCGCAACATCATTCTGCATTGTGCATATCTTTTTAAAGCGTGAACTAATACCAGTTCTTTCTGAAATCTTTCTAGAAAGTCTCCAGTCATCTGCAGGAATACTTCTGCCCGGTAGGGCATCTTGTTTTTGTTTTTTTTTTTTTTTTTTCACTGTCCAAACCTAGACCAATTTTTGTCGATGGGAAATAGCCACTCAAATCATTAATGTTCCCAACTTACATTCTTTTTATGATTTAACAGTCTAAACTCACACTATATTCATTGTATACAAGTACTTTTCTTGAAAAGACTCTAAAAGTGTAAAATATAAGCTCTACTGAAAGGAATAATTAACATATGGCTAAATCGCAGATGCCAAGGTAAAAATGTTGTTTCATGTGAGTCTTATGCAACGTTCTTACGTTTTCCGTAGTTGTTTTAAAAATGGAAGCGAAGAAGCATGCGTAGATCTGTGAAAGTTTCTTTGTTGAATATATGGATATAGAAGAGGTTGTAGTACGGCTGTAAAACTTAAAAGAATCAAGAACATTTATGATCCAAACTGATAATCTACGTGAAACTAATATTCTTAGTAGTCATTCTTGATAAATAAGCAGTTCTTGATGCTTCAAAACAGATATGAACGACTACCAATAGGGTATGTTTATATCGATTTAATGCGTAAGGTTTCTATTAGTCTTTCTAAATATAATGCAATTTTTTAATTCATGTTCCTAGATAAGCTACCCTGTTTTTATAAAGCTCTGGAATCATGAAGCACAGCTCATCTTCCTCATCAAATTCTACCTATTTTATTTATCATTTGATGATCACTTTTTTAATTGACTAGTCGAATTTAAAATATTGTATGATTTTAAAATTTGTATACTATCAAGCTGACGATAAAAAAGAAACACAGATATTTTTATTATTTCGAAAGGCCAAGTAAAAGTTTTTATTATGAAGTTCAGGTACAAACAACATAAAGATTTTCATACTGTATAGTTTTAAAAGGAGTATTTTGAAACGTCCACGGAAGAGTGTTCTCTAATGGATTTTTAAACTGACGGTGTTCCTTTTTAAGCTTGATCTCCGGCAAAATTTTTCAAAGTCTCTTAACTTTTATGATGCTCTCGGGAATGTAATTAAATGAATTCGAAGTTTAAGCACAGACTTTTCTTGACGCGACAAACTTTTTATTACTTAACAAGAGCCAGATGGCGCAAAACGGTAGCAGCAATTTTACTTAAAGTTATGAAAAGTTACTACAAAGTTCTTTGAGGCTTGTGTTTTTTTATATTTCACTGGTGGAAAACAGGCATGAACGATAAATTTGTTAAAATTATTAGTTAGTGTAAAAAGGGTCTAATCATAAACCACCAGAAATTAATTTATTAAAGACAAAAGAATTATACATGCGTGATATGAGCTGTATATGATTTTTTTATAAGAAAATTTTTTGTAAGACTATGTGTAGAAAAAAAACACGCGTTTCGAAAAAAAAAAATATGTTTTTAATTATAATTTCATGAAACCAAAAATGAATTCAAACAAATAACTGCCTTTTCGAACTAGATCTTTGAAAGCCTTAATACAGAAACATATAGTGTATAGTTAGCTAACAACTGAGGTAATATGAAATTTTGAACTGATAAGCTTTACCGTCAAGAAAAGCAAAATATCAAGTCATTTCAGTTAGCGTAATGAACTAAAAGTCCTATTTTTATGTAGGGCTATTTGACAAGAATTCAGTCTTTCATGGATTAAGCTACAAAATATCAGATTATGTACTTTTGAAACAAAACGCAATCTACTTTTAAATGTTTGTTACAGAAAAGCTTCCAAAATTCGAAGGCTGCGTTCCTTCATTAAACTTACATTGCGTTATTAGTAGTCTCGCAGACTCTAAATCACAGACTAATTGCCATTTCGGCCGGAGTAGGAGGAAGAGTAGTAGGAGTAGGAGTCCGCGGGTGTTTTAATACGGTATTCGCTATCGCTGCTACCGTAATTACTTCTTGAAGACACTTTAGGGAATACAACTTTGAATTAAAATCTTTTTAAAAAAATCTCTAAATTGAAGCATAGTTAATTTGAAGCAAGACTGAAGTTTTATATGAGACAACAAAGTTTAATTGTTATCGTTGTTAAAAGGTAAAATGTAAAATACCGCAACATCATTCTGCATTATGCATATCTTTTTAAAGCGTGAACTAATATCAGTTCTTTCTGAAATCTTTCTAGAAAGTCTTCCAGTCATCTGCAGGAATACTTCTGCCCGGTAGGGCATCTTGTTTTGTTTTTTTTTTTTTCACTGTCCAAACCTAGACCAATTTTTTTCGATGGGAAATAGCCACTCAAATCATTAATGTTCCCAACTTACATTCTTTTTATGATTTAACAGTCTAAACTCACACTATATTCATTGTATACAAGTACTTTGCTTGAAAAGACTCTAAAAGTGTAAAATATAAGCTCTAGTGAAAGGAATAATTAACATATGGCTAAATCGCAGATGCCAAGGTAAAAATGCTGTTTCATGTGAGTCTTATGCAACGTTCTTACGTTTTCCGTTGTTGTTTTAAAAATGGAAGCGAAAAAGCATGCGTAGATCTGTGAAAGTTTCATTGTTGAATATATGGATATAGAAGAGGTTGTAGTACGGCTGTAAAATTTAAAAGAATCAAGAACATTTATGATCCAAACTGATAATCTACGTGAAACTAATACTCTTAGTAGTTATTCGTGATAAATAAGCAGTTTTTGATGCTTCAAATCAGATATGAACGACTACAAAAACGGTATGCTTACATCGATTTAAAAAAATGCGTAAGGTTTCTATTAGTCTTTTTCTAAATATAATACAATTTTCTATTTCATGTTCCTAGGTAGGCTATCCTGTTTTTATAAAGCTCTGGAATCTTGAAGCACAGCTCATCTTCCTCATCAGCTTATACCCATTTTATTAATCAATAGATGACCACTTTTTTAATTGACTAGTCGAATTTAAAATATTGTATGATTCTAAAATTTGTATACTATCAAGCTGACGATAAAAAGGAAACACAGATATTTTTATTATTTCGCAAGGCCAAGTAAAAGTTTTTATTATGAAGTTCAGGTACAAACAACATAAAGATTTTCATACTGTATAGTTTTAAAAGGAGTATTTTGAAACGTCCACGGAAGAGTGTTCTCTAATGGATTTTTAAACTGACGGTGTTCCTTTTTAAGCTTGATCTCCGGCAAAATTTTTCAAAGTCTCTTAACGTTTATGATGCTCTCGGGAATGTAATTAAATGAATTAGAAGTTATTACTATTTACGCCACAGATTTTCCATTCAAAACTTAATGTGACAAAGTTTTCATTACTTAATTACTTTTTGAAGATGCTTTAGGGAATATAACTATGAATAAAAAAGTTTTTGAAAAAATCTCTAAATGATGAAAACAATGCAGTTTCTAGAAATAACAAATATTACTTCTTTCACATTCACCTTTTAAAGCACAGATTATTCTTAACACGATAATCTTTTAATTAGTTAATTGCTTCTTGAAGATACTTTAGGGAGTACAACTTCGAATGGAAATCTTTTTTAAAAAATCTCGAAATTGATGCAAGACTGAAATTTTATATGAAACAACAGAGTTTAATAGTTATCGTAGCTAAAAGGTAAAATGTAAAATACTGCAAACATCATTCCGCATTATGCATATGGTTTTAAAGCGTGAACTAACACTCATTTCTTTCTGAAAAGGCTCCAGAAAGTCTTACAGTCATCCGCAGGAATACTTCTGCCCGGTAGGGCATCTTGTTTGTATTCCTGCGTAAGCAAGGAATACTTTGAAACCGTTCGTGTTTTTTTTGTTTTTTTTTTTTTTCACTGTCCAAACCTAGACCAATTTTTGTCGATGGGAAATAGCCACTCAAATCATTAATGTTACCAACTTACATTCTTTTTATGATTTAACAGTCTAAACTCACACTATATTCATTGTATACAAGTACTTTGCTTGAAAAGACTCTAAAAAAGGAAAATATAAGCTCTAGTGAAAGGAATAACTAACATATGGCTAAATCGCAGATGCCAGGTAGAAATGTTGTTTCATGTGAGTCTTATGCAACGTTCTTAAGTTTTCCGTAGTTGTTTTAAAAATGGAAGCGAAGAAGCATGCGTAGATCTGTGAAAGTTTCTTTATTGAATATATGGATATAGAAGAGGTTGTAGTACAGCTGTAAAACTTAAAAGAATCAAGAAAATTTATGATCCAAGCTGATAATCTACGTGAAACTAATATTCTTAGTAGTCATTCTTGACAAATAAGCAGTTCTTGATGCTTCAACACAGATATGAACGACTACCAATAGGGTATGTTTATATCGATTTAATGCGTAAGGTTTCTATTAGTCTTTCTAAATGTAATACAATTTTTTAATTCATGTTCCTAGATAAGCTACCCTGTTTTTATAAAGCTCTGCAATCTTGAAGCACAGCTTATCTTCCTCATCAGCTTATACCCATTTTATTAATCAATAGATGACCACTTTTTTAATTGACTAGTCGAATGTAAAATATTGTATGATTTTAAAATTTGTATACTATCAAGCTGACGATAAAAAGGAAACACAGATATTTTTATTATTTCGCAAGGCCAAGTAAAAGTTTTTATTATGAAGTTCAGGTACAAACAACATAAAGATTTTCATACTGTATAGTTTTAAAAGTAGTATTTTGAAACGTCCACGGAAGAGTGTTCTCTAATGGATTTTTAAACTGACGGTGTTCCTTTATAAGCTTGATCTCCGGCAAAATTTTTCAAAGTCTCTTAACGTTTATGATGCTCTCGGGAATGTAATTAAATGAATTAGAAGTTATTACTATTTACGCCACAGATTTTCCCTTCAAAACTTAATGTGACAAAGTTTTCATTACTTAATTACTTTTTGAAGATGCTTTAGGGAATATAACTATGAATAAAAAAGTTTTTGAAAAAATCTCTAAATGATGAAAACAGTGCAGTTTCTAGAAATAACAAATATTACTTCTTTCACATTCACCTTTTAAAGCACAGATTATTCTTAACACGATAATCTTTTAATTAGTTAATTGCTTCTTGAAGATACTTTAGGAAGTACAACTTCGAATGGAAATCTTTTTAAAAAAATCTCGAAATTGATGCAAGACTGAAATTTTATATGAAACAACACAGTTTAATAGTTATCGTAGCTAAAAGGTAAAATGTAAAATACTGCAAACATCATTCCGCATTATGCATATGGTTTTAAAGCGTGAACTAACACTCATTTCTTTCTGAAAAGGCTCCAGAAAGTCTTACAGTCATCCGCAGGAATACTTCTGCCCGGTAGGGCATCTTGTTTTGTTTTTTTTTTTTTCACTGTCCAAACCTAGACCAATTTTTGTCGATGGGAAATAGCCACTCAAATCATTAATGTTACCAACTTACATTCTTTTCATGATTTAACAGTCTAAACTCACACTATATTCATTGTATACAAGTACTTTGCTTGAAAAGACTCTAAAAGTGTAAAATATAAGCTCTAGTGAAAGGAATAATTAACATATGGCTAAATCGCAGATGCCAGGTAGAAATGTTGTTTCATGTGAGTCTTATGTAACGTTCTTAAGTTTTCCGTAGTTGTTTTAAAAATGGAAGCGAAGAAGCATGCGTAGATCTGTGAAAGTTTCTTTGTTGAATATATGGATATAGAAGAGGTTGTAGTACGGCTGTAAAACTTAAAAGAATCAAGAACATTTATGATCCAAGGTGATAATCTACGTGAAACTAATATTCTCAGTAGTCATTCTTGATAAATAAGCAGTTCTCGATGCTTCAAAACAGATATGAACGACTACCAATAGGGTATGTTTATATCGATTTAATGCGTAAGGTTTCTATTAGTCTTTCTAAATGTAATACAATTTTTTAATTCATGTTCCTAGATAAGCTACCCTGTTTTTATAAAGCTCTGGAATCTTGAAGCACAGCTTATCTTCCTCATCAGCTTATACCCATTTTATTAATCAATAGATGACCACTTTTTTAATTGACTAGTCGAATGTAAAATATTGTATGATTCTAAAATTTGTATACTATCAAGCTGACGATAAAAAGGAAACACAGGTATTTTTATTATTTCGCAAGGCCAAGTAAAAGTTTTTATTATGAAGTTCAGGTACAAACAACATAAAGATTTTCATACTGTATAGTTTTAAAAGGAGTATTTTGAAACGTCCACGGAAGAGTGTTCTCTAATGGATTTTTAAACTGACGGTGTTCCATTTTAAGCTTGATCTCCGGCAAAATTTTTCAAAGTCTCTTAACGTTTATGATGCTCTCGGGAATGTAATTAAATGTATTCGAAGTTATTACTTCTTAAGCACTGACTTTTCTTGACGCGACAAACTTTTTATTACTGAACAAGAGCCAGATGGTGCAAAACGGTAGCAGCAATTTTACTTAAAGTTATGAAAAGTTACTACAAAGTTCTTTGAGGCTTGTGCTTTTTTATATTTCACTGGTGGAAAACAGGCATAAACGATAAATTTGTTAAAGTTATTAGTTAGTGTAAAAAGGGTCTAATCATAAACCAACAGAAATTAATTTATTAAAGACAAAAGAATTATACATGCTTGATATGAGCTGTATATGATTTTTTTATAAGAAAATTTTTGTAAGACTATGTGTAGAAAAAAAACACGCGTTTCGAAAAAAAAATATGTTTTTAATTATAATTTCATGAAACCAAAAATGAATTCAAACAAATAACTGCCTTTTCGAACTAGATCTTTGAAAGCCTTAATACAGAAACATATAGTGTATAGTTAGCTAACAACTGAGGTAATATGAAATTTTGAACTGATAAGCTTTACCGTCAAGAAAAGCAACATATCAAGTATTTTCAGTTAGCGTAATGAACTGAAAGTCCCATTTTTATGTAGGGCTATTTGATAAGAATTCATTCTTTCATGGATTAAGCTACAAAATATCAGATTATGTACTTTTGAAACAAAACGCAATCTACTTTTAAATGTTTGTTACAGAAAAGCTTCCAAAATTCGAAGGCTGCGTTCCTTCATTAAAACTTACATTGCGTTATTAGTAGAGTCTGGAGGAGTAGGAGTCCGCGGGTGTTTTAATACGGTATTTGCTATCGCTGCTACCGTAATAACTTCTTGAAAATTCTTTAGGGAATACAACTTTGAATTAAAATCTTTTTTAAAAAATCTCTAAATTGAAGCAAGACTGAAGTTTTATATGAGACAACAAAGTTTAATTGTTATCGTTGTTAAAAGGTAAAATGTAAAATACCGCAACATCATTCTGCATTATGCATATCTTTTTAAAGCGTGAACTAATATCAGTTCTTTCTGAAAAGGCTCCAGAAAGTCTTACAGTCATCCGCAGGAATACTTCTGCCCGGTAGGGCATCTTGTTTTTGTTTTTTTTTTTTTCACTGTCCAAACCTAGACCAATTTTTGTCGATGGGAAATAGCCACTCAAATCATTAATGTTCCCAACTTACATTCTTTTTATGATTTAACAGTCTAAACTCACACTATATTCATTGTATACAAGTACTTTGCTTGAAAAGACTCTAAAAGTGCAAAATATAAGCTCTAGTGAAAGGAATAATTAACATATGGCTAAATCGCAGATGCCAGGTAGAAATGTTGTTTCATGCGAGTCTTATGCAACGTTCTAACGTTTTTCCGTAGTTGTTTTAAAAATGGAAGCGAAGAAGTATGCGTAGATCTGTGAAAGTTTCTTTGTTGAATATATTGATATAGAAGAGGTTGTAGTACGGCTGTAAAACTTAAAAGAATCAAGAACATTTATGATCCAAGGTGATAATCTACGTGAAAACTAATATTCTCAGTAGTCATTCTTGATAAATAAGCAGTTCTCGATGCTTCAAAACAGATATGAACGACTACCAATAGGGTATGTTTATATCGATTTAATGCGTAAGGTTTCTATTAGTCTTTCTAAA